>CAWUFW010003561.1:0-1200000 GCA_963921515.1 Calotriton arnoldi
TGGTACCAATCCTGGCAGCAACGAACAGACAGGCACTGACTCCGTGAAATGATGACAAGGAAGAGGTTTATTTCTCCAACAACAGCTTAGACGCGTTTCGACGGCGTACCGCCTTGATCACTACATCAGGTACACTTTGTCTGACAGTATATATGCTTGTCACTCACTAGTGGTTGCCACAGCAACCTGTAATTCAACAATGGACATAGAAGTTACTCACGACTCTAATGTCTATGACTGTGCACATTTTTCCCATAAGCAAAAAGAAAAGTTAGATAAAATAAAATAAAATAAAATAAGATACCAAACAATTTAAGAAAGACAATATTATTGTTAAGGAAAAATTTCCCTTTATCACAACATAAAATTTAAAGATTAAATAGCAAAAATAAATTAAATAAATGTCCTCCTTAAATGTAGAAACAGTGCGCCCATATTAGTACATAGATTGGACATAGAAAAAATATATCTAATATATTTAGGTTAAATCGATTGTGAAATTAATTACATTAATATGTAATGGCACACGGACTAATATATTGTTAAAAAAGTGCAAACAGGCTAAGACATTTGGTAGGTTAGGTTCGAAAACGAAACTAATGTACCCTACCTTGTAAGGTATAGTTGATTATTAACAAGATATGTCACTAATCTCTTGGCATTTAGTATATACAGTATTAAATACTACTGAGCCAAGGTTAACATGAAATATGAGAAAAACAAACATTCCATCTCGCCCAAGTGGGCTTTCGAAAGCAAGAATTATGTTTGCACAAAGATAAATATAATGTATGACTTAGACAGGCGCCATATACACTAGTGAAACCTAAGAATATATAATTAAATCAAATATTGAAAAAGTATGTCTAATATGGTCTAATCTATCGTGAGATCTAAAAACGTGAGAAAATGAAGCTATAAAAATAAAGGTGAGTGTGACCTAACGTCACGAAGACTGGGCAGGGGCGGGACAGACAGCTCCAGACCAATTACAGATGAACATTCAGTGCCTCATCCGCATTCATCCCGTTGGGAATTTTCGAATTCAGGAGGATGATATACCTAGATTCTAATCTTCTAAGGGCCAATTGTCTGTTCCCTCCTCTAGGATTTTTGGGAACTGTATCAATCACATAGAAGAATAGATCCTGTGCCTTTCCTCCATGTGATGTGTTTATGTGCCTGGCAACAGGGTAGGCAGGGTCATTGTTAGAGATAGCCCTAAGATGTTGTAGGATGCGGACATGCACAGGGTGGATGGTGCTGCCCACATATAGTTTGCCGCATGTGCAGTACAAGACATAGACTGCAAAATCTGACTTACAGGTGAATTTGCCTCTGATTTCATAGGGTGAGTGTCTAAACGGCATCTTTACCATTTTTGTATTGACCCCATGCCTGCACGCTTTGCATTTCGTGCACTTATGAAAACCATTCTGAGCCTTAAGCCACGTGCAAGCCTTAGTTATTGAGGGTGCATTGCGGACTAGCTCCTGACGCATGGATTTGGCCCTCCTGAATGTAATTTGCGGTGTTTTAACACAAGTGGGGCCAATAACTGGATCGTTACGTACTGTGTTCCAATGTCTGTGTAGAATTCTACGAATATTTGCATGGTAGGCATTGAACCCTGTGATGAATCTCGGGGTACCAGTTGTGACAGAGCAGTTTGTAGCCTCATTGCTCTCGTTTCTCCCAAATAGGAGATCTTTCCTATTGATATTGGTAATCTTAGATTTGGCTTTAGATAATGTCATAGTACTGTACCCTCTGCGTTCTAATCTATTGCATAACTCACTAGTGGATTGTTCAAAACTTTCCGAGGTGCTGCAATTACGCCTCATGCGCAGACATTCGGCATAGGGTATGCTTTCTTTCAGTGGGGTGGGATGGAAACTATTTGCATGAAGTATTGCATTACCAGCAGTGGGCTTTCTGTATGTTTTAGTTTGTATTTTGTTGTTTGCCACAAATATTTCTAGATCTAAGAAATGTATACACTTAGTATTAGTATTGCATGTGAAAGTGAGGTTGAGGGTATTGTTATTTAACTCTTGAGCGAAGATTTCTGCACTCAATTCAGTCCCTCGCCACAGTATAAATATGTCATCTATATATCTGACATATAGGACAACATTCTCAAGCATTTTCTCTCTATGTGTCTTCATGAGCACCTGCTCCTCCCACCAACCCAAATGCAAATTAGCATAGCTGGGGGCGAAGCAAGTGCCCATGGCAGTACCCTGCAGTTGTTTATAGGTAAGTTTGTCAAATATAAAAATATTATTATCCAGACACATTTCTGCCATTTGTAATAGCATCCTAGAGTGCTGAAACAATTGAATAGGTCTTTTTCCTAAGTAATAACTCAGGGCCCTAAGTCCATCAATATGTCTGATACTGGTATACAGTGCATTCACATCTAATGTCATCAGTAGATAGTCAGTGTTCCAGGATACATCATAGATTTTGGTTAAAAAGTCACCAGTGTCTCTTATGTATGCCGGGAGTTCGATTACAGCTGGTTGCAAAAAGTAGTCTATGAATCTGGAGGTGTTTTCAAAGAGTCCCCCAATAGCTGCAATGATTGGTCTTCCAGGGGGTTCCAGAGGATTTTTGTGTATCTTCGGGATTAGGTATAGCTGTGGTATGACAGGGTAATCGGTCTTAAGAAATTCAAATTCTTGCTTGGACAATAATCCTTCTCCTCTCCATTCGTACAGTGACTTATGGTATTTTTCTTTGATTCCAATGATGCAATTTGGACTGATACGACTGTAGCAGTCTCTGTCTTGGAGCTGATTTAGAGCTTCTTTGTTGTATTTCTCAAGTGGCCACAAGACAACGTTGCCACCCTTATCCGACCACCGGACGACTATGTCTTGTTGTTGCTTTATTTTCAGCACAAGTGCATCATATGTGGTCATCTTATTCCGGTTGGTACTGTTAAATTCATTACTACTTTTCCAGGCCAGCTCTTTCAAATCTTTTATGACATTTTCCGCAAAGATATCAAGACCATCTTTCGGCATCATAGGAATGAACACCGATTTGGGTTTAAACGGCGTCTGTACTGTACCGGAAATGTCAATCCCAGCAGATCTTGCAAAATCAGTAGGTGTTTCCTGATAATCTGAGTCATCCATATTGACCAGAGTCTGGAGGAGAGACATGTCTCCTACAGTAAGCACATTGTTGGTATCTACATTGCTTATATTGTCATTGTTTAGTTTAGAAGTGTTAAAAAAATGTTTTTGCAGTTTCAATTTTCTAATGAACTGAAACAAATCCACTCTTGTCTGTGCATAATCAAAATTGTTTTTAGTACAGAACGTTAGTCCTAACGACAGAGTTCTTTGTTCATCATTAGTGAGCTCCATATTAGTAAGATTAACTACTGTGTTATCAAAGTCTGTAGCCATGTTCATCTCCGTCTGTTTCTTCTGTACGGCTGTTTGGTTTGTTTTTGTTGTTCTTTTACCCCACCGTCTATCTTTTCTTCTCCTTCTTTTCGATTTCTGGGAGTGTATATGGTTTCTGGACGTGTTGGCCTTGGTCGCAGGCTCATTACTCGTTCTATTCGTAAAAAACCAAGTTCTTGTACGACGGTGGGTTTTTGCCGCTTTTCGCTACTTGCAGACTCGATGTCTGACTCCACCTCAGAGCTCAGTTCAGATCCACTTGGTTCTGTTGATCTCACTTGTAAATCAGTGGTAGCTGATAATTGTTGGCGGCGTATATTTTCGAATTTTTTTGAAAATGTGTATATTTTCCCATTCATGTAATCGTTTCTGTCACGTTGAAATTTGATAGCCTTTCTGTCTTTAATCGATTGTTCGTATTTGCCTAGCCTTGTTTTCATTTCTGACATTATTTTACTGATTTCTTCTTGGTTAGCCGATTTCTCCAATTCTTTGAGTAGTGCATCTATTTTAACCAAAATATCATCTCTATCGCTTGTGGCATATTTGATGAGTATTTGTACCATTCTTCTTGATGAGTCCGCACTGTTATCCGCCCATTCTCTCAGCATATCAGGGTTGGGATTTTCGTACGTTGGGGCTATGAGAATTCTCAAACCTCTCGGGATGCGACCAACATCTAGGTAACGCTGTAGCGATTTACACTCCCACCACTTAGCGATTTCACTTTTCCTCAGTTTTTCTAATTCATGCGTGATTTTCACAGTGTCATTTACGACTCGCTGGTTTGCTGATCCTGTCACCATGGAGGATGATGTGGCAGTGTTGTCAATGTCACTGAAGATGTCTAGTGCTGCCTCTTCCCGCTCCCTGACCCACTCCGCAGCCATTGTGGGAAACTATAGTCTTCTTTGTCATTCACTGCCCGTTTGCAATACTCGGGACTACCTCTCCCATAAGCCACCTTGCTGCACACGTAACCACCACACAATCCAGCCCAGTGGACTAACCTGTAACTCCGATTGCCCTCCGGCCTCCGTAAGGAACAGGGTGATCCCCTGGGTGATGGACGCTGCACGTGGACGGATCGCGGGATGTCGGCTTCGGGGGCTCTGCGTTTTCTCTTCAAAAGAAACAATACCATTAGATTCCGGATTCGCAGAGCACCAAAACGAGGAGGGTCAGTGGCAGGATCCCGGCAGATCCGTAATATTGGTACCAATCCTGGCAGCAACGAACAGACAGGCACTGACTCCGTGAAATGATGACAAGGAAGAGGTTTATTTCTCCAACAACAGCTTAGACGCGTTTCGACGGCGTACCGCCTTGATCACTACATCAGGTACACTTTGTCTGACAGTATATATGCTTGTCACTCACTAGTGGTTGCCACAGCAACCTGTAATTCAACAATGGACATAGAAGTTACTCACGACTCTAATGTCTATGACTGTGCACATTTTTCCCATAAGCAAAAAGAAAAGTTAGATAAAATAAAATAAAATAAAATAAGATACCAAACAATTTAAGAAAGACAATATTATTGTTAAGGAAAAATTTCCCTTTATCACAACATAAAATTTAAAAATTAAATAGCAAAAATAAATTAAATAAATGTCCTCCTTAAATGTAGAAACAGTGCGCCCATATTAGTACATAGATTGGACATAGAAAAAATATATCTAATATATTTAGGTTAAATCGACTGTGAAATTAATTACATTAATATGTAATGGCACACGGACTAATATATTGTTAAAAAAGTGCAAACAGGCTAAGACATTTGGTAGGTTAGGTTCGAAAACGAAACTAATGTACCCTACCTTGTAAGGTATAGTTGATTATTAACAAGATATGTCACTAATCTCTTGGCATTTAGTATATACAGTATTAAATACTACTGAGCCAAGGTTAACATGAAATATGAGAAAAACAAACATTCCATCTCGCCCAAGTGGGCTTTCGAAAGCAAGAATTATGTTTGCACAAAGATAAATATAATGTATGACTTAGACAGGCGCCATATACACTAGTGAAACCTAAGAATATATAATTAAATCAAATATTGAAAAAGTATGTCTAATATGGTCTAATCTATCGTGAGATCTAAAAAACGTGAGAAAATGAAGCTATAAAAATAAAGGTGAGTGTGACCTAACGTCACGAAGACTGGGCAGGGGCGGGACAGACAGCTCCAGACCAATTACAGATGAACATTCAGTGCCTCATCCGCATTCATCCCGTTGGGAATTTTCGAATTCAGGAGGATGATATACCTAGATTCTAATCTTCTAAGGGCCAATTGTCTGTTCCCTCCTCTAGGATTTTTGGGAACTGTATCAATCACATAGAAGAATAGATCCTGTGCCTTTCCTCCATGTGATGTGTTTATGTGCCTGGCAACAGGGTAGGCAGGGTCATTGTTAGAGATAGCCCTAAGATGTTGTAGGATGCGGACATGCACAGGGTGGATGGTGCTGCCCACATATAGTTTGCCGCATGTGCAGTACAAGACATAGACTGCAAAATCTGACTTACAGGTGAATTTGCCTCTGATTTCATAGGGTGAGTGTCTAAACGGCATCTTTACCATTTTTGTATTGACCCCATGCCTGCACGCTTTGCATTTCGTGCACTTATGAAAACCATTCTGAGCCTTAAGCCACGTGCAAGCCTTAGTTATTGAGGGTGCATTGCGGACTAGCTCCTGACGCATGGATTTGGCCCTCCTGAATGTAATTTGCGGTGTTTTAACACAAGTGGGGCCAATAACTGGATCGTTACGTACTGTGTTCCAATGTCTGTGTAGAATTCTACGAATATTTGCATGGTAGGCATTGAACCCTGTGATGAATCTCGGGGTACCAGTATGTATATATATATATGTATATATGTATATATATGTGTGTGTGTTTCCCAATTTTTGTCACCGATTGGTGCAAAGATGAGACGCACTCACGGGGAAATGTGAACATTGGCCACTGTGTGAGAAATGAAAAATTAATACAATGCGTGACTATCATTAAGTCCTGGTTCCTTCTGCAAGTAACTTTACTATGTAAATACGTGGCCAATGGATGCATAACAATTTAAACAATGTGTGATTATTTACCAAATCCGATTCTTTCGCACTAACAACATCAACCGGAGGATACATGGTCATAGTATTTCGTCTATTACCATTATGGCCCAAAGTATGACCGACACGGAGGTGACGTTATTCATACATTCCAACAGTAACCGTAATTGGCTTCAATTAAGGTCACCACTGCGGTATTTAACCGCACCATCCAGCTCTCCCATTAACATCCGGGAACAGGATCACAGCATTTCTAAATGACAGGGCACCAGGGGATGGGGTCCTCGGAACCAAAATCAGCCTGGGGAGGGACGGCCAGGTAGCCCCCTCTCCTATTATGATAGGTAGCCTCCTCCCCATTGCAAAAAGGCTGGGCCCCGGGGGATGTGGTCCCTGGGGCCTTAATGGGACTGGGGAGGGGGGCTGTTAGAATAGAAATGTTCCCGTTTGTGCACTGCCCTATGTACGTTAGCATGCGCTGTGCCATTTTCTCTCAGGTGCCATTTTAGGCTGTTCGAAACTGATCTAGTTTATTTCCGAGAATTGCTCGTTTTTGACAAGTTAGACTTGTTCCCGTAATGAGTACATTGTTCCTATTAGCGCATACCTTTCTCACTAGATAGAGGCCCTCTCCCACTTGTCTACTGGCGGGGCCGGATAGAACGACCTTGGGTAGCAGATAGTTTGTGCACGACCCCAGAGTTGAAACCTTTTTTTTGTATTTCACTGTTTAGCTGCAGCTGCCTGGAAAATTCCATTGTGGGCGTGTTCTTGCCCAGCTCTGAAACGTACATAATGTATCTTTATGCCTGTTGATTGCACATCCCTCTGTATCACTCATAGTGGCTGGACAGATGGGGCTCCACTCTGAGTGCACATAAATAAACAATTATTGGTTTGTATTCTCTACTGGCTGACCGACTCTTCATTTGGTACAGAAGGCCGAGAGGTGGTGTAGGGCCCGGGTTACCTCAATTGGGTCACTTCCTTCAGTTGGTGCCCAAACAGGGACGCCTTCGGGTGATTGACCCATCCCCTTCCGCAGATAGGGGAGGTCGAGGCCATTGTCGAATCGGGCTGATGGTTCAGGGATCCCTGCACGAGGAGTATCAATTGTTCGCAGCTGCCCCTTCCATCCTGCCGGATGGTGCCTCGCCCAGTGGTCATCCCGGCTGGAGTCCTAAACGGCGAAACCCTTGGATCTGACTATTTGGTCTGAAGAGTTGGCAGAGGAGAACGGGTTTGTTTGTGCTGTACTACTGATATCAGGTGAGTTTGTTTTGGTTCTTTGTGGATATGGTACCATTGTGCTTTGAGTTTGGTACGGCCTGAGGGCTGTTTTGTTAAAAAAGTACTTGCAACTACTTTGCCAGATAAACATAACACATTTGTTTTTTACTTTTCGAAATGCCTGGCTTCAGCAAAATCTGGAATTTGTGGTGTTGTTGTTGTTTTGCAGATGCTCGATTGGAAGAAGCTCAGCCGGCGCCTCCTGAAGGCAGCCCTAATTTTGATATGCATGTGAAACATGGTCTTGGCCCTATTATGTTTAGTACGTTGTGGCACAAATATACGAGGGACAATGCCAAATTACAGTGGCCGTTGACGGGCACTTTTGATGAGCAAAAGATTGTTTTTTTACAGTAACAGTTGTTTAAAAGATGAAGTAGGCAATCGATGTTTGACTCTCTTCGAACTTGGCAGAAGGGGGCTAGGCAGAGATGGTTAAAAGTGGAAAGGGATGCATGGAAGGGGAAAATGCATACACTGACGCAGAAAGCTGTAGCATATGATAGAGAATAGCAGGAGACAAGAGTTGAATGTGAAGATAGAAGGTTTTGGTTACACATTGACAAATCTTATTTGGCAAGAGAGGAAAACAATACTTTTGTGGGGGAGCTGTTAGATACCCAACCCCCACCTCCTTATGCCCTGCAAAGGATATACCCCACTGTTCCATTACAGACACAGCAGCCTGTTTCATCTGCTTCGGCTGCTCCCGTGTCCACCGCTGTTGTTTCAATGGCTTCAGCTACTGCCCCTCCTGCCCCTTCTTTGCCCTCGCCATCTTTTACGACTATGACCCCTAGTACTTCTACTGTTACAACTCCTGTATCTTGTGTTCTTTCTCCTCTGGCGCAAGGGTTAATAACGATTGTACCTGCTATCTCTGTTGCATCTCCTTCTATGGTTTTTCCTCCCCTGACACTCTTGACTGCTGAGACGCCAGTACCTGGGTTTGAGGATAGAGATTGGGCGAAATTTAGGGAGCGAATGGGTCCGTTGGCACATTCTGATGTAGGAGCAGATGAGAAGGATGTGTTAGCAAAGCAGGCCATGCAGGGGGTTACTAATCAGATTTATAGCGCTTAGGATATTTGGCAAGTTATGCGCGACTTTGAGCCTTTTCTACAACAGCATGTTCTTCGATATATGTCCGCTGCGCTGATTAATGTTTGGTGTACCCACTTTGAAATGGAGGCCCCACAAGTGTTGTTTGATATTAAGGATCGTGTTTATTCAGCTGATTTGGCTCCTGGGCAGGTGTTTGGAAATATTGCTACTATTGTTGCTTATCGACTTCGATTATTTGAAAAAGTCCCACCAAAATTGTTCAGTTTCAGTGATCTATGCGTGAGGTTCACCTGATATATCATCCAGAAATTCCTGAGATGACTGATCAGCGCGGTAATGTCACTAGAGCAGCCGTACCTGCCCGTTTCCAGGAGCAATGGGTTTATACTCTGTGGGAAAGGAAGGAGGTTTTATCCCTTAAGACTACGCTGCCCGATTCTAGGAAAAATCCCACAGCTTATTATAAGGAATAAACAGAGGCTGCTTCCTCTACTGTAATGACTCTTGCTGACATTGAAATGTTTTTTGGCCTTCTTGTTCCGGTTGATATTTGGCGGCAGGTTCATACTCAAGATCATGTTGCAGAATTGGGTGGTACTTGGGAGGCGATTAAAGGATGGGATCAGGAAAGGAAGCCCAGAGATGAGCACTGTGCTGAGATACTTCCTTTGCCTGGTCGTATTATTACGTACATGCACACTCTTATTCCACCTAAGAAGGTAAGTTGGGATAGGTTGACAGCTTGAAGGCAGAAGAAGGATGAGAGTATATCATATTTCTTTACTCAGTTTGAAGACACATTTTTGGATTATAGTGGGCAGGATATGTCCACTGAAGGAGGAGTTTTGTTGTTTGTTGACAGGTTTGTTACTAATCTTCTTCCTGAAATAATGACTCTTTTGCATGCCTCTAAGAGTACTTGGTCTACACCATCCTCCTCTGTTATTTTGAATATGGCTCAATACTATGAACACCGTGATCAAGAGGAGAAAGAAAAGACAGATACAAAACATAAAGATTTGAAGACGAAGTTGCTATTGCAGCAAGCATTTCGGGGGAGTAATAGGGGACGAGGTTGTCCTTTTAGGCAGCTTCCACAACAAGTAGGCAGCCATCAACGACACCCTTAGGGCCGAACCAGTGTGCATACTGTAAGGAGGAAGGTCATTGGCGTAGCGAGTGTCCTGTGCTTTTACAGAAGGTTGCGGCTCCTAGGGGGTGAGGTTCCCGTGGAAGAGGTCGTGGGACCGATGGAGCTCAGAATGCTACGGTCTCACAGGGTCATTTTGATAACAATTATTTTGATGACCCTCGCAATGGGCAGTATTATCATGATGATTATGATATGGATGAGGTGACCGGGATGTCTTATAGTTAAGACAGCCAGGGACAGGGTGAGGGACCAGTCCAGATACCTGTAGATCAGCTTGGTCCTTATGTCACAGCAGATTTGCAAGGCTTGACTGGTCCCTGGGGCGACTCTGTCTGGCCATAATAATGTTTCGGTAAGTTTTTCAGGTGTACCGGTTGTAAGCCCTATTTCACGTCCCCTTGCATTGACTGTTGGTCCTTTTACTGTGGAGTCCCCGTTTCTGTTGACGTCTAATTGTGTTGAAAATGTGATGGGTTTGGATTTGTTGAAGAAATTGCAGGCTACCATTTATTGCTCTCCAGCAGGTGTTTATATTACAATAAGCCCAGATGTCGGTACTAAACAGTGTTTGTCTCAGGATGCGCCTATTCCCGCTGAATTTTCCGAAGGGCCGCCCACTCTATGAGCGACAGGTGACATAGATGTAGGGCTGTTGAATATACCACCAGTTTCGATACAGGTGAAAGATCATGCCATTTTGCCTTGCCTTCCTCAGTATAAAATACCTCAGGTGGGAGAACGGGCCCTTCTTCATATTATTCAGGATTTGATACAAAAGGGAGTAGTTGAAGAGACGTCTGCTAATATTTGCAATAACCCTATTCTTCCGATTCTTAAATCTTAAAAGGACACCTTCAAGCTCCTCCGATGATCATGAGGACGTTTATAGTTTTGTGATTGATTTGCGTGAGGTTAATAAAATAGTAGATCCCCAGTTTATGGTGGTTCCTGATATTACCACGCTTTTAACTATGATTCCTTCTACTGCTCAATTCTTTTCTGTTATTGATTTGAAAAATGCATTCTTTAGCATTCCTATCCATCCAGATAGTAGATATTTGTTCGGGTTCACACTGGCTGGCAGACGTTTTAGACTCTGTAGAGCTCCTCAGGCCTACACTGAGAGTCCGAGTATCTATAGTCAGGCATTAAAAGGTCAGTTGGATTCTCTCTCGCTTCACCCAGGTAATGTATTGGTGCAGTATGTCGATGACCTACTTATTGCTTCTGATATGGAACAAGGTTGCAGAGATAGTACAGTTAAATTGTTGTTGCATCTGGCACATCATGGACATAAAGTTTCTCTTTATAAATTTCAGTATTGTCGACAGGAGGTCACCTATTTAGGTCACCTACTGTCTAAGGAGGGTAGGAGGTTGACCCCTGAGCGCATCAGTACCATTGTTAAAATTACCATTCCCCAAACTCAAAAAGATATGCACGCTTTTATAGGTATTACTTCTTACTGTCACCAGTGGATACCTAACTATTCACTACTAATCAAACCTTTGCTTGCATTAACAACGAAAGAAGTGCATGAGCCTTTGCCTTGGACACCCGAATGTCAGCAGTCTTTTGAGCAATTAAAAACTGCACTTTGTTCAGCTCCAGTATTTGCCACCCCTATTTACAACAAGCCGTTTGTGCTCTATGTTCACGAGATGGCTGGTTGCGCACTCTCTGTCCTAACACAGCAATTTGGGGATAAACAGAGGCCTTGTGCTTATTTTTCTGCTGTGCTTGACCCTGTTGCAAGAGCCCTCCCGAGCTGTCTGAGATCGGTCGCGGCTGTGGCCCTTCAATCAGACAATCGGCTGGACTCGTACTCGATACTGACCTCACAGTTATGGTACCCCATGCTGTTGATACACTTTTGAATAAGCCAAAGACATAGCACCTCACCAGTGCACGTGGTACTGGCTATGAATTGACATTGTTTGCTAAGCACATTACGATCAAAAGATGTGCCTCTCAGAATCCAGCCACGTTACTACCCCTCCCTTTTGAGAATGATGCAGTTGACAAACATGGTTGTATCTGCTGGACGGAAGAAGAAATGAAAGGACGAGTAGACCTGACTGATGTTCCCTTATCTGATCCCCAAGGAGAACGATATGTCGATGGCTCCTGTTTTAAATTACCAGATGGCACCACCACTGCAGCTTACGCTATCACTACTTTGCGTACAGTGGTAGAGACATCGCGGGTCCCCTATCAGTCAGCTCAATCTGCAGAGCTTGCTGCCCTTATTCGAGCTTGCTAATTGAGTGAAGGGTTGGTTGCCAATATACTGACACCCAGTACGCCTTTGGGGTCGCGCATAATTTTGGCTTACTCTGTGCTGAGAGAGGGTTCCTTACTTCTCATGGCACCAAGATTCAGCATGGGCATCTCATATTGAGGCTTTTGTCTGCTTTAACGCTCCCCAAGAAATTGGCTTTAATTAAGTGTAGCACCGACAGGAAGGTCACTGATGATGTGGGTAGGGAAATGCTTTTTGCTGATCAGACAGCTAAGGAAACGGCCCGCACAAAGAGGACAAGAATGTTTGTAGCAGGCCCAGCTAGGTGGGTCCCTGAGGTTGTTATGTTTGAAGATACCCTTGAAAGTGTAAAGGAGATACAAAGTGAAGCCACAATAATAAGGAGGCTTATCCTACTAAGGATAACACAGCCATTACGACTGCAAAGGTACCCTTGAAGGAGTTCTTTCCTCATTTCGGCTTGCCCCGACGTATCTGGAGTGACAACGGAAGTCATTTTAATGCTTAAGTCATTCAATTGATTTGTGAGGGTCTCCACATAAAGCAAAAATGTCATGCTGCGAATCATCCACAGTCAGCGGGTTTGGTTGAGAAGTACAATGGTACTATCAAACTGAAAATGGCAAACATTCAGGAGACAACAGGGTTAAAATGGCCAGATGCTTTACCGTTAGCTCTTTTGTCAACAAAGGCAACAGCACATTCTAGGACAGGATTTTCTCCTTACGAGGTCGTGTTTGGGTGCTGGGCAAAAGTATGGGGCGTCCCGCGTCCTTGTGAGTTCTCTGATATTGAGTACCCTGTGTTGCTTGATTACCTTGGTCAGTTAACAGAAAGTTTGCGTTCTATTCACCAACAGGTGTGGGAGTCCCTGCCTCCTACACCAGAGGAGCCCAACCACGACATCCAACCTGGAGACTATATTTTGATAAAGAATTTCCAGAGGAAAAAAAGTTTGGAGCCGCGCTGGAAAGGTCCTGAACAGGTTTTGTTGGTGACATGTACTTCTGTGAAAGTTGCTGGCCGTAAGAACTGGCTCCACGCATCACATTGCCACAGGATTCCTATGCCGCTGCCATACTACCAGTGAGTTAAGGACTGAGTAGGGGACATTGAAGGCAAGCAGGTCCCCAGGTTTGTCCTTTCAGTGATGCCAAGCTAACGTTGACCTAGTCAGACAAAGAGAATGAGGAGGCACTAAAGGAGGCTGTTCCCCCGGAAATATGAGCTATCCAAGAGGCTTTGTTCACTAATCATACGGTGCCTGGGGTTGCCAGGTACAATTTGCACCCTCTGCTGAGGGATACGGATTCCAAGGAGAAAAAGATTAGAGATGGACTGCATGAGATAGGTTGTACTGAATTGTGGTACCAACGGAATTAGCTGAGATTAGTGTAGAACGTTTTGCTCACTTTATCTTAGTTGTTTGAACATTAGTTAGGGAAGACAGAAGTATAACTCGAAGGTATACCACCCTGATCAACGTGGGATTCATCCAAAGAGCTTAGGACAGAGCAAGCTCCACTGCTGGTGCTCAAGTCCACCAACGCATTGATGGACAATAGGAGCCTGTACCAGTGAGGCTCTGACAGACACTGGGTATTTGTGTATCTTTTGCATCGTGGCCCCTCTATCATATGGTATGCATCCCTTTGGTAGAAAGGTTGCCGACGTAGAGCAGCCAATGGTCATTTTTGCCCAGTATGATATGGTGTGGACCAGAAAGAGAAAAATAGCATGTGTTGTTCGGTTGATTTTGCTGATCATAATATTGTGGGGGTGAAATGGGTTCTGGAAAATGATCAAAATATGCCTTTATGCAGCAAGGGTAAGGTTATTTCCCTGAAAAGGAACAGAAGAACAGCCCGAGTAATGTATTTCTAGACACGCACAAGAGATTTTTAGAGAAGGGACAGCTTGCTACCCCACTGAATCTGTCACTAGCTTATGGATTGCTTACCTGTTGTCACTTGTGAATTATACATATACTCATCCACCACAATTCACAGAAGTGAAGGGAGTTTTTGGTTTCGGCTATCCAGGACCTTGTTTGTACTATAGAAAGCCACTGGGAATGAGTTATCCAGGTTGTGATAATAATACATATTGTGGCAATTTTTATATGGAAAAACCGAATGTTGCTTTGGTGGGCTGGCATTACAAGGAATTGATAGTTACCCAAGAGGCTGGTTATTATCCTGCTTGTTGCCCTATCCTGAATAGCACAGACACTTCTTTGTACATCAACTGTTCTGGAATAGTGTTATATAAGAACATGTTCCCTTTAGTGAATGACAAAGATCCAAGTACTTTTGGAATGAAAACTAGATACGTGGCGGTAGATTATGAAGGGCCGATCTATGCACACCCTGGGTTTTACTTTGTGTCTAATGGTACGTATCCCAACTTTTGGATACATCCTTTCTTCTATTTTCACTTTGGGTGGTACCTCTATGAGAAAGCAAGGGAATATTTTGGGTGCAAGCTGCAAATTTTATCCAATACTACTGTGGCAGCTTTACATGACATCCCCACTCAGTTAGAGAGTATGCAAATATATTCAGAGCAGACCAGATACACAGTTGATTTTATTTTGGCCAAAGGTGGTGGTGTATGCACGGTGGTGGGAGACCAGTGTGTAGTCGGGATCAAGAATATGGAAAAGAATATTACCAATCACATCTTAGACATCCTCGAGAATGTCAAGGGAATGGAAAGTGGCAATTGGAGTTGGTCTCTTTTTGGTAGTTGGGGCTGGATTCTGGAAAAGTTGATTTACCTGATTGTGATATTGGTGCTTTGTTGTGCCCTTATTCAGTGCCTTCCCTTCTGTTGTTCTTATTGCACTACTATTCTCACCCCTAAGAGGAAAATATCGATTCATGATACCAATGTTGCAATTATGGTACAGAAAGAAATTGAAAATCTCATGAATATCGACGAGGGCATTTTTGAGAATTCTTCCCTCCTCACGGTTTCCTTCCCTGATGCTGAAACTAAGAAAGTGCTCATAAGAATGTATCATTGTGCATTTGTATTACTGTTTATGGTCTCCTGTTTCCTTATTGCTGTAAGAAAATGTTTTAGTTCATGCTAAAAGGAGGGTCTGTTAGAATAGAAATGTTCCCGTTTGTGCATTGCCCTATGTAAGTTAGCATTTGCTGCGCCATTTTAGGCTGTTCGAAACTGATCTAGTTTATTTCCGAGAAATGTTCCACTGTACGTTTCATTTTTCCCACGTTAGACTTGTTCCCCTAATGAGTACATTGTTCCTATTAGCACATACCTTTCTCACTAGATAGAGGCCCTCTCCCACTTGTCTAGTGGCAGGCCGGATAGAACAACCTTGGGTAGCAGATAGTTTGTGCAAGACACCAGAGTCTAAACCTTTTTTTTGTATTTCACTGTTTAGCTGCAGCTGCCTTGAAAATTCCATTGTGGGCGTGTTCTTGCCCAGCTCTGAAACATACATAATGTATCTTTATGCCTGTTGATTACAGTTCCCTCTGTATCACTCCTAGTGGCTGGACAGATGGGGCTCCACTCTGAGTGCACATAAATAAAAAATTATTGGTTTGTATTCTCTTCTGGCTGACCGACTCTTCATTTGGTACAGAAGGCTGAGAGGTGGTCGTAGGACCCGGGTGACCCTTATCGGGTAACTTCCTTCAGAGCTGTGTGCCCCTCCCCTAAAAAATGTAAATAAAGGCCACCCCTGGGAAGAAGACATCAGAGGGTTTGCCCCCTTCTCAACCACTCTGCAAAGGTGCCTCTTGGTACACAACTTGTTGGGGGATGAATTCCCCTTGCCTGCTTAGGGTCCTTGGGGGCCAACAACCCCTCCTGTTACCTCCAGTAAGTCCCACACAACAGGATTGCGGAGAGCTCGTGGGAGGACCGGCCCCTTTCTCCACCACTCTGCAAACACAACTCCTGATGCACTACTGGCTGGGGGATGAATTCCCCTTGGCTTCTGAGGGTCCTTGGGGGCCAACAATCCCTCCTGGTACCTCCAGTAAATCCCACACAGCTGGATTGCTTCTTCACCACTCTGCAAACATGCCTCCTGGTGCACTACTGGTTGAGGGATGAAGTCCCCTTGGCTGATGAGGGTCCTTGAGAGCCAACAACCCTTCCTGTTATTGCCAGTAAGTCCGACACAGCAGGATTGCTGAAAGGCATCCAAGGCCACAACCCCTTTCTCCACCACTCTGCAAATGCACCTCCTGGCACACTACTGGTTTGGGGATGAAGTCCTCTTGGCTGCTGAGGGTCCTTTGGAGCCAACAACCCCTCTTGTTACCTCCAGTAAGTCCCACACAGCGGAATTGCTGAGAAAGTATTGGAGATCCCGCCCCCCTTCTCCACCACTCTGCAAACATGCCTCCTGGTGCACTGGTTGTGGGTCCATGGGGGCCACAAAGCCCTGCTGTTACCAGCAGAAAGTCCCACACAACGGTTTTGCTGAGAGTTGTTTGGAGGCCCCCTCTCCTTTCTCCACCACTCTGCAAGCATGCCTAGTAGTTTAAAAACCGTAGAAATTCTCTTAAAGAAAACAAAGGTTACAGGGACGTTATAGCTAGGAAATAGAATTTTTAAAAGAAATTCACTTAAAAACCAAAGGTTACAGGACATTACAGTTAGAAAATTGAATTATAAAAAAATAGAAATTCACTGAACAAACCAAACGTTACAGGGACAATATAGTTAGGCTCAGATGTCATGCATACAAAACCAATGAAATTCAGCAGTTTTAGTTACCTGAGCCAACTATAATGTATGCCCCCACAATGCACTGCTTATGATGTCCCCAGGAAATAAGAAACCATTGGTCTCTTCAGGAAAGCCTGCAGAGATGGGCTCCTGTAAGTGCTTTGCATGTGACCCATCGGTGGGCAATCCAAGGTGTTGGCTACTGTAGCGTTTGGGGAGGAGTTGGTCCCAGGGAAGGATGGGGTCCCGACAGAAATCACCCTTGTATCACTAGGGAACAGTGAGATGGTCCACGGAAGCCTAGTGCTTGCAATAACTAAGAAATACAGGCAATGGGTGACCATCAATGGGCAAATGGAAGAGCGTCTCAGAAATACTGGAGCCAGTGTGAACTCAGTCCGGTGCCACCTGGTGTAAGAAATTGGTTTTTTGACTAGCTAGTGTATGCACCTAAGCCAGGCAGAATCCATCTCTCAAGTCAGGATAAGGGAATTACACTTCTAAAATAACCCCTTCTCACCCCCTTGGTAGCTTGGCATGAGCAGTCAGGATTATCTTAGAGAAAACAGTAATACAGTGAAAACATTATAAATGGACATCACACTAGTTTTAGAAAAATATCAAATATTTATCTGTGTAAAACAAGACCAAAATGATACAAATCCAATATACAATTATTCAAGAATATCAATAATCAAAAATAGACTTTAGAAATAGTTCCTTAAAGTGGATAGCTGCGTCTGGGGCTACCATGGTAGTGTTGACCAACAAATCCAACGGTTCTGGCTGACCACGGTGGTGAACCCCTGCTGCGGTGTCGGAAGACCCTCAAACAGTATCTTTTGTTTCATTCGGCTGAGGTAGAAGTCGAGGCTGTGGTGTGAATGGAGCAGTGCCACATGCAGTGCCCTCAGGTCACGTTGCAGGCAGAGGCTGGGTGGCAGTCGTTCAGTGGCATTAGTGAGACCAGGGCTGCGGTGCGAAGTGAGGAGGTGCTCACCACGGTGCTGACAGTTACGGTGCAGGCCACAGCATCTTTTGATGATCTGCACTCGATGGGGCTGGCGTCAGTGGGCCGAGACTGTGGTGTGGGACGGGGTGGTACTTCATGTAACTTACGAGCAGTGCCCCCAAACCACGGTGAAGGCAGCGGCGGTGATGTCAGCTTGTGGCATAGTCGACTTTGAGACCAGGGGCGGTGGAGTGAAGCAAGGCAGTGCAAAGTGCGGTGCCCACAGGTCGCGGTGCAAGCAGTGGCTTGGTGGCAGCAGCGAACAACATCATCGATGAGACCAGGAATGACGAGCTAAGTGCGTCAGTGCCCTCTGCAGTGCCTTCAGGCCACCAAACAACTGGCGGTCTTGATAACAGCATCGGATTGCGGTTTCCCTCTGTGGCAACTGAAACACACGGTCCCAGAGGCGGTACCCAGAGGAAGGCAAAGTCTTTGCTGTTCTTGAGACTTCTTGAACAGGGGGACAACTCTAATTCAAGCCCTTGGAGATACTTATTATGCAGAAAGAACAGTCCAGTCCTTTCCCTGCTCAAGGCAGACGCAGCAGCTGCAGGCAAACCCAACAAAGCAACAATAACCAAGGGGCAATACTCCTCCTGGCAGCACTCCCAGCTCTTCTACCTGGCAGGTTCCTTAGTCCAACAGTAATCTAAAATTTATTTATACCACATTTTCCATTGAAGTTATGTTGTGAGAGGCAGCCATAGTCCATTCAGGTGCAGGCAACAACTCCTCCCACTACTCCAAATGCAGCCGGGTTTATTCAGCCTGGCTATGAGTTACCCAGGAAAGGCAGTACACACCTCAACGCACCCCTCCCCTTGTATCTGGCTAGTGTGAATGCACATTACTTGCTGCTGTCACTCTAAACCCAGATAGGAAATACACAAACAGGCAGAGGCACATAGACCGTTGGACAAGAAAATACCCACTTTCTATAAGTGTTATTTTCAAACACACACTATAAAAATCATCTTTACTAAAAGAGTGCAGGCATACTGAGTTCAGGCATACTGAACTCCATTTTTCCATCAGCTCCCACTGGCAAGCTGCATTTGTAAAGTGTTAGCAAGCAGCTCCAATGTTAACCTATGGGAGAGATAGCCTTTCAACACTGAAAACAAATTACACAGTATTTCACTGTTAAGACATGCAAAAATACACCATTAAATGTCCTACCTTTTAAAAACACTGCACCCTGTCTATGGGGCTACATTGGGCCTGCCTTAGGGGTGACACATATTTAAGAAAAGGGAAGGAAAGGGACTGGCAAGTGGGTGCAGTTGCCAGGTCGACATGGCAGTTAAAAACTGCGAGCAGACACTGTAGTGGCAGGTCTGAGACACATTTGAAAAGCTACGTGTGTGTGTGGCATAATCAGTGCTGCAGGCACACTATTAGCATTTGATTTACAGGCCCTGGGCACATACGGTGACTGTACTAGGGACTTAGTACTAAATAAAAGAAGCCAATTATGGAAACACCAATCCATAAACACAATTTGCATGAAGAGCATATACACTTTAGCACTGATTAGCAGTGGTAAAGTGCCCAGAGTCTTAAAACCAACAATAAATAGGTCAAAAACAGGAGGCAAAAAAACAAAAAGTCTGTGATAAGCCTGCTGAAAAAGCCAAGTTTAACACCTGGTATCTGAGGAGCAATTAGCCCCTGGTGGATTCCCCCAAGAAGTTGCTGTAGACAACTCAGAGCACCAGTGTAAGGTGGTAGAGGTTCCCTTTGAGTGGGGTGTCTCAAATCCCTTGAGATGGTTGTGAGTAGGGGTGGGCAGCAAACAGCATTCCACCGGCAGAGTTTTCAGTGTTTTGCCACTCCGCCCTCCATTTGGAGCATGGAGTTTGGTAAAACTCCACCTACCGCAGGCAGAGCAAAGTTTACTGGCATAAGAAATGTATTCTGTCTACGGACTCAAAAGCTGCTGCAAATCAATAGGGAATATAAAATCTGAGCCATTTACAAATTCAGACTATCTCATAGTGAGGGGAAAGCATGGTAAATGTGGTTTATCTAGTAGCCTTTCCTGATAATGGCACAATCGAAGCTGAACATTGGCACTCTAGTTCTTTGTTATATCCTTAGTGTTTACATTCATGTGTGCTCTGGAAATGGAAAATCAGCGGTGTTACCCCAAAACCGGTACCAGGATGCTTGTTGCCGGTCCAGGAAAGACCTTGCTTGGCAGCTTGGGCTGGACTGTTCCCATAAGGAACAGGGTCAAGACTGATTTGCATATGGCTGGGTCTGAACTGGGGTGGCGAAGTGAGCTAAAGAATGATGATTGATTCAACCCAGATCTGTGAGTGGGGTGAGTGTCTGAAAAGTTTTAGCGCTCCGTCCATTATCTCCTTGTGTTTGCCCAGAAGTGGAAGTAAGCAACTGTATGTGCTTCTGTTTGATGGCTTTTACCACCCCCTTCATCCCTCACCATGTTCAAAGGTTACACACGTACAATGGCACCAGGGTGCAGTGAAGGGTGTTGACCAGTGTCGGCACGGGTGGGTACCCCGCAGGGCTTTGTGTGAAGGCAGCCTTGATCGTCACATACACAATCCACCTTCATCCGAACTTGACCCACCCCCTTCGCGGAGTGTCTACTGCAGCACCAGCCAGAGAGTGGTTGAAATGAGTGTCCAGGACCTTGGATAGCTGCTGGAGCAAGCAAAGGCCCGTAAAGGCTTTAGCCACTTCACCGCAGCCCTTCAGTTCTGAGTTTGCAAGGGCAGCGCTGCTTGGAGCCTGCCAGTGCCAACATGAGCGGAAGAAGGGCTCAAATCTGGGAATGCAACCCTGGTAGGTAGGGTGCCTCACCTAGAGGTTTTACCTTGTAGCATGCAATTATTGCCTCACACAACTCTGCCGGTTTCATTGTTGAACTGCATCCTCCTATTTTAACTGATGTTGTTCTTGAGTGAACTGGAATCTGGGTGAGGGACGGGTGGACTCCAAGTGAGGTGAAGTGGAGAGAGCTGGAGAAGGAAACTGTAGTGTATTGTGCTACCACGCTCTAGGCAGGGCTGTAATGAAAAGACTTACACTTGAACAATCTCCTGAGTGTTAAAACTATGGGTGGCCATCGCCGAGCAATACGCCATCCACCGGTGGAACTCTGTGGATTTCCATTTAGTTTTTCGGTGACTCCACAGAAGTCCATGAGTGAAACTCCGCTCAGGCCTAGTTGTGGGCCCCACCATCCCTGTAGATAGTCTGCTAGTTAACAACCTGGAGCAGTCCTTGTGGAAGGATGTGGAGCTCAGGTCTCACTTTGAGATGTTGGGGTTGCCACAGTGGGCATGCTTGACCACTCGGTCCATGGCAGCCAGGCAGGTTGATCAGAAGGACCTGGAGCCTGAAACAGTGGCTCAGGTGCCTGCCAAGCAAAAGGACAAGGGGTGCAGGAAACCTGCTCCTGAAGTTCCCATGGTCCGGGAGGAAGTTGACCACGAGGGGAATGCCCTGAAACCTATCCGGGAATAAGTGGCTGAACTGGGGGACTTATCTGAGCTGACCCATTGGCAGCAAAAGGTGGGTCCCTCCAGGGAAGTGTTCTGCTGGGAGCAGAGAGAATGCCCTTCTCTGTTTGGTTTGTGGCAGCAGGCTACTGACCAGGCAGCTGTTGATCAGTCTGGATCACACTGGATGTGCTGGGAGAATGGTCTCCTATACAGCCAGCCTAACGATGCTGAGCCTGGGTCAGCCAGTGTGATGGTGGTACCCCAGTGCTTCAGGACCTTCCTACTCAGTCTGGCTCATGACATTCCTTTGGCAGGACAGTTGGGGCAGGACAAAACCTTTGACAGGATTGTCACCCACTTCTTTTGGCCCCAAAAACGAAAGCAGTCTAATGCACATTGTAGGTCTTGCCAAACTTGCCAGGCAAGTGGTTAGAGTGGAAGGAAGTGGAAGGCTCCTCTCCAACCTTTTCCAGTTGTAGGCACCCCTTTTGAGAGTGTGGAGATGGACATTGTGAGTCCTCTGGACCCCAAGACAGCCATGGACAACAGGTACATCCTGGACTTGGTTGACCATGACATCCAGTATCCAGAGGCTATCCCTCTCAGGACAACGACGGCACCCGTGCTGTGCCAAACCTTGATGGGGATCTTTTCCCACATGGGGTTCCCAGAGCGATGGTATCTGACTAGGGTAGCAAATGCATATCCAAGTATATGACATCCCTGTGGGAGGAGTGTGGTGTATCTTACAAGCTTACTACTCCTTACCGCCCCAAAGGCAATGGTTTGGTGGAGAGATTCAACCAAACTCTAAAGGGCATGATCAAGGGTCTGACCGACCCCATGAGGCGTAATTGGGACGTCCTCTTGACATGCCTTCTCTTTGCTTATAGAGATATACCGCAGAAGTTATTAGGGTTGAGCCCTTTGAGCTACTTTAAGGACACCCTGTGAGAGGACCTCTCAGTCTGGTGAAAGAAGGCTGGGAGACAGCTCCCAGGATAACCCCCAGGATGTATTTAGCCACATGTGGGCATTTGTAAACCAGACTGCATGCTTCAAGAGGCTCAAACAGGTGAATCTAGAAGCCAGCCAGGAAGAGATGAAATGTTGGTATGACCAGATTGCCACTCTGATTGAGTTTCAACCTGGCCAAAAAGTGTGGGTTATGGTCCCAGTAGAGCCTTGCGCCCTTAGGACAAGAGGACTGGGCCTTTTGAGGTGGTGGAGCGCAAGAGTGATGTCACCTATCTCGTGAACTTCCAGACTCCAAGAAACCTGTTAAGAGTCATTCACGTGAACTGCCTCAAACCTCACTTTGAGTGGTCCGCAGTAAACATGCTCTTGGCAACAGATGATGGGGTGGAAGAGGAGAGTTTACTTCTCCCTGACCTCCTGTCTACAAAGGAGCAAGATGGGTCAGTGGAAGGTGTGAACTTCTCCCTTTCACTGACCCCAGAGCAGCAGAGTAACTGTCACCAGTTGTTGGGGCTGTTTGCCATGTTGTTCTCCCTGACCCCAGGTCCACCCACTGGGGTACCCATGATGTGGACACTGGGGATAGTCCTCCTGTAAAGCAAAACATTTACAGATAGACTGACAGGGTCAATGCCAGCATCAAAGAAGAGGTTTCTAAGATGTTGGTGTTAGGGGTGATAGAGCTCTCCAACAGTCCTTGGGCCAGCCCAGTGCTCTTGGCCCCAAAGGCTGCTGCACCGGGTGCCACTCCTGAACTCCGGTTCTGTGTGGACTGATGTGGGCTCAATGTCATCACCAGGACTGACATGCACCCCATCCCCAGGGCTGATGAGCTCGAAGGTCGGTTGGGAGCTGCCAAGTTCCTCAGCACATTTGATCTAATGTCTGGGTACTGGCAGATTGCCAGATAGGGCAAGGATCTATGGTTTACTTAGTGTATCAGGTAGGAAGCAGCCCGGTGGTACCCCTACAACCTAAGATTGACACCATCCTGACTTGAGAGTCCCCGAACACACAGACAGAGGTAAGAGCTGTTTTAGGTCTCACTGGTGATTATAGGAGATTTGTCAAGGGCTATGGAACCATTGTTGCCCCCTTGACTGAGCTGACTTTCAGGAAGCAGCCAAGGAAAGTGATCTGGACTGATGCCTGTCAGACTGCTTTTGATGCCCTGAAGGCAGCCATGCGCTCTGCGCCAATGCTCAAGGCACCTGACTTCTCCAAAGAACTTGTCGTGCAGACGAATGCTCCAGAGCATGATGTAGAAGCGGTTCTCTCACAACTAAACGAAGAGGGCCTAGACCATCCTGCAGTCTTCCTTAGCCAGAGACTTCTCCCCAGGGAACAGAGGTGGAGTGCAATTGAGAGAGAAGCTTTTGCTGTGGTCCGGGAGCTGAAGAAGCTAAGACCCGACTTGTTTGGGACTCACTTCCATGTTCAGACAGACCACAGGCCCCTCAGATGGTTATGGTGAGAACCAAAACTGTTGAGGTGGTCCATCTCCCCACAGGGAATGTATTTTAAGGTGGAACACCACCCTGGCACAGAACACGCCAATGCTGATGGTCTGTCCAGATTCTTCCGCCTTAGTGAAGAGAGCTCCCAGGTGGGTGGGTCGTTCTCCCTACACTCAACTGGAGGGGACATGTGTTAGATCTGGTATCTTTTGCCATATTTCGCCTGTTTTTTTGCTTTCTGACCTCCTGTTTTGATGGTATGCTGGACTTCGTTCTTGCTTAATTAGTGTCTCTGTGTACCCTTTCACTGCTAATCAGTGCTAAAGTGCAAGTGCTCCTACTGTGAATTGTGTTATGATTGGTCTTCCAGGATTGGCATATTAGATTTACTGGTAAGTCCTTAGTAAAGTACACTGCGTGTGCCCAGGTCCTGTAAATCAAATGCTACTAGTGGGCCTGCAGCACTGATTGTGCCACCCATACAAGTAGCCTTTCAAATGAGTCTCAGACCTGCGGCGGCAGTATCTGTGCATGCCGTTTTAAACAGCCATATCAACCTGGGAAGTGCACCCACTTACTAGGCCTCACCCTTCCCTTTTATTACATATATGTCACCCCTAAGGTAGGCCCAAGGTAACCCCATGGGCAGGGTGCAGTGTATGTGAAAGGTAGGCCATGTGCTGGTGTGTTTTACATGTCCTGATAGTGAAATACTATGCATTTAATTTTTCACTATTGAAAGACTATCTTTGTCATAGATGATCATTATAGCTACCTTGTAACATTTTACAAGTGTAACTTTTAAATGGGACAAGATAGAGAAATGGAGTTTAGGTTACCTGAGCTCAAAATTAAATAACACACCTTTCAGTAAAGGTGGTTTTTAAATTGTGTGTTTGAAAATGGCACTTTTAGAAAGTGGGCATTTTTTTGTTTAACCATCCTGTGCCTTTGCCTACATCTGGAATCAACATCTGGTCTTAGACTGCCTAGGGCTGTCTGTGCATACACTCCAGACACTCACACAGTGAGGGAGCGGAAGTGTGCCCTGCATATGCTGATGGGCCATCCTGGGCTAGAGTGGAAGGAAGAGTTGTCACTGACACCTGAATAGGCTGTGGCTGCTCTGCACAATGCTGTCTCCACCTCCTGTGGTGTGGCTGGACCAAGGAGGAAAGAACTGTTTTTCTGAGCTAGAGTGACTTTCTGAACAAAGACTTCAAAGGGTAAAAGGGGTATAAGTATTAGACCTAAAACCCCGAACTTTAGAACTCTTTTGGACTAAGGAACCTGCCAAGAAGAAGAGCTGGAAGAGCTTCCAGGAGGAGTACTACCCCTTTGCTGTGTGTTGCTTGGTTCGGTTGTCCTGCAGTGGCTGCTTCTGTCTTAGGCAGTGAAAAGACTGGACGAAACTTTCTACAACTTATTCCCTGAGTTTCTCCAAGGGCTTGAAGTAGAGCTTGCCCCCTGACGGCAAGATCATCTGCTACTAGCACTGGGAACTGTGTGTTTTGTGCAGCAAACGCCATGACCTGAAGGCACCACAGAGATCAACATTCCGCTTTGCACTGCAACCCTGGTCCCACCAATAACGTCACCTGATGCCGCCACTAAGCCACTGCTTCCACCGTGACTTAAGGGCACTGCACTTCGCACCTCCTCACTTCATAGTGTCGGCCTGGTATCCCCAATGATGCTGCTCCATGCCAACATCAATGCTGCTGCCTGTACCATAGACTGGGGGTACAACTCATAAGTTACTCAACGCACCGCTTCATCCCATACTGCAGCCTTGGCCCACTGATGCCGGCGCCATCGACTCCAGATCGTCAACTGACGCCGCTGCTTGCACTGCTACCTGCGGCCTCGCACACTACATTGCCCCATCTTGCACCGCAGCCTTGGGTCTATCGACGACAGCACTTCAGCAACTGCAGCAACGCTGCCTGCCCCGTGACCTGCGAGCAGAGTGAGGTTAACACCACCCCAGTTCGCACTGCAGCCCTCGTCTCACTGATGCTGCTGGATGCCATTACCGAGCAGCTGCCTGTACTGTGACCTGAGGGCACCGCACGCCGCACCGATCCACTTCACCATAGCCCTGATGCCGCCTATGCCGGCACTCCTGACTTCAAGCTCATGGAATTCAATCTGCAACTCATGTGACTTCAAGGGCCCGACGACTCCTGCACCTATCTCCAGAACCGATGGCTGCCAATGCCTGCCGACGATGCCACCTCTTCTGAGCTCATCGCCAGGTCCCTGACGCCCTATATTTCCAAGTTACTTTTTGCAGGTCCTCCCGACACTGTAGCTGGCCTGTGACTATGCAGTCGGTCTGAACTGTTGGATTTGTTTGCTCACTGCGCCGTGATAGCCTCAGACGGAGCAATCGACTTCCAGGAAGTATACTTTAAGTCTATTCTTGCTATATTTATATCTTTATTACTGTATGTTGGATTTTTATAGTTTTGGTCCTGTTTTACACAGATAAATATTGGCTATTTTTCTGAAACTGGTTTGATGTCCTTCTGTAGTGTTTTCACTGTATTACTGAGTGTTATTTGCAAATGCTTTACAAGTTGCCTATGAGATAAGCATGACTGCTCGTGCCAAGCTACCAAGTGGGTGAGCAGAGGTTATTTTAGAAGTGTAATCCCCTTACCCTGACTAGAAGGCAGGGAAGGGTCCCTACTTGGACTAAGTACAAACTTGGCACAATCAGTCAGGCTTTACTCAGAGGCAATGTGTAAATCGTTTGCAAATAACACACAGTAAAACAGTGAAAACATTGCTGAGAGACCCCCAATTCTAACACACACACACACACACATATATATATATATATATATATATATATATATATATATTCACTGAAAAAACCATAGGTTTTAGGGACAGTTATAGTTAGTTGGACATTGCACTCGTACAAAACCCGTGAAATTCCCCTGTTATAGTTAGTTCAGCTAACTATAACTCGCGCCCCGCAATGCACTGCTGATGACGTCACATATTACATCACTCATGACATGGTCAGTGACATCACTGATGACATCACTGATGACATCTCAAATGACATCACTGATGACATCACTGATGACATCATCCAGTGCCTGTGTGTTTCTGTAAAGTTTAAATATGTTTAATATATATAGGGAAAGGGGTATTGAAGAATGAGTGGGTGTATAAGTGTCTGAATGGATGATTTAGTACGTGAGTGACTGACTCTACAAGTGAGTGATTAAACGTATCTTACTGAATGCATGGGTTAGTGACTAAACTGTGTGAATGTCTGTATCCGTCTGTTTGTTGGTGTGTAAGTGGATGCATGGATTTTTGAATAGCTACATGAGTGTATATATGGGTTATTGATTGGTTCTCTGAGTATCTGTATGGCTGCCTGAGTGTTTGTGTGGGTGGGGTGTGTGTGACTCTATACATAGATGTGTGAGTGGGTGATTCACTGGGTGCATGATTTCAAGAGTGCATCTGTGATGGACTGCTTGGGTGGGTGAGTGTGTGTATGGGTGTGTTAGTGAGTGAATGTATATCTCAGTGGTACATGTGCGAGTAACTACATATGTAAAAGGCAGTATATATGTGTGTTAGAGTATTTAAATGGCTATAAGTGAGTGTGTTATTGTGAGAGTGGCTGTATGGATGCGTGTGTGCTTGTATCAGTTATTGTATAAGAGCGTAAGAATGTGCTAGTATTTGTATGAGTAAGTGAGCTGGTGTGTGTATAACTGTATAGGTGAGTAAATGGGTGTGTGATTAATTTTTTGCATGACTGACTAGGTGTGTGAGTACCTCTGTGGATGAGTGGCGGTGTGTGAGTGTTTATATAGGTGTATGAGTGCATATGATAGTCCTGTACTGAGTGACTGTAAGTATGAGTGACTGTACAGGTGAGTGAGTGGATGTGTGTGTAGACCTAAGAATCAGTGAGTGGGTATGTAGTTTTTGGTGTTGGAGTGTCTATGGTTTTGAGAATGGCAGTCTGTAATTTAGAGTGGGTGTATCAAAAGTTATATTAGGGTGTGAGAAGATGCATGAAATTATCACATGGATGATGTCATCAGTGATGTCATTTGAGATGTCATCAGTGATGTCATCAGTGATGTCACTGACCATGTCATGAGTGATGTAATATGTGACGTCATCAGCAGTGCATTGCGGGGCGCGAGTTATAGTTAGCTGAACTAACTATAACAGGGGAATTTCACGGGTTTTGTACGAGTGCAATGTCCAACTAACTATAACTGTCCCTAAAACCTATGGTTTTTTCAGTGAATTTCAAAGGTTTTTTAAATGCTAATTTCTAACTATAACGTGTCTGAAACCTATGGTTTTTCAGTGAATTTCAAAGGTGTTTTAAATACTAATTTCTAACTATAACGTGCCTGAAACCTATGGTTTTTTCAGTGAATTTCAAAGGTTTTTTAAATGCTAATTTCTAACTATAACGTGCCTGAAACCTATGGTTTTTTCAGTGAATTTCAAAGGTTTTTTAAATGCTAATTTCTAACTATAACGTGCCTGAAAACTATGATTTTTAAGTGAATTTCAAAGGTTTTTAAATGCTAGTTTCTAACTATGCCAACAGAGGTAGGACATGTGAAGAAAGAAGAAAAAACGCACAGAAAGAAGCAAAAGATGTGCAGAAAGAACCAACAGAGGAGCAGAAAGAGGCCTTGTTGCAAAATCATCCTGTGCCCACAACTTTTTCAGACGGGAACTGGTGGTAACTGACTCTGACTAACCAGAGCCAGTGCACGTTTGCACAGTGGTGAAGGGAGGGGGGCCTGAGGTGACATGTGTGCAAACGCGCCCCGTGGCGCGTTTTAAGTTGCGGGATTAAGTCCCCTTGAATCCTGAGGGTCCCTGGGGTCCAACTAGCCCCCAGGTACCTACAGTTAGGACCACAGAGCTGAGTTGCAGAGAGGCGTTCCGAGGCCACGCACCTTTTTCACCTCTCTGCAACGCACCTCTGTTGTGCTTACTGAAGGTACCTGGTGGGCTAGTTGGCCCCCAGGATTCAAAGGGAATTAACTCCCCAACTTAAAATGCACCACAGGGCGTGTTTGCGCACATGTCACCTGAGGCCCCGCCCGCTCCCTTCACCACTGTGCAAACGCGCCCCGTGGCGTGTTTTAAGTTGGGGGATTAGGTCACCTTGAATCCTGAGAGTCCCTGGGGCCCAACCAGCCCACCAGGTACTTCCAGTAAGCACCACAGGCCTGCGTTGCAACGCCTGTAACAAATTGTGCAGTTGTGTTTAGGTAGTGAAGAGGGTCGTGCTGGGGGTAATGTTTTAGGGTTTAGGGTAGTGCAGTGGTGTTTGTGTAGTGTAGGGGGTCATGCTGGGGGTAGGTTTAGGGTAGTGCAGTGGTGTTTGGGTAGTGTAGGGAGTCGTGCTGGGGGGAGTGTTTTAGGGTTTAAGGTAGTACAGTGGTGTTTGGGTAGTGTAGGGGGTCGTGCTGGGGTTAGTGTTTTAGGGTTTAGGGTAGTGCAGTGGTGTTTGGGTAGTGTAGGGGATACTGCTGGGGGTAGTGTTTTAGGGTTTAGGGTAGTGCAATGGTGTTTGGGTAGTGTAGGGGTACTGCTGGGGGTAGTGTTTTAGGGTTTAGGGTAGTGCAGTGGTGTTTGGGTAGCGTAGGGTGTACTGCTGGGGGTAGTGTTTTATGGTTTAGGGTAGTGCAGTGGTGTTTGGGTAGTGTAGGGGTTCGTGCTGGGGGTAGTTTTTAGGGTTTAGGGTAGTGCAGTGGTGTTTGTGTAGTGTAGGAGGTCGTGTTTTAGGGTTTAGGGTAGTGCAGTGGTCTTTGGGTAGTGTAGGGGGTTGTGCAGGGGGTAGTGTTTTAGGGATTAGGGTAGTGCATTGGTATTTGGGTAGTGTAGGGGTCATGCGGGGGGTAGTGTTTTAGGGTTTAGGGCAGTGCAGTGGTGTTTAGGTAGTGTAGGGGGTTGTGCTGGGGGAGTGTTTTAGGGTTTAGGGCAGTGCAGTGGTGTTCGGGTAGTGTAGGGGTCGTGCTGGGGGAGTGTTTTAGGGTTTAGGGCAGTGCAGTCATGTTCAGGTAGTGTAGGGGTCATGCTGGGGGAGTATTTTAGGGTTTAGGGTAGTGCAGTGGTGTTCGGGTAGTGTAGGGGGTCATGCTGGGGGTAGTGTTCTAGGGTTTAGGGCAGTGCAGTGGTGTTCGGGCAGTGTAGGGGGTCTTGCTGGGGTGGTGTTTCAGGGTTTAGGGCAGTGCAGTCGTGTTCGGGCAGTGTAGGGGGTCGTGCAGGGGGTGGTGTTTCAGGGTTTAGGGCAGTGCAGTGGTGTTCGGGCAGTGTAGGGGGTCGTGCAGGGGTGGTGTTTCAGGGTTTAGGGCAGTGGTGTTCGGGCAGTGTAGGGGGTCATGCTGGGGGTGGTGTTTCTGGGTTTGGGGCAGTGCAGTGGTGTTCGAGCAGTAAAGGGGGTCATGCTGGGGGTGGTGTTTCAGGGTTTAGGGCAGTGCAGTGGTGTTCGGGCAGTGTAGGGGGCGGTGCAGGGGGTGGTGTTTCAGGGTTTAGGGCAGTGCAGTGGTGTTCGGGCAGTGTAGGGGGCGGTGCAGGGGGTGATGTTTCAGGGTTTAGGGCAGTGCAGTGGTGTTCGGGCAGTGTAGGGGGTCGTGCAGGGGGTGGTGTTTCAGGGTTTAGGGCAGTGCAGTGGTGTTCGGGCAGTGTAGGGGGCGGTGCAGGGGGTGGTGTTTCAGGGTTTAGGGCAGTACAGTGGTGTTCGGGCATTGTAGGGGGCGGTGCTGGGGCTGGTGTTTCAGGGTTTAGGGCAGTGCAGTGGTGTTCGGGCAGTGTAGGGGGTCGTGCTGGGGCTGGTGTTTCAGGGTTTAGGGCAGTGCAGTGGTGTTCGGGCAGTGTAGGGGGTCATGCTGGGGCTGGTGTTTCAGGGTTTAGGGCAGTGCAGTGGTGTTCGGGCAGTGTAGGGGGTCTTGCTGGGGCTCGTGTTTCAGAGTCTAGGGCTATGCAGTGGTGTTCGGGCAGTGTAGGTGGTCTGCTGGGGCTGGTGTTTCAGGGTTTAGGGCAGTGCAGTGGTGTTCGGGCAGTGTAGGGGGTCGTGCTGGGGGTGGTGTTTCAGGGTTTAGGGCAGTGAGTGGTGTTCGGGCAGTGTACGGGGTCGTGCTGGGGCTGGTGATTCAGGGTTTAGGGCAGTGCAGTGGTGTGCGGGCAGTGTACGGGGTCGTGCTGGGGCTGGTGTTTCAGGGTTTAGGGCAGTGCAGTGGTGTTCGGGCAGTGTAGGGGGTCATGCTGAGGGTGGTGTTTCAGGGTTTAGGGCAGTGCAGTGGTGTTCGGGCAGTGTAGGGGGTCGTGCTGGGGCTGGTGTTTCAGGGTTTAGGGCAGTGCAGTGGTGTTCGGGCAGTGTAGGGGGTCGTGCTGGGGCTGGTGTTTCAGGGTTTTGGGCAGAGCAGTGGTGTTCGGGCAGTGTAGGGGTCGTGCTGGTGGTGGTGTTTCAGGGTTTAGGGCAGTGCAGTGGTGTTCGGGCAGTGTAGGGGTCTTGCTGGGGGTGGTGTTTCAGGGTTTAGGGCAGTGCAGTGGTGTTCGGGCAGTGTAGGGGGTCTTGCTGGGGGTGGTGTTTCAGGGTTTAGGGCAGTGGTGTTCGGGCAGTGTAGGGGTCTTGCTGGGGGTGATGTTTCAGGGTTTAGGGCAGTGCAGTGGTGTTCGGGCAGTGTAGGGGTCTTGCTGGGGGTAGTGTGTCAGGGTTTAGGGCGGTGCAGTGGTGTTCGTGCAGTGTAGGGGGTCGTGCTGGGGGTGGTGTTTCAGGGTTTAGGGCAGTGGTGTTCGGGCAGTGTAGGGGGCCTTGCTGGGGGTGATGTTTCAGGGTTTAGGGCAGTGCAGTGGTGTTCGGGCAGTGTAGGGGGTCTTGCTGGGGGTAGTGTTTCAGGGTTTAGGGCATTGCAGTAGTGTTCATGCAGTATAGGGGGTCGTGCTGGGGATGGTGTTTCTGGGTTTAGGGCAGTGCAGTAGTGTTCGAGCAGTGTAGGGGGTTGTGCAGGGGTGGTGTTTCAGGGTTTAGTGCAGTGGTGTTCGGGCAGTGTAGGGGGTCGCGCTGGGGGTGGTGTTTCAGGGTTTAGGGCAGTGCAGTGGTGTTCGGGCAGTGTAGGGGGTCATGCATGGGGTGGTGTTTCAGGGTTTAGGGCAGTGCAGTGGTGTTCGGGCAGTGTAGGGTGTTGTGCTGGGGCTGGTGTTTCAGGGTTCAGGGCAGTGCAGTGGTGTTCAGGCAGTGTAGGGGGTCGTGCTGAGGCTGGTGTTTCACGGTTTAGGGCAGTGCAGTGGTGTTCGGGCAGTGTAGGGGGTCGTGCTGGGGCTGGTGTTTCAGGGTTTAGGGCAGTGCAGTGGTGTTCGGGCAGTGTAGGCGGTCGTGCTGGGGCTGGTGTTTCAGGGTTTAGGGCAGTGCAGTGGTGTTCGGGCAGTGTAGGGGGTCATGCTGGGGGTAGTGTTTCAGGGTTTAGGGCAGTGCAGTGGTGTTCGGGCAGTGTAGGGGGTCGTGCTGGGGGTGGTGTTTCAGGGTTTAGGGCAGTGCAGTGGTGTTCGGGCAGTGTAGGGGGTCGTGCTGGGGCTGGTGTTTCATGGTTTAGGGCAGTGCAGTGGTGTTCGGCAGTGTAGGGGGTCGTGAAGGGGGTGGTGTTTCAGGGTTTAGGGCAGTGCAGTGGTGTTCGGGCAGTGTAGGGGTCGTGCTAGGGGTGGTGTTTCAGGGTTTAGGGCAGTGCAGTGGTGTTCGGGCAGTGTAGGGGGTCATGCAGGGGCTGGTGTTTCAGGGTTTAGGGCAGTGCAGTGGTGTTCGGGCAGTGTAGGGGGTCGTGCTGGGGTAGTGTTTTAGGGTTTAGGGTAGTGCAGTGGTGCTTGTGTAGTGTATGGGGTCGTGCTGGGGGTAGTGTTTTAGGGTTTAGGGTAGTGCAGTGGTGTTTGTGTAGTGTAGGGGGTCATGTTTTAGGGTAGTGCAGTGGTGTTTGGGTAGTGTAGGGGGTCGTGCTGGGGGTAGTGTTTTAGGATTTAGGTTAGTGCAGTGGTGTTTGGGTAGTGTAGGGGGTCGTGCTGGGGTAGTGTTTTAGGGTTTAGGGTAGTGCAGTGGTGTTTGTGTAGTGTAGGGGGTCGTGCTGGGGGTAGTATTTTAGGGTTTAGGGTAGTGCAGTGGTGCTTGTGTAGTGTAGGAGGTCGTGCTGGGGGTAGTGTTTTAGGGCTTAGGGTAGTGCAGTGGTGTTTGTGTAGTGTAGGGGGTCATGTTTTAGGGTAGTGCAGTGGTGTTTGGGTAGTGTAGGGGGTCGTGCTGGTGGTAGTGTTTTAGGATTTAGGTTAGTGCAGTGGTGTTTGGGTAGTGTAGGGGGTCGTGCTGGGGGTAGTGTTTTAGGGTTTAGGATAGTGCAGTGGTGCTTGTGTAGTGTAGGGGTCGTGCTGGGGGTAGTGTTTTAGGGTTTAAGGTAGTGCAGTGGTGTTTTTGTAGTGTAGGGGGTCATGTTTTAAGACGCAATGCTCCAATACCTGACCAGTCTGCACTACATAAAACTGCAAAAAAGTAAAAATAAGAAGTGTTTTGCACACTTTTGTCATTGGGCTATATGTGGGCTACATCTGGGTAATATTTGTGCTACATTTGGGCTCTTTTTTCACTGGTGGCCATCTTGGAAGACTTCTTTGTTATGAAGTTTCCTAATTTCTTCATTTACTGCAGTCTCCTCAGTAGGAAATGCTTTCAGTTTTTTACTTTGATTCCATCAAGAAGGCATTCAGATGTCTCACATCTGCCATAAATTCAGAATGTTAGCACTCTAGTTGCTCATTAGATCACTGGAGTAAAGCTACTGCTCACCAGGGAGTTAACTGGTAGTCTGCTGCTGGTATTGAAAGTGATTGTTTCAGTCTGCATGTCAGAATTTTCTAATGAAATAGAAGAGGATTTGAGATCTCACTTAAAACATGCCCTAATTTTTCTTTCTGCAGCACTAACCATAATTTCTATTTCAAAAAGAACCCCTCATTTTGTTCCTTTTTAAATTAAATGTTTTAAGTGTTACTGGTTTATTCCAATCAAGATGGCTTCAGGTGTGCCATACTTTTGTCATAAGTAAGGCTGTTAGCGCTCTAGTTGTTCTTTAGAACACTCTGGGAAGCTGCAGTAGAACACAAAGGCATCAACTGGCAGGCTGCTCCTGTTGAAATATAACAGGAAGATATTTGAGATCACACTTGAAATATGTCCTAATTTTTCTTTCTACAGCACTAACCATAATTTCTATGACAAAATGAACCCCATCATTTTGTTCCTTTTTAAATTAAATGTTTTAAGTGTTACCAGTTTATTCCAATCAAGATGGCTTCAGGTGTGCCATACTTTTGTCATAAGTAAGGCTGTTAGCGTTCTAGTTGTTCTTTAGAACACTCTGGGAAGCTGCAGTAGAACACAAAGGCATCAACTGGCAGGCTGCTCCTGTTGAAATATAACAGGAAGATATTTGAGATCACACTTGAAACATGTCCTAATTTTTCTTTCTACAGCACTAACCATAATTTCTATGACAAAATGAACCCCATCATTTTGTTCTTTTAAATTAAATTGTTTAAGTGTTACCAGTTTATTCCAATCAAGATGGCTTCAGGTGTGCCATACTTTTGTCATAAGTAAGGCTGTTAGCACTCTAGTTGTTCTTTAGAACACTCTGGGAAGCTGCAGTAGAACACAAAGGAATCAACTGTCAGTCTCTGCCCTTGTTGGATGTACATGTTTTACTGAGAATGTCAGACTTCATTCTCACATGAGTGAGAAAGATAATGTGAATTTACAGAAAATATGCTCTCATTTTAGCTTCTGGAGCACTTTCCAAACCTCCATGGGACAAGCTTGAGAAAATAGTGTTCTCTCAAACATGATTCATGATATCCCAGCAGAAGGTTTTTCACATGGTAAAATCACCTTAGAATACACCACAATTCCTAAAATTAGTATGGTACCATCAACAAATAAATTCTAATGTAACTAAAGCCTGTTATCACCCTTTATAGTTCTCCTTTTGGTGACCCTCAAAATCTTCTATTCACTACAATGCATTTCAATGAGGTACTATCATTTATATTGGTCCCAAGATGGCTGCCAGCAATTCCAGGATGAAGTGCTGACAGCCAATCAGATCTCACGATGACATGTGTGGTTAGGCTCCGCCCAGATATATATGTGACTTTACTTTTGATTTTCTCAGGAACTACTGAACGGATTTACACCATTTAAGCAAAAGGCACGACACTGAACCAAGGGCTACCTCTTTGCCAAATTTGGTGTAATTCCGTTCAGCAGTTCGGGCTGTAGCTGCGACTAAAGGTTCCTATGGAAAAATGAATGGGGAAAACGCGTTTTGGGACCCCCTTTTTCTCGGCCCCGCTTGACGTATCACCCCGAGACTTTCAGGATAGGAGTGGACCGGAGCGCCCCAACAAGTTGGAAACTTTCGCGAAGATTCGTCAACCGGCGCCAACGTTATTAAAAATAGAATGTCGCGGATTTCCTATGGATAATAGGTTTTAACTATAACTATCTACTGGCGACCGCCAGTAGATAATATATATATATATATATATATATATATACATATATTTATGTATATTAAAAATATATATGTATGTGTATATAAAAATATATATACATATTTTTATGTATATTAAAAATATATATGTATGTGTGTGTATATATATATATATATTGATATATTTATATATATATACATATATATATATATATATATATATATATATATATATATATATATATCTGCTCCGTTTCCGTCACTCCTTAGGAAAATAGGCACTCACGGGGGATTAGATTCCATGCGGTTTTAATTTCATTAGCAAAAACATGACGCGTTTCGGCAAGCGCCTTCATCAAATGTTTGTTACAGGTACGCCATTGCTGCGGCGTTTTTTATAGATAAAGTTCATTCAAAACAGATCACGTCACATGATTTGCAGATCATTGTAATCAACGACGGACATTTCAATTCATTACAAGAATACCCGCCATCTTTCATTAGTAAAAACAAGTGTTACACTTAAAACCCTTGTTTTTCTAAACCAATATTAGACAACCAATCATCATTTGCCCGTGTATCGACATATACGAGTTCCTTCATCTGCAGTGGAACAACGCTCTCCCCTCACTCTACATATACATCTCCGCCGTAAATCGGCCTTTAGTTCCAAATAATCACATTATTAAACCAACAGGCATTATTGCCAGCCATTTTTGCTGTAAATCGGCCTCATGTGAAAGTGAAACCTTATATCACCGTATATCAGTTTACTTTGAGCAAAGTTCTTCACTGCCTTCCTAATCCTGCCGTGTATCGGCATTACAATTGACCTCAAAATCTTTCCTCTTTCTGACCTGCTTTGAATCAATGTTTAACTGAACAAATAGTTTGTACATTCAATATCTGGTTTTTCCTTCGTTCTTTTATATATTTACAGTTTACCTGGAAAGTTTTTCATAATCCTCCACGGAGGCCATCATTTTCAATGCACTCAAGGTCAATCCCCCAGATTCAACTGAGCCATTCCACACTATACACAGATCATCTATGTAACGATCCCAGGAAACAACCTTGGACACCCAAGCCCTCCCCTCAAGCGAACTGGACACCTGCTTCTCCCACCAGCCTACGAACAAGTTTGCATAGCTGGGGGCAAATCAGGTGCCCATCGCTGTACCAGACGTCTGCCAGAAGTATTCTTCTCCAAACAGAAAAATGTTGTTCTTCAAACAGAACTCTGTCATTTGCAATAGCATCTTATTATGTTCACTAAATCTTAATGGTCTTTTAGCCAAAAAATATGCTATTGCCTGCAGCCCGTCTTCATGACCAATGGAGGTATATAGGCTTGTTATGTCCAGCACGATCAGTTTATAATCATCATGCCAGGATAACATTTCCATACGGCACAGAAAGTCCCTGGAATCCTTTATAAATGAGGGTAACTCTTTCACCAACTTAGATAAGAAATGATCAATAAAGATCGACAAATGTTCCGTGAGGCTGCCTTGAGACGATACAATTGGTCTCCCCGGTGGTTTCTCCGAGTTTTTGTGAATTTTGGGAACATGATAAAATGTGGGGACAATAGGGTTAAGGCAACGTAAAAACAAAAATTCTTCTGTATCCAGCATTTGTTTATCATACCATGCTTTAATCAGATCTTGATACTTCAAAATACTTTCTTGATAGAATGTTTTAGTGACGTTCATGTAACAAGTTGCATCTAAAAGCTGTCTGTATGCTTCCGTGCAATACTGTTCTCTTGTCTGTAACACAATGTTCCCGCCCTTATCTGAGGGCTTACATACGATTGTTTGATCATTTTGTAAATCCATGAGTGCCTCCTGTTGTTCTTTGGTTATGTTCTGTACTGGTCTTTTATTCAGTTTTGTTCTTAATGCCAGCAGGTCTTTACTTACAGCCTCCGAAAATACATCTATTGCATCCGGTGGTAATTGCGGCAGAAATTTCGAAGTTGGTTTAAACGGACTTGTGTCTGTTTCTTGTTCTACCCCCAATTGTATGGCTCTTTCTACAATATCCAATGTTACATTGCTTTGGTCATATTGGTCATTGCCTAACATCTCCATGGTTTCCCATGTACTCAGATCTTCTCCTGTTAGTTCATCAGTCTCCTTATATGACCGTGGTTGTTCCTTCAATTTGTTAATCTTCGGTTTCAACTTGAAGTATTTATGTAGCTTTAGTTTTCTTACCATCTTAAACAGATCGATTTTTGTTTGTGTGTATTCAAGATTTGACGCGGGACAAAAAGTGAGACCCAATTTCAATACTGTTGTCTCCGCATCTGTTAACTCTCTGGGTGTCAGATACACAATGGTCAGGTTTTTCAATTCCACCTCTTGCCCCTTTTGCTGCGGGTTCTTGGTGGAATAGTTTGTCCTCCTTTTCCATCCAACCCTTCGTGTTGGTCTTTTTCTCCTTCCGGGGGCTTGTTCTTTCCTCCCCTTAGCCATGTCTGACGCATGACCCGGAATTCCACCTGAAAAGGAGTCTTCCTGGATGTTGAGGTAGTCGCATTATCATCACCTGACGATTCACCCGTCACCTCATACTCTGATGTTTCAATCATTGTTATTGATGTGGTTGGTTGTATAGATGCCATTTCTTTTCTTGCCCCTTCAAACTTGTTGGTAAATGTTAATACACGGCCTTGGGCATAGTCCCGAGCGTCTCTTTCAAACTTTTCTTGTTTGCGTTGTTTTATTTTTATCTCATACCATAATAGGCGTTTTTTCATTTGTTCTTTTAATTCTTCAATTTTCTTTTTGTCCTCTTCCTTATCTATTACGGCTTCCAACTTCTCTATTTCTTGCATGGCTTTATCTCTGTCACTCCACGCAAATTTGACTAATATTATTATCATACCCTTACAAGCGTGGGCCGTATGTTCCGCCCATTCTTCTAGTAATTGCGGATCGGGATTTTCATATGCCGGAATGGTATATATTCTCAGTCCTCGAGGGACCCTGTCCACATCAATATAACTTTGGAGGGAGGTTGCCTCCCACCACTTTCTCATTTCTCTTTCATAAAGTCTTTCCAGTGTATTGAATTTAGATATCAGGCTAGTAGTTGCTCCTGTATCCATTTTCTTTTTCACTTGCCACAACACGAAGGGGTGGATGGAAAAGGAGGACAAACTATTCCACCAAGAACCCGCAGCAAAAGGGGCAAGAGGTGGAATTGAAAAACCTGACCATTGTGTATCTGACACCCAGAGAGTTAACAGATGCGGAGACAGCAGTATTGAAATTGGGTCTCACTTTTTGTCCCGCGTCAAATCTTGAATACACACAAACAAAAATCGATCTGTTTAAGATGGTAAGAAAACTAAAGCTACATAAATACTTCAAGTTGAAACCGAAGATTAACAAATTGAAGGAACAACCACGGTCATATAAGGAGACTGATGAACTAACAGGAGAAGATCTGAGTACATGGGAAACCATGGAGATGTTAGGCAATGACCAAGATGACCAAAGCAATGTAACATTGGATATTGTGGAAAGAAACAAATGAAATGGGGCTGCGCACACCAATGGTAGGTAGTTTGTGATTTTGTTGTGTGCTTCTGGGGTATCACCATCTGACAAATGGTGTGGTACAGTAACAAATGAGGTACCGCCACCTGAATAGGGGCGTCCCCCTGAGCACAACGTAAATCCACAAGGAGTGGGTAAGTATTGAAAAGTCACAGTATTCAATATGTTCAAATCTTTTTAATTGATTTGTGTTGTTCAGGTATGATATTTAAATCTTCATATCAAAAGGACATTCAATGGGAATATAAATGGTTTCTCAATCCCAGATATATGGCAGATTATATCAAACCCAATGCATTTCGGGCCATTTGGCCCTTCATCAGGGGCAAATGTTCTGTAAATAACAAGAAAGAATACCATGAGGCAAACTCACTCTCCGGACAGAAAAATGAAACCAATAAAGGAAATGTGTTACACAATAGAACGTGCCGGTGACTAGAAGTTAACTAAATAGTTGCTAATGAAGTGAAAATGATGTTCCTAAGAGTACCCAAGCAGTATTTGTGCACGTGACGAATAAATCAAGAAGTGTCGAGAAAAGAAGTGTTCTAATGTAAAGAACGGGAAAGTGCGATGAAACGAACAATTAACGCGTGAAAATGGTGAACACAACTTCTAAATGCAAAAGAGGACTAATGCAGGCAACTAGAAAACAAACAACCTGTATGACATGCAAAAAGTCTACCGCGTTTGTTTTGCAGCCCAACCACTAATCACCTTTAGAAGAGCAAGGTCTTTGAAAGATAACCTAGTGCATAGTCATTTAAAGGTTCTGACTAAACCCAGTGGGACTCTCAAAGAAATGAGAGGGTTCTACCCATGCGGTAAATGCAAAGCATGTGTGGGGAGTAGAAAGACCTTGACGTATAGTGTACCAGGGCTCAAAAATCCTAAAACCATAAAAAGTTTTTTAATGTGTAACACTCCATATGCAGTGTATTGTCTAACATGTCCATGTGGACTGAAGTATATTGGAAGCACCATCCACCCATTGAAAATCCGCATTTTAGAACACATGCGAGCAATAGCCAAGAAAGATGCCACATATCCTGTGGCAAGGCATTTTGCAGAATGGCATCAGAGCGATAGGGATCTATTACGCTTCTTTGGGGTGGATCAGGTGCTTCCTAATGTACGTGGAGGGGACAGAGTCATCAAACTTAGAAGATTAGAGTCACGGTACATAATTGATCTTGAAACTAAGAACCCGAAAGGTATGAATAGTGGGGAGGAAAAGGCGGTACATCTGGGGGATTGACCTTGAGTGCATTGAAAATGATGGCCTCCGTGGAGGATTATGAAAAACTTTCCAGGTAAACTGTAAATATGTAAAAGAACGAAGGAAAAACCAGATATTGAATGTACAAACTATTTGTTCAGTTGAACATTGATTCAAAGCAGGTCAGAAAGAGGAAAGATTTTGAGGTCAATTGTAATGCCGATACACGGCAGGATTAGGAAGGCAGTGGAGAACTTTGCTCAAAGTAAACCGATATACGGTGATATAAGGTTTCACTTTCACATGAGGCCGATTTACGGCAAAAATGGCTGGCAATAATGCCTGTTGGTTTAATAATGTGATTATTTGGAACTAAAGGCCGATTTACGGCGGAAATGTATATGTAGAGTGAGGGGAGAGCGTTGTTCCACTGCAGATGCAGGAACTCGTATATGTCGATACACGGGCAAATGATGATTGGTTGTCTAATATTGGTTTAGAAAAACAAGAGTTTTAAGTGTAACACTTGTTTTTACTATTGAAAGATGGCAGGTATTCTTGTAATGAATTGAAATGTCCGTCGTTGATTACAATGATCTGCAAATGATGTGACGTGATCTGTTTTGAATGAACTTTATCTATAAAAAACGCCGCAGCAATGGCGTACTTGTAACAAACATTTGATGAAGGCGCTTGCCGAAACGCATCATGGTTTTTCTAATGAAATTAAAACCGCATGGAATCTAATCCCCCGTGAGTGCCTATTTTCCTAAGGAGTGACGGAAATGGAGCAGTTATTAAAATCGCGGACGCACCTCCGCGAAGAAGGCACCCGTACGAGAGTGCACCAAGTAGATGCAAAGGAGCAGAATATATATATATATATTGTATATATATGTGTATATATATATATATATATATATATTGCCTACTTACAGTTGCCAGCAGGTAGTTATAGTTAGTACCTAGTTTCCATAGGAAAAGCATTTTCTCACTTGGCTTTAACTTTGGCGTCATTTGACCAATCAGCGTTAAATTTTGCCAAAAAAGTGTCACTGTGTGTACTATTGACATGCAAAGTTTAGGGGTCATCTGTGCAGTGGGGACTGAGAATTTGGGGTGCGAAATAAGGGATCATTTGTAATGTTAATTCACATCTGAACCTTTAGCCACCTCTATATCCTGAACCGCTGAACGGACTTACACCAAATTTGGCAGGGAGGTAGATGGCGGTACAAGGAAGTGCCTTTTGCTTATTTGGTGTAAATCCATTCAGTAGTTGTTGAGAAATTTAAGCTTAAAATTATGGTGATATCTCTGGCTGCGGATATTTCGCAGTGGTTTCGCGATTAATCGCGAATGCATGCACCAAAGGGAATGCTTTGATTGGCTGGACTCAACCTGAACAGAAAGTTGCTGCCACCATTTTATTGCTCTGGAACGGTTCCCGGGGCTGAAAATTTGTGTGAAAGGCCACATAAGGGGTCGGGGTGGAGATACTCTGAACACATGGTTGAGAAATGAGGGTGTTAGTGACTCAAGTTATGTGTCCAAAATTGCTTTCTTATTTGTGCGCGATATTCGTGATGATGACGCGACCGCCAGTGTGGCCCCCTGTGTATCATCGCGGGGACGTCACGATTACCAACGTCATCGCGAAGATTGGTGAAAATATAAAAAAATATATCAATGAATTATTAAAATGCATTGTTTTAGAGATATTAAGATATTGCTAAATGTTTTTATAGAGTTCTTTATATAGTGAGTTATGTACTGTGATGGTTAGAATTAATTATATAGTTATAATTTTTTATGTGCTGGTGGCTATTGAATTCCTGCTTTTGCTGTCTGCTTTCACAACGTATCCACGGGGATAGCGATTACTAACATCATTGTGATCTCCGGCCTCACCGTGAAAATGGAAAATATGTTTTAGAGATGGTTGTTCTATAAATACACTAGCAAAACATGAGTTTGAACTGTACAGTAATAAACTACTAGTGTGTAAAATACTGTAATGTGTGTGCATATATGTGTTTTCACTTTATGGAAAAGGCGCGATGGTCGCGGTTAACGATGTCATTGCCACGTCTTGAATAACCGTGAAAACGGAAAATAGGTCAGAAAGATGGTTTTTAAAGAAACTTAGTACAAAATTATGAGTTTAAACATGATTTGAAAGAAGTATGTACATAGCAATATGTGTAAGGCAGTGTTCAGAATGGATTTTTTTTACATATTATTTTTGGATGTGTTGGTGGCCATTGAATGTCTGTTTTTGTTTTCCGTTTTTGCGACGTGTCCAAAGGGATCGCGATTACCGATGTCATCGCAGTATCTGGAGTCACCGTGAAAAAATAAAATAGGTTTTACAGATGGTTTTTATAGAAACTCTCTACAAAAATATGACTTTAGAGAATACTGTAAGAAATCCCTAGGGTGTAAAATACTGTAGTATGTGTGGATTTATGTGTTTTAGACTTTATGGTAAAGTCGCACTGGTCACGGTTAACGACGTCATCACGACGTCTCCAATAACCACAAAAACGGAAAATAGGCCTAGAAGATGGTTTTAAGGAAATGTAGTACAAAAATATGAGTTTAAACATGCTTTGAAAAAAGAATGCATATAGTAATATGTAAGAAAAAAAAACCTTCAGAAACAAAACTTCACAATATTTCGGGTACTAGGGTGGCTCTGACAAGAGCCATTGTGTTGGTTGAGTGTATATGGCTGCTACACATAAGACCGGATGCAGAGTTTTAGGTCACTTAGAAACACCCTGTTAACTTCCTCTGTAAGTGCACTCCATCATTTCAATAAATTCCATGCATGTCAAAACGCAGATTGTTGTTCTATGTACAGCTCATGCAATGGTCTCTGAGGAATGCAGAAACAGTTTTATTAGCATGTTTCCTGGCTTTGTCAATCTGTGTACAGAATTGATTTGCCCACTTCCATTTCTGTCTTTGTCATATATTAGAGTACACCTAAACAGTGTGAGGGAAAAGCAACATCAGTTCTGCAAAGGTTACTTTCATTAGGATTTCCACCCTACCCCAGTCAATGTGCCTAGGTCATTGCCATCACAGATCACAATCATGAGGTGAGGAGCTTGGGAGCAGTTAAGATGAAGGTGTTTTAAAAAATATATATATTTCATTAGATGCTGTTAGCATGAAAGTGAATAAAATTAGGTAGTGTGCTGGATGCCGTAGCAAGAAGTCTTATTATTGGCTGTTGTTTAAGAAAAGAAATGTAATACAGACATGGATATGCTTTTGAATATGTGGAATAAAGCACACCTGCTGTATCTTTGTTTGGAAGTAGCATGTTCCTTCTAGAATGTGCTGTGAACTTGTGACCTACTGGTTCCTCTGGGTTGCTAGGTACACTGAGCTAAGAGTGTATTGTGGGGAAAGGTGTTAAAGAGACAGAATTTTCTTTTCAAAGTTGAGGAGTGATGACACAATGTAAGTAATGGCAAGTTTTAATTTCCAACTCAGCACTATGTAATGCACTGTTGTGTAGTATTTAGATTTGAGAAAAATGAAGCTAGATATAGGTTTTTTTGATTATTCAACGATGATCGTTTTGAAAGAGAGGGAAAGGGTTAACAGATGCTAACCATTCACAACTGGAAATGCAGTAGTCTAAAATGAAAAATATGATTTCATTTGCTGCCTTTCTCATGATGATAAAGTGGAAAGTTGAAGAGGTTGCCATTTCATTTTAGAGGTGCTTTGTATGAGAGTGGTGTACCATTCTTGTGCTTATTTTTTACAAATCTTAACAGTGTGAAAACTATCCAGAAAGAGCTAAAACAACATTATAATCTACAAACCCAATTCACTGGTATGTATATAACTTTATAATTATTTAAAAAATGTATATTATAAATGAAGATGTATATTGGAGCTCGATTAAACGTAGTATCACAGTGATGTGAAAAAATATGAGATGAACTGTATCTGTTAGAGGGTATGTGTTTGAGAGTTTAGTGGTGAATGTTTTGGGAAGCAACAGTAAAATGAATTAGTGCCTCTTTATTACATTGTGTATTTTATTAAAAATTAACAGTATAGTCTTGTGGAAAGTTGCAATGAGGAACTAAGAATGTTTTAAATGTCTAAACATCATGTTTAGAATAGATACATCTGTTAACTGCATTCTGGGAGTTGTAGTACTTTTAGTAATATTATAAAACAGGAATAGTGTAGTGAGAAATAAAAGATGAGAACACCTGTGTATGAATTAGAAATAAGTAATACTTGTTATGTACGTATTAGGAAGTGTTTGTCAATGTGGTTTTTAACTTATGTGACCACTTTGCTTGTGCTTAGATGGTGAGATAAAGTTTTTGTGCTCTGCAAATAGCTATATATACAGTGGGACTTTTGAGTTTACTTAAAGATGCAGAGAGGTATATATTTTTGAAAGCTGACTTGAAGGTGGACATCTATTAAGAAATCACATATATGCTGACATGATGATCTATGTTCAGTAGGGCTGACGAAGATTTCATGTAGATGGTGAGTATTGTTTTTCTTTAACATGGTTTGTTTAAAATTGAAAAGGTTTAATAGTGCAGAATGCCTTGAGAGTTCTTGTGCTAGCTTCATTTCAAGTGAAACCTTTGTTTGAGATATGCTGAATATATGTTTTAAAAGCAGAAGAAGTATATGAGAAATGATTTTGGTATGCCATTCACAAAAGGTTTTGTGCTTTGAAAAATGTTTTTAGAGACTTACTGATGCATGTGCCTGCTCAGTAAAAAAGCAATGTATGTTTCTAGAGAGCCATATATGCAATTATATATCAAGTGTGATACCTAGATTCCACTCACACATAGCTCATACGAAAAGCATATATACAGTAAAACAGGTACTTTGATACTGACAGAAGGAGATAACCAATGAGTCCGAGATATAGCGACAAGTATTATGTATCTAACAGCAATGAAGGTACTTTCACAGTCATTCAGGCAATATTCAGGCACTCATGCCATCAGCCAGCCACTACTCAAGCGGTCATCAAATCAGTGATTCACTATGCATGGAGTTATTCAATTACCCAGAAACTACACATGTACTCTTGCAATCAGGCAAGCAGAAATTATGTAATCATTGAACTATGCAGGCACTACCCATACATTCATCTAATCACCTAGGTACTAACTATTGACTTATGCAATTAACAAGACTGTAACTATGCAATCATTATAACATTTGTGCAGAACATATGCAGCCATCTAAACACCCACTTACAACCCATGCAGTCATTGAACTACTGAGGCACACGCATGCAATGATGAAACACTCAGGGTCTTTTCATGCACTCATCTAATTACATAGAGAGTACCATTGTAGTAAACCTATCACCCATCCAGTACCTATGCAGTCATTTAATTACTGAGGCAATAGGCTTGCACTAATACAATCACCCAGCAGTACACTCAGGGGCAGATTTACAACCCCCCTACGCCACCACTACGTCACTTTTTGTGACGTACTGGAGGCGCATTTAACTTCTCCATATTTACAAGGAGAAGAAAAGCCACCCTGCGTGACTTTTCCTCTCCTTGTAAATATGGCCCCTTCACACGCAGCACTTTGCGTGGAAGGGGCGTTCCATGGGTGTTGCTGTGGGTGTTCCCACGCAACACCCATGGAATGAGACACATTTCCAGATTTTCGAGGAATCGTAAATCTGGATATGCGTGTCAATGCTACGCCTCCCCAGGGGAGGCGTAGCAAGGCGCAACGAGGAGAAATGTTTTCATTTATCCTCGTTTTTTCCTCTTTCAATGCGTGCTGCATTCTACAGCACGCATTGAAAGAGGAAAATGCCTGTAGTGATTGTTTTTGTGCAGGAAGGTGCCCCTTCCTGCACAGAAACAATCTCCCCTCGACGCAGGCATCCTTGCACCATGGTGCAAGGGTGCCTGCGCCGGTGCATGGCAGCAGTTCGTGCACCAGCGCAGGTGCGAGCACAGGAATGCGACATATTATTGTAAATATGTTGCATTCCTGTGCTTCGGAAGTGCCGCAGCATGGCGCAGCCAAAGGGCTTGCGCTGCCGAGCAGCGGCACTTCCTTGTAGATTTGCCCCTTAGTTTCATCCAATCTCTGAAGGTTCAACAACGGAATCATGCAGTTACTCAGACACTAGTCATGCTCTCGACTAATTAGCCAGGCACTATTAATGCACCTATTCAATTCCCCAGGCACTACCCATGTAGTTATCTAAGCATCCAGGCACTACCCGTTCTCTCAACCAAAAAGAACTGGGCAGCATCCAATAGCTGAAATACTATTCATCCACTCATCCAATAGGCTAGGTGCTATGCATGAACTTGAACAATCATGTATTCACTATCCATGCACTGCATAAGCCACCTATATACTATGTATGCATTCTTGCAATCATCCAGGCACTAGGATTGCACTCATTTAATCATCCCAGCACTTGTCTAATCATTCAGGTTCCATACTTGTGGTATACTCATGCAAACACGCAGGCAGTAAGTATGTAGATATGGAATGACCCATGGAGTTATGGAGTCAGGGAATCATCTAGACTACTTGTATCCTCGGGGAATCACATAGGCACTACCTATGCACTCATTCAATCATTCAGGGAGTATTGATGTATTCAACCACAAACGCATGTATTTACAAGCTTTACTGAGGAATATGTAGTCTTTAGACAATATGGGTGATAGGTTTACTACAATGGTACTATCCATATAATTAGATGAGTGCATAAGTAGACCGTGAGTGTTTTATCAGTGCACTTGTGTGCCTCAATATTTCAATGACTGCATTGGTTATAAGTGGGTGTTTAGATTGCTGCATAGGTTCTGCGCAAATGTTATAATGATCGCATAGTTACAGCCTTGTAAATTTAGTGATACATTTAAAAAACTGTAGAGGAAGAGAGATGCAGTGAAACTGAAAAACGGGTTGAGAGAGTAGTTGATAAGGACTTTGCTTTGAAGAGGAAGCTTTTCATTTTGATTCTAAATAGAATGAAGACTCTTGACAAAATAGTGCTGTGCATGAGGAGACAAAACCAGAAGATAAGATGAGTGAATAGATGTAACTCTTGTACAGTTTTTAGTGGAGAATGGATACATTCTTCTTGTACAGAGTCTTTCTTTAATGAAGTAAGGTATCTCCAGGATAACAGATTAGTTTATGCTATTGATTAAAGAGCAAAACCAAAGGGGATGATGGACAGAGTGTTGAACATTGCAAGCACGCACCCCCAGTCAACTGATCTGGGTTTAATCCATCATCATTCTTTAGCTCACTCCACCACCCCAGTTCAGACATGGCCATAGGCAAATCAGTCTGACCCTGTGCCTCATGGGAAAATTCCAGCCCGAACTGCCAAGCCATGTCTTCCCTGGACCAGAAACAAGCATCCTGGGACCGGTTTCAGGTTCATAACCCTCATCAGCCAGGCTATCTTGAATCCAGTGGCAAAGTGAGCAAGGGACCCACGTCTGGGCATACCCTGCCAACTTAGGGCGAACTTAGCAAAACCAAAGGGGATGATGGACGGAGTGTTGAACATTGCAAGCACTCACCCCCAGTCAACTGATCTGGATTTAATCCATCATCATTCTTTAGCTCACTCCGCCACCCCAGTTCAGACATGGCCATATGCAAATCAGTCTGACCCTGTGCCTCCAAGGAACAGTCCAGCCCGAACTGCCAAGCCATGTCTTCCCTGGACCGGAAACAAGCATCCTCGGACCGTTTTCAGGTTCATAACCCTCATCAGCCAGGCTATCTTGAATCCAGTGGCAAAGTGAGCAAGGGACCCACGTCTGGGCATACCCTGCCAACTTAGGGCGAACTTAGCAAAACCAAAGGGGATGATGGACGGAGTGTTGAACATTGCAAGCACTCACCCCCAGTCAACTGATCTGGGTTTAATCCATCATCATTCTTTAGCTCACTCCGCCACCCCAGTTCAGACATGGCCATATGCAAATCAGTCTGACCCTGTGCCTCATGGGAACAGTCCAGCCCGAACTGCCAAGCCATGTCTTCCCTGGACCAGAAACAAGCATCCTGGGACCGGTTTCAGGTTCATAACCCTCATCAGCCAGGCTATCTTGAATCCAGTGGCAAAGTGAGCAACGGACCCACGTCTGGGCATACCCTGCCAACTTAGGGCGAACTTAGCAAAACCAAAAGGGATGATGGACGGAGTGTTGAACATTGCAAGCACTCACCCCCAGTCAACTGATCTGGGTTTAATCCATCATCATTCTTTAGCTCACTCCGCCACCCCAGTTCAGACATGGCCATATGCAAATCAGTCTGACCCTGTGCCTCCAAGGAACAGTCCAGCCCGAACTGCCAAGCCATGTCTTCCCTGGACCGGAAACAAGCATCCTGGGACCGTTTTCAGGTTCATAACCCTCATCAGCCAGGCTATCTTGAATCCAGTGGCAAAGTGAGCAAGGGACCCATGTCTGGGCATACCCTGCCAACTTAGGGCGAACTTAGCAAAACCAAAGGGGATGATGGACGGAGTGTTGAACATTGCAAGCACTCACCCCCAGTCAACTGATCTGGGTTTAATCCATCATCATTCTTTAGCTCACTCCGCCACCCCAGTTCAGACATGGCCATATGCAAATCAGTCTGACCTTGTGCCTCATGGGAACAGTCCAGCCCGAACTGCCAAGCCATGTCTTCCCTGGACCGGAAACAAGCATCCTGGGACCAGTTTCAGGTTCATAACCCTCATCAGCCAGGCTATCTTGAATCCAGTGGCAAAGTGAGCAAGGGACCCACGTCTGGGCATACCCTGCCAACTTAGGGCGAACTTAGCAAAACCAAAGGGGATGATGGACGGAGTGTCCCGTGCTCTCCATGCCACTGGAATCAAGCTATCCTGGCTGAAGAGGGGTAAAACCCTGAAACCTGTCCTAGGATGCTTGTTTCCATTTCAGGGAGGACCTGGCTTGGCAGTTCGGGCTGGACTGTTCCCATGAGGCACAGGGTCAAGACTGATTTGCATATGGCTGGGTTCAAACTGGAATGGCATGGTGAGCAAAAAAACGATGGATTTAGGCCCAGATCTCTGTACTGGGGTGAATGTATGACATTGTTCTGAATTCTGTCTATCAACTGTTGTTTTTGCATTTGTCACCCCGAGTGGGACGGGTATGCCCAGACGTGGGTCCCTTGCTCTCCATGCCACTGAAATCAAGCTATCCTGGCTGAAGAGGGGTGAAACCCCGAAACTGGTCCGAGGATGCTTGTTTCCAGTTCAGGGAGGACCTGGCTTGGCAGTTCGGGCTGGACTGTTCCCATGAGGCACAGGGTCAAGACTGATTTGCATATGGCTGGGTTCAAACTGGAATGGCATGGTGAGCAAACAAACGATGGATTTAGGCCCAGATCTCTGTACTGGGGTGAATGTATGACATTGTTCTGCATTCTGTCTATCAACTGTTGTTTTTGCATTTGTCACCCCGAGTGGGACGGGTATGCCCAGACGTGGGTCCCGTGCTCTCCATGCCACTGGAATCAAGCTATCCTGGCTGAAGAGGGGTAAAACCCCGAAACCGGTCCTAGGATGCTTGTTTCCAGTTCAGGGAGGACCTGGCTTGGCAGTTCGGGCTGGACTGTTCCCATGAGGCACAGGATCAAGACTGATTTGCATATGGCTGGGTTCAAACTGGAATGGCATGGTGAGCAAAAAAATGATGGATTTAGGCCCATATCTCTGTACTGGGGTGAATGTATGACATTGTCCTGCATTCTGTCTATCAACTGTTGTTTTTGCATTGATTAAAGAGGACAATGTTATAAAATGAAGAATGGTAGTCCTATAGGAAAAGAGGTGATGGTACCTAGAAATGCAGAAGAAGTTATTGCAGAAGAGGTACAAGGAGGGCGTAGTCAGGGTACTGTATACAAATGGAATTGTAGTAGTGTTTCTAGTATTAGACAGCAAGCCATTGATATAATAAGAACATTTTTACGTATCTTTCCAAGGCAAAGTTTAAAACACAAAATACGTTGTACCACTCAACAATGGAAACTTTAGGTAGGAGGCTGTATTACATGAAAACTCCTGCTTTATGTTTAGGAGAAATGAATAGAGCACTTTTGCCTGGTAGTGTGGCAGACATAGAAAAGGATTGTGGTATTGTGCTGTTTCGTTTCTTTGGTCCTGAGCAGGATTTGAGGGAAAATGAAGAGTTGTTAAGAGGAGGAGTTGCAGAACAAGACACATATATTACAGTTGATAGTTTTAAAGAAGAGATTACAAAATATGTTTGTAAACATTGTAGATGCACTTACTAGAAGATTTAAGCACAAACTGTTGACTTAAAATTTTAAAAGTAAAAAAGTAAATAATGATAAATGGCAAAAGTTACCTGTGTATTTATTTGCAGAGGCACGGTTCAAATTGTCTGTAAAGCAAGTTATATATAGGTAGTGTTACAATAAATTAGAAGATAATAAAACACTATGAAGGTCCCAAACATCAATCTTTATTATTCTTTACAGCATTGCAAAGGGCCGTTATGGACTGCTCTCCAGCACTCACCAGAACTCCACAATCTATGCAGTAGGATGCAATTGGTGAAAACTGTGGAGCCAAATCTTGAAGTTGAGATTGGACTTTTTAATGGACTCTCTGCTTCGATGTTGTAGTGCTGCTATTGAATTCGAGGGTCCTTCAGCTTTGCGTTGCCTTCTTGCTGCTCACTATGAACTTGTCTTATGAAATGTGCAAAAAATGCAAAAGTGGAAAAAATTACTATGTATGGTTTATGCCAGCATTGCGAATAGCTATAACACACTGCTCACCAGCTCTTATAACAACACTATAATCCATGTAATATGTGGCCATTCTTAAAAAGTCTGGAGCCATATGTGTTGGAGTAGTCTTTACCTCTGAAGGGACTTTCTGGCCAGGAATCGTTGCTGCTGCCACTGATGTAGATGGTCCTCCAGCTTCCTTCAGCTTCATCGGCAATTGGAGATGTTTTATATGATAGGTTTTAAGATGATATAACGTGAACATCATCCCACATGAGTCCAAAAAAAGTCTCCAGCCAAAATCTACCACCTGCTCACAAAAAACTTCTGGAAAAGAAGAATCAAGAAGGAGGTGTGTGTATATACTTCCTTTTCATTCTACTGAACAGTATATTATCCAATGATAATCCTTACTTTCACGGTCGTGTGATGTTTTCAGATTTTGCATTGCACTCGTTTGGCAACAGTTTTTAAATCCCCATAAGTTTGGGTAACAATGGGTAGTTTGATGGGTGTTTTGTAGTTATGTTCTATTTGTGAGTTCAGATATTGAGTTATTTTTTTAAACTGTTCTTTTTTTATGAATGTGTTGTTAAAATAAAGTTAAACCAATATGTTACTAAACAGCTAGACTCATACTTTGTATAAAATATGCCTATATATCTGTTTTTCACTTTGTCATTTGTATTTGTGACGATTGATGTCATTGCGACCTTCGGTGTTGCAAAGAGGAAAGTTAAAGTAGTATCTTACTAAATAGCTTCACTGAAACCTTATGTAAAATATGTCTATATATCTGTTTTACACTTTGTTAAAAACACCCGGTATTCGCAGTCTGTCCTTGGCAATCGCACTCATAGAATCATACAGGCACCACCTGTGCAATTATCAAGGACGTCCTTTCTCCACCACTCTGCAAACGCGCCTCCTGGCATACTACTAGTTGGGGGATAAAGTCCCATTGGCTATTGAGGGTATTTTGGGGCCAACTATCCCCATTGTTACCTCCAGCAAGTCCCACACAGTCAGTTTACTAAGAGGTCTTTGTAGGTAGGCCATGCCCCCTTTCTGCACCATTCTGCAAACGTGTCTCCTGGCACACTACTGGTTGGGGAATAACGTTCTATTGGATGCTAAAGGACATTGGGGACCAAGAAGGCCATTTGGTACTTACTGTAAGCCCTAAACAGCGGGATTCCTGACAGCTGGTCAGAGGTCCCACCCCCTTTGCACACCATTCTGCGAATACTATTGCTACTTAAAAAACCATGGAAACTCACTGAAAAAAACAAAGGTTACAGGTAAGTTATAGTTAGGGGCTGTTATATTTAGGAAATATAAAACCTTAGATATTCACAAAAAAAACAAAGATTGCAGGGACGTTATAGTTAGGCTGATAATTCACTCGGACAAAACCAGAGAAATTTAGCAGTTATAGTTCGCAGTGCTAACTATAACTGGCGCCTCCTTAATGCACTTCTTATGACCACACATGTTACATCACTCATGACATAGTCAGTGACATCACTCATGACATCTCAAATGACATCACTCATGACATCATCCGTTGGCTGTGAGTGTTTCCAAAAAGTTTATGAGTGTTAAATATATATACACCAAGGTGTATTGATGAATCTGTGGGTGTATGAGTGCCTGTATGGATGATTTAGTGGGTGCATGACTGACTGTATAAGTGAGTGATTAGGTGTCTCAGTGAATGTATGGGTCACTGACTAGGTTGTCTGAATGTCTTTATCAGTCTGTCAGTTGGTGTTGAAGTGGATGTTTGGGTTGGTGAGTAGGTACATGTGTGGGTGTATGGGTGATTGATTAGTTGTCTGAGTACCTGTATGGATGTATGAGTGTCTTTGTGGGTGGGTGAGAGGATGTGTGACTGCCTGCATGGATGAGTGAGTACATGAGTCAGTGGGTGTATGGGTTAGTGAGTGTAAGAGAAGGGTTGTATAAGTGATTGAGTTTGTATATGGCTTTGTCAGGGAGTGAATGGATGAGTCAGTGGTATATGGGTGAGCAAGGGGATATGTGAAAGGCAGTAATGGTGAGTGTTGGAGTATATCAGTGACTGTATGTGTGAGTGATGGATTGTGATAGTGGCTGAATGGGTTAGTGAGTGCGTGTGTTAGGGTCTGTATGGGTGAGTGATTATATGTTAGTATCTTTATGAATAAGTAAGTGGATGTATGTATAACTTTGTAGGTGAGTAATGGCTGTCTGACTCTAAAGGTGAGTGGGTAGGTATGTGTGTAGCTCTATGAGTGACTGACAGTGTGTGAGTGGCTGTATGGCTGTATGAGTGGATATTTCAGTGGCTGTATTAGTGAGCAAGGTTGTTGTACGAGTGGCTGTATAGGTGACTGAGTAAATGTGTGTGTAGACCAATGAATCGGTGAGTGGGTATATAAGTACTGGTATGGGTATGTAAAGGAAAGTGCCCCTTCTTTGCATGGGTACCCCCTGTTTTTACCTGACATCTGATGGAGCCCGACTTGATGTGTCCTGGGACCCTGTCAATCAGGTCCCTTGGGCCTGTGTTCTTTCCCCAAATTGTACCTTTGTATCCACAATTGGCACATCTCTGGCCACAGGCAAGCCACTTGTAAAAGGTACCACGTTACCAAGGGCATTGTGACCAAGGAAGGCCTCTGAGGGATGCAGCTCCATAATGGCTTTACTAAAACCTGGGAAACTTGGTAGCAAACCTCTCAGCACAATAAACCCACACTGATGCCAGAGGGGGATTTAATGTAAAATGTATGCAGAGGGCATCTTAGAGATGCCCCCTAAAAGCCAACCAGCCCTGGTGTGGTTCCTGAATTGCTGCCCTCCATTTCCACCACCAGAGAGGTTTCTGGACCCCTGGGTAGAGGGCCTACACTCTCTGGATCCATAAACAAAGCCCATCCTGGGTTGAGGTGTCATGTCTCCTCCCCCAGGATGGGCTGTGCCCACAAAAGTAGAAGCTTAAAAGGCCTGCCACCTTTGGACGCTGTCCCTGCCTTTTGCTGCCCCCAGCAACCGGCTCCCACTGGTTCTGACCCTCACTTGGGCGGGAGAATCGGCAGGAAATCCAAGTCAGTAAGAAAGTTGTGCCCACTGTTGCCAACCCCACCCCTCAGGTGAGGGAAGCGAGATGAAACACACATCTCAGTCCCCTCCATCTTGAAGATGTGGACTATTATGCCACTGTGGGTTGGCATAATAGGGGGAGCTCCCACCCCAAGGAAGGGACCCATTGGCCCCAACATGCACACTCCTTTAACACCCATAAATTTAGTATTTAGGGGCAACCCCGATCCTTGCCTCCTCAGATTCGAGGAAGAAATAAGAAGGACCGAAGAGCTGTGCTGACCCAGAAAGAAACCGAGGACACCAACTGACTTGACCCCAGCCCTACCGGCCTGTCCCAACCATGACCTGCCTATAGTGAAACCGGCATGTCCCGCAGCAGCAGACCCCCCCGATCCCAGAGGACCTGCCCTGCACTCAACTAACAGACTCTGTCTCGCGTAGCACCAGATTTGCTCAAGCCAAAGACTAAACCGTTAGAGTCTGAACTCCTCGATTCTGCACCTGGCTGCCACACCCTGAGGTTGAGTGGCCCCATACTCCAAAGAGGTCACCCCCATGATCCTAAGTTGGGATCTGGTGACCTCTGGCTTCCCACAAGCTTCGATGCTAAACCTGCAACTTTTACTTGAAGGGCCCCGACCATGACCAAAGGTGGTAAGAAAATTGCTCCCTTGACCGAAGTGGTCCTAGAAGTCCGACCGAGTTTGTTTGACTGACTCTGACCGATTGCAGCCTAAGGAAACCGATGCCTAAAACACCTCAGCCCTCGACGCCTTTCCGGCCCTGGGTAGCCCAACCAATGGTGTCCAAGCATCCTCCCAGAACCCCAGTTGCCTACCCAGTCATTGGTCTCCTCTAAGAAGTCCTCCCATCTGAGACTGCAAATTTCCAATACCCACAGTACCACTGAGAAGCCCCGGACTGCGATGTCGGCTTTACCTCCTGCACCTGGCCGCCTCAGTGCCGCTGGAGGTGCAGTTCTTGTGACGGTCGTTGGCCCCTGCAGTGCACACCGCAACCTTAGGAGCTTGGCTCCCACACCCAAGTGGCCTTCTTGCCAGCAGACCCCAACCAAAGGCCCTTAGCCTGTTGGCTAACACTGGGCCCCTGCATTCTGTACCTGGCCACCCCAGTTCCGCTGGTGGTGCAACTTAAGTGTCCACTTGGACCTTGAGGAACCTTGGACCTAACCCCAAAAGCTCAACCACGTAAGTCAAATACTTACCTCCGAGTTCAATAACCATTTTTCCTCACACTCATAGTATGAGATTTTGGGTCTAGATAGTGTTCTATGTAGAACTGCTAGTGTATGCGGAAAGTGGGCACTATTGTAACTTAATCTGAAAGTAATCAAAGAGTATTTACTGTGCAATGCCAAGTAGTCTGAAAAGTGATATCAACCTGTAACTGTTACAATTACAAGAACAACTGCATTTCCTTGAACTGTCGTGTATTTATTACCTACCTGAACCAAATCCTGCTTGGTACTATAAATAAACAATAAGTCTGCCTTTTTATACTCTCCTAATTGGTCTGGATTCTGTCTCTGAGTGTGTGACATCAGCCTTGATTGAATGAATACAATAAATGCTTAACACACCCTCCTGATAAGCCTAACTGCTCAACCACTACCACAAATAGAACTGTTAGTGATTATCTAATTTAGCCTCTGTTATACCTCTGGGGATCCACTGTACTGTGTGGGTATATGAAAGGTTGCATGGGGATGTGAGTGGCTGCGACAGAGATTCTATGGATGATGTTATCAGTGATGTCATTTGAGATGTCATCAGTGATGTCACTGACAATGTCATGAGTGATGTAATATGTGAAGTCATAAGCAGTGCATTGCAGAGGCGGAAGTTATAGTTAGCTCAGCTAACTATAACTGCTGAATTTCTCTGGTTTTGTACGAGTGAAATAGCCTAAATATAACGTCCCTGTAACCCTTGTTTTTTAGTGAAAATATATATATGTATATATATATATAAATATATATATTGTTAGAAATGGGCGTCTCTAGTTAGCAATGGTTTGCACCTTTGTCCAAATCGGGACCCTTCCTTCTATTCAGGATAAGGGAGATACACTTCTAAAATAACCCCTGCTCACCCACTTGGTATCTTGGCATGAGTAGTCAGGCTTATCTCAGAGGCAGTGTGTAAAGCATTTGCACATGACCTACAGTAATTCGTGGAAAACACTACAAACGGACACCACACCAGTTTTAGAAAAATAACCATTATTTATCTGTGTAAACAAGACCAAAATGATAAAAGACCGACATACAGTATTAAAAAATGCAGCTCCTTGAAGTCGATAGCTCCATCTGGGGCTACCACGGTGCCTAACACAACAGAGCCCAGGAGTTCTGGCTGACAGCATTGGTGTGGGCCGGTGTTAGTGTCAGCAGACTTGTGATCAGTACCTAAGGTTGTGGCTGATCGCGTTGGTGCAAGCCGGTCATGGCAACCGTTGCGGTTGCGGGGTGAAACGTAGCAGTGCGGTGTGCGGTGCCCTTAGGTCGCTGTACAGGCAACGGCTCAGTGACGGTTGTCCAGCGGCATCAGTGAGACCAATGCTGTGAAGTGAGGCGGTGCTCGTTCTGCTGCTGACAGGTCATGGTGCAAGCGGCAGTGCTGGTTGATGGGAGCTGGTGTCGGTCAGCCCAGACTGCGGTGTGGGATGAGGCGGTGCGCCGTATGACTTATGAGCGGTACCCCCAAACCATGGTGCAGTCACGGTTGTCGAGGACACTGTGAAGCAACGTCATCGGTGAGACCAGGGAGGCGGAGTGAAGCAAGGTGGTTTGGAGTACGGTGCCCACAGGTCGTGGTGCAAGCAGCGGCTTGGTGGTGCCGGCAGTCGTCGCTGTCAGTGAGACCAGGGTTGCGGTGCAAAGTGTGGCAGTGCCTTCTGCTGTGCCTTCAGGACACAGAGCCAGTAGCGGTGTTGGTGATTGTGCTGGCTGCTTTCCCCCTCTGTGACAACTGAAACCCATGATTCCAGCAGCGGTACCCAGAGGTAAGGGAAGTCTTTGCTGTACCTGAGACTTCGTGAACAGGAGGCAAGCTCTACTTCAAGCCCTTGGAGAAAGCCCTAACATCAGGATGATGAAAGTACAATTCAGTCCTTTCCCTGCCCAAGACACAAGCAGCAAGCTGCAGGCCAACACAGCCGAGCATGCAGCAAAGTGGCAGTTCCTCCTGACAGCTTTTCCAGCCCTTCTTCTTGGCAGGTTCCTTAGTTCAGCAGTAATCTAAAGTTCTGGGGTCTGGGCCACAATATTTATACTCAGTTTCTCTTTGTTCTTTTAGGCAGAGAGTGTCTGTGCCCAGCCCAAACCAGTTCTGTCCTCTCTGGTCCAGCTTCCCAGCAGGAGGTGGAGACAGCATTGTGCAAGGAGACAGATTCTATTAAGGTGCAAGGGAAATCTCCTCTTACCACTCTAAATGCAGACCAGATCTATTCAGGTGCTAGTGAAACTCCTCCCACTATCTGAATGCGGCCCAGTTCTATTCAGCCCAGCCCTGACTAATCCAGGAAACCCAGTGGCTGTCTACAGTGAATGCACATCCCCAGCCTCTGTCACTCCAAAACCAGACAGTCAATCCACAACACAGCAGAGGCACACAGGATGGTTAAGCAAGAATATACATACTTTGTAAAAGTGGTATTTTCAAACACACAACATAAAGATCATCTTTACTAAAAGAAGCATGTTTACATTCTGAGCTCAGGCATACTAAACTCCATTTCTCTATCTTGTCCCAGTGGGAAGTTATACTTGTAGTGTTACAAATTGTCTCCCATTCTATCCTTTGGGCAGATAGCCTTTCCATAGTGAAAAGCAAAATACACTGTATTTCAATATCAGGACATGTCACACACACTAGTACATGTCCTACATTTCATATACACTGCACCCTGCCCACAGGGGTACCTTGGGCTTAACTTAGGGGTGCCTTACATGTAATAAATGGGCAGGATGGGCTTGACAAGTGGGTGCACTTGCCAAGTCGACATGGAAGTCACAACTGCGCACAGACACTGCAGTGGCAGGTCTGAGAACCCTTTGATAGGCTGCTCGTGTTGTTATATTCCATTTAGGTACCCCAATATAGGCTCGGGTAACATCCCAATCTTTCACCTATATTCATCCCTACACTACATACATAACGGGCTGCTAGGACTGACCCTTTAGCTAGTTACAGTACTGCACACAGAACGTGGGTTTTTCCCTGAACACTAGCCTAATACATTATGCATGTAGTTTTATAGGAACTACACGACATGGTGCCGCCAACATTGGTTGGGTACTTATTTAACGGTGCTATTCTCAGAGACCCCTACTCACATTTCCCCAGAGGCGTCTGGAGTGGGAGGGAACAAAAAATGTGCCGCAGCAGAGTAGACAAAATCCTATGTATTGGCTGTTGGTTTAATTAAGCTTGGAGGATACATTGTTCCTATTGTGCATGACACATTATCTCAGTTCCCTTGAAAAGCTCTTCTTATTAAAAAACAATGACTGAACAGAGAGACACTGTGCGCGAACTGAATATATCAGTCCAGGAAGACAAAGACGCAGATGCAATACACATTTCAGAAAATGTTAGAACTGCCATCATCCTAAAATTAGCTGCATACGGTTTAACAGATAGGGGTGGGCAGGTAACATTCGTGATTGAGGCACACAAATCATTTGGAACAGAGGTATTCTATTCATGGGTTACATTCCCACATGCAAATGCATCAACAAAAGCATTTCATTACTACACAGAAGATGAAATACCTAACGAATACTGTCCATATGAAGACATTGAAATTCCACTCACTTACCACGAACATATATACTGGATTAAAGGCGCCCTACCCCATGCAAGAAATAGAGTAAGACTCGGTCCGCTCGGAAGAGAAGGAGCAACATGGCCAGTACTAGCGGCCTACACACCACACCCTGACATTGACACAATAACAGGAGGAGACTTACTTACATAACATAAAGAGCTAATAAAACTTTACAGAAACATGACACAGTTTGTGATGAGAACACTCACACTTCAGCCAACACCGGCTACATAACCAGGACCAGTTCAAACTTCTACAACTAAAATTACACCACAAACATTACACGCAGTGATGGGTAAATTGCCCACTAAACATGAACAAATGCCATTTTGGGTGGCTCCAAAAATAACACAGCTAGAGGCGGTATTTCCAAACACCAACCCACATGAAAAGCATTGAATGCTAACAATTTGCTGGCCAATGGGGATAGCTCCCCCGATAGAGAATTGTACTTCTTGGTGTATAGTCTTCGCTCCAATATATACCAGGACTCATGGTATCCCTTCATTAGCAGTGATACACCAGACGTATTTGAATAAATACAGAACGAGTATGGAGCAGAACCTGCTCTGAACTTAGGGATGAAGTTATTGAATAACTTCGCCCAGGTATCAGCTACAATACTAGCAAACATTAAAGGGGAAGCAGCATCAGTGGCGATACGCCAACACCTGAGAGATTTCACTCCTTTACAACAGGAAACAGAATTACCTAAAATTATTGAAACTGCTAATGCAGAATTAGGCAGGGATAGTTTGGGAGCTAGACCAGTAAAACCTCAACTAATGGGGGGTCCAAATAAAGAACAGGCAAAGCAAACACCAGTTTCTTCAAAGAAGAAATGGGACAAAAACAAACAACAAAAGAATAAAGACAATAGATCGCAATCCAGAGGTAGATCTCCTCAGCAGGAGACCTCCATAAGGAGATATAACCTTAGGAATAGGGACAACATTAGAAAACCTGACCGGTATCAAGACACTGGTATACGTTCCTCTCGTTCCTTTCAGGGCTCTTCGAAAAACTCCGAGAGAGAAGGACGGTCGGAACACAGACAGGAGGAGCGTACAAAGTCCAGAGACATGCAACGCGCTGCGGACTACGCACCTAAGAAAGAAGGAAAACAAAAACCTAAACCTCAATTCAAAAAGAAGAAAGTAGCAGGTCTCAAGATCAGACATGCCCAGAATTCTGAGGACTCAACTACTGAAAGGGGAATGGGCTTGGACGATGCTAGACAGCGCAGCAGAAGTAACAATAGCTCGCCAGAACCTGATGGAATTTGTAGTGACAGTGGAGTTGAGTGAATATATCACGGTGGAAACACCTTATACTAGGGGAAGTGTCCCACATAGGTTACATGAAATAACAAACCGGATGGAGGGGGACAAACCCAGGAAAATTAAAGGTCTCTTTTGGGAGAACCTAACTTTTGGCTATGACATTTTATTAGCGGAAAAAGATTGGCCGCCTGCTATTGTTATGGTTTGCCCAAAAGGAGAAACAGTAATTATGCCAGCTTTTTCAGACCTTGTTCCCCAATATTTAAAACATACATATGCACGGGAGTGGGCAGTAGCCCTTGCTCCTGCACTATATCAAAACCATATTGGATGGGATGAAGAGTCAACCCACCACGTGATACAATTAAAATCTACTCCAACTCCACAGAGACAGTATCCAGTAAAACAGGAAGCGAAAAAACAGGTCAGAGAGATCTTGGATCAACTTGAATACCAAGGTGTGATTGAAACTTGCACCTCTTCAATGAATAACCCTTTGTTTCCCGTAATGAAACCTGACAATACATATCGTCTAGTTTTGGATTACAGACATCTAAATTCATGCACAAAAACATTTGCAGTACAAAATGCACACAGTGCTGCATTAATGAATAATATTGTGTGGAAAAAATACAAAACAACACTAGATATCTCAAATGGATTTTTTTGCCAGAATATAGCACCTGAGAGCAGATACTTGACGGCATTCTCAGCGCTAGGGTCCCAGCGACAATTTTGTCAACTAGCCCAGGGATATAAAAACAGCCCGGGGCTGTTTTCCGGCAGAGTAACTGAATTACTTCCAAAAATGGATGAGGAGGCATTGTCCAATGTAGATGATATTTATCTGACGGATGATGACCTGGAGGAACACTTGACGAGGGTGAGTACATAATTTTGGGATTCGCCTCAGAGGGTTACAAATTTAACTTAAAAAAATCAAAAATAGCCCACCTCAGCGTCCTATTTTTGGGATATGAGCTTTCAAGTGAGGGGAAAAACCTGGCAGCCCACTTTTTAGAAAAGTGTGCGCTGCTTCAACCTCCAAAATCATTGAAAAATTTACAATTTATACTGAGATTCCTAAATTTCGGCAGAACATACATTTTGGATTACGCAGAAAGGGTTAAACTTTTCTACGACCTCATAAGACCTGATTTTTCAGTTAGAAACACTAAACACAAGTACATACAGATTCACTTCTAACACTCCAGGCTGACATGATAGTGCCTAAACACTTACAGACACGCGTAAATGTCCGCAACCTGGTGATCTTTATAGTTGTGGGTCAATCTGGGTACACATACCTCACATATAATGAAGGCGAAACAGTTCCCATTTCTTACAAATCATACTTGTACACAAATGCTGAGATGCGTTTCGCAGCCACAGAAAAAATTCTGACAGCAGTACAGACTGCTGTAGTGAGAGAAAGAGCACTGGCTCAGGGAAACGAATAATTGTTGTGACTCCAGTACCAGCCTTAGAGGCTGCGACAAAGGCAAGAGTTCCTAACGCTAAAGTGTTACATCCGAGATGGATACAATGGGCTAATTCTCTCACTGCATCAGATGTAGAATACAGATATGATCCAAATCTGAAAACACAAGCATTTCTGCAATATGAACAAGAATATCCTCTCCCAAATGAAATAATGCCCCTAGATCAGTATGAACACATAATTTACACTGACGGATCAGCACAACCGGTCATAGGAAGCAAATACCAATACAGCGCCGCGTGTGCTATTGTTAAAGGTCGTATGAGAGATGGTAAATTCCATCCAAGCTGTACAAAAACTCAGTCTCAAGGAGACTGCAAGGCTCAGTTAGAAGAACTAAAAGCTCTTTTATTGGCATTGATAAATACGGATCGAGGATTCCCCACACTCAAAGTGTGCGATTCTTTTTAGTGTGTCCAGTCATACAATGAATATCTTCATTATTGGGGACAAAATGGGTTTAAAGACTCAAAAGGTGGCACAATTAAGCACAAAATGCTATGGGAACAGGTAGCTGAGTTGAAAAACGAACTACCAAGAGCTCACGTGATACACACGCTGAGTCATCAACGTGATGGCGTTCACGTTGAAGGGACTTCATTGGCTGATGAAGCCGCGAAGGGGGCAGTACGAACTGCATATGTAGCTGCAATCACTCGTTCAAAAACGAGAATAGACGGACAGATAATGGTAGCTGTCATTGCTTCACGCAAAGACAACAAAGCACTTCCGAAAGGTTTTCCACTCAAGTACTCCTACAAGTTAGATGCAAACAACGTTCCATTTGCTCAGATCCCTGGAGTGGGGGATAGAGTAATACCAAATATGGATTGCAGATTAGGCTTAATATTAGCTGCACACGAGGGTTTGGGTTCTGCACATGCAGGTGTTATGGCGACTGTTTCTTTGTTGAAACAACACTATTGGTGGCCAAGGTTAACAAAGCGGACCAAAGACTATGTCTTAAAGTGCGACATCTGTAAACAGATGAAGGGCTCCACCATAACACGTACAGCGCAGACACCATTGTTAATATCTGACAGACCTCTTGTGTGTGTCTATTTGGATCACTGCGACCCCTTACGATGTGATGGGGCCTACAAGTACATAATGGTTGCAGTGGATTCCTGCTCGAGATTCCTATGGGTATGGCCTCAGCGCTCGGCTGACGCTCAAACTGTTATCAAAGATTTGTGAGTCTTTATAGGGTCATACGCAGTTGGCACATTACATTCTGACTGTGGCCCCGCGTTTAGCTCTAGGGCTTACAAGGAGGCCATGGGAGGTTTGAGTGTAGCATTGCCGTACTCCTCTCCATACCATTCCGAGGGAAATTCGGTCGTGGAGAGGAAGAACCGGGACTTAAAGCAGTCATTAACAGCTAGAGTACTAGGCACAGGTGGTAGTTGGGTCAATCACTTATATGGGGTTCAGAGGGCCTTAAATAACATGCCGAGATAATCTCTAGGGGGTGTCTCTCCTTATGAGGTCCTATTTGGGACGATAATGTGGGTACCTGATCTTGATTGTGAAGGCACAGTGGCGGATGAAAAACCGTTTGACATCCATAACCGTTTGGCTGTTTTACAGGAACTGAATGAATCACGGGCACTACAAAGCAATGTCCAAGTGAAAAGGTTCGCCACTGGGGAAATCAAGTCTGTCACGGCAAGACCTGTCTGGGTCCCTAAGGTCGAGGATCTGGTCAGAGAGAAAATAACGGGCAAAAAAGAATTTGGGCCATCATACAGAAAGCCTGTACCTGTCCTGGCCGTCGAAGGAACAAGAACTGTACTTCTGCCACCTGTTGCCGGCAAAAAGGAGAAAAGATTTGTCTCCATTGATCTAATAAAACCGCACTATGTGGCTGATACTGAATAGTAGGCCTCGTGGGCCTGGTGGGCTCCTGGGTAGCCAACGCACTCCTCTCGCTACCATACAGAAATTTCAAACAGAAAGGCTCATCACCTTCGAAGAGCCACCCATATGGAATGATGGACTAAGCAACAATGGAATGGTACTCGTTCCCCTTGCACAAGGAATACAAAACTCAAGAAGAAAGACAACCAGGATCTGGAATGCTTTGCCCCCAGAAACGAGACAGAACCCTTCTACTGCCTATTTAAAAAAAGAAGTGAAATCTATTCTCATGGCTAAATTTACTTGACCTATTTATATATCCGTGAAATATATTTGCTAGCTTGTTTTAGTTACTACTTTGTATTAGACTCACTCATATTTTTTGCTATGTTTTTCTCTGTTTCTCACATTTGTCCTGTAAAGCGCTCTGATACCCACAAGGTTCTTGTTCGCGCTATATAAAACCTTCAAATAAATAAAAAAAATAAACTTTCAATTTGACAAAACACTGATGTCTACATAAATATGCCTCAACAAGCACCATCTACAAGTTGAACAAAACCTGCCGAGCTACCGAAAATAGATCAAACTGCATCTGGCTATTACATCGACTTTGATATCTTTTCTTTGGATCCAAGGGAACCTGAATCAACGCCAGCCCCAATTTCTCGTAAATAACAAATCAAAGACTTCTACATTTTTCTTAAAAAGACTTACCTGGTGTCTCCTTGGATAGAACTTTGGATAAGCACCGGGATACTTTTCTTTCTCTTCTGGTTAGGCTTAGTAGCTGTCTTCTGCTTACTTGTTAATGGAACTTACCTTCGCCAGAGCTCTGCAGCATCGAAAGTGAACTTGCTCCTGAAACCTCATGTTTCCTCACATCGTGAACAAAGAGACTTGTCATCAGTGAAGATTACAGAAGTTCTATACCCTATGGTATAGTATGGGACAAGGTTGCTTGTGATATATTCGGACCGACAGAACTTTTAAAAATACCACATTTATTGAAAATTTCCTTGAATGATATCATTACCTCCAGTACATTTTCCGATGATTGGGATTTTGAAACTGTGAATATTATGTTGTCTGATTTAGAACATTCTGCCGCATTTTCTAGCAATTTAATGTTAGAAGACACATCAGACTTTAACACAATATATTGTTATCAAAATTTTGGTCATCATTTTCTATACAAATCGAGTAGCCCTAGAAATGTTTTGACATATCACCAATGGGAACATTGCCCAACACCGCCGAAAAGTAGTTCGAAAACATTTGCACAAAATTTTCATAATTTTCAGGGTTTAATATTTCAGAACCCGACCTCATATTACTATAAGGTTGCACCTACACCTGCACAGAAAAATAGGTTGACTAACACCAAACAGATTTTTTTCCTTTATTACCCAATTGTCTGAACAAGGTTTCAACTTGTGGAAAGACACCATAGACCTAAAATCAGTCTGGGGTTCTAGAGACTGGCAAGTCCAGGAAACGGAAGCGCTATCTAGAGCATGCCTCATTCCTCAGCAGATGATATTTCTAAATGAGACTGTGCAACAGAATCCCTGCCTTGGAAAAGCCAAGAACAAGTATTTAAATACAAAAAAGGGGATATATCCTGAGCATATTCCACAGTGATTAAATACAGTTCTTAATGATTGTAGACACAGACGATCTTCTTTGTCTTCTTTATTTGTTTATAATCCTTCAAAACAGTCCTAGCCGCCAACACGTGTTTCGCCCTGTGTTTAAATAACTTCTTATGTTGTTGTTTAAGAGGGGCATGTCGCTATGTAATTCTTTACCATTTCTTGCAATATTGTTACAGATAGGCACTTTTTGAATAATGCATCGAAGCGCAAACTTATACATACAAGTGTTTTTAGTCATATTAATATGTGGGTTGGACATTGTTTGCTTGACTTTAAATATTGTTGTCTTCTGATATATATTTAGTGTTTATTGTTACACTAATTATTGCATGTAATTTTGTCACATGCTTTTACGACCTTTCGAAGGATCTGTGATGGATTTTTATTCCTTTAAATATTATGTTACGTCAGATATGACCTTTTAGGTTTTGGAAATGTCCCATTATATGTGGTGCATTTTTAATATGGCTCTTGTTTATATTAGGTGACCAGATGGATATTTGATATACAGGAGACGGTGGATATACTTCAACACTGTCGGTTTGATCGGGACACCAATAGTGAGTAATTTTTACTCGATATAGGCTGATATGCAAACGCTCAAGTATATTAATTTTTAATAGTATTGGCTCATTGGGATTATTTATGATTTTACGTACTTTTGGAATATGATATATGAATACTCTTTTAACATTGAATAATTGCCATTATCATATACTTTGGAACGTTGCGCGATTTTTGGTGAGTTGCTGGTTATACTACATTACCATTTAGGTCGTTCATAATACTGCTTACTTGTGCATGTATGGGGCACGGTTACTCTTTGGCCTTTACCGTTATGGCCGTGTATAGGCTTGTAATTTGGACTTTAGTGGCTCTTTTGAGTCCTTTTACCCTTTTGGTTCCTTTTTCCCTCCCCCCTTCTTCTTTTCTATCTTTCCACATTAACAATCAAACCTTATGATCTGTGTAGACTGTTATCACTTTGATTTTGGTGATTTGGTCCTTTTTTCTTCTGGTCCTCTTATAATTTCGAATAAGATTTGTGGGCTTTATGTGACACATAAAATGAGTGGTTTAAATTGTATTGTTCACATATTGGTGACCACAATTGTTGCCACTATTGCCTCAATACTAAGGGTGCTCTCTTTGTTTTGTGAAGCAATTCTGTAATGGAAAGAGTTTAGGATTGTAATTTAGGTTTTTGTGTTATAAATTCTAGCCCTGAGGAAGTCTGTGGCTTACACCACAAAGAGACGAAACACGTGTTGGCGGCTAGGACTGTTTTGAAGGATTATAAAGAAATAAAGAAGACAAAGAAGATCGTCTGTGTCTACAATCATTAAGAACTGTATTTAATCACTGTGGAATATGCTCAGGATATATCCCCTTTTTGTGTATAATGATGTAGACTTGGTCTACATTTCTGGTAATTGGTGGGTGGCCATTACCTTATCCTTAGAGCAATCAGATATATTGAATTGATTATATCACAACTTTGCGCAATTGATACCCAACCATCCCTTTTCTGTTGTAAAGTATTTAAATACACCTCGACTTCCAACACCATCACAGGCCGAAGGCAATTTTACATCACTAAAAGGGGCTACATTAGATGACATTTTTCAATACAATAGATCAGACCCCAATTGGAAGGGATGATTGGCTTGGCCCACGGACACTAATAGATGTCAAGAAAGATTCAGGGGTACCACCGAAGGGTTCAGTATCCATAGGCCAGACCCACGCTATGTACAAAGAGAACATCCAGGGGTAGTGACATCATACAGTGTTGGGAAGTTATGCCTCGATTGGCTAAAAACCTCAACACTAACACAGGTGAAACAACACTTATCCTTACTAACAGACGATGTGGACCTAAGGGATTTTTTGCTCGGCCCCAGAAAGCCACGTCAGAAACTTTTCTATTATGCTGTCTATAATGAAATTTGGAAATTCTCCCAACAAGAAGCAGCAGAGAGACTACGAGAAATAGATAGGATCAATTTAGAAAAGGCGTTAGCCGTAGTTGACAATGGTATGACTACGTTAAAATCCAGGATTTATTCACTGGGCAACATTGTATCTTCTGCTATTGATGTACTAGAACAAGATTTGTCCATACTACAGTACGGACAGTCACAATTACGTTCTATTATGTCATTGAGCTGGACGCTGCAAACATTGCGCGCAGGTTGTGTGCCTTGGCGTTTTATCAACAGTACGTCATTGTTTTCCGCATACAATCTAACTGAAAAACAGATAAAAATGGCACAGCAAGGAGCAAAATATACAATGCTGTGTATTGAAAAACTGGATAGATTACCTTTTACTGTGGCGGAATCACCATCCACAGAATGGTTGATCCATGGCCATATAACATTACTGGTCACAACTTTCTAGTTTCAGTACTGCCTAGAAAAACAACAGGCAGGCAGATAAGAAGAAATGGGTAGGGAATATATCTAGGAATCTTTTGATGCATGAGTAGGGATCAAGAAGTGTTTCTAAGCGGTACAAACTGCGAGAGCGATTTGAGTGGATCTCTCATATGCCAGGATATTATGTTGCACGGGCCTGTAATGGTTCGGTAGCAAACCTATCCTGCCACTTGAGGGGTACCCCAGCAGCTGTGATTACTCCAGTATTCAAGCTACTTTCAAATGGGAGTTACTTGATGCTGAACGATCAAGGTTGTTGTGGCATGCTTCCAGGCTTCGCATATCTGGCAACCTTGAGCTCCATGTTTACTTGCTGTATGCAAGTATTGTTTCCACCAACACATGCAGTCAGGAAGGTGCAGTTATGGCCTTCACTAAATGTTTCTCTTATACGGTTTGATACTCTGAGCAGAATGAAAGCCATGCTTCTACAGAAAACCGTGCCCTTAACCTCCGCCCGTGAGACTTTTGATCTCCAGATCGCAAGGTCCTCGGCCGAGATACAGGCACTCATACGTACAAACTGCCCATTCCATTTCGCAGAAGTGGTGAATCGTATCTTTAATATGTCTGATACGACGGGTATAGTACACCTATTTAAGACCATAGGTTCAGGACTGTTAAGCACCTTTCTGACGGTCCTCGGAGTTATAGCAAACTTTATACACTCCGTATTCTGAAGCATTTTTGGAGGACTTCCGCTGATCCTGTTTCTAATAGCAGGTATCCTGATTGTAATTTTTCTGCTACGCAATGGACGTCACAGTCACCAAAGAGATGGAAAGAGTGCTCTTGGAGTGCAAATACCGTGATCGCATGGTACAACATCTGGGTACACCTCGCCTACGGGAGCTGAGTGCATCTTGGTTCCTGTCATTTTGACCAGTCTGGATGGACTGCATCTTACCTGTTCTCCGATGCCTGTTCTGCGGAGAAGAATGCGCGTTGGATCTCTGTCTGAAACTTCCATCGGCTGCGCAACCGGACGTTGATGCACTGCTGGACCTGATATCGGCCCATGTTCTGCAATGTCCCCAGCGTATTCCAATGATGATGGCAGCATTCTTACAGCCTCCACAGGAAGTTTCCGCTCCTGTAGGAATGGATACCGGCTCCTCCACTGACACCAAGGCCTTGGATGGAGCACAGGCTGCCCCAGCATCGGCTGCAGGCAGTACGAAAGATCATATGTGCTAGATTGATGTACTCTGCGAGGTGTTACAGGGATCGTCATCTGCGGTGGCAGGCAACATCAATGTTGTGTCTACCAGCCAGGACACATAAACATTTGGCTCATTGTGTGCTGGGAAAAATTTGTTTTTTTTTCTCTCTTTTTTCTCTCAAAACAAGAACTTCAAATCAAAATTGACACTTTTATGCAAAAACAAAATTGACACTTTTATGCCCTGCATGGTTTTCCGATGCTTGTAGTTGTTCGAACTATATATACAGACATATTAGAGCTGTGGCTTAAGTGACAATTTTTCTGGTTAGCACTTTTTAGAGTTTTTAACATTTTTAAGCAGAACTAGGGATTTGTCCGAATATTTTTACGTACCAGTACCTAGACAGGTAGTACGTTAGGATTAGATTATGTCATCCAGTCAGATGAGGAGTGGGTGTTATATTCCATATAGGTACCCCAATATAGGATTGGGTAACATCCCAATCTTTCACCTATATTCATCCCTACACTACATACATAACGGGCTGCTAGGACTGACCCTTTACCTAGTTACAGTACTGCACACAGAACGTGGGTTTTTCCCTGAACACTAGCCTCATACATTATGCATGAGGATCCTTGGATTCTTGAACACTCAGCAGGGCTACCATCTCCTGCATAATAACTATGTACAAGGTTCATTCCCGATGTCATCCTAAGTCCGACAGCGTCACAGCAAGGTAGAACCCCTGGGGATACCTTTGGGTATATTTACATCACATCTTGCTGAGATAGTCAGAGGAGATCAGGACTTCCATGCCGACACACTGACGCGAGACGTAGAAGTCCCCTGCTTGCAAAAACTCCAGCTCGCAGTGGTCTGACATCCCTTGCGGGGTGTCCAACCCGAAACAAAGAAGGGGTCCCACAGTTTCTCACTTCAGGTAATGGGGGTTGACTTCGTCCTAGAGGGATTCTTGGCTTAACACCTACATACATGCTAGGTACACTTAGGTACATCTAGTTAGGGTAGCATCGTAGGAGTACGCATTTTATTATCATGTATTTCATATACTTACCTGTATTCATGGTTATAGGAAAATGGTAGAACTCTACCATCCTTTTACTTTCCTAGTGCTTCTAATCATCTATATCTGTTACTGTCTAATGATTGTTTTAGCACACCTATTTTACACTAGAATAACGACTGTTCAATAAATACTTATTGAAAACGCCCCTACTGTTTATTCTGTGTATCTCTCTGAGACCAAGTAAGCACGAGTGATTGAGCGAAAAGTAGTACACTGTGTCCACGGTCCTGAGGGATCAGGGTTGTCATGTTTGATAGTTGCCAAGAATTATTCTCTCCTTGGTAAGAGGAGTTTCTAGTGGCACTGTGAGCTAGCTGGCATACAAGCCAACATACTCGATGGGGATGTCTAGAATCAGTCTGACACCACGCCCGCAGTGTATGTTGTCCAAACGCGCAGATCCTGTATAGGTTTTATAGGAACTACACGACAGTGTGGGTGGCACAACCAGTGCTCCAGGCCCACAAGCTGCATTTGAATTACAGGCCCTGGCACTCTCAGTGCACTTTACTGAGGACTTACCAGTAAATCAAAGAAGCCAATCATAGAAACACTAATCCATAAACACAATTTGCATGTAGAGCATATGCACTTTAGCACGGAATAGCAGTGGTAAAGTGCCCAGAGTACTAAAACCAACAAAATCAGGGTAAAAAACAGGAGGCTAAACAGCAAAAAGTCTGGGGGTAAAACTGCTGAAAAAGCCAAATCTAACACAACCCCATCCAAGCCTAAATCCAGGATAGACTAATAAATCCCTTGATGGACTTCCCTGCTTTTCGGCGATAGAACATAGAGCTGGCCCTCAACAGCGGGGGCACGTTCTGGTTCTATGCCTTGTTGAACCCAGTTTGATCCCTCTTCCCATACTCCCAGGGTTCCCTAAGCTTACCCTTGGGGAACACTTTTCCTAGCCTGTGGACCCCATCTGTGCAACACCTAAACTTAGCTTGCTCATAGGTGGGTCCCAGTAGGCAGACAGTATCACCACGGCCAACACAGTAGTGTGGTCCAGTCCACCCCCAGGGTGTAACTCCTATCCCCCACCCAGGGGTAACTCTGTCTACCAGGACAGCAAGCCACAGTGGCCACTGACGGTTGTCAGTGATGAGAGCCAGGCCTCATGCTTCTCAAGGCCCTCTAACCTCGGTGGTGTTAGAGAGTGGGGGGTGGTAGCCCCAGGTGCTGGGTACCCTTTGTCCACTCTCCCTCCTGCCATTTCAGGGACAGCATCCTGACACTTGCCCACCAGCCCAGGGTCTGTACCCTGCATCTGTCAGGAGACAGGGATGGGCTCTCCCACACCCTGTCCTCCTTGCCGGAGTCCTGTACCCTCCACTGGGGAGAGGTACCCCGAGACTCCAGAACTGTCAGGGCACCTGTGGCAAGTGTCCTGCAGAGTTCCCCCACAAGTTCAGGGATGCTATCCTGCAACTGCTTACTCCGCTGAGGGTCTGTAGCCTGAAGCTGACCAGGAGACGGGGGTGGGCTCTGCCATACCTGATCCTCCCTCCTGGGGTTCTGTGCCCTCCACTGGGGAGATGTACCCCCAGGTTCTAGAATTGTCAGGGCACAATTCTCCTACCAGTTCAGGGGTGCTATCCTGCAACTCGTTTTCCAGCCAAGGGTCTGTACCCTTAGGCTGGACAGGAGTCAGGGGCAAGGCTTCCCTCCTCCTGCTCCCCCACTCGGGCTCGGTATACTACGGCCCGGATTGGTACCCCCAAAAGGCAAAATGGTAGGGACACTGCTAGCAGGTGCCCCTTCCTACAGGTCAGGGGGACACCCTGAACCTGACCCCCCAACTCAGGGTCTGTACCCTGAATCTGGACCTGTGCTTGGCATACCAGGACTTCTGGGGGAGTACAACCACCCCGCCAAGGAAAGCACACTCTTCATGAGTTATGCGAGAGTCTACCTGGCGCAGGTATCCAGCCTCCTGTCTACCTGACAGTGCATGAAGACCCCCCAGGTTAGAAGTGGCCTCACCAGGGTCAGTCCTAGGGTGCTCTGACCTCAGAGCTGGCAACCCCTAACCACTGGTTCTTACACTGGGAACTATCTCCCCCTCATCCCTTTCTCTTGGACTCATGCACCCTCCCAACTGGATTTGTGCTGCCAGACTCCCGAACTGATGGGACGCTTGTTACAGCAGCCCCCGCTCACCTGACACTTTGGGATCCCCCTCAGGGGGTGGCCTTCTGGTAGAGACTAGGTCCCCCTCCTGGTGTTCACTCATGAAATCAATCAGGCTCTGGGACTGGGTTTTGGGTACCTTGGGACTTAGCCCATCACCACTCCCTCTACTCAGAGACAGGACATGGGACCCCTCACCCCTCCCACTACACTGGGAACTATCTGGGTAACTACCAACCTCCCCTACCTCCCCTGGTTTGTGAAAACCTGAGCCACCTCCTTTTAAGATCACCCCAAAAGCTTCTTCAGACCCTCTGGAATCCATCCAAGGGTCTGCCTCCAATGCACGTTGACTGGGGTCAGAGAACTCACACTCTCCCTGGTGATGGCATAGCTCTGGAAAACAGGGACTGAACATATGCTCTCCAGCATCCAAATGACACAGCCCCTTGCATGTGCCAACCAAACTACCCTGCACCCAACAATCCAGTGCCTCAGAAAAGTACCCCACATCACCCCCACAAGACTGGTGAGACAGTGTTTTGCTGTCACTCAACCCATATTCTTCTGGGTGGTCTCCATACTCACTTACCAGGGTTTCTACCATGGGGCAAACCCTCTCTCTGCACCTCTGATCTAGAGTCAGTAGAGTGTCCCTCCCACCACTAGGAAAATGAAGCCCTGAGTCAGTTCCCCAATTCACCTCAGGACCCTGCTAACCATTGGAGTTATCTCACAATCCTCAACCTCTTGGTGTATGTCAACCCCCTCCTTGAACCAGGGCACCAAGTCTGTGTGTGTGTGTACATCTCCCTTGTCAGTACTGGACATAACACTTTTGCTCCCACCGTCTGAGCTGGACTCCACCCTCATGGCTTCTACCTCCAGCCCAGCCCAGCTCAGTTCCTGAGCTACACACATTTCCTTTTCTTGGGCTAAGGTTCTCATGAGTTCCCAGTCGAGCTCTCTCAGTTTCCGATCACGAGTTCGGATCCTACTCTTTTCTTCACAAGCCCATCTTTCCCTCCATGTTTCCTTCTCAGGGTCACCGCCCTCCTGCTACCCTGGCTGGGGATCCTCCCCCTCAGACTCTTCCTCAGAGTTATCTGGCAGTGCTGCTACCCAACGTGTGTACTCATAACAAAACAGGGCTGCCTCAAGATCTAGCCTAGTAGATCTCCTCTTCACAGGCAACCCCCTTTCCTTGCAAAAGACTTGTAGCTCCTTCATCGAGTAGATGTACAAATGCCAAAAGATGATTTCCATTTTGTCAAGGCCTCACAGTTACAGCAACTAACCAGAGTTCCAATTCTCAACAATACATCCAGAAGGCAAACAGGGAAAAACAGTGTGTGGTACGTGATTGTCTGTAAAAACTGCATGCAGACACTGCAGTGGCAAGTCTGAGTCACCTTTGACAGGCTACTTTTGTGCGTGGCACAACCAGTGCTGCAAGCCCACTAGTAGCATTTGATTTACGGGCCCTGGGAACAAACAGTGCACTATACTTATAGACTTACTAGTAAATCAAATATCCCAGTCATGAAAACACCAATCCATACACAATTTACAGGGAGAGCATATGCAGTTTAGCACTGAATAGCTAAAACCAACAAAAATAAGGTCAACATTCTATATTTCTAAAATTCTACAAGGTTTATTACTTATGTTCTCAGCCATTTTATTAATATTAGCACCAGACAAGTTCCTTCTTGAAAAGTTGCTTCAACGATGCTAGAGGATTAATAGTGACTTGATAGCACAGCCTGTGATGTTTCTTCCTGTATTGTCACAACTAATGTGTTCCTTTGCTTCTCTGAACCACAACAATCCTAGAACCTGCCCATGTCTGTTTCTGTACAGAGCACAGTGATGCAAGTTTAGGGAATAAAAAGCAGTTGTCCCTGGTAAAACAATCATTGGTAAAACAAATAGGGCTGGTTTTTGATATAGTAAAGCATGAAACTACAAACTTGCACTAATGTGGTAGCTTTGATAATGGTGGTGGTAGAGATGGGGTGATGGTAAGAAATTGGGTTATTAGTTGTGAAGGATGTGAGTCCTTCAGCCGTAATAAGTCCACACGTTTCTATTTACTTGTAACCTAGTACCCAATTCAAGCACTTGACTCTCTCATGGTAGCGAATCAGAGCAGTCCAATGCCTACTCAAGTAGGAGTAGTGTTGACTGGTAATCCCAGGTCACTGGTACACAACAGCAACACTCAATAAGTCAAAGTCCAGTTAGTGGTTTTTCTGAACCATATACCCACAATAGCCCCACCTATACTAGATGCAATACCACAATATAAGGGGGTGTCATTATCAATAACATAGGCCTACTGGCATTGTCGGGGTGTCACCTCATCAGTAAAAGCAGCAACACTATTATAGATCAACATTGCAACACCATTGAATCAAATAGGACAGCATCAGTATTCAATACATGTAATAACCCACCTTGAAGGCAATGGGGATAGTAGTACCAACATATAGTACTGTTCTTTATACTATAAAGCCTTTCGTTGTAAACAATCAACATGGTCAATGAAGCATTTCATTTAATAGAATAACTATTTATACTATGCTGCCACTGCAGCTTTAAGACCAACCAACTGGGGTTCCTACAATCCAGAGCTTATGAGCACAAAGCCTGCCATGGGCACTTTACTATTGCGGCTTCACACCACATTCCCTTTTTATAGTTACCATCCCCCTGTCCCACCCTGGACACCCACAGTCATTTTCCCTCAATGGGGCTTCAAGGGGCCTCAATGCCACTATTTTCCGTGCCAGCTCCCCTGGCAGGAGTAAATCCTTTGCCTTTGGTTCCAGTCCAGAGGCAGGGCCGCTTTGTCCTTTCAAAGGAAGTATGCTGATGTGCCTCACCCTCCCAAGACATGGGCATGGGGACGGGCAATGCACCTGGCACTTGGCTCCTTGTGTCCTGGTGTGATGGAGTCCCCTGGGACATTGCTGGTTTGCATCAGGCCTTGGAGGGCAGGTTTCCTGGAGCGAAAAGATTGGCTCAGGGAAGGAGCCCCATACATGCCACCTCCCCATGGAAGTTCTGAATCAAGGTTGCGCATCCCCGAGGGCTTGGCTTCCCTTAGGGAATATATTGGAAATTGCAGTGAAGGGCCACGCTCTTTATTCTCCACTCGGGGACCCAGCTTTACAGGTGATTTTCTCAGGCCCTGTAGGACCACTTGGGACCTTCTTAGGCTGGCTTTGCTCCTGGTGGTGAGCCCTACACACCTGGACCATTTTCTCATGGCTTTCCAGCCTCTACATTGACTTTTTCCATGGGGGAGCATGATTTTACTTCTCACTTGCCAGACCTGTCATCTGCCTGGGATGCTAGTGCTCTCTCCTGCTTCGGGGCATCTTCCACAGCCCCTTTATAACCAGCCTTCAAAACACCTTTACTGCCACACTCCCCCAATCCCACAGCCTCCTGGCCTTTTGAAGGGCATCTGTGTGCCAGTGGAGTCAAGAGCCAGTCCACAGACGTCTTAGGGAAACATCCAGTGTCCCCCAGCAGATTAATTCCCATAACTGATCCTCAGGGGGCACAAGGAGACCAGTGCCATTGGCCCTGGAGAGACCCATCCAAGTCCTGGGTGCCAGCTATAGGTAAAGTCCTTCAGTGCATGCTTGCAGGGGGATCATGCAGCTTCTCCTTAAAGCTGGGCATTCTTTTTGCCACCTTCACTTCCTGGTCCAGTGTCTTCTCATCAGTCTCTCGCTTGTGCAGGGGTTTTTAAGTGAGGATGGAAAGTACTTTAAGCTAGGCACCTCTGGCCAATCCTACAACGCTGCATCATCATTCCTCCCCTGTTCCAACCCTCGTGCACACTATTCTGGGACATTCGAACATGGCAACCTCAAGTGGTCTATGAAAAGACCTTCTCTGGAAGCCTCAGCTCTGCCCCCAATTCACACAGCTGCCTAATTGCTTCTCACCAAAACTTCAAAGGTCAGCCCCTTTTGTGTTTGGTTGTAGAGGTCTGGCTTTCCTCCTTTTTGTCTGTGGACTTGGGCTTTCCCAGACCAGGTACAGTGTGAGGAGTTAATTAGTAGACGCAGATTTCCTATCTACCCCTTCCTTTCCCAGGAACTGACCCAAGCACTGTTAATGGCTTTATTGCCTTTGATCCTCCTGCTGGCCAGAAGGGTGATTCATTTTGTCCAGTAGAGGGGGACAAAGACCTGGAATCTGATTATGAGCTAAGCCTTAGAAAAATGAACATTCTAAAAGTGCCCTAAGGCATGTAGATATGATGAAAGGGACTGTGGATCCACATTTGGGATGCATATTTCTCCTAAGATTGATACCTCACTGGAACCTGTAGGCTTCAGTGAGATGAAACCTTACTTGGGTGCAGATTTCACCTGTAATGTGTAATTCAGTTTGACGAGGACAAACTTTCAGTAAGCTCTACAGATCTATACTAAAATTATAAGGCCTGCCCCAGTTCAGTACCGATCCTTGAAGGGTCCCTTCTGTGCAGGTTACCTGTGAGCAGATACCGGACTGTGCAAGACAGTATTCTCACCATGTAGCCAGCACATGTGTACACACACGTGCTCACACATTCGCCTGTACCCAGCCCAGAGCTTATTACCTTAGCTGTGCAGCAGCAGGCTTATCTTAAAAGCTGGACACTGGTGGTTAGCTTTCTCAGTCCATTTACTGTGAACTTACCATGAGTGAGACTCAGCTAATGAGACTCACCAACAAAGAAAGTTCAAAACCCGGGCCAAAAGTGAAAAGCGATATGGTGATTGGAGGTGTGGTGCTAATGGTCATGGAAGTGGTGATGGTATTGAAGATGGTGGGTAGAATGGCTTGCAATCAAGTCCAGAAAAAAAGAATTAAAAAATGCTGTGGTCAAATAATATTAAAACAATATTTCTTTAAAAACTGAATGTATGATAATTGTGTGTATTTTTCAGATATTAAACTGTTACTTTTACATTGCAATACAAGCATCCCTTAGGAAATGGAATGATATACAAATCAGCCAATAGCATGAGGTGCAAGAGTGCCACTCCTCTGGGTAGAGCGAAATCCCACTTTATGTATATTTTAAATATCTTATAACAATATGGTCAAGGAAAAAGCAAAAAAAGATTTGATCACCTTAAAGGTGCCCATTTGGCTCTATGGTATTTTTCACTGATTAAGGTTTTCATTATGGCTGTGAGAGCTTGCTGTTAGAGGCATTAAGTGGAGATATGATTAGGTTAGGGGAATAGGATTACTGAAGTTTTGCTACATGCATTGGAGAATCTGATGTGATATGATAAGAAATTCTGTTTGATTTTGGTTTGGTTGCTAGAAGATCACGTGAAAGCCATGTAGAATATTGATCTTGGGTAACATATTCAGTATGGGAAAGCTGCCATTTGCAGATGAGTGGTATCTCTCAGTACACAGAGAAAATATGATAGAAAGATTTACATCAGTCCAACCTCATATTTGGTTGACATCACATTGAGGTACAAAATCACTTTTGCACAAGTGCGGAAAGCCTTTATGGCATGCAGGTGGCAATGTCACATTTGGCACAAAGGAGTTATTTAGAGTAAACATTTTTACACTCTAAATAAGGTGGATGGGACCTCTGCCAATTTTTGACAGATGTTATGCATCCACCAAAACAATAATGACTTACCAAATCACTTTTAGGTACATAATTACTTGAAGTTCACAGAAACAAAATTGCTGTGTCACAATTAAAAGAAAAATCATATTAAGGAGCAAAATCACACTTGGTTCAACATGATCTGGAGAGGGGAAAGACTTTAGCAGCATAAATAACAAGAAAACACATTTAGGGGTTTATTGCTATGTCGGTCGGAGTTGCCTCTGACCGGCACCATTGCGGCCCTGGGACCAACCGACCTCCGGTCGGCAGTTCTGACTGCCTGACTATGATGCGGCTGAACACTGTTCGGTCACAGGGAGTAATACAGGCTCCCATAGAGAAATCGGTGGCCAACCGTGGCCGCAGAGGCAAGCGGGCCCTGGTAGGGGCCCCCAAACTCACTTTCCGACAGCCTTTCTTTGACGGAAAGCCCGGCATGGAAAGGCTGTCGGAAAACGACATTGTAATCCCGATGGCGGAAACACTGTCCATAGGGGATTACAGTGGAGGTACCACCGGCGGGAAGACTACGAAAGCCGGTTGGATCTACGTTGGAATGACTGGACGGTTTACGCTCCGACCGCCGACATCAGAATTCAGCGTTAGGACTGTAAACCGACAGTGTCGGAAGCTAAATTCATTACTTAACATTTTGGTACACAGTAATACAGGAGCAGACAACAGAAGAGAGGGCTGGTTACATGAGCAAAAGGGTTTCTACAAGTGTGGAGGATGCAAGGCATGTAAAAAGAGCAGCAATTTAGAACATTCACCACTGCCACCAGCCAACAAAGACACATTAACAAATTCATGATATTCACAAGTGATAATGCATTTATGTCCTGGTATGTCCATGTGGCCTTAGGTACGTTGGCAGCACAATATGCCCTGTTAAGAAACGTGTTTTGGAAGACTTTACGGCTATAAAGAACTTAAATCAGAGATACCCTTTCGCGAGACACTGGGCCAGCCAACACCAACAGAATGCTGATCTTCTTGTTTTCTTTACCATTGACAGGATTGAAAAAACAGCAAGAGGTGGCAACAGGAAAAGGCGTTTGCGGGCAAAGGAGTCAGAACACATAATTCTGCTCGGCAGCAAGTACCCTGGAGGCCTGAATGAGAGTGAGGAGCTTCACATACACATCGGCTGGTACTTTACTGAAGTCTTTCTCATTCTCTTCTCCCTTATTTTCCCCTTGAAGGATGCAAATGACAGATGTGATTCTCCCTTCGATGTGTCCCTCACCACTTTAATGTTGACTAAATTTGAGAGTATCCTTTATACCACACTGGAGTAATTCTATGATTTGATTTCTATCCGTTTTCCCAACCCCCCTGTTTTTAGGGCATTTACTATCTTTGATAGTTGTGTCTTTCAGCCCTTTTTTTATCGCACTTTTCTAGGACTGCTCAGTCTGAGCAGGGGATCACCTTATTCAGATTTTTTGTCGCACTATGAGTTAGGATTTGCAATCATTTATGTATGTAAGACTGAGATATTTACTTTGTTTGTAATTTTTACCATAAGCACCACTTTGAAATTTTGCTTGGCGCAATAGGGCACTTGGCCACAACCCCCCTCTCTTTCAGGATCACTGCTTTGGTCTGTTAACAAGATATGGAATCTGGTCACTTGACCACAATTGTTTGTCTTTATGATCATGCGAAATCACATGATGAGCAAGCCTCATTGCTAACAGTGTAACATATTATGTTGATCAGATGTTTTCTTCCAGACCACAAGTGATTCACTATGTTGCATATCTTGATTTCGGCACACTGAAACTAAGCACTGGATTTATACTGAGAATTATGATGTGTCAGTTGGATTTCCTGCTTGCACAACAGTATTCTTGCCAATTTTGAGGCCAATACATTTATTTTATTTTATTTTGTTTAGCACTGAAATGTGTTAGCGCTATATTTATGAATTTGTGCATATCGTAATGTACAATGGCATGCAGTCTGTTTTTGCATTTCACAAAAAATTTGGCAAAATGGTGCTTTGTGTATTTTTTCACTTTCTATAACCCTAAAAGGTTATTTCTATTGTTGGTTGGGCACAATTGAAGATTGGCTGTGAAAAGACCTCTTCAGGTCGAAACGCGTTGCCGCAATAAATCCATTTGACTGAGAAACATTGAGTGCGGTCTTGCGCTTCCTTTTATGTCGGGGAGGCGTACCTGTTTGCAATTATACACGGACCCGTATCGGTGACACCACACCAGCCCCGCCTGGTGGATGTGACCAGATTCCTTTACGGGAACACTATTGCTTTGTTTAAAGATGTTTAAAGATATGGACAAACAAGCCCCAAAGTCAAAGGCATTTGAAAAAGGCACATCCGCCGAAACGCATTATGTTGTTCTCAAATAAATGACATTTTTGGATACCCCGCTGTGTCCCCTAATCTGCTTCTTGGATGGAGGGATTTTGGGTGTAATATTTATGTGGAGCCACGGACCCATCAGGGGACCCATCCTTAAGTTGTTCAGAGGCAACAGTGGCATTGTGGAGTTTTGGATTTCAAGATATTGAAAACCTCTGAACTGCCACAGCCGAAAGGAACAAGAACCTGCTGTCAGCAACAGACCGTGACTAAATGGTGAGACACAGTTCACTGTAACGATGCCTCAGGGTGTGTCATTTGAGATGTCATCAGTGATGTCATCAGTGATGTCACTGACCAAGTCATGAGTGATGTAATATGTGACGTCATCAGCAGTGCATTGCAGGGGCAAGAGTTATAGTTAGCTCAACTAACTATAACGGCTGAATTTCTCTAATTTTGTACAAGTGAAATGTCCAACTAACTATAACGCCCCTGAAACCTGTGGTTTTTTCAGTGAATTTCCAAGGTTTTTTAAATGCTAATCCCCAACTATAACGTCCCTGAAACCTCTGTTTTTTCCAGTGAATTTCTAAGGTTTTTTAAATGCTAATTTCTAACTATGTCTACATAGGAAGGACATGTGCAGAAAGAGGAAGAAAGGTGCAGAAAGAAGCAAGAGAAGTGCAGAAAGAGGCAAGAGAGGTGCAGAAAGAGGAAGAACGGTGCATAAAGAAGCAACAGAAATGCAGAAAGAGGTAACAGAAATCCAGAAAGAGGAAGAAAGGTGAAGAAAGAAGCAAGAGATGTGCAGAAAGAACCAACAGAGATGCAGAAAGAGCCCTACTTTGACTGTCCCTTACAACAGAGTCATACAAAGTAGCCTAATCACTAATCCGTCTCCCAAGATGTCTTAAACCTCACTTTTCTCTTGAAGGTTCAATATTCATCGACTGCTCAGAATGTTAGGCCTACCAAATATAAAACAGCAATCCTAAGCATATCACTGTTGCAGTGGCGGCTGGTGAGATTTGAAAGTGGTGAGGCATAAGAGTCGTGGATTAATGTTACGTCATGACTATAATAAGGGAGGTTCAGGTTTTTTAAATGGAGTGGGCAAATCATTGCTTTATGATATTATGCGTAGAACTGCATGATTCTGAAAATGTAATGCCTATTTCAGTGGAAATGTGCTACCTGTGAATGAGAGATCACTACTGCACCATCCTTTAGTAATATATTTGCAACAGTGTGCTCCAAAGTACACAACCACCAGTTACATACCACAACCTTACCACGTTCCTGATGAACAAATGTAGCTCATTTGTGACACTTGTACTACATTTGGATTTTTCACAATCCTTATGATTTCAGTTATGCAACATTGATGGCAGCACTCCCACTATGGCAATTGTTCCAACACCACTGTATTGTTTAATTATGGCACACCAGATCCATAGACCTTGGCCCAATGCACTTCCATTGCGAGCCTGGGGGTGCTGATAGTAAGTGTTCCACTTTCAAACATCGTTCTCAGACCCGGTATGGGAGTTGGTAATGATGACATAGAGGCTCATCCTCTGGGAAGAATGCTGCAAATGCAGGAAACCATCAGACCGGAATAAAAAGTGGATATCCTTTATTTCGAAATAATAACCTTATAAAAAACTAAGAAAAGTGCCAAAATAACAAAGTGAGACAGTTGTAATGAGCAGACAATTGGGCTTTTATAATGTGGTGGTTTTAATGCACAGGTGGGCAGTGCTGTGTGTGTGCTGTGAATGATGTGCATGCACCCCGAGTAATGTGGGTGCTTTGAGCAGGTGATATGCATGTACTATGTGTGAAGTGAAACGTAGCTGGTGAAGTGCCTGCACTGCATGTCTCACATGGAGCTATGAGAGAACAGGAAGCAAAGCCGAGTTACCACAGGAGGGTTGCAATGGAAACGCCCATGGGAAGACACCCGTGCAGAGAGCTGGAAAAGCTTTCACTATTTATATCATCTCTAGAAACAAGATTCACATAAACTGGAAGGAATTACGTTTTTGTAAATTAGTGATGTTCTCTACAATCCTGCTATTTCTTTCCTGTAACAACAAATCAGATAGTGTGATTCATTGTATTTCTTTAATTTGTGTGTGCTTTTAATGACTGACTCAGATGTTTGCCCCCTTTATCAAGCTTTACTATAAACTTATTCTTGCCATTCGGCATACAAGCACATTTCCTCCAGTTGCTCGACACAGTCACATGTCGGCCTTTCTTTGTTGCTGGAGCATTTCATTGCCGATCCATTTAATGGAAGGGGTTGGGTTGCAGGGGTATCAATAGCCGAGGCCTTGCCAGCCACCGGTTATCTTATTAGACAGAGCCAAGAGGTCATATAAATCTCAGAATACCAGGAGCCACAGGTTTGAGAAGTCAAGAATGCAAGCAGCCAGTGTGGGCTTTCTACCACCTCTTGCTCTGCAACATGTGCAGAGTGTATTAACTTATTTGCAGCTACATGCCTTTGAGGTCAGCTGTCATAGAAACCAAAAGCTATTGGAATATCTCAATTCGGTACAAGAATGAGCATTTCCCCAATTTTTATACCGAATGACTTTCTTTATTTTTTGCAGATTTATATATCGCGAGCATGACCTGAAGGAACTGGAGCACTGTACATGAGTACCCGTAGTCGTTACATGACGGTATCAGCTGACTGAGCAACCATGCCTGTGACTCTGGGAGTTAAACATTTGCTGCAAAATTCACAGATGAGATCCAGGCCGGGCCAGTTCAGCCCTTCATGCTTCAGAGTTCAGCTAAGACGGTATCATTAAGTTAGGCTATTTACAATATTACGGATCTGCAGTGCTGTGTTGGAAACAGCACTGGTTCTCAGTGCCTCCATTGGGGTGAAAACACTCCCGAGCAGAGCACACACCGGGAGTCTGCCGGCAGATATGTGCTGTCAAGGGGCTCAGTATGCAGAGGAGCACACATTACAGTGCCACCTTTACAGTGCTAGCTGGGTGGAAATGCAGCAGAATACACTGCCTCCGCTCGTGTGCTGCGAGGTGGGTCCGGAGGGTCCAAAGAATGGTTGCGAGTGTAAGCCACAGAGTTTGAGTCAAGGCACAGACTGCAGCGCTAGAGGAGGCGGTGCCTATATATGAAAAATAAACAGCCCAATGCTGTTGGGGCACTCGCTCTGATGCTTACGTTTCAGACACCATAGTTAAGAGTCCATGCAGCTCCAAATGTACACATCATGTGGCCCTCTGGAAAGTACTACATTACACAAGATCAGGTTCATTTTACTTTTTCTTTTTTAGTCACAGGATGATTAAATAATTTGCCTAGAATCACAGGATGTTGAGGTGGTAGAAAGCCCGTACTGGCTGTATGCGTTTCTGAAGCCACATCAGCTCTGCTCTTGCTTTAAAGTAAACATGCAAGCCTGCTTTTCAATGTGCTAATTATAACACATACCTTTTTAATATACACGACTTCTCTTTTGCGTTTTTGACACGTTGGCCGATGGCTCAGTTTGGGTCCCATTCTGGTTGTCTCTCAGTCTCCGAGTCTCGAAAGAAAACTGCGGGCTCTACTAAACTCCAACGTGGCTAGTTTATTTTCAAAGACAATTCAGCCATCGCGCCTGCGTGGCCTGAGCCAATCCAGATGCTGCTTCCTTGCTTTTTATATATCAAATAGCATGGAAGCAGTGCCTGGATTGGCTGGAGCAGGCAAACCAGACACTCCGCAGGAGACCAAGGGTTGCGGCGGCAACTTCCACCGGCTCACTAACGATGTACATAGGAGAAGCCTAGAGGGCGCATGTGGGGTCAGATGCAGCATTGCACCCATCCAACCTGACATGCGTACTTTACTTCAAACCAAGTCTCTTGTGAAGCCCCACCCATGTATACACGCCCTGCCTCTGACTCATGTGGATTGACAGTGAAACCTGCCCTGGAATGCAAGAATCGTGGTCCCCCGCCGGGAAAAAACAACGTATACTAAATCAATCTTAGATTGATTTAATCCTGGAGCCGAGGGGACAACAAATGAAGGGGGGCGACCCTCCAGCACCCTAAAAGGGCAGCCGCCCCTGCACTGTAGTAAGTCTGACCAAGTTTCTGAAGGTATGCATGCGTGTGTCTATGCTTTTACCTAGTGACACGTTACATAAAAATAAACATACATATACTTGAATACCTGTGTTTTAAACAGCATACTCTGTACATTTGTATATAAAAAGGTAGAAGCAAGAGAAGTGCAGAAAGAAGCAACAGATGTGCAGAAAGAGGCAAAGGGGTGCAGAAAAAAGCAAGAGAGACAGAAAAAAGCAAGAGAAGTGCATAGAGGCAAGAGAGATGCAGAAACAGGCAGAAAAGGTGCAGAAAGATGGAACAGGGGTACAGAAAAAGGCAAGAGGTGCAGAAAGAGGGAAGAGGGGTGCATAAAGAGGCAAGAGGGGTGCAGAAAGAAGTAAGTGAGATGCAGAAAGAGGCAACAGAGGTGCAGAAAGATACAAGTGATGTGCAGAAACAAGCAAGAAAAGTGCATAAAGAGGCAAGAGAATTGCTGAAAGAAGCAACAGAGGTGTAGAAAGAAGCAAGAGAAGTGCAGAAAGAGGCAAGTGAGGTGCAGAAAGAGGCAAGAGAGGTGCAGAAAATGGCAAGACAACTGCAGAAAGATGCAAGAGGGATGCAAAAAAGGGAAGAAGGGTGCAGAAAGAAGCAAGAGAGGTGCAGAAAGAAGCAAGAGAGGTGCAGAAAGAGGGAACAGGGGTGCAGACAGAGGCAAGAGAATTGAAGGAAGAGGGATGCAGAAAGAAGCAAGAGAGGTGCAGAAAGAAGCAATAACAGTGCTGAAAGAAGCAACAGAGGTGCAGAAAGAGGCAAGAGGGGTACAGAAAGAGGAGAGAGAAGTGCAGAAAGAAGTAAAAGAGGTGCAGAAAGAGGCAAGAGGGGTACAAAAAGAGGCAAGAGCAGTGCAGAAAGAACAAAGAGATGTGCAGAAAGAGGCAGGAGAGGTGCAGAAAGAGGCAAGAGATGTGCAGAAAAAGGGAAGAAGGGTGCAGAAAGAAGCAGGAGAAGTACAGAAAGAGGCAAGTGAGGTGTAGAAGGAGGCAAGAGAATGGCAGAAAGAGACAAGAGAGTTGCAGAAACAGCAAAAGGGTTGCAGAAAGAGAGAACAGGTGTGCAGACAGAGGCAAGAGAGGTGCAGAAAGAGGAAAGAGGGATACAGAAAGAGGCAAGAGTGATGCAGAAATTTGCAACAGAGGTGCAGAATGAAGCAAGAGCAGTGCAGAAAGAACCAACAGAGGTGCACAAAGAGGCAAGAGGGGTACAGAAAGAGGCAAGAAAAGTACAGAAAGAAGCAAAAGAGGTGCAGAAAGAGGCAAGAAAACTGCAGAAAAAGGCAAGAGAGGTGCAGAAAGAGGCAGGAGAGGTGCACAAAGAGGCAAAAGGGGTAAAGAAAGAAGCAAGAGGGGTGCAGAAAGAAGCAAGAGAAGTGCAAAAATAAGCAACAGAGATGCTGTAAGAGGCAAGAGGGGTACAGAAAGAGGCAAGAGATGTGCAGAAAGAAGCAACAGAGGTGCCGAATGAGGCAAGAAAGGTGCAGAAATAGGTAAGAAAGGTGCAGAAAGAGGGAACAGAGGTGCCGAAAGAGGTAAGAGAGGTGCAGAAACAGGCAAGAAAGGTGCAGAAAGAGGGAACAGGGGTACAGAAAGAAGCAAGAGAGGAGCAGAAAGAAGCAAGCAAAGTGCAGAAAGAAGCAACAGAGATACAGAAAGAGGCAACATGCTTGCAGAAAGAAACAAGAGAACTCCAGAAACAAGCAAGAGAAATGAAGAAACTGGCAAAAGAAGTGCAGAAAAAGGCAATAGAAGTGCACAAAGAAACAAGAGAAGTGCAGAAAGAAGCAAAAGATGCACAGAAAAGGGCAAGACAGGTGCAGAAAGAGGCAAGTGAAGTGCATAAAGAGGGATCAGGGATGTAGAAAGAGGGAAGAGAGGAGCAGAAACAAGCAATATAGGTGCAAAAGAGACAAGGGGGGTACAGAAAGAAGCAAGTGAAGTGCAGAAAGAAGCAAAAAAAGTGCAGAAAGAAGCAAAAAACATGCACAATGAGACAACAGTGGTGCAGAAAGAGTCAACAGGGATGCAGAAAGAAGAAAGAGAGGTGCAAAAAGAGGCAAGAGGGGTGCAGAAAGAGGTAGGAGAGGTGCACAAAGAGGTAAGAGGGGTACAGAAAGAGGCAGGAGGGGTGCAGAAAGAAGGAAGAGAAGTGCAGAAAGTAGCAAAAGAGGTGCAGAAAGAGGCGCGAAGGGCACATAAAGAATCAAGAGCAGTGCAGAAAGAACTAAGAGATGTGCAGAAAGAGGCAAGAGAGGTGCAGAAAGAGGCAAGAGATGTGCAGAAAAAGGGAAAAAGGATGCAGAAAGAAGCAGGAGAAGTGCACAAAAAGGCAAGTGAGGTGCAGAAGGAGGCAAAAGAACTGGAGAAAGAGGCAAGAGGGGTGCAGAAAAAGATAGGAGTGGTGCACAGAGAGGCAAGAGGGGTACAGAAAGAGGCAGGAGGGGTGCCAAAAGATGGAAGAAAAGTGCAGAAAGAAGCAACAGAGGTGCTGAAAGAGGCACGAAAGGTGCAGAAAGAGGCTGGAGAATTGCAGAAAGAAGCAACAGAGGTACAGAAAGAGGCAAGAGAGGTGCAGAAACGGGCAGGTAAGGTGCAGGTAAGAGGGAACAGGGGTGCAGAAAGAGGCAATAGCGGTGCAGAAAGAGGAAAGGGGGTGCAGAAAGAGGCAAGAGAAGTACAGAAAGAGGCAAGAGAATTGCTGAAAGAAGCAACAGAGGTGTAGAAAGAAGCAAGATATGTGCAGAAAGAGGCAAGTGAGGTGCAGAAAGAGGCAAGAGAGGTGCAGTAAATGGCAAGAGAACTGCAGAAAGAGGTAAGATGGATGCAAAAAAGGGAAGAAGGGTGTAGAAAGTAGCAAGAGAGGTGCAGAAAAAAGCAGGAGAAGTGCAGAAAGAAGAAAGGGGCCTATTACGATGGCAGTCGGATGACCGCCGCCCGGTCGGCAGTGGTAACTGCCGGACATGCGGTGGACATCCGCCACGATCGCAAGCCAGAAAACCGCTGGTCAGATTAGGATGGCAGTGGTGACCGCGGCGGTGAGAAATTCCGACCGCCGCTTTTCCGCCGGTTGCCATCCGCACTCCTGCCCAACGGATGGAGAAGGACCGGGATAATAGTGGTGGTGCAGGGCAGGCTCCGCTGGCACGATTACGATGCCGGCGGTAGCCAGCCTTTCCTCAGCGGTCAGACCGCCATGGAAAGGCATGCAGTGACTGTCTTCCGGGGGCCTGTTGCGGGCCCCCAATGTTTTGTGGGGGGTGTGGGTGCACTGGGGGGGTACCCATGGTCCCCCCACATGTCCCTGTACCAGGTGGCAGGCACTGTGCAGTGCCTGCCATGCAGTGCAGGGAAATGCCGGACATGCTCATTTGGACATCGCTGCGGTGCTGTGGGCAGCAGCAACCGCTGCAATGTTAAGGCCCGCGATCCGACCGCTGTGGTCAGATTTCGAGCAAGGAACATTCTAATGCGACCAGCGGTTATGTCGCGGGCCTTGCGGGCGGTCTTTTCCCGTTACCATGGCGGTCGGGCGGTCGGGGAGGTTTTCCGACTGCCATCGTAATAGGCCCCCTAGAGAGGTGCAAAAAGAGGGAAGACGAGTGCAGAAAGAGACAACAGGGGTGCATAAAGAAGCAAAAGAGGTGCAGAAAAAAGCAAAAGAAGTGAAGAAAGAAGCAACAGAGGAGCAGAAGGAGGCAAGAGAACTGCAGAAAGAAAGAGGCAAGAAAGTTGCAGAAACAGGCAAAAGAGGTGCAGAAAGAGAGAACGGGGTGCAGACAGTGGCAAGAGAGGTGCACAAAGTGGGAAGAGGGGTACAGAAAGAGGCAAGAGGGGTGCAGAAATGTGCAAGAGAGGTGCAGAATGAAGGAACAGAGGTGCAGAAAGAGGCAAGAGGGGTGCAGAAAGAGGCAAGAGAAGTGCAAAAAGAAGGAACAGAGGTACAGAAAGAGGCAAGATGGGTGCAGGAAAAGGGAAGAGAGGTGTAGAAAGAGGCAAGAGAGTTGCACAAAGAGGGAAGAAGTTTGCAGAAAGAGGCAAGAGGGGTGCAGAAAGAAGCAACAGAGGTGGAGAAAGAAGCAAGAGGAGTACAGAAACAGGCAAGAGAGGTGCAGAAACAGGCAGGAGAGGTACAGAAAGAGGGAACAGGGATACAGCAAGATGCAAAAGAGGTGCATAAAGAGGGAAGAAGGGTGCACATAGAGGCAAGAGAGGTACAGAAAGAAGCAAGTGAGGTGCAGAAAGAGGCAACAGAGGTGCAGAAAGAGACAAGAGAGGTGCAGAAAGTGGAAGAGATGAGCAGAACAAGGCTAAAGAATTGCAGAAAAAGAAATAAAGGTGTAGAAAGAAACAACAGAAATGCAGAAAGAGGCAAGAGAGGCACAGAAAGAAGCAAGAGTGGTTTGCACACCATTAGTACCAATTTAATACCCACATTTATCAATATGTAACAGGTGACCATTCTAGGTTTGCAAAGGGCCTTCCACCACACTGTAACACTTGTTGCTACATTTTTGGTAACATTTGAACCGTTTGAGCTAGAAACAAGTTTTGTTTTGTTCAAATCTGCAGATTATGCAGCAGATGATGGATTATGTGGCAAATGCGGAAAATGTATAATTGTGCAAACGTCAGTGCAGCCAAACAGTCGCATAATTCCAGTGGCCCTGCTCATACCTCTGATTAGGTCCAGAAGTGCTCCTCAGTGGTTCCTTCTTTTTTTTGTCTCATTGAGTTTATAGTTTAGCTTCTATGGAAATGAGAAAGATGAAACCTGAGGTTACCACTCCACAACACAGACTACCATACCACGTAATTACTCTCCATAACACATAACCTCACTCTGCATAATTCCTATACACTAAATACCACATACTTTCTATCCACATCAAAGTCAAAGTTTATCCACATAATTTCACTGCACATCATACCACATAATTCCACTACACACAACTTACATCCACTCCACTCCAAGAAACATTAGTAAAACACTTTTACATTTACAATGCCTATAGCTCTAACTCTCGCAAATGTGAAACCTATTACATCGCAAATGCTTCTTGTGGTATGCTGCATGCTGCAGCATGCAGCTGGTTCTTTTGCTGATGTCATCCTGGTTTCCCAGGTGATGGAATGTATCAGTTCAAGTGACCAGGACTGTTGTCTTGACTGGATGTGGAGCTGTGGATGGGTTCTTCTTTAGAGAAATAAACCTGAATTTCTCCTGCATACCTGCCTCCTTGCGTGATCCTTTCGCCAATCTAGGATCTTACACTGGCGTAGTCGGCTACAGGATACAGCATACAAATTTCTCCAAGGAAAGAAGAAAGAAGAACTCAACAAGCCCCCAACTACATCTTCAATTCTAAATGATCTTCACATGGTAGTATGTCTACCTCAGGTACTGTTCTCTTATTTGTTTTAATATTGGACTGCAACTTAAGCGAGTAACTTGGTCTCATTGTTACTCAAAAGCCCAGGCACTGGATTTTTTTTTGTATTGTCTGGATTACCTGCTTTGACACTAATGCGTACTGTGACTTTAGTGGAAAAATCCACATTGTTCTTTGGATGTGCGTGAGGGTCCTGCGCTGTCTGCCTTTGTGCTTCGCTGCCTGCTTTTCCCTGAAGGTGTCATTGACTGTATTGCATTGGATTTTGTTTTAATCTTAGCTATTGATGGGTTAAGAGCGCATTTGACCTGGCTGACTTCAGTCTAATGAAGAGTCCTCATTGTATGAGGCTTTTTGGCTTGTATTTGGACATTGTTACTTCTACATCATTCATATAACGAGCTTCCCTGCGCCTGCTTATTTTTAAAATAAGTCTTACCTCGCGTAGTTCTCTCGTGCGCCTCTCCTCATCTAAGCTTCTGGAATCCTCATTTTGTGTTGGAATCACCTTCCTGCAGACCCTCTGCCTCCATTGTGTGTGCATCCACGGAATCCGTATGTGCGTCACAAAAAGCACGCAGTCACGTCTTTGACCCTACGTGACCTGCGTGACCGCCATCTTGGATTCACCTCTTCCACCTATTGAAACATGGCTTGCCACTTCTGTGACAAGCACACATTTGTATTGGTTTCACTTATGTGCACTAGTGTTTTGGTGATCATTGCTGCGTGTCAACATCTGTGACACACACACACATATTGAACTTTTAATTTAGTTGCATTCTGTTGTTGTATTCAGCGTGCCACTTCCGTGACATGCACACAAAATTGAGAGAACAACGACAAGTCATTTTGCTAACTTTGGATGATTTCAACTACACAAATTGAAAGGCTGTTTGCCACGTCTGTGACACGCACACATTGCAGATTTATATTACTCATAGCCTATTGTGTTTTGATCAGCGTGCCACTTCTGTGACATGCACACATCTTTGTTGTACAACGTAATTTCTCTCCTTCTGCGTGAATATACAATTTGTGATACTCACTGTTCAACATTGCTTTAATTTATTCTTTTCTTACAGGTCACTTTATATAGTTGCCACTACTGTGACACGCACACATTTAACTCAGAACTCGTCAGTTTTAACTTTCACCATGCAGAATGTTACAGCTCCTCCCTTCTTCCTCATGGCACCTGGGGAACCACCAGTTAAGTGCCAGAAATGGAAAAAGGTGTTTGAGCGCTATGCCAAGGTTTGTGGAGTCAGTCTCAGCGCTGAACGCAGATCGTCTCTTTTGCTTCACTGTTTGGGATCCGAAGGGCAAGATGTTTTTGATCATCTCCCCATACTCAGTGATGCAGAGGGGAGAGATTTGAATGAGTTTGAGATATGTGTTGGAAAAAACTGGACAAACACTACTTGCCTAAAGTTAGCACTATATTGGAGAGGTATCAATTTGCCAAAAGGTCTCAAAACGAAGGTGAAAGTGTTGAGGCTTACATCACTCAACTCAGAAAGGTCGCTTCATCTTGCAAGTTTGCAGGATTGTTGGATGAGAGGATTAGAGACCAATTTATGTTTGGTTGCAATATTGAGAAGATTCGTGAAGAACTTTGGTTGAGAGATGAACCTTCATTAGATGAAGTAATTCAAGTGGCAAAAAGGGTGGAACATTCCAGCAAGTGTGTTGACACTATAAAGAAGGATAAACTAGATAAGCAAACTACTGTTCAACTGGTTAACGATGAAGTAAAAGCCATGTCTAAACCTGATAGTGTCTCTAAAACTAAAAGGAAACCTGTTTTATACAAATGTTTTAGATGTGATAAATTAGGACATTTAGCTAATGACAAAAAATGTCCTGCTTTAAATGTGATTTGTTCTAAATGTAAAAAAAAGGGGCATCTTTCTGTTGTTTGTAAAACCAAGATTCCCTCTTCTAATGTTAAAAGTGTGGAGGCTGAAATATCTGAGGAGGACTTTGTCTGTGGTCAGATAGTTATTGAAGTAGATTCTGGTTTACAACATAAGTCTTGTCCTCTCAATGACATCATGGTAGGAGGCGAACCCACCAGAGTGTTATTCGACTCTGGTGCCAAGATCACCATAGTTTCCAGAATTTTCTATCAGGACAAGTTGGCTCACAAAATTTCTCTTTTTAAGCCTGATATACGCCCCTTAGCATATGGTGGGGAAGCCATTCCATTGCGTGGATACTTCAATGGGCTCATTGAGTACAAGGACAGGTACACTTCTGGCAAAATATATGTATCGGAAAAAGGGGACAGCATAATTAGCTGGTTCCACCAAGGAGATTTAGGCGTCATGTTGGATCCAGGCAGCAGTTGTCCCATAAAACTTAAGGAAAGGGTTAATGCGATTTATGAACAACCTGGTCTTGATATTGCAAATAAGGTCAAACAAAGTTTTCCCACTGTTTTTAGAGATGAACCTGGGTGCCTCAAGGGGTTTAAACTTAACATACATCTATGTCCTGACTCTCAATCCTCTTGTTGCAAGGTGAGAAATGTACCGTTGTCGGTGAGAGATGAAATGAGAGATGAATTGGACAAACTTAAGAAGGGTGGTATTATTGAGGAAGTAGAGGGGACGGATTGGTTGGCTCCGGTGGTCGCAGCCCGCAAGGCCAATGGATCCCTTCGTCTATGTGTAGACTTGAAACAACTCAATAAATGTGTAGTGGTAGATCGTTATCCCCTACCTAATATTTCTGAGCTGTTGGTATTATTGGCAGGAGCTAAGGTTTTCAGCACCATTGATTTAGCTTCGGCTTATCACCAAATTGAACTTGATGAAGCTTCAAGAGACTATACAGCATTTATAACACCTTTTGGGACATTTAGGTTTGTTAGGATGCCGTTTGGTCTGGTGTCGGCGGCATCCGTCTTTCAGCGAGTTATGGACAAGCTTCTTAGAGATTGCAAAGGTGTATGTATCTACCAAGACGATATCCTGGTGTTTGGGAACGATCAAAAGGAACATGAGGATCGTCTGTTCAGCGTTTTGGGTAAATTGAGTGAAGCAAACCTCACTATTAAAGCAGAAAAGTGTCAATTTAGAACCTCCTCTATTCACTATTTAGGACATACAGTCTCAGGTGAGGGTATTGCCCCTAAGGCTAATCTTGTTGACACCATCACTCGCATGTCTGTTCCTACCTCTAGGGAGGAACTCATGAAGTTCTTTGGTATGATTGAATATTATAATAAATTTATTGAGAACTTTGCCGAGAACAGTTTTTGCATGAGAGCTCTCGTGAGGAAAGGGGTAGATTTCAAGTGGTCTAAAGAGTGTGGTCTTGAATTTGAGGCTCTTAAGAAAAAACTCAGTAGTGCCCCTAAACTGAAAAGTTTTGATCCCACTAAGACTTCTGTGATCACAACGGATGCCAGTCTTAAAGGTTTGGGTGCTGTTCTTCAGCAGGAAGGTGAGGGGAATGCAAACCATTATGTTTCTCTCTCGTTGTCTCAAAGATGCTGAATCTCGCTATTCCGTTATCGAACGGGAGGCCTTGGCAGTATTCTGGGCTGTAAAGAAACTTAAAAAGTTTTTGTGGGGTACTACATTTTTGATAAGGACTGATCACAAGCCCCTCTGTGAAACCTTCAAGAAGAGGGGGATAGTATGGTGTCTAGCAGAATAACAAAGTGGGTCATAGCTCTTCAGGAGTATGATTTTGACATAAAATACAGTCCTGGCATAGAGAATGGTATAGCTGACACCCTCTCTAGACTTGTAGAAAAGGTTGAAAATGACATACAAGATGTGGATTTTGATGATAATGATATTCAAGTTTGTGTTGTTGAGGATGGGATTATTGATGAACAACAGTGGCGTATAGAACTATCCACTGATCCTGTCCTTTCTGAGGTTGTGTCTCTCATTCAGAATGGTTGGAACTCTAAGAAGCAAGCATCTGGAGAGGCTAGCAAGTTTTGGGGTATTGAAGATGAGATGTCTGTGTGCGATGGGGTTCTTCTACGTGGTACAAAACTGGTTCCTTCTTTTAAACTTAGTCAAACTTTAATTGACCTGGCACACAAGTCACATGCTGGGATGTCAAGAACTAAGGAAAGACTCCGTTCTTCTTACTGGTGGCCAGGACTGGATTTACATGTTGAGAGAGTTATTAGGGATTGTATTGTGTGTTCCATGAGTGATAAGTCAAAGAGTACAAGGGTTCAACCTATGGTGGTAAGAGAACTTTCGTCTGGGACCTGGAAGGATGTTGCATTGGATATACTTGGGCCGATTCACTCTAATGGTCAACAAATGTTTATTTTGGTCCTTATGGATCTTTTCTCTACGTGGCCTGAAGTTCATTTTACTGTTAATATAGAGACTGGACAAGTTATCAAATTCTTAGAATCTCTCATGGCCAAAGAGGGTTATCCTGAAACCATTCTTACTGATAATGGTGTTCAATTAGTTTCACGTGAAATGGAAGCATTTCTTAAAAGTTGTGGGATCAGGCACAAGAGATGTTCTCTTTATCACCCAGAGACAAATGGAATGGTAGAAAGGTTCAATAGGGTGTTGAAGGAAACTATCTCTTGGGCTAAGAGTGCTGGTCTTAATTGGAAGGAAGAAGTTCTTAAAAAGTTGAAAATTATAGGCTGACACCACACAGCACTACAGGAAAGTCGCCTTTTGCTCTTTTTAGAGGTAGGCCTCCCTGTACATTGGTTGAGCCCTCTTGGGTTAGACACCTTGAAGGTTCTGCCTCTCTCTCTTCATCTGAGAAAGTCATTCCTGACTGGCGCAAAAGAGAAGAAGCTAAATGCTTATCCAGAAAGTCATACTTTGACTCTAAGAAATCCACTAAAGAAACCAAGGTCTTGGTTGGTGATTTGGTTGTCATCAAGCAACCTGGTACCAAGGTCAAGTTTTCCAAGCCCATACGAGTTATGAAGGTGTTAAAAAATGCTGTCAGAACTCAAGACCATAGGGTTTGGAATTTAAACAGAGTCTGTTTGTACAAAGGGGGAAAAGAATGTGGTGATCAATCTGTAATTTGTAAAGATGCTGGTACTGTTTCTGGTTCTCCACGCATCTCTTCTAGGAATGTTAGAAGGCCAAGCTATTTAAAAGATTTTGTATCTTGAATGTTACGTTCTTCTTTCTTTATTGTCCTTCTCTCTGGCTCTCTTTCTCTCTTTTCTTTTTTTTTGTTAACGGGGAAGGTGTGTGGTATGCTGCATGCTGCAGCATGCAGCTGGTTCTTTTGCCGATGTCATCCTGGTTTCCCAGGTGATGGAATGTATCAGTTCAAGTGACCAGGACTGTTGTCTTGACTGGATGTGGAGCTGTGGATGGGTTCTTCTTTAGAGCAATAAACCTAAATTTCTCCTGCATACCTGCCTCCTTGCGTGATCCTTTCGCCAATCTAGGATCTTACACTTCTTTAACTAGTAGTCACATTTGCAGAGAGGTGAAGAAAGGGGTTGTGGCGCAGAGGAGAAGAAGGCAAGGAGACCGGGATTGTTTTTGCAAACACAGGGGTTTTATTTACTCTAGCACGTTCCCCAGGCACAGAACATGGATCACATAGGAAGTTAAAGGAGTCTTCACTCTCTTGCGTCAGAGAGTAGGGGGTAGTCGTGAGGTTCTTGTGGCTTCTTTTCCAATGAGAGAAAGGAGTCTGTCAGGTAGCTTCCTCCGTTCCGTGACCCAGTATACAGGAACACAAAAAAAGGAAAAGAAAAGACCTCGTAAGGGAAACGTTGAGTTGTGGCACATTAAAAACCGGGAAAGGGGGAGTGAAGGAGCAAACACCCGACCAACACCAGTGACGTGCTATTACTTTCCTGGAAGTGTTTACGTGCCGTGAGAGTAAGGCAGCTACACACGGCCCCAAGCTGTAGTGGTTTAGCGGGCGGCCTGTCCCTTCCTCCCGACTTCCCCTTATCCCACGCGGCCCCCAGTAGGTCCTGTACCTTTTGAAGCCACGACCCTCCTGGGCCGTGGCGGGCTTCAGCGTGTTGCCGGAGCGGGTCTGTCTCCCTCTTTCCCTGATCCTCATTTGGTGATCCGTCCATCTGCTGAGCTTCTGCTTTCAGCTCCGCTTTCGGCTTGGCAGAGTTCCGCAGTCCTCCTAGCCCTGGCGCCACAAGGAAGGTCCGTACTTCAGGTTCTGGCTCCTCCGATGCAGGTAGACGAGTCCACGACGAGCACACCAGTTCCTCCGTCTCTTCCTCTTTGAAGGGAGATCTGTCAGCTGACCAAGTCACGTGAGCGGCCGGGGAGGCCGGGGGAAGCGAGGTCTTAAAGGGACAGTGCGTCTCAGGAGTAGGAGTCTGAAAACAGAGGAGGGGACATGGTGACAGGTAAGGCGGCATCTGATCAGTATAAGGGGTGAAGGAGGATGGGTCAGCAGGCTGCGCCTCGCCACAGGGGGCTAGGCCTCCGACCAGCGCTCAGGAATTCTACTGCATAGGACTTATAGGAGGTACTAGGAGGGCTTCTTGGCTCCCAAAGTCCCTCAGGAGAAAAGTGGACTTCATCCCCCAACCCGTAGTGAGCCAGGAGGCGCGTTTGCAAAGTGGTGGAGAAAGGGGGGGCATGGCCTCCGAAGACCCTTTTAGCAATCCACTGTGTGGGGCTTACTGGAGGTAACAGGAGGGATAGTTGGCCCCCAAGGACAACCTTGAGGGCCAACTACCCCTCCTATTACCTCCAGTAAGTCCCACACAGCAGCATTGGTACGTTCTCATTGCAGGCCACACCCCCTTTGCCCACCAGTCTGCAAACATGCTCCCCGGCGCACTTTTGGATGGGGAGTGAAGTCCCCTTCACTGCTGGGGGTGGATAGGGGCCAACTAGCCTACCTGTTACCTCCAGTAAGCCCCACACATTGGGATTGCTGAGAGGTGGACAAAGGCCATGCCCCCTTTGTCCACCACTCTGCAAACGCACCTCCTGGCGCTCTCTTGGTTGGGGAAGGAAGTCCCCTTACCTCCTGAGGGTCCCTGGGGGCCAACTAGCCCTCCTGTTACCTCCAGTTAGCCCCACACAGCTGGATTGCTATATATATATATATATAAACCTCCGAGCCAAAGGAGCCCCCGACCCCCACCCCTGTATGAATGCCTGTATGGGTGAATGAGTGGGTATGTACGTACTGGTATTGGTGTGTCAATGGTTTCAAGAATGGTAGTCTGAAATTTGGAGTGGGTCTATGAAAAGTTATATTGGGGTGTGAGTAGGTGCATCAGATATTATGTGGATGATGTCATCAGTGATGCCATTTGAGATGTCATCAGTGATGTCACTGACCATGTCATGAGTAATGTAATATGTGACATCATCAGCAGTACATTGCAGAGGCGTGAGTTATGGTTAGCTCAGCTAACTATAACGGCTCAATTTCTCTGGTTTTATATGAGTGGAATGTCAGCCTAACTATAACGTCCCTGAAACTGTTTTTTCTGTGAATATCTAAGGTTTTTTAAATGCTAATTTCTAATTATAATGTCCCTGAAACCTGTGGTTTTTCCAATTAATTTCTAAGGTTTTTTAAATGCTAATTTCTAACTACAAAATCCATGAAACTTTATTCCAGTTAACATATATATATATATATATATATATATATATATATATATATATATATATATATATTATCTACTGGCGGTCGCCAGTAGATAGTTATAGTTACAACCTATTATCCATAGGAAATCCGCGACATTCTATTTGAAATAACTCTCTTGCCGGTTGACGTATCTTCGCAAAATTTTCAAACTTTGTGGCCCGCTCCGGTCCGCTCCTACCCTGAAAGTCTCGGGGGATTCGTCAAGCGGGGGCCGAGAAAAAAGGGGGTCCCAAAACGCGTTTTCCCCATGCAATTTTCCATAGGAAACTTTAGACACGGCTACAGCCCGAACTGCTGAACGGAATTACACCAAATTTGGCAAAGAGGTAGTTCTTGGTTCAGAAAGAACCCTTTTGTTAAATGGTGTAAATCCGTTCAGTAGTTGCTGAGAAAATCTAAAGTAAAAAGATAGTGATATCTATGGCCGAGTAGGGTCCGCGTACCCTCCCGATCACGAGCTGCATGTTAATTGGCTGTCAGCTGGCTGTCAACATTCCGATTCAGGAAATGTTGGCAGCCATTTTGTCCCTCGGTAGAACCGAGGGACAGAAACAAGTGCGCAAAGCGCACAAAGGGGGCAGGGTAGAAACACCCTGACCCCCTAGGTTTGCTCAGGGGGTCCCACAAGGACCCCCTGGGCAAAAAAAATAAAAAATAAAAAAAAATTTAAATCGGCAGGATGCGCTCAGGGTGCGTGAATCCTGCCGAAAAAAAAAAAATCGAAGCGCAGTCTCCCGCGCTTCGATTGTATTTGCCCCGGGTGGCCCAAGTCCCGGGGGCATGGTGGGGGGGATAATTTAATGTGTGGGGGGCCTCAAAGGACCCCCAAGCCCAGGGACCGCCACCCCCGGGGCTTTTTTTAAATGGTGCGGGAGGGCTCTGAGCCCTCCCGCAGCCCCGGGGACCACCACCTCCCCGGGGCTTTTTTTTATTAATTAAAAAACCTGTGTGGGGGGGCTCCAGCCCCCCCACACGCCCCGGGGACCACCACCTCCCCGGGGCTGTGAACTGAATGGGAGGGGGGCCGCGCGGCCCCCTCCTGGAGCCCTTGATGGCCCTGGGGACCACCACCCCCAGGTCCGGCTCCTGCAGTGTCCCGGGTGCCTACCCCCGGGACACTGCTGTTTGCAATGACAGGACGGGAGCCTCGCGGCTCCCGTCCTGTCATTGCAAACTGCTTTGGATATTGGAAGAGAGGCAGGAAACCTGCTCTCTCTTCCAATATCCAAAGCTGATTGCTTTCACATGGGGAGCAGCATGTTAGCTGCTCCCCATGTGTAAAAGCATGCCGGCTCCCGTAGGACACGGGGAGCTGGCGGGACTGTGGGGATTGGGGACCCCCACAGTCCCCAACGAGAGGGCCAGCCCCGGGGATGGGGTCCCCGGGGCAAGTAGTGGCCCGGGAGGGGGGCCACGCGGCCCCCCTCCCCAAAAAATAAAAAATAAAAGTAAAAAAAAACGGAAAGGCCGGCCCCGGGGATGGGGTCCCGGGGCCTTAAATGGCCTGAGGAGGGGGCCACGCAGCCCCCTCCCTACGAAAAAAAAAATCGAGGCCATGCCCCGGGGATGGGGTCCCCGGGGCCAATACAGGCCCAGGGAAGGGGGCCACGCGGCCCCCTTCCCGTTTTTTTAAAATTTGTAATTAAAAAAGGGGGTAAGGCCCTGGGGGATGGGGTCCCCAGGGCATAAAAACTGGAAAAAGGAAGGGGGCCACAGAGCCCCCTTCAGGGGACAAAAAATATTTTGCCCCCTTCCTTCACCACTCTGCAAACGCGCCCCTGGCGCGTTTGCAGAGGGGAACGAATTCCCCTTGAATACTGGGGGTCCCTGGGGGCCAACTAGCCCACCAGGAACCTCCAGTATGCGCCAGGGGCTGCCTTGCAGAGAGGTGTACAGAGGCCACGCCCCTTTTACACCTCTCTGCAACGCAGCTCTGTGGCGCTTTTTGGAGGTATATGGTGGGCTAGTTGGACTCCGGGGACCCTCAGGATTCAAGGGGACTTAATTCCCCAACTTAAAACGCGCCACGGGGCGCGTTTGCACAGATGTCACCTCAGGCCCCGCCCCCTCCCTTCACCATTGTGCAAATATTCTTCTAAAATCATCCGAAATACGAATTCCTATTTACTCACCTGTTATAAGGAGAGACCTCAGTGCTGCATCTTTCAGCCCAGTACTGGTCCTGAAAAGTAATTTTAACCATACTTACCAGTAACTTGAATTTCCTTCCATAGGATATCATTGCCTGCTTTTTGTTGAAAAAGTTTCTAAGTGTTGATTTTTGAAACATACAAATATTCCTCTAAAATCAGCCGAAATACGAATTCCGATTTACTCACCTGTTATAAGGAGAGACCTCAGTGCTGTATCTTTCAGCCCAGTACTGGTCCTGAAAAGTAATTTTAACCGTACTTACCAGTAACTTGAATTTCCTTCTATAGGCTAACATTGATTGTTTTCACTTGGAAATTCTTCTAAGTGTGGAGTTTTGGAACTTTAAAATATTCCTCTAAAATCAGCCGAAATACGAATTCCGATTTACTCACCTGTTATCAGGAGAGACCTCATTGCTGTATCTTTCAGCCCAGTACTAATCCTGAAAAGTAATTTTAACCGTACTTACCAGTAACTTGAATTTCCTTCCATAGGCTAACATTGACTGGTTTCACTTGGAAATTCTTCTAAGTGTGGAGTTTTGGAACTTTATAAATATTCCTCTAAAATCAACCAAAGTACGAATTCCAATTTACTCACCTGTTATCAGGAGAGAACCCAGTGCTGCATCTTTTAGCCCAGCACTGACCCTGAAAAGTAATTTTAACCGTACTTACCAGTAACTTGAATTTCCTTCATAGGCTAACATTGACTGGTTTCACTTGGAAATTCTTCTAAGTGTGGAGTTTTGGAACTTTATAATATTCCTCTAAAATCAACCACAGTACGAATTCCAATTTACTCACCTGTTATCAGGAGAGAACCCAGTGCTGCATCTTTTAGCCCAGCACTGACCCTGAAAAGTAATTTTAACCGTACTTACCAGTAACTTATATTTTCTTCCATAGGAATCCATAGTCTGGTTTTCAGCAGAAAAGTTTCAAAGTGTCGATTTTCACAAACTACAAATATTCCTAAAAAATCGCCTGTATGACTTAAACGCATTCTTTCAACTGTTTACAGGAGATGCACCAGTGCTGGATCCAGGATCCAACACTGAGTAAGAAAAAGTAACGATAACAGTTTTTAACTTCTAAGTGAATTTCCTTCCATAGGATAACATTGGTGATTCTATGAGAAAAAGTTTCTAAGTGTGAACTTTTAAAGTACAATAATATTCCTTAAAAATCACGACTGTAACCAAAACGCTTTTACTCAACTGTTTACAGGAGATGTCCCAGGACTGAATCTAGGATCCAGTCCTGTGGTTAGAAAAGTAATCCATAAAGTAACTAATTGCATTTAACTAGAAATTCACATTGAGCTGAATGTTGCATTGTGTTTGAAAATGTGTTGCCCATTGCAACAACTGTAACTACTGTACTTAAAAGTCTATTGCCTATGTGCAAAGTATTTAAACTAAAGTAATTCATTCTGAGAAAGTATTTTTTGTAATGTAATGTATAATGTAATTACAATGTAATTTAAAAAATAAAATATTTTAAAAAAAATTGTTTCTAAAAAATTTGGAAATCAGTATGAAAAAAATGTATATAACAATTAATACATTTAAAAATTGTCATTTACAAAACCTTTGAAATTCACTGAAAAAACCGTAGGTTTCAGACATGTTATAGTTACAAATTAGCATTTAAAAAACCTTTGAAATTCACTGAAAAAACCATAGGTTTCAGGGACGTTATAGTTACAAATTAGCATTTAAAAAACCTTTGAAATTCACTGAAAAAACCATAGGTTTTAGGGACAGTTATAGTTAGTTGGACATTGCACTCGTACAAAACCCGTGAAATTCCCCCGTTATAGTTAGTCCAGCTAACTATAACTCGCGCCCCCGCAATGTACTGCTGATGACGTCACATATTACATCACTCATGACATGGTCAGTGACATCACTGATGACATCTCAAATTACATCACTGATGACATCATCCACGTGATAATCTGATGCACCTCCTCACACCCCAATATAACCTTTGATACACCCACTCTAAATTACAGACTGCCATTCGCAAAACCATAGACACTCCAACACCAATAACTACATACCCACTCACTGATTCTTAGGTCTACGCACACATCCACTCACTCACCCGTACAGTCACTCATACTTACGGTCACTCAGTACAGGACTATCATATGCACTCATACTCCTATTTAGACACTCAAACACCGCCACTCATACATAGAGGTACTCACACACCTAGTCAGTCATGCAAATAATTAAACACACTACCATTTACTCACCTATACAGTTATACACACACCAGCTCACTTACTCATACAAATAGTAGCACATTCTTACGCTCTTATACAATCACTGATACAAGCACACACTCATCCATACAGCCACTATCACAATCACTCACTCTCGCTTATAGCTATTTATATACTCCAACACACATATATACTGCCTTTCACATATGTAGTTACTCACACATGTACCACTGGGACATACATTCACTCACTAACACACTCTTACACACACTTACCCACCCATACAGTCTATCACAGATGCACTCTTGAAACCATCCACCCAGTGAATCACCCACTCACACATCTATGCACAGAGTTGCACACACCCCTCCCACACAAACACTCAGGCACCCATACAGATACTCAGACAAGCATTCAATAACTCATATAGACACTCATGTAGCTATTCACAAACACATGCAGCCACTTACACAGCAACAGACAGACGGATACAGACATTCACCCAGTTTAGTCACTAACCCATGCATTCAGTAAGATACGTTAAATCACTCACTTATAGAGTCAGTCACGCACCTACTAAATCATCCATACAGACACTTACACACCCACTCATTCTTCAATACGTCTTTTCCTATATATATTAAAAATATTTAAACTTTACAGAAACACACAGTCACTGGATGATGTCATCAGTGATGTCATTTGAGATGTTATCAGTGATGTCATCAGTGATGTCACTGACCATGTCATGAGTGATGTAATATGTGACATCATCAGCAGTGCATTGCGGGGGCGCGAGTTATAGTTAGCTGAACTAACTATAACGGGGGAATTTCACGGGTTTTGTACGAGTGCAATGTCCAACTAACTATAACTGTCCCTAAAACCTATGGTTTTTTCAGTGAATTTCAAAGGTTTTTTAAATGCTAATTTGTAACTATAACGTCCCTGAAACCTATGGTTTTTTCAGTGAATTTTATATATATATATATATATATATATATATATTCACTGAAAAAACCATAGGTTTCAGGCACGTTATAGTTAGAAATTAGCATTTAAAAACCTTTGAAATTCACTGAAAAACCGTAGGTTTCAGACACGTTATAGTTAGAAATTTGCATTTAAAAAACCTTTGAAATTCACAGAAAAAACCATAGGTTTTAGGGACAGTTATAGTTAGTTGGACATTTCACTCGTACAAAACCATAGAAATTCCCCGTTATAGTTAGTTCAGCTAACTATAACTCGCGCCCGCAATGCACTGCTGATGACGTCACATATTACATCACTCATGACATGGTCAGTGACATCACTGATGACATCACTGATGACATCTCAAATGACATCACTGATGACATCATCCAGTGACTGTGTTTCTGTAAAGTTTAAATATGTTTAATATATATAGGGAAAGGCGTATTGAAGAATGAGTGGGTGTATAAGTGTCTGAATGGATGATTTAGTACGTGAGTGACTGACTCTACAAGTGAGTGATTAAACATATCTTACTGAATGCATGGGTTAGAGACTAAACTGTGTGAATGTCTATATCCGTCTGTTTGTTGGTGTGTAAGTGGATGCATGGATTTGCGAATAGCTACATGAGTGTCTATATGGGTTATTGATTGGTTCTCTGAGTATCTGTATGGCTGCCTGAGTGTTTGTGTGGGTGGGGTGTGTGTGACTCTGTACATAGATGTGTGAGTGGGTGATTCACTGGGTGCATGATTTCAAGAGTGCATCTGTGATGGACTGCTTGGGTGGGTGAGTGTGTATATGGGTGTGTTAGTGAGTGAATGTATATCTCAGTGGTACATGTGCGAGTAACTACATATGTAAAAGGCAGTATATATGTGTGTTAGAGTTTTTGAAATGGCTATAAGTGAGAGTGTGTGATTGTGAGAGTGGCTGTATGGATGTGTGTCTGCTTGTATCAGTTATTGTATAAGAGCGTAAGAATGTGCTAGTATTTGTATGAGTAAGTGAGCTGGTGTGTGTATAACTGTATAGGTGAGTAAATGGGTGTGTGATTAATTTTTTGCATGACTGACTAGGTGTGTGAGTACCTCTATGGATGAGTGGCGGTGTGTCAGTGTTTATATAGGTGTATGAGTGCATATGATAGTCCTGTACTGAGTGACTGTAAGTATGAGTGACTGGACGGGTGAGTGAGTAGATGTGTGTGTGTGTGTGTAGACCTAAGAATCAGTGAGTGGGTATGTAGTTATTGGTATTGGAGTGTGTATGGTTTTGCGAATGGCAGTCTGTAATTTAGAGTGGGTGTATCAAAAGTTATATTAGGGTGTGAGAAGATGCATGAAATAATCACATGGGTGATGTCATCAGTGATGTCATCAGTGATGTCATTTGAGATGTCATCAGTGATGTCATCAGTGAATTTCAAAGGTTTTTTAAATGCTAATTCCTAACTATAACATGTCTGAAACCTATGTTTTTTTCTGTGAATTTCCAAGGTTTTGTAAATGACAATTTTTAAATGTATTAATTGTTATATTTATTTTTTTGATACTGATTTTCTACATTTTTTTAAACTATTTATTTTTAAAATTACATTGTAATTACATTATACATTACATTACAAAATATACTTTCTCAGAATGAATTACTTTAGTTTAAATTCTTTGCAAATAGGCAATAGACTTTTAAGTACAGTAGTTACAGTTGTTGCAATAGGCAACACAATTTCAAACAGAATGCAACATTGAGCTCAATGTGAATTTAAACTTAAATGCAATTAGTTACTTTATGGATTACTTTTCTAACCACAGGACTGGATCCTAGATTCAGTCCTGGGACATCTCCTGTAAACAGTTGAGTAAAAGCGTTTTGGTTACAGTACTGATTTTTAAGGAATATTATTGTATTTTAAAAGTTGACAGAAACTTTTTCACATAGAATCACCAATGTTATCCTATGGCTGTAAATTCACTTAGCAGGTAAGTAGTGTTATCGTTACTTTTTCTTACTCAGTGGTGGATCCTGGTTCCAGCACTGGTGCATTTCCTGTAAACAGTTGAAAGAATGCGTTTAAGTCATACAGGCGATTTTTAAGGAATATTTGTAGTTTGTGAAAATTGACACTTTGAAACTTTTCTGCTGAAAACCAGACAATGGATTCCTATGGAAGGAAATACAAGTTACTGGTAAGTACGGTTAAAATTACTTTTCAGGATCAGTACTGGGCCTCTTCTGGGACCGGGACTTCAAGGTGGAGCCCACGAGGCTCCAGGGTGCCTTCCGCTTCTTCTCCCCCAGCGCGGAGGGGCAGGCACCGACAATGTGCCTCGCGCCCCCTCCGCACCAGCTCCACTCACCAGACTCCTCTTGCGGCGGCCTGCGGGGTCGCTGCTTGCTCCGGCCGCACTCCTTCCTTCACCCGGCCCCCTCCTGGGACCGGGACTTCGAGATGGAGCCCACGAGGCTCCTTCACCTCCTTTCTCGGCCGCGCTGCAATTGGTCAGCCGGCCGCTATGCCCCGCCCACAACCAGGCAAGGCTGCCTGGCTTCCTGGTCGCGGCACGGGCCGTGGCGGTGAAACGCGGGGTGGGCACCCGCTATCCAAAATAGCATGAGAGCGGGGTGGGCACCCGCTCTCCAACGTGAAATCACCCATAAGCGGGGTGGGCTCCCGCTCGTAAGAGCGCACAATGGTGGGGTGGGCTCCCGCTCTTCCCTCAATGCGAGGGGGAATCCCCACGTCGGGATTCCCTCGGTGCATATGTGGCAGCCCAGCGCTGCGGAGCCCTCGTGCTCCTCTTCTTGAGGAAATGTAGCGCTCACCAGGCGCTAGGTGCAACAAGAGTCCTGAAGGTCCTTAGGGATCAAGGGGCAATGCAGGGCCCAGGGAGGCAGCCCTCCTGGCAGCCCCCCCTGGGCCCCAGCAGCAGCAAGCCCCCTCCGTCAGGAACAGCACACCAGAACAGGAACTGAACATTTACATGGGGTCACAGCCCCTTCTTTTATACACCCTATCCCCTTTGTGTCACAGCACAGGGTTGGGGAAAAACCAGACGCAACTGGTTTGGGGGAGCTTTGGAGCACTTTGTTTTGCTCAGCTCCTCTCTCCTTTCTTAGGACAGGCTAGGGACATCAGACGCACCACAGGGGGTGGAGCCAGCATTGTGGAGGGAAGGCACAGCCCTATTCAGGCCCCAGGTGCAACTCCTCCCTCCCATCTAGATGCAGATCTCCCTATTCACCACTGCGCTGACTCACCCTGCCCCTCCAGGAGCCACACACACCTCCCAGCCCCTGTCACTCACAAGCCAGACATGCAATTCACATCAGGCAGGCAGACACAGAGCACACATAAATGCCAACTTCTAAAAGTGGCATTTCTACACCAGTCACAATAAATCTGCGCACACCATTGCGCAGCATTTATTCTCACGAGTTCGCACATACTAAACTCGCCCCTGCACTCCTCTCACACCAGGAACTACCATGGACACCCATATCCCCCATGCATTCCTATGGGAGGGCAGGACAATCTCACCACACGCACTCAGCGCGCACGCACTTTACACTGTCCCACAGTGCTAAAGTGCCCAGAGACTTACAATTACTGACATACAAGGCAAAAAGTTTAGGGGTGAACCGGCCAAAAAGGGCCAAGTCCAACACAACCCCCTTCCAGCCAAAACGCAGGGCAGACCAATCACCACCGTGATGGACTTTCCCGCTTGAGGCGATAGAACACAGACGCGGGCCCGCACTGCAGGGACACCCTCCGGTTCTACGCCACTTGGAACCCATGGAATCCAACTAAGAAAAAAAACTCAGGACCAACTAGGCTACCCCACCGGTACTCCTTAGTTGTCCATGGCCAGGACCAGGCCCTAGGCCACTGGTCCTTGCCAATCCACAGAGTGGGGGGCAGTAACCCCTGGCATCCAATAGCCATTCTCCACTCTCCCTCTCAGTGTAGTTCCAAACTACCACTGATCCTTCAACCGAGGGTCCGCACCCTCAGGCTGACCAGAGGTCACGGGCAAAGCATCTCCTCACCCTACCTCTACTTCTGGGGTTCCGCACCCTCCCAGGGGAAGCACCCACCAGAACACAACTCTCCCACCAGTTCAGGACCTCTCTCCATCAACTGGTCTACCACCTGGGATCCGAATTCACCGGATGCACCGGGGTCAGAGGCGAGGACTCCCTCCCTCTGCACCCCCTTCCAGAGTTCTGCACCCTCCCACTGTAGAGCACGGTCCCTTCACTTAAGATGGGCCCCACCTGCTCTCAGGGTAGTACTACCACATTCAGCCAGGGACCCTAAAGATCCCGGCTAGGCCTGCACCACCCCTTCTGGGAAACACAGGGTCTCTTCACTTAAGATGGGCCCCACCTGTGTTCACAGGGGTACCCCTAGAAGGCAACCCGGCCAGGACACTGATTACAGTCGCCCTGCCGTCCAGGTCAGGAAACACCTGAACCTGGCTCCCCAACCCAGGAACGGTACCCTTTGGTCAGATGCCCGGCGAACCAGGACTTCACGGGGAGCACGCATGCCCCCCCTCGAGGGTGACACATAACTAATGTGTCGTGTGACAGTCTGCCTGGCGCAGATCTCACGACCTCCTGTCCATCTGACAGTGCATGCAGATCCCCCAGGACAGAAGTGGCGTCACCATGGTCATTCATTGGCGACTCAGCCCTTCTGGCTGGCCCCTGACCCACTGGTTCTTCCACTGAGGACTCTTTCCCCCTCTCACCCCTCACTCTGGACCTCTGCACCCTCCCAACTGGAGCGGTACTGCCAGACATCAGGACCGCTGGAGCTCTGGTTACAGACACTCCACGTCCTCCAGACAATGGGAGATCCTCCTCAAAAGGCCTACAAGTACAGCCTAGGCCCCCAACCTGGTGTTCCCTGAAGAAACCATCCAGGCCCTGGGACTGGGTTTCGGGCACCTTGGGACACAGCCCACACTCACTCCTTCTCCTCTGAGACAGGACGTGAGCCCCTACACCCCTCCCACTACACTGGGACCTAGCTGGGCTACACTGAACCTCTTCCACCACACAGGACCGGAAGATACCCGAGCCACTCTTGTTGGAATCATTCTCCAATGACTCTGCAAGACCTCTAGCACACAGCCAGAGGTCCACCTCCCGTGCAAGCTCCTGATCACCAAAAGAACTCACACCCACTCGTCCAGTGCAACACACCACTCATCCAGACACGCCCCCAACCAAGACTGGTGAGACAGTTCCTTACTGCTCTGAATCTCAACCTGTACCCCTCTTACTGGGAACCAGGTACCATACTGTGGGAACGGGGAATGGGACTTCCTGCACTGGACACCATATTGCTGCCACCACTGGATCCCACCCTTACTGGTGAATCCAGACAACTCAACTGAGCTCAGGGGATAAACTACCCTCCACAGCTAACTTTTTCTCCTCCACACTCCCTTTCTTCCCTCCTATCCACCCACACCTCTGGGGACAGGAAAAGGGATTGGGCACTGGACCCAGCAAGGGACTCCCTATCTATGGGAACCTCCCAACCTACTGGCGTCCCGCCCTGTCATTTTCTCTCTTCTGCCACCAATCATAAAAGCGCAGAAAACACCATTAAAAAATGACACTGTTGAGGAGAAAAATAAAATCAGTAAAAATAATCCCCAATATGTGATTATCTAAATGCAGAGTTTGTAGTGCAACCAGTTGTTGCTGTGGTGCTGCGCAAAAGCAAGTCCTATCCTCACCGCTGACAACCAATGTTAGAAATGGGATCTCTGGTTGGCTAAGGCTTGCGCCAAAGCCAGGCAGAGACCACCACTCTAGTCAGGGCAAGGGATTTACACGCCAAAGATAACCCCTGCTCACCCCCTTGGTAGCTTGGCACGAGCAGTCAGGCTTATCCCGGAGGCAATGTGTAAAGCGTTTGCGCAACACACCCACAGCAACAACATACTAGGCACACCACAAAAAGGAACTCCACACAAGGTTATATATAAAAATAGCCTTTGTATTATCATAAAACACATTAGAATAGTACTCACATAATATACATCGTGCCACCTGGCACGGGGTCATATTTACAAGGGAATTATTTACACCTGACAGGGCCAACTGGACCACTGTCAGAACCAGCACAAAGCGAACTTAGTATAGGTAGTACTTATAATAAATGTAGAACACATCATGAACGTACAACCAGTAATCACTGGTAACCACTGTACTTAGCATCAGCCTGTAACATAAACTACATTATGCACAGTATCACATCAGGCGCGAATTACATTCTGTGCCAACCTCACCAGCATAAATACATTATGCAATCCTCTCATAAGTCTAAACCCATTAGACCCTAACCTCCTAAGTATAACTCACATTAGGGGCGTAAAGCGCAGTAGAGAATAACTCACAACCTAAACGCATTAGGTAATAATAAAATCACAAGCATAAAAACATTATGCAGAACCTCATAATCATAACAGTACATTAGAGGTATAATACAGGGTGCGTAAATCATACTACATGATTACATTCCCTAGCACCACATTTTCACATTAGGGCCTGGCGCCCTATAAATCTAACTGTCCCCTGGCCAACTGGCCATCTCTAAAGGGGCTCAAATGCCCTATGTCCACAGAGTCAGGGCACGCTGCCAACGCAGCGAAAGTCAAGGGTGCTCAACTGCGCAAACCTAAACGTAGCAGCTGCCCACTACTTGCTGGGCAGCTGTGCAACTCACTGGCACTCACTGTGCCTCTGGTCCCTCTCAGGGATTCTCTCTCAATTGTGCCCAGTTTGTGGCACTTTGCATAAAGGAGGGGGGCCCGGCACCTCTGTGCCCTCTGGACCCTCCTAGTGGCATTAAATCACCTGCCCCCATCGTTGGGGCGGCCCGCTCTCTTGTGGGACCGCCCAGGCACCGACAATGTGCATCGATATGCCCCCGGGCCTCTGTGGCCCTCAGGGGCTCTAAACACCAAGATGCCCAAACGTTGCAGCTGCCCACTAGCAAGCGGGGTAGCTGTAAAGAAAAATAGGGGCCCGGCACTACAACTGTGCCCAGAAATGCCCCAAGTCCCCCCAAGCACCGGCAACGTGCCTCGAAAGGCACCAACACCCAGCAGGCGGCGGCCACTCACCGGACTGCACGGGGACTCCTCCGATCTCCTGGCGCGGGGCTTCCCTCACTCACGGGAGCCCCGCCGATCAGCTGGCTTTGCCCGGTCCCTCTTCTGGGACCGGGACTTCAAGGTGGAGCCCACGAGGCTCCAGGGTGCCTTCCGCTTCTTCTCCCCCAGCGCGGAGGGGCAGGCACCGACAATGTGCCTCACGCCCCCTCCGCACCAGCTCCACTCACCAGACTCCTCTTGTGGCGGCCTGCGGGGTCGCTGCTTGCTCCGGCCGCACTCCTTCCTTCACCCGGCCCCCTCCTGGGACCGGGACTTCGAGATGGAGCCCACGATGCTCCTTCACCTCCTTTCTCGGCCGCGCTGCAATTGGTCAGCCGGCCGCTATGCCCCGCCCACAACCAGGCAAGGCTGCCTGGCTTCCTGGTCGCGGCACGGGCCTTGGCGGTGAAACGCGGGGTGGGCACCCGCTATCCAAAATAGCATGAGAGCGGGGTGGGCACCCGCTCTCCAACTGGAAATCACCCATAAGCGGGGTGGGCTCCCGCTCGTAAGAGCGCACAATGGCGGGGTGGGCTCCCGCTCTTCCCTCAATGCAAGGGGGAATCCCCACGTCGGGATTCCCTCGGTGCATATGTGGCAGCCCAGCGCTGCGGAGCCCTCGTGCTCCTCTTCTTGAGGAAATGTAGCGCTCACCAGGCGCTAGGTGCAACAAGAGTCCTGGAGGTCCTTAGGGATCAAGGGGCAATGCAGGGCCCAGGGAGGCAGCCCTCCTGGCAGCCCCCCTGGGCCCCAGCAGCAGCAAGCCCCCTCCGTCAGGAACAGCACACCAGAACAGGAACTGAACATTTACATGGGGTCACAGCCCCTTCTTTTATACACCCTATCCCCTTTGTGTCACAGCACAGGGTTGGGGAAAAACCAGACGCAACTGGTTTGGGGGAGCTTTGGAGCACTTTGTTTTGCTCAGCTCCTCTCTCCTTTCTCAGGACAGGCTAGGGACATCAGACGCACCACAGGGGGTGGAGCCAGCATTGTGGAGGGAAGGCACAGCCCTATTCAGGCCCCAGGTGCAACTCCTCCCTCCCATCTAGATGCAGATCTCCCTATTCACCACTGCGCTGACTTACCCTGCCCCTCCAGGAGCCACACACACCTCCCAGCCCCTGTCACTCACAAGCCAGACATGCAATTCACATCAGGCAGGCAGACACAGAGCACACATAAATGCCAACTTCTAAAAGTGGCATTTCTACACCAGTCACAATAAATCTGCGCACACCATTGCGCAGCATTTATTCTCACGAGTTCGCACATACTAAACTCGCCCCTGCACTCCTCTCATACCAGGAACTACCATGGACACCCATATCCCCCATGCATTCCTATGGGAGGGCAGGACAATCTCACCACACACACTCAGCGCGCACGCACTTTACACTGGCCCACAGTGCTAAAGTGCCCAGAGACTTAAAACTACTGACATACAAGGCAAAAAGTTTAGGGGTGAACCGGCCAAAAAGGGCCAAGTCCAACAGGTTAGAATTACTTTTCAGGGTCAGTGCTGGGCTAAAAGATGCAGCACTGGGTTCTCTCCTGATAATAGGTGAGTAAATCGGAATTCGTAGTTCGGCAGATTTTAGAGGAATATTATAAAGTTCCAAAACTCCACACTTAGAAGAATTTCCAAGTGAAACCAGTCAATGTTAGCCTATGGAAGGAAATTCAAGTTCCTGGTAAGTACGGTTAAAATTACTTTTCAGGATCAGTACTGGGCTAAAAGATGCAGCACTGGGTTCTCTCCTGATAACAGGTGAGTAAATCAAAATTCGTAGTTCGGCTGATTTTAGATGAATATTATAAAGTTCCAAAACTCCACACTTAGAAGAATTTCCAAGTGAAACCAGTCAATGTTAGCCTATGAAAGGAAATTCAAGTTACTGGTAAGTACAGTTAGAATTACTTTTCAGGACCAGTACTGGGCTGAAAGATGCAGCACTGAGGTATCTCCTGATAACAGGTGAGTAAATCGGAATTCGTCTTTCGGCTGATTTTAGAGGAATATTTGCACAATGGTGAAGGGAGGGGCGGGGCCTGAGGTGACATCTGTGCAAACGCGCCCCGTGGCACGTTTTAAGTTGGGGGATTAAGTCCCCTTGAATCATGAGGGTCCCTGGGGGCCAACTAGCCCACCAGGAACCTCCAGTATGCGCCAGGGGCTGCGTTGCAGAGACGTGTACAGAGGCCACACCCCTTTTACACCTCTCTGCAACGCAGCTCTGTGGTGCTTTCTGGACGTACCTGTTGGGCTAGTTGGCCCCCAGGGACCCTCAGGATTGAAGGGGATTTAATTCCCCATCTTAAAATGCGCCACGGGGCCTGTTTGCACACATGTCACCTGAAGCCCCGCCCCCTCCCTTCACCACTGTGCAAACGCGCCCCGTGGCGCATTTTAAGTTGGGGGATTAAGTCCCCTTGAATCCTGAGGGTCCCTGGTGTCCAACTAGCCCACCATGTACCTCCAAAAGCGCCACAGAGCTGCGTTGCAGAGAGGTGTAAAAGGGGCGTGGCCTCTGTACACCTCTCTGCAACGCAGCCCCTGGTGCGTACTGGAGGTTCCTGGTGGGCTAGTTGGCCCCAGGACCCCCAGTATTCAAGGGGAAATCGTTCCCCATCTGCAAACGTGCCAGGGGACGCGTTTGCAGACTGCTGCAGGGTGGGGCGGGGCCTCCGGCACGATGCCGGTCTTTTTTTTTTTTTTTTGTATGGGAGGGGGGCTGCGTGGCCCCCTTCCCTTGGCCTCTTTTGGCCCCGGGGTCCCCATCCCCCGGGGCATGAGGATTTTCATTTTTTTTTTAAATATTAATAAAACGGGAAGGGGGCCGCGTGGCCCCCCTTCCCTGGGCCTATATTGACCCCGGGGACCCCATCCCCCGGGGCATGCCCTCTTTTTTTTATTTTTAAATATTTGGAGGGGGGCTGCGTGGCCCCCCTCCTCAGGCCATTTAAGGCCCCGGGGACCCCATCCCCCGGGGCCGGCCTTTCATTTGTAATTTTTTTTTTGGGGGAGGGGGGCCGCGTGGCCCCCCTCCCGGGCCACTACTTACCCTGGGGACCCCATCCCCCGGGGCTGGCCCTCTCCGTTGGGGACTGTGGGGGGGTCCCCAATCCCCCCCCCCACAGTCCCATCGGCTCCCCGCGTCCCTTGGGAGCCGGCATTGTTTTTCCACATGGGGAGCTGCTAAGATGCAGCTCCCCATGTGGAAAAGCAATGTGCTTTGGATATTGGAAGAGAGAGCAGGTTTCCCTGCTCTCTCTTCCAATATCCAAAGCAGTTTGCTATGACAGGACGGGAGCCGCGAGGCTCCCGTCCTGTCATAGCAAACTACAGTGTCCCAGGGGTAGGCACCCCGGGACATTGCAGGAGCCGGCCCTGGGGGTGACGGTCCCCAGGGCCATCAAGGGCTCCAGGAGGGGGCCGCGCGGCCCGCCTCCCTTGAATTGCACAGCCCCGGGGAGGTGGTGGTCCCCGGGGCTCTGGGGTCCGTAACGGACCCCCACATTTATTTTCTATGTGCCCCGGGGAGGTGGTGGTCCCCGGGGCGTGTGGGGCTGGTGCCCCCCACACGTTATTTAAAATATAAAAACGAAGCCCCGGGGGGTGGCGGTCCCCGGGGCTGCGGGAGGGCAGGAGAGCCCTCCCGCACCATTTTTTTTTATTAAGCCCCGGGGGTGGCGGTCCCCGGGGCTTGGGGGGCCTTAGAGGCCCCCCATATAAACAATAAACCCACCCCCCGCATGCCCCCGGGACTTGGGCCACCCGGGGGCAAATTTGCATCGAAGCGCGGGAGACCGCGCTTCGATTTTTTTTTTTTTTTCGGCAGGATCCGCGCACCCTGAGCGCATCCTGACAATTTTTTTTTTTTTTTAAATGCTTTTTTCTCCCCAGTGGGTCCTTATGGGACCCCCTGAGCAGACCTAGGGGGTCAGGGTGTTTCTACCCTGCCCCCTTTTTGCGCTTTGCGCACTTGTTTCTGTCCCTCGGTTCTACCGAGGGACAAAATGGCTGCCAACACTTCCTGATTTGGAGTGCAGCTCGTGATCGGGAGGGTGCGCGAATCCGAGGCGGCCATAGATATATATGTGATTTTCATTTTGATTTTCTCAGGAACTACTGAACGGATTTACACCATTTAACAAAAAGGGTTCTTTCTGAACCAAGAACTACCTCTTTGCCAAATTTGGTGTAATTCCGTTCAGCAGTTCGGGCTGTAGCCGTGTCTAAAGTTTCCTATGGAAAAATGAATGGGGAAAACACGTTTTGGGACCCCCTTTTTCTCGGCCCCCGCTTGACGAATCACCCCGAGACTTTCAGGGTAGGAGCGGACCGGAGCAGGCCATAAAGTTTGAAAATTTCGCGAAGATACGTCAACCGGCAAGAGAGTTATTTCAAATAGAATGTCGCGGATTTCCTATGGAAAATAGGTCCTAACTATAACTATCTACTGGCGACCGCCAGTAGATATATATATATATATATATATATATATATATATATATATATATATATATATATATATAATTTCTACATATTTAAAAAATTGTTTATATATATTTTTTAATATTAATTTTTATAAAAACATGTACATATTTATATATATATGATTTCGGTATCCCGTGTTTTCCCTTCGTTTACTTCACCGACGTATCAGAGGAACACAGAAAGGCAGCACTTTTCATCAGCAAGACAATTTTCGAGGTGTTTTTGATGTTTTGCAGACTTAACAGTGATCATTTGAAATGGCAACACCACAGGATGTCCATGAGGAGAAGGAGGAGACCCTGCTGGAAGAGGAAGAGGAGCCAAGGGTGCAAAAAGAAGGAGAGTGTGGTGTGGCAATTCTTTACCATACCGGAGGGAGAGAAGAAAGTCAATGCGCGCAAGGTGACATACAACATCTGCAAAAAGGTGCTCTGTCGCAGTTCTGACAGAAAATATTTGTGTTGTACATCCTCGCTGTACAAACATCTTACAACCATGCACCAGAAGAGGCTTGCAAGAGCTGAACTTGCAAGACAGAACGATGGCAACAATGATGTGCAGCCTTCCACTTCTAGAGCTGGCGACAGGTTGGAGTCCATCCCACCGACTCTTCCAGATTTTTCAAAGGCAGGACTTTTTTGTCCTAAGTGTATTACTGTTCTTAGCATTGGATGGACACTATTAGCAATCACCATTGTTAATTATTTTTTTTTCCCGAATTAGGCACGTTGTTTTGTGCTTGTTTTTTTGTTTAACTTTTCTTTGCTAATATCTAAAAAAACACCCCAAAAAACCCAAAATTAGAAAAAAAATATATCAAATAGTTTGTAAAAAAGAAGAAAAAAAGTGGTTCTTACAGAACCACCTATTCTGGCTTAAAAAAGAAAAATTATATGTTGTATGAATACATGAGTCAATGGATAGTGTCTGTGTGATTGGATGAGTGCGTACATAGAGTCTGGGTGATTTGAGGAGTAAATGAGTAGTGCTTGAGTGAATGGATGAGTGCAAGGTTAGTGGCTGTGTGATTGTGTAAGTGAATGGATACTACCTGAGTGATTGGAAGAATGTGTGAATAGTGCCTGGCTGGTTGGATGACTGCATGAGTAGTGCGTGGCTCATTAGATTAGTGCATGAGCAGTGTCTGTGTGATTCGATGAATGCATGGTACTGCCTCGATGATTGCATGACTGCATAGACAGTGCCTTAGAGAATGGATGAGTGCATGGGTAGTGCCTGGATGAAAGGGTAGGTGCAACAGCAGTCCCTGGGTGATTGCAAGACTGCATGGATATTACCTGGGTGAATGAATGTGTGTACAGGTAGTTCCTGGGTGATTATATGAGTGCATGCATAGTGCCTGGGAGATTGGATGAGTGCAAGAGCAGTGACTAAGTTAATCCATGACTGCATCAATAGTACCTGGATGAATGAATGAGAGTATGGGTAGTGCCTGGGTAATTGGATGAGTGCATGGGTACTGGCTGGAAGATTGGATGAGTGCATGAGTACTGTCAGAGTGAATATATGAGTTCATGGGTAGTGTGTGAGTGAATGGATTACTGCAAGGCTTGTGCCTGGCTCATTTAGTAAGTGCATAAGTAGTGTCTGAGTGATTCAATGAATGCATGGGTACTACCTGCATCAATGAATGAGAGTATGAGTAGTGCCTGGGTAATTGCGTGAGTGCATGGGTAGTGGCTAGAAAATTGGACGAGTAGATGAGTACTACCTGAGTGAATGTATGAGTGCATGGGTACTGCATGAGTGAATGGTTCATTTGAAGGATAGTGCCTAAGTGATTGGATGAGTGCATGTGTAGTGCCTTGGTGATAGGATGAGTGCATGAGTACTGCCTGAATGAACGCATGACTGCACGGGTAGTGACTGAGTGAATGGTTGAGTGCAAGCATAGTACCTGAGTGATTGCATAAGTGCATGGGTAGTGCCTGAGTGAATGGATTACTGCAAGTTTAGTGCATGGCTCATTTAGTGAGTGCATAGATACTGTCTGAGTGCGTTAATGAATGCATGGATACTACATGGATGAATGAATGAGAGTATGGATAGTGCCTGTATGATTGCATGAGTGCATGGGTAAGTGTCTTTTGTGAATACCAAAATGAGTAAGTGCCTTCTGTGAATACCAAAATGGTAGTAAGTTTAGGATTTTGTCTTAAGTTAGTTCTGTGAATCGGGCCCTATGTCAAAAGGTAATATTTAACAACGCAAGTTATAAAAGTTGTCGAAAATGTAAAATTACAACGTGAAGTTTACTAGCAAATTAAATACAAATAATTACATAGCTCTAAATTGCTAAAATGTGTTGAAGTACCACTTGAAGGTGGGCATACATAAACAAATTAAAATATAAATAAATATTGGTAAAAACCTCACGGCAGCACTAACAGTTCTTCATTAGTTGTGTATGCAGTAAGGCCAAAGATAATCTTTTATACTCCGCTTGCATAAGTCATTGACATAATAAAGAGACATGAAAACGCTTAGAAACAATTAAATATATTTACATAGCTCTCAAAAGAGGTAGTGAATATTCAAGAAGCTTCGCACCACTAGGAAGCATGCACACATGCCTAAAATAGAATCAGCCTGTCAATGTTAAATCCTTTCTGGTCTTACTCTAATTCGTTTGTACCCTCCTGTTATATGTAGTCTGTTTTTAATCAATTGATTATAGTTATGAGGAACTGATAAACAGCAATACTCACACTGTTATGAGACTGCCTCTAAAACCTGATGATTCCAATGTAGTTGCGCTTGCATGTTTCTTAGCGGCGCACAACATGTTTACATGTATGTAGTGGTAAGAGGTCGAGACTTTACTTGCTATTCTTCCACTCTTTTTACATTTGACAGAGAAAGGGTTGGATTTGCAAAAACAAATCATTCGAATATACAGAATCTGAATGGCAATGCTAATAGGGTTTTCACTCCCCAAGAAAGACAGCCTACTACAAAGTTAGATGATTCAATAGACAAGTAGAGCTGATTTTCTAGCTATTTTAGCATACCACATGTCAGCAAAGTAACATAGGGCCATATTATCAAGAACGGTGATAACAATATCGCCGCTTTAGCAGCAGGAAACTGCCGCTAAAGGGGCGATAAGGGGCTTGATAATATGCCCTTCACACCAGAACCTGGGCTTCTATTGGAATTCTATAGGGCATATTATCAAGCCCCTTATCGCCGCTTTAGCTGCAGTTTCCTGCTGCTAAAGCGGCGATAATGTTATCGCCGTTCTTGATAATATGGCCTATAGAAAGAAACAAATAATTTTGAAAAAGTATGGATGTAGGAAAGTAGGATCTGCTTCTTATGGTTACCCCCACGTTTTGCTTCATGTTACAATGTTTTTGACTAGTCTGACTGGGATCCTGCTAATCAGGACCCCAGTCTATCTGCTTTCTCTCTAAAATGTTATGTCCTGTACTTAGGTATGTAGGAAGGTGGAATCTAACTATATGGTTGCCCCCACTTTTTTCCTGGTGTTTTGCTGGTTTATGACTTAGTTGGACTGGGATCCTGCTATTCAGGGCCCCAGTCTATCTGCTTCCTCTATAAAATGGTTTCCATGTGCCTTAGGCACATCTCTGATTGGAATCTGGAGTGCCCTTATAAGTCCCTAGTATATGGTATACTATGTACCCAGGGCATAGGTACCTCAGAGGCCTACCAGGGGCTGCAGCATGTATTGTGCCACCCCTGGAAGGCCATCCAAACTGACACCACAGGTCTGCTACTGCAGCCTGAGTAAGGTGGTGCGTGCACCCCTTACTGTGATATAGGCTACCTATATCACTACATACATACACACATATAAACCTATAAGTCACTCCTATGGCAGGCCTTATCAATCCTGAAGGCAGAGTGCGTGGTTCCTATGTGAGAGGGTGCCCCTGCATGAGCAGGGCCCCTCTGCAGCATTCGGAGACCCTTCTCTGATGCTGTTTGTAGTGCAGCCTGACCATATACTCTTAAGAGCATTATAACCTCGCGTAAATGTTAACTTTGGGATGGCTGCACGGAAACATGTCGTGTTTGGTGTCAAACATCTTGGAATACTACCCCCCCACCAGTTCTGGCGGCGGGGGTAGCATTCCACCCTTCTAGAGGGAAAGACATGTACACACCGGTATGCCCAGTACTGACTTTCCAGAGCCCTGGCATCACAAAATGGATGCTGCTGCCACAGACACGGGTCTGGCCTCCTGCTGCTGACCGAAACTCCGGCAGGGGAGGCCTGGACAATAGGTTTCCTGTCCCAGGGAGGTGTGACCACCTCCCCAGACAGGATAGTGTGTATTGGGGCTGGGCGGGAGCACTCTCTGGTGCTTTGAAGTTCTGCACTGGGGGCACATTTGGTGTTGGTGAACTGGCACATTTGGATTTGGTGAACTGAGCCAGTTCAAACTGGCTCAGGGGCTTCCAGCCCCTGCTCTGGCGCGAAACTGGACAAAGGGAAAGGGGTGTAACCACCCCTCTGCCCTGCCCCTCCCATAGGTGGGGCCACAGAGTATGTCCAACCTCCTACCTTAGTATAAGTAGGGGAACCCAGTCCTTAGGACTTTAGATTTACCTGGACGAAACTCTGATACAGAATCCTGGACCTTCGACGCTCTACTTTAAGATTAGAGGACTGAAGAATCTCCCTTGGGGTCAAGGAGTGACTCCCCTGCTTGGCAGGCACCAAAGAAGCAATTGTCCGGTCTGCATCGCTGAAGCTCCCGTCGGACGCCGAAGTCTTTGCATCACCAGAGGTGGATTTCCAGACTTCCCCGAGGCTGCCCTGAGTCCCCAGCAAAGCTGAGGCCCGTAGCTGTCGTGGGTAATGTGGAACCGTGACCCCTGGACACCAAACAAATTTGCAAGTGCATCCTCTTCTGGGTCTTCCACGAAGTTGTGCTTTGGGATCCGAGTAGCCCCAGCCTCCAGCACCAACTGCACTGAAGATCACTGGCCTCCACTCCACGAGTGTCCTGTGAGCCAGCTCCACGTGCACCGTCTCGAGGCTCCTTTGCGATCGCTAGTCCGTTAGCTAGTAGGCCCTCCCGAAGGCCAATCTTTTTCTGCTTGGGCTCCCTGGTTGCTCCAGGTGTGCCCTGACTTATCCTCGCTGGGTCAGTCCCCCAGACCTTGCTGGTCTGCAACATCGTCCTTCTTTGATTTCCACAAGACTTGCCGTTGCCAGGCTTGTTGGGTCCAATCCGGTCGCCGACACCCCTGCAATCGACAGACGTTGTGGGACAGCTCGAATCCCGCTCCTGGTTGTCGTCGACGCCTCCTGGACCTCGTGGCTGAAGAGTCAAGATGACCGTCAACCTACCTGAAGCACTCGACATCGGTGGGCATCTGCTCATCGCCTTCCTGGTCACTGGCTAGTGACCCAGACTCTGTCCCCTCTGCTTTCAGGTTCTTCAGATCTTCGATCCACCTTTTGATCCACCCGAACACTTTCGACTGGGCCGCCAGCAGCACTTTGCAGCAGATCGCCATTGAAAGCGACGACGAAACCCGACCCCGAAAGACACTTATGCACCCGGCTTCCCTGGGTGAGGTAACTCGAGTACTTCGGTGCTCCCGTGGGTATTGACACTAGAACAGCCTAGTTCTCAAAGGGTTTGCTCCAAGTCCTCCTCTAAGTGTCCCTTTTCTTTTAAATTCTAAACGCGACTTTCCCCATAGAAGTTAACGGTGGTTCGCGGTTGTGTTCATACACTGCACGCGTCCCCCGTGGGTCCCCTGTGTCACTGCCTTGGGTGGTTCCTTGTGGTCCAAGCACTTCTACCAGCTCTAGGCCTTGTGTCTAGCTCAGTCGTGGTGCTTATACCACTTTATTGGTATATGGTTTGGTACGCCCTTGGGGCTCAAACGTGTATTTGTGCTATTACTGTAGATAACTAACTTGTAACGTATGTACTTCGAACTCTAGCCTCATAAAGAGACTAGAGGGGTGTGTTTAGTAATAAATACATATATTTTGAATATATACCTGGTGTGGTCCTCTTTCATTTGGTCACTCAAGAGATTATAGACTGGTAAAACAAGCTGCTTTACATTCCTTCAAGACTTAGCCTGAAGGCTGCTCTCCATAGCTACCACTAGGATAGCTTTCAATAAGGTTGTCTTTAACCTATCTCCAATAAGGGGTTGCTTGGACTGGTGCAAGGTGCCCACTATAATTAGTGGACAGCATATGCCAGGCCAACTTCTCACAAGGTACACTCCAAATTGGATACTGGGGTACCCTTGTCAGTCCCTAGTATATGGTACCCATGTACCCAGGGCATAGGTACCACAGAGCCCTCCCATGGGCTGAAGCATGTATTATGCCACCCATGAGAGGCCATGCAAAATGGGTCTACAGGCCTGCCATTGCAGCCTGTGTAAGATGGTGCATGCACCACTTACTTAAGATGTAGGTTTACTATATCTAAGGGTCACTACACTTAAAACCTATAAGTCACCCCTATAGCAGGCCTTGACAACCCTGAAGGCAGGGTGCTTGGTTCTAAGTGAGCGGGTGCCACTGCATGAGTAGGACATCCCTGCAGCCTACGGAGTCCATTCTCCCGGGTTGTTAGTGCTGCAGCCATTTACGACATATAGAGTGGCATTATGCAACCGTGTGATGACCAACTCTAAAACGGCTGAAAGTAACCCTATTGTGTTTGGTGCCAAACATTAAGGAATCATACCCCCACACCGGTAACCGGTGTGGGAGGTATGATTCCACCCCTCAGAAATGAGCTTTGTGAGTTTCTTGGTGTTCCCTGTACCAGCCTTCTAGTCCCAGGCAGCCCAAAATGGTTGCTGCCGACCAGAGACACATTTCTGCCCTCCTGCTGCTGAGCCTAGCTCGAGCAGGGGAAGGCAGAACAATAGGCATCCTGTCACAGGGAGGTGTAACCACCTCCCAGACAGGATTTAGTGTATTAGGCCTGGGTGGGTGCGCTTGCCAGCGACCGAAAGTCTGCATGAGGGGCACATTTGGTGTCCCTGTCCATAGTCCAGTTTGAACCAGTCCTGGGAGCTGTTGGCTCCTGCTCTGGCGCGAAACTGGACAAAGAACATGGGAGTATCCTCCCCCCTGTCCTGTGTCCTGATCCTCCCCTGGAGGGTCCCCTGAATCTATCCAACCCTCTTCCGTGGGTACAAAAGGGCTTACCTGGCTGTAGGACCCTTGATTCGACGTGGACAAGATTCTGAACCAGAAACCACTGAACTTCGACCTTCTGGACACTCTGGACTTTGCTGGACTTCGTTTGGGCCTGACTTCATTTCCCTCTCAGTCTGAAGCATCGTCTGTGACCGTGCACCATACAGGCTCCATGCAGGGCCTGTGGAGCATCAAGGACAAGCAAAGACATCTCCTTTGGAGTGAAGGAGTCACTCTCCTGCAACCGCAGGCACTGTAACGCAACTGACCGGTCTGCTGATCCTGAGCTCCTGCGGACTCTGAAGGCTCCAGCAACACAAGCAGTGGGTGTCCAAGTCCCTCGAGGTCCAAACCGCCCTCTCACCAAGTTTGAGGTCAGAATCCCTCAAGGGGGCTGCAATACCCGTACCCCTGTGCAACATGCACTTTTGAAAGTGCATATGCTTGTTGGCATTCCCAAAACAAGTGCACTGGGCTATGAATAGCCCCAATCTCTGGCACCATTTTCACCAAAGAACTTTGGCCTCCTTGCACTGAGTGCTCCGTGGGCTGTTGCTTTGTAATTCTGCTTGAGGTCTCCTCGTGACTCCTGTGCCTCCCGCCTGTGGGTCCTCTTGAGGATCAACACTGCTTTTCTTGGGCTCTCCTGGTTGCTCCAGGCTTGCCCCAACTCCCCTGTGTTTGGTGAGTCTCCTGGACCTTGCTGGTCCAAACCGTAGCCTTTCTTGACCATCTTTGTGGGGTGCCGCTGCCAAGGCTTGTTGGAGCTCCAGCCAGACATCAACCCTTCAGCACTCTACATAATTTGTGGGACAGCTCGTATCCAGCTCCTGGTTGTCCTCGGCATCTCCTGGTCACGGTGGCTGCAGAGTCGAGAACCCCCTCAGCGCACCTGAAGCACCCGACATCGGTGGGCATTCGTCTACCGAGCCCCTGGTCACTTCTGAGTGCCCCAGACTCTGTCCCCTCTGCTTTCAGTTACTCTTCAACAGAAATCCACCTTTGGATTCCAATGGACACTTTTCTTCTTTCCCGCAGTGGCATTTCCTTGAAGTCTTCCATTGAGATTGGCGGCGGTTTCCGACACCACTTCAGCCGTATGCACCCGGCTTCCCTGGGAAAGGTAACTCTGGTACTATGATCCAAAGGGCTTCCTCGTAATCCACTGGGAAGGGTCCTTAAACTTTAAAACTGCAACCACGACTCTCGCATAGAATTGTACTGCGCACGCGGTCGTGTTCCCACACTGCACCTGTCCTCCATGGGGTCTCTACTTACTCACCTCGGGTGGTTCCTTGGGGTCCCAGCGATTCTACATCCTCTAGACACTGTCTTGACTCGAGTCGTGGTTCTTATACCACTATTTTAGTATATGGTTTGGTCTCCCCCTGGAGCCCACTGTGTATTAGTGCTACTTATGATTGTTTCTGTGCTACAGTATTGTGTGCTTTGTGTTTATCTGTGTGTGGCAGATACTGTGAGGTATTTAGAAGTGTTATAATAATAAATACATATTTTTATAACTACTGTGTGGTTCTCCTTTCATTTAACCAATACAATAAGGTTGCATTCAGGTAAAGCAAGCTGCTTAACATTCTTTCAAGACTAAGCCTGAAGGCTGCTCTCCACAGATACCACCTGGATAGCTTTCTAAGGTTATCTTTGCCCTTTTTAATCACCATAAGGGTTGTTTGGACTGGTACAGGCTGCCCACTTTATTTAGTGGACAGCATATACCAGGCCAACTTCTCACATTGGTGTGCAGCGGTTGGGATTCAAGCCTGCATTGTTTTACCAGATAAATCTTTGTATTGATTAACTGAAAACCACTAAGTATAGGTACATATAATACTAGCTTAGAATAAGTAAGTTCTACTGAACTTAGGGTTGGGTAAGTCAAGGGTCTAGCACACCCTTTCTCCAACCTCAGAGAGTTTTGTTCCCACTAGGTTAGGTAGGTGCAACACCTCAACACACTTAGTATGTCTTCTAAAGGAGATGCCAGTGGCTCTCTGCCCTCTAGATACAGTGAGCTTTCATTCCAAGAATTGAAAGCCCTGTGTGCCTCTAGAAAGCTGAAGACAGGGAGAAGTGCCAAAACTCAACGACTAATAGAGATGTTACTTCTTGAAGACCTTAGGAAGACCCCGGGTCAGATGAAAAGGAGAGAGTGGGGGGACAGGGAATGAGGACAGGTCAGGAGGTGACACCTTTTATGATCTAGACTCAAACCCTGGCCAGGAGGACCAAGATGGGTACCACCTGGATGACTCAGATCTTCTGGGAGGTGCTGGAGAAGGCCAAGAAGGACTCCTCTTCACCCCTCCTGGAAGAGTGCAGAGTTTACCAAGGAGATCTAGATCTCCCTCTGCAGAGTATAATCCCTCAGGACAGTCTGTAGGGACCTCTGTATCTAGCAAGAGGAACCACTCTTATGACAGGGAGTACCAATTTCTGGAACTTGAGAAAGCTAAGCTTAGGCTCCGGCAACACCAATTGGCCCTGGACAAAGAGTCCCTAGAAGTCCAAGAGCTAGAAAAAAGTTGGGACTAGAGTCCCATGGTGGCAGCAACAGTGTCCCTCGAGTTAAAGAACATTCATTTGACCATTGGAACCTGAGTAAGATTGTCCATCCCTACCATGTTGGGTATGACATCCATAAATGGATAACTGCTTTAGAAAGGGCCTGTAAAGTTCAGAAGGTCCCTCAAGAGCAGTGGGCAGCTATCTTGCGGCTCCCCTTTGCTGACAAGGGTAGAGATAAGCTCCTCACTGTTAGAGAAGAGTATGCTGACAACTATTCTATCTTGAAGAGTGCTCTCATTGACGGGTTTCGCTTAACCACTGAACAGTACAGGATTAAGTTCAGAGATACCCAGAAGACACAGAATCAGCATTGGGTAGACTTTGTGGATAGTGCCATTAAGGCTCTGGAATGATGGTTGCTTGGCAGCAAAGTGAATGATTTCAAGGGATTGTACAATTTGATTATGAGGGAGCAGATCCTTAATAATTGCCAAAATCAGTTGTTGCATCAGTACCTGGTTGACTCTGACCTGACGTCTCTCAAAGAATTGGGAAAAAAGGCAGACAAGTGGGTCAGAACCAGGGTGAAGCAGAAAAACCAGAATAATGGTGGGGACCAGAAGAACCAAGTTGCTAAAACTTCAGATAAGGGTGGGGACAAGGGTAAAGATCAAAAGTCTTCATCAGGTCCCCAAAAACCTGCATCTGGGGGGAGTCACAATCCAACAAAGGTAAAGGCAAAAATAAACCTTGGTGTTACTTGTGTAAGGAAAATACCCATTGGACAAAAGATGCCAATTGTCCAAAGGCCAAGGAAGCTACTACAACCACCACTGCCCCTAAGGCAACTGCTCCCCCTAGTACAGTTACAAGTGGTGGTACAGGGAACAAGAGATTAGTAGGGATAACCATGGGCTCTGGGATGGGTTCTGGCCTAGTCAGAACTCCATTTCAGGCTGTTTTAGTCTGTGATGGTGGCATGGATCTTGCCACTTTATTTGTCAGTCCCAGTAACCTGGGCAAATACAGATAATAGCCTTTGATCAATGGTAAGGAGGCCATGGCATACAGGGACACAGGTGCAAGTGTCACTATGGTGACAGAGAATCTTGTGGGCCCTAATCAAATCATACTTGGAGAAATGTACCAAGTGACCAATCCTAACAATGTCAGGACTGATCATTCTTTGGCAGTTGTTAATTTCAGCTGGGGAGGGGTAACTGGCCATAAGAAAGTTCTGGTTAGCGCAGACCTTCCAGTGGAGTGTTTGTTGGGCAATGATTTGGAAACTTCAGCTTGGGCTGAAGTAGAGTTAAGGACTCATGCAACAATGCTGGGCATCACTGCAGATGTGTTTGCTGTGACCAGGTAACAGGCCAAGCTGGCTAACACTGAACAGGCCTTGGATCCTGGAACAATGGACGAAGGGCCTTCCAAGAGAAGGAGCAGGAGTGGTAATGCTGTGTCTTCCCCCCAGACTCAGTGTGAGGATCAATCTCTTGAGGGAGATGATCTCAGTCCCTGTGAAGGAACTGTCTCTGATGAACTGGAACCTGATCAGTTTGAGTTCTTGGGGACAGGAGGCTCTTCCAGGGCAGACTTGAGTTTGGAGCAGCAAACCTGCCTCTCTCTTGAACCCCTCAGACAGCAAGCTGCTGCTGAGGCTGCTGGGAGTGTCAGTGGATCTCACAAGATCTATTAGGATGAGGGACTCCTATACTCAGAGGGTAGAGACCACAAGCCTGGTGCCACCAGGAGGATGGTCATACCTCTGAGGTTTAGGGGCTTCCTACTCATCCTTACACATGACATTCCCTTGGCAGGACACCTAGGCCAAAGTAAAGCTTGGGACAGGCTCGTCCATCACTTTCACTGGCCTCACATGTCAGAAGACACAAAGGAGTTTTGTCGCTCCAATACCACTTGTCAAGCCAATGGTAAGGCAGGTGGTACCACAAAGGCCCCCTCATACCACTACCTGTGGTGGGGGTTCCCTTTGAGAGGGTTGGGATTGATATCATTGGTCCCATAAACCCTCCAACTGCATCTGGACACAGTTATATTCTAGTGGTGGTGGAGCAAGACACTAGGTATCCAGAGGCTATACTGCTTAGGACCACCACAGCTCCTGTGGTGGCCATGGCCCTCCTGGGAATTGTTTCCAGAGTAGGTTTCCATAAGGAGGTCTTAACTGAAAGAGGTACCAACTTCATGTCAAGTTACATCACTGCAATGTGGAAGGAGTGTGGAGTGAACTACAAGTTCACCATACCCTATCACCCATAATGCATTGGGTTAGTTGAAAGGTTCAACAAAACCCTCAAGGGCATGATCATGTGCCTCCCAGAAAAGCTTAGGCGAGAATGGGATGTCCTGTTGCCCTGCCTTCTCTTTGCCTACAGAGAGGTCCCACAAAAGGGGGTTGGCTACAGCCCTTTTGAGCTTTTGTTTGGGCATCTATTTAGGGGTCCCTTGTGCTTGGTGAAGGAGGGATGGGAGTTACCTCTCAAACCTCCCAAACAAGACATAGTGGACTATGTACTTGGTCTCCGCTCCAGGATGGCTGAGTACATGAAGAAGGCAAGTATAAAACCTTGAGGCAAGTCAAGAATTGTAAAAAGCTTGGCATGACCAAAAGGCTGTACTGACTGTTTATCGGCCAGGCCAGAAGGTGTGGATGTTGGAGCCTGTGGCCCCAGCAGCCCTTCAAGACAAATGGAGTGGACCCCATACCATACTTGAGCAAAAGGGAGAGGTCACCTACGTGGTGGACCTTGGTACTCCCAGGAGTCCCCACAGTGTGCTCCATGTGAACAGGCTCAAGCCATACATTGACAGGGCTGACATGGGCTTGCTCATGGCAACTGATGAGGGACAGGAGGAAGAGAGTGACCCACTCCCTGACCTCCTCTCACAGAACCCTGATGATGGGACGTCATCCCAGCAAAAGTTGCCTCCTCCCTTTATAATGAACTCTCTACACCAGTTGGCACCATCCTAAACCTCTCCATGATAGAAGGACATCTTCCACGGGTTTGGAAGGCGGCTCAGGTCATCCCCATTAAGAAAAATCCTAAGGCCTCCATGGAAGAACTATCCAATCTCCGTCCCAACTCCCTATTACCTCATCTCAGCAAAATCTTGGAAAAATATATTAATCAACACCTATCCACCCATGTCGAAAATCATGGCTGTCTGGACCTCTCTCAATCTGGTTTTAGGCCCAATTACAGCACGGAGTTGGCCTACTTGAGGTCACAGATAACATCAGAATGACCTTAGACAGTGGCCACTCCACCATTCTTGTGCTGTTGGACCTCTCCGCAGCATTCGAGACGGTGTCGCACTCAATTCTGCTGAGGAGACTGAAGGAGATTGGACTCAGTGGAACTGCCTTTCAGTGGATGACCAGCTTCCTGTCCGATCGCACTCAGACCGTCAATCTGGGTCCTTTTCGGTCTAAAACAATGGAATTGACCAAGGGTGTCCCCCAGGGCTCTTGTTTGAGCCCTACATTGTTCAACGTCTATATCGCCCCCCTGGCCAACCTTCTCAGGTCCCATGGTTTCCTGCCCATTTCTTATGCTGATAACACCCAGCTTCTCTTCTCCTTTGAGAAATCTTCCTCGCTGGCCGTGTCTACCTTTTCGGAAGGAATGACTGCTATTGCTGAATGTATGAAAAGTAATTTCCTACAATTTAACGCTGGAAAAACGGAGATAATGCTCTTTGGAGACGCCCCTCTCCTATGGTCCCCGAATTGGTGGCCGGCAGCTCTCGGCTCTTGCCCTAATCCCAAAACCCTAGTCAAAAACTTGGGCATTCACCTTGATCGTGCTTTAACATTAAAGGAGCATGTCGCCCACACTGCTAGCACTTGCTTTTATGTGTTGGGCTTGTTACGACGAGTCTTTCCTCTCCTGCCAGACCACACTCGGAAAACCCTCATTCAGACCATGGTTATGAGCCGCCTTGATTACTGTAATGCTCTCCTGGTCTCTGCAAATGAGACATCCCTCAGCAGGTTACAGGTGGTTCAGAATACTGCTGTGCGACTTGTCACAAACTCTCCGTTCAAAACCCCATCCCTTCCCCTGTTACAAAAACTTCACTGGCTTCAAATTCACAAGCGCGTCAAGTTCAAGGTCTGCTGCACAGTCCACAAAGCCTTACATAACAAAGGCCCCTCCTACATTTCTAGGAAGTTTAAGCCTTACGCTCCCTCAAGAACTCTTAGGTCAGGCAGCAAATCACTTCTACAAATCCCCAGGTTTAGGAAAGCAAGACTAGGTGGGAAATCCTTTTCGTACCTCACCCCCCTCTACTGGAACCAGCTGCCCATTCACCTGAGGCTATGCCCGGACTACCTGCGCTTCAGGTCACCGCGAAGGTCACCGAGAAAATCATCAACAAACAACTGAACCGCTACCTCGAGGAGAACAACATCCTGGACCCTTCCCAGTCCGGCTTCCGCAGCAACCACAGCACCGAAACCGCCCTCATCGCCGCCACCGATGACATCAGGACCCTGCTAGACAACGGAGAAACAGCAGCCCTCATCCTCCTGGACCTATCAGCCGCCTTCGACACGGTCTGCCACCACACACTACGAACACGCCTTCATGACGCCGGGATCCAAGAGAAGGCCCTGGACTGGACCACATCCTTCCTTTCCGGCAGAACACAAAGCGTCCGCCTCGCCCCCTTCCGATCCAAGGCCACCAAGATCATCTGCGGCGTACCCCAAGGCTCCTCCCTCAGCCCAACGCTGTTCAACATCTACATGGCACCCCTCGCCCACGTCGCCCGACAGCACAACCTCAACATCATCTCCTACGCCGACGACACCCAGCTGATCCTCTCCCTCACCAAAGACCCTCACACCGCCAAAGCCCACCTCCACGAAGGAATGAAGGCCGTCGCCGAATGGATGAGGACCATCCGCCTGAAGCTGAACTCGGACAAAACGGAGGTCCTCATCCTTGGTTCCAACCCTTCAGCCTGGGACGACTCCTGGTGGCCAACATCACTGGGAACAGCCCCGCCACCCACCGACCACGTACGCATCCTAGGGGTCATCCTCGACCCCACCCTCTCCATGACTAAGCAGGTCAACGCCGTTTCCTCATCCTGCTTCAACATCCTCCGAATGCTCCGCAGGATCTTCAAGTGGATCCCCACCGAAACAAGAAAAACAGTCACCCAGGCCCTCGTCACCAGCAGGCTGGACTACGGAAATGCCCTCTACGCAGGAACGACGGCTAAGCTCCTGAGACGGCTGCAACGAATCCAGAATGCCTCTGCACGTCTTATCCTCGACATCCCCCGACGCAGCCACATCACACCCCACCTGAGAGACCTGCACTGGCTCCCTGTCAACAAGAGGATAACCTTCAAGCTCCTCACCCACGCACACAAAGCACTCCACAACTCCGGACCAGCCTACCTCAACAGACGACTCAGCTTCTACACCCCCACCCGCCAGCTCCGCTCGACCAGCCTCGCCCTCGCCACAGTCCCCCGCATCTGGAAAACGACCGCCGGCGGCAGATCCTTCTCCCACCTCGCCGCCAAGACCTGGAACACCCTCCCCACCAACCTCCGACAGACCCAAGACCTACTGGCCTTCAGAAGACTCCTCAAGACCTGGCTCTTCGATCAGTAGCAGCACCACCCCCCTCTTCCCCCAGCGCCTTGAGACCCTCGCGGGTATGTAGTGTGCTTTATAAGTGACATGATTGATTGATTGATTGATTCAGGAAACTACTTAAGTCCACTCTGTTTTAATCACCTTTTATCAGCTTGCCAGCAGCTTTGCCTAAGCGCAGAGATACCCCACAGGGGGTGATTCAGGCGCTATACAAAACCAATAAATAAATAAATGGGTCAGTTGATGGTGTAACTTTGGCAGGCAGCCTCACTGACCAGCAACACATTGATTGTAGGAAGGTCCTCAATCAATACAGACACATGTTCTCTCTGACTCCTAGTCAGACCATCTGGTGTACCCATGAAGTGGACACAGGTGAAAGCCTACCTGTTAAAAATAAGATTTACAGGCAGCCTGACCATGCCAGAGACTGCATCGGGACTAAGGTCCAAAAGAGGCTAGAGTTGGGAGTAATTGAGCCCTCAGATAGCCCTTGGGCTAGTCCAGTGGTCTTGGTACCAAAACCTCACACCCAGGGTGGTAAGAGAGAGATGAGGTTTTGTGTTGACTACAGGGGCTCAATGCAGTCACTAGGACTGATGCTCATCCAATTCCAAGAGCAGATGAGCTTATTGATACTTTGGCCTCAGCCAAGTTTTTGAGCACATTTGACCTCACTGCTGGCTATTGGCAAATCAGACTAGCTGAGGATGCCAAGCCAAAAACTGCATTTTCAACCTCTAGTGGGCATTATCAATTTATTGTGATGCCTTTTGGTTTGAAGAATACATCTGTCACATTCTGGTGAATAAAGTCCTTACAGGCCTGGAAGCCTGTAGTGCAGCATATCTTGATGATATAGCTGTCTTTAGCTCCACCTGGGAGGATCACCTGGTCCACCTGAAGAATGATTTGGGGGCTCTGCAGAGAGCAGGCCTCACTATCAAGGCTACTAAGTGCCAGATAGGGCAGAGCAAGGTTGTGTACCTGGGCCACCTTGTGGCTGGAGGCCAGGTTCAACCATTACAGAGCAAAATCCAGACCATCATGGACTCGGTTGCTCCAACTACCCAGACTCAGGTCAGAGCTTTCTTGGGCCTGACTGGGTATTACAGGAGATTTGTTAAAGGATATGGGTCTATAGTGACTCCCTTAAATGATCCCACATCAAAAAGAATGCCGAAGAAGGTTCAGTGGACAGTTAGCTGTCAGAAGGCATTTGATGATCTCAAGCAGGCCATGTGCACTGCTCTCATTCTGCAAAGTCCTGACTATTCCAAGCAATTTATTATCCAAGCAGATGCATCTGGGTTGGGGCTGTGTTGTCACAACTTAATGCAGAGGGTCAGGATCAACCAGTAGCTTTTATCAGCAGAAGGTTGACCCCCAGAGAGAAACGTTGGTCAGCTATAGAGAGGGAAGCCTTTGCTGTGGTCTGAAGAAGCTGAGGCCATACCTGTTTGGCACTCAGTTCTTTGTTCAGACAGACCATAAGCCCCTCCTATGGGTAAAACAGATGAAGGGTGAAAACCCCAAACTTTTAAGGTGATCCATTTCCCTATAGGGTATGGACTATACAGTGGAACATAGACCTGGGAGGAACCATGCCAATGCAGATGGACTCTCCAGATATTTCCATTTAGAAAATGAAGACTCAACTGGGCAAGGTTAGTCTCATCTCCTTATGTTTGGGGGGGTAGTATAAGAAAGTAGGATCTGCTTCTTATGGTTACCCCCACTTTTGATTCATGTTACACTGTTTTTGACTAGTCTGACTGGGACCCTGCTTATCAGGACCCCAGTCTATCTGCTTTCTCCCTAAAATGTTATGTCCTGTACTTAGGTACACTCCAGATTGGATACTGGGGTACCCTTGTCAGTCCCTAGTATATGGCACCCATGTACCCAGGGCATAGGCACCCCAGAGGCCTCCCATGGGATGAAGCATGTATTATGCCACCCATGAGAGGCCATGCAAAATAGATCTACAGGCATGCCATTACAGCCTGTGTAAGTTGGTGCATGTACCACTTACTTAAGATGTAGGTTTACAATATCTGAGGGTCACTCCACATAAAACCTATAAGTCACCCCTATAGCAGGCCCTGACAATCCTAAAGGCAGGGTGCTTGGTTTTAAGTGAGCGGGTGCCACTGCATGAGCAGGACACCCCTGCAGCCTACGGAGTCCATTCTCCCGGGTTGTCAGTGCTGCAGCCATTTACGACATATAGAGTGGCATTATGCGACCGCGTGATGACCAAATCTAAAACGGCTGAAAGTAACCCTATTGTGTTTGGTGTCAAACATTGTGGAATCATACCCCCCACCAGTGACCGGTGTAGGAGGTATGATTCCACCCCTCAGAAACGAGCTTTATGAGGTCCCTGGTGTTCCAGTTACCGGCCTTTTAGACCCGGGCAGCCCAAAATGGTTGCTGCCGACCAGAGACACATTTCTGCCCTCCTGCTGCTGAGCTAAGTTCCAGCAGGGGAAGGCAGAACAATAGCCATCCTGTCACAGGGATGTGTGACCACCTCCCAGACAGGATTCAGTGTATTAGGCCTGGGTGGGTGTGCTTGCCAATGACTGAAAGTCTGCATATGGGGCACATTTGTTGTCCCTGTGCATAGTCCAGTTCAAACCAGTCCTGGGAGCCGAAAGGGGGTGGGAGCACACCGCTTCACCTCCCAGCCAGTTCACCCCTTAGCATTATGGTAAATGCAGTTCACTTTGAATGGTTACTTGATTTTTTGCTGAAGTGTTTCACCAAGGTTGGTACAGGTTAGTGCTGTCAATCTCTAGAGACATGTGTTTCTGGATATTATCCTTCATCAGAAAAGATAAAAAACAAAATTTATCTGGAGTTGCTGAGCAGGCTGCCACAATCCTCTCAGGTCTCAGTACCTTGATCTGGCACACAGGTGCATCTCCAAAAGCTCATCAGCTCAATGGCTCAGGAGATCCTTTTCAAACAGAAGGGGGATAGGGGCACACTGCTTCACCTCCCAGCCAGTTCACCCCTTAGCATTATGATGAATGCAGTTCACTTTGAATGCTTACTTGATTTTTTGCTGAAGTGTTTCACCAAGGTCGGTGTAGGTTAGTGCTGTCAAACTCTAGACACATGTGTGTCTGGATATTATCCTTCATCAGTAGAGATAAAAAACGAAATTCTGGGGTTGCTGAGTAAGCTGCTACAATCCTCTCAGGTCTCTGTACCTCTCCCTGGTGCACAGATGAATCTCCAAGAGCTCATCAGCTCAGTGGCTCAAGGGAGCCTTTTTAAACAGAAGGCGGATGGGAGCACACTGCTTCACCTCCCAGCACAGTTCACCCCTTAGCATCCTGGTAAATGTAGTTCTGTTTAAATGCCTACTTGAATTGTTGTAGAAGTGTTTCACCAAAGTTAGTGCAGGTTAGTGCTGTCAATCTCTAGATCTCCTGGATCTCCTGGACCTTGCTGGTCCGAACCGTAACCTTTCTTGACCATCTTCGTGGGTTGCCGCTGCCAAGGCTTGTTGGTGCTCCAGCAGGACATCGAACCCTCAGCACTGGACATCCGTCGTGGGACAGCTCATATTTGGCTCCTGGTAGTCCTCAACGTCTCCTTGTCCTGGTAGCTGCAGAGTCAAGAACCCCCTCAACGCACCTGAAGCACCCGACATCGGTGGGCATTGGTCTACCGAGCCTCTGGTCACTCCTGAGTGACCCAGACTCTGTCCCAATCCCAGACAAGTTTGGATGTCTCATGACCAAATTCATATAGCAAAGCCCCAATTAGTAACTCAACAGCCTGCATCCCAACCTTTCCCTTACCCCCCTTCCTCCCTCAAAAATGATAGAGATCCAAGCTTGTGCCTCAACATCAGCTGGTACTTCATACACCAGACTCCTGACTCATCTCAGCCTGCCTCTAAGTCTCCCATTCCCAGCTAAAGCAGCTTTACGAGTGGAGAAGAAATTGCATGCCCCAATTGGGTATGTAAAGTCTTGAAAGTTCCCTCTCCAGTTAATGCTTAAATTTGCATGTCAGATAGTTGCTGGGATGGTTAAGGCCTTAGATTGTGGGAGCAAGTCTTTAAATTCTTTCTTCCTCCTGGCCCTCTACCAGGCCAAGTCTGGAAAAATAGAGAAAATCAAGCCTCTATCAGAAGAAATTAGCTTTTTTGATCTGGCAGCAATCAAGATAAATTCCTTAATCTGGTAGTCCTGAAAATAGGCCATGACTGTACATGGCCTTATGCCCACCTAAGGGGTACCTGCCAGAACCCTGTGAGCCTTTACTATTGACAGGTCTTGAATGGGAAGCTTTGCAGTCTCCCTGCCCAGCGACTCCCTGAGTAGTTGAGCCAGTCATTTTTCTATGTCTGATTGTGATGAATCTGAGCCCTCAGGAACTCTCAACATACTTATGTTGGAGTGGTGGAATTGGTTTTCCAGACGCTCGCACTTTCTTGAAAGGGACCTGATTTGTTGATCCAATATGCTAATGTTGGACTTTGAATGTTCCTCCAGGAGTGTCAGGCAAAGACCTTTGAAGCTAAATCCACCTTGGTTGATGTATCTCTTGACTAAACGTGAAGACCTCGGCTTTCCCAGTGGTATGTAGCATATGGATGTGTCGGTAAACCTTTGTGTACAACCATGCAGGGAGAGATTCCCTCCTGGAAACTTCTCCACAGGGCCATGACACTACGTTGCTGCCATGTCTCCACCTCCCTCCCTTTAGTTCTCCTCAGTAAAACTGTCGTAAAATGCTACAGTGGCCCACCGGGAAGTTGTGTTGTACCTGGGGAATGATGAAGAAAGTTGTGCTCAGAACAGATGCAGCGTGGTACGGCTCTGTGTGGGTCGCGGTCCCTCTCTCGACTTGGCTTCCATTTGCCTCAGTAGTTCCAGGCATTATCCCGAATGGTGCATTTTGTTTCATCTGCACTGGGAATCGCCTGCTGGGGGGAGGCTACCTTCCCACTCAAAGGTCTGCTACTTAAGGGATAAAATGCTGGCGACAGAATGTAGGAAAGTGCAGGGGTGGCAGGCAGCACCTAGATCTCTAGGCTATCTGCCCTACAAACCAGGCCCCCAGCGCCATGTTTTCAAGCTGTGGCACCTCAAACATTAAATGAACACATTAGAGGTTGAACTGCAACTCCAGCCTTCCATTTAGTAGTTTGGTAACCAAATTGTTTTTGATGGTGAAGCTAAGCTGGCTCAACTGTTACAAACCTTTAGCTGGTAGCCAATCCATCACTGAGCCGCTAGTTAGTGAATGTGGAGGGCTCACCCACTATATGTTGGGCCTCTCAGCATTCATTTTTCCTCCAAGGGTATGGCAGTTAAGGCGTTGATGTTCAAGACAGAGAACAGCAGAATAGCCTCAATACATTGAGACAAACTCCCAGTGCTTTGGGGGCATTTTATTTATCAGGAATCCCTACTTCGGTAGTTTGTCTTATGAAAACAACAACATTGCCATGTGGACTTGGGTCTGGGAAATTGCTTAACTTTTTGGAAATGTTGTGAAATTCCAGGAAATTATCAAGGAATTGTGCATTTAGAGTGCAATTAGATTTGCCTGTACGTAGTGTAACTTTTTGTGAGCACAACTTGTCTAAAAAGTCTTCTGAGACATGGTTGAGCAGATCATATTTCCTGGAGAAATGTTTTCTCTTTAAAACAGTCTCCCGCTAGTCTGTCACGAAACATAGGCTTAGCGCGTTTTTTTTTTCGCCGCGTATCGCTGGATATTATCGCGGAGATAACACGCTATTAGCAATGTTTATCTCCAATGCGATAAAATATCCAGCGATAGCGGCGAAATACGTGAATATCGCTTGAAATCCAGCGATATTCACGCATCAACGCCATGTGGGACTTAGCCTGACAATCCACCTCCCATTCAACAAACAGGTAAGTCATGTTTTTAGCAGGTGTTAAATTCTAGCGATAATCGCGCTTAGCGCAAGTTTTTTCATCACTTCGCTTGCGTTGCTAATAGGGGGAAGTTGTGTTAGCGACTGTTTTCAGTCGCTTTTAGTTGGGAACGCCTACCTTGCATGTCATTAGCGATAATTATCGCTGGCATGCAAAGCGATGGGAAAACCGGCCGCTATCGCCAGAAAGCTGTAGCTAACGCCTGTTAGCGACAGCTTGCTGATAGGGCGATAAAAAAATCGCTGCTTTAGCGGCAAAAAGTGCCGCTAAAGCGGAGATAGAGCCCTTGCTAATATGCCCCACAGTTACCAGAGATGCATTCTTGTTTATTTTTTAATTCAAATTAAGATTGCCTAATATGAGGTTTTGAACAAATAAACGTTTGCCCAGGAAGTGTGCCCATGGCATGTCAACCTGCCCAGCAATAATTATGCGCCCACTGTGCTCTATTAGTTTTTTACTCCTCACCTCAATATAGCCAGGGGTTTTCAAGCCAACATTCTGGCCATCATGGTGTACGCAGAGGTAGGTCCTTCACCAAGTCAGCTTCCATAAGGTCTACGCACCAAATAGAAAATAACCACTTTCTCTTTCAGGTCATCAACCTTGTTTGTAGGTCCTTTAAATTTGAGACCATACTGCAGCATAATTTCAGTTAATGTATTCATTTTTTGGCTGAAAGCATCACATCATTCATCTATGACTATGCATTTCTTCGTAACATTTGCTCAATGACACCTCCAATGAAGCAAAACCAACCTTCTGAAATCTCTGGCAATTACAGCCCATACCTTCATTTCACCGAAATTCTTCAAGATCCCAAAAAAACTGAACACTTCTGAAGAAGAAATCTTTACTGCAACAAATTACTGCATCAGAGGTGGTTACTTGTGCGTGCCCACCTATCTTATTAGGTCCTCTCATCATGCTTGAAAAAGTTTGCAGTGAATGGCTATTATTCATCCATACCTTCAACTTTTGTTATTTGACCTCTCTAGAGCCCTGCACAGATTCATAGGAGAGGTGGATCTTTTGTTGGTCTAAAAATATTTTCAACTACAGTGGTAGAAATGTTTACCCATCCTAACCGTCATCTTCAGCTTAGCAGTGTACATTCAAAGTGCACCCACTCCAGCTGCCTAGGCCAAGGGTGGATCTAAGTAGCATGTTTATTCATATTAGACATTTTTCCATTTGTGATTGTTGTTCACAGCAAAAACAAAACTTTTCAAGTGATTTCAATAGTGCATATTTTAAAAATGTTCAACCTTGCTGGAGAGGGAATCACTTTAAATAAACTCGGCTTAGCATCTCACACAAGGCTGATCCCCACTTCTTATTTAATGTCAAGGTTGCAAGAATCTTGGCCGTTGTAGGAACACACACTATTATAAACAGTCAAAAACGATGCTGCAGTTCATGTTGCATCTTCTCCTCCTCTTGTCCAATCAGCTTTCGGTGCTCTACTGAGAAGAGGGTCGCTCCTCTTCTTCTGACATGAATACAATAGCCTACAGACTGTAGTGTTAGGTTTGTAACTTTCAACCTGAAGTTCCCATGTGAGATTTGTTCCCACACATCTAACTACATGTATAGCCTTCTAAAATATCAACATGTACATTTTGCTAACAATGATCTTCGTATAAATCAAAACATCTACAGTAACGAAAGAAAAATGTTAGCAATACATCGTCCCCTAGAAGTTAAACATGTATATTAAAAGAGGTCAAGTTCAGTTTATGCGGTGCATTTTATGTGCAGTTATTTTTCATAATTCTATTAAACAACAATTTCTTATCAAGAATTTCAATCTTTCTATGTATAACTTTGTAGTTATGTAAAAACTGTTTATTTAATAAGAAAAACATGATCTTTTGTCTGTTTATTTAATAAGAAAAACATGATCTTTTGAAGCTCAAGGATTAAAAATGTATGTATGTTTCAGCACATCTTGTCAAACTACTTGTTAAGTAATGCTGCTTTTAACATTCTTGAGGCCTAGTACAAGTAAGTATGACTACCTACCACAACTTGCACATTTAAACTTTAAACACGTTTTAGGTTCATTTAAATCTGTACGTTCATCTTGCATATATATTTTAACTATAATATGTGGCATTTTGCTTAAAAAAGCCCCTTCAAACTTAAAGCCAATGATTGGCATTCAAATAGATTTTTTTCTGCTTTACCTTAATTTGGTGCAGATTTTCACTACTATATTTTGGTTTCTTTGTTTTATCCAAAATACACAACATTTTTCCGGTACCATTTTCCTGAAAGATAAGTTAGGAAATGTGATGCAAGATTTTCTTTGTTAAAACCATTTTATCAATGTAGAATCAAGAAGGTGGTCTCTCTTTCTCAAATTGCCTTTCTGGATTTACATACCCATTTTTGGAACTGAAGATGTAGGTTTTTCATGATGTAGAACTCATGAAGTGTATAATGTTTTATTCCTATTACAAAGATTCAGCAATGTGATGTAAAGTGACTTTAGCATCATGAGAATTCTCCAACGGATATTACGCTTCCTAGTTTATCCTTGCAGGATACAAGCATCAACAGTCTTAGGGGCACATGCATCAACATAGACAATAGGGATTCTTTAATTGCGATTATTAAGGAATCGCAATTAAAGAAGCGCTATTGACTATGCATGTAGGAATCACACAAAAAATTGCGATTCCTACAAATTCCTTAATTGCGACTCTCAAATTGCGAGTCGCAATTAAGGAATTGATTCCCATTCATTTCTATGGGCCCAGAGGCCCATAGGAATTAAAGGGAGTTGCATGCGCAAGTACTCGCAAATTGAGCATGCAATTTCAAGGGTGCAAGGGTGCCAAAAGGATACCCCGTTGCACCCCTGAAATTGTTAAGTGAACACATGTTGCGCACACACATGCCCCAAGGGCATGTGTGTGTGTAACCTGGAACTTTGAAAAATGCACTTTAGTGCATTTTTCAAAGTTTTTGCAAAATACCATCAAGTTTCATTTGACGGTAATTTGCGTCCCCTAAGAGCGAAATCGCTATTTGTAATGGCATCACGCATTGCATTTGAGGCATCGCAATTTGCGATTCCTTAAATGCAATCGCAATTTAAGTAATCGCAAATTTTGCGAATCCTTCAATTGCGGTTTTTGCATTTGGGATGATGCATCCCAAATGCATAAATACCGGTCGCAAAGGGGCAGATTCTGAGGCCCTTAGTTCTGAGAAAACTAGATTATTTCTTTTGACCCTATATCAAGCTTACAAAATGTTTAATCAACAAACTTTAGTGGGTCTAGAACGTTGCTTGGAAGACAAGTCCTTAGCCTGAACTGTTGTGATAACTTTCCCCAGCCTTACGGTCCTCCATTGGTACCAGTCAAATGCAGCATATCATTCCAGACCTTCTCCATTACCCAGCAAACAATGTAGATTTTCCACAGCCTGGGTGGACAGAAAATCTGCATTTTATTAAGGACACAGAGGCTAATATTATGCAATAATATCCTGTATTGCCACCACTCAGCAACATATTAAAAACTTCTAGAACTTAGAACATTTAAACTTTTTAAACAGAAGAAAAACTCCCAGCAACCAGTCCTCTTCTTTCTTTTATGAACTGTGAATTTGGAAGTAAGTATGCGCTTAAAGTTCCTCAAAGTGAAAAGAAAACTTCTTCTTTTCCCAATAAACTCCAAAGAAATAGAACACTCCAAAGAATAACAGGAACAGGTTAATAAAATCTGGGAGGGATAATATTAGCCTCCGTGTCTTTAATAAAATCCAGATTTTCAGCCCACCCAGGCTGTGGAAAATCTACATTTTATGTCAAGACCCGGAGGCCAATATTATGCAAGTTTAAAGCTTATTAATCAAACAAGTAGCTGCACTCTCAATTGGTTTCATGTAAAAACATCTGAATAAAGACTCAGAGGACCAATCAGCACAGCGTACGATGTCCTGCAGACTACCACCTACCATACACGCTTTAGAAGCAGCCGCACATCTCACTGAATGCGCACCAAACATACTCACATCCACACCACATTTCTTCATAATTTCTTTCACCCATCTAGCTAAAGTTGGTGAAGAAACAGCCCTATGAGCGTGTCTGAAAGAAATAAGTAATTGTTTCACACCAGACGGCCTTAGAAGCATCGTCCTACATTCATATTCCTTAACACAATGAACCTCGCATAACTTCCTCCTCTCCCCAATTTAAGGATAAAAAACTGACAATGAGTTTGTCTTCGTTCTCTGTCATAGATGGAAAGAAATTCCATCAGGAGTAAAAGACATAAAGGACACCTCCAAGGCATGAACATCTGAAACCCTACGAAAGGAAACCAGACACAATAACTTAGTCAGCTTGAGCGATAGATCAATAAGACTCAGATCAACGTTATCACTCGATGACTCCAGAAAAATAAGGACCTTCGAGACATCCCCGAGAATTGAATATCTAGTTACTGGAGGTTTAGCAATCCTAATACTTCTTAACAGCCTTTTTACCATAATATCCTGACCTACTGAAAAACCATTCACCAACAAGTGACCCGCTCAAATAGCTGATCTATACAAGTTCACTGATCTGTATGCCAAACCTCTAGTAAATAATTCTGACAAGAAGTTCAAAACTTGAACTATATCTGCTGAAACAGGATCCCATTTCACACACGAGCAACTCTATTTTCCCCAGGCCAATTTATATGCCGTCCTGGTTCCGGGTGCCCATGACTCCTCAATGAGTTTTGAAGCTTCTGTTGAAAGCCCTGGCTTTTTCCAAACTCTCAGGAAAGTTTCCAAGACACCAATTGAAGCTGACCTGCTTCCACTAGACTGTGAACCTCCCCCTGAGGACCTCGCAAAATTTCCCCAAAAAACGGTAACAGAACCAGAAGATCTACACTCATTTCCAACATGATCGGGTACCATGCATGTGAGCTCCAAAAGGAAGTGATTACCACAAATGTTTCCTTCCATTTGCGAATCATCCCCATTACCCTGCTAATCATGGCAAAAGGGGAAAAAGCATAAACTTGAAGACCTCTTCAATCTTGTAAGAAAGCATCTATCCCAGCTGCATCCGGGTCTGGACGCTAGCTGAAGAGCTTCTCTACCTGAGAATTGAGTCTTTTCGCAAACAGATCTACTTGAAAAGGACCCCACAATTGGTCCAAGCTCCTGAACACACCTTTGTCCAACATCCACTTGCTGGAATCTTGGAAATTCCTTGAAGACCAATCCGCTACTAAATTTGACAAACCTGGAATGTGTTCCGCTTGAACAGAAGGCCTCTCTCCAAGCAATATTCCCCAAAAAATTTTGCTATGTCTGCTAGACCTTCTGAACGTGGAACTCCCAACCTGTTGACATATCTCACTTCAGAAACATTGTCCATTCTCAAGACCACAGAACATTTGACACGTTTCTCTGCAGAAATCTGATAGCAAAAAAACCTGCTAAAACTCCAAACAATTTAAATGCAAATTCTTTTCTCGTTTCGTCCGATTACCACCAGTTCTCAACTTGCACCCCAGCCTTACAATCTTGCATCTGACTACAATTAAGTCTGAATTTTCTGCAAACATTTCACGCCCGTTCCAAGCATCCATATTCCTCAACCACCAAATAAACTCCTGCCTCGCTTCCTGAGAAAGACAAACTTTCTCTGAGTCCCTCCAACAATCCCTCAAATGGCATGCTTTCAATCTTTGCAAGGTCCAATATTGCAAAGGCCCTGGGAAAATAGCCTGGATAGTAGAAGATAGAAGGCCTACAATATGGGCTAAGTAGTCTTTAATTCTTTTCTTATTCTTTTCAGTTTCTCTTTCAGCAACCTCAACACACCTTCCACTGTGTCTACTACAAAACCCAGAAATTGAGTCATTTGGCATGCTACAACTTGTGATTTGGTTTTGTTCATTAAAAAACCCAAGAACTCCAACTGTCGTATCTGTTGGATCCTCAAACGAGTTTTCTTCGGAACCGGAATGATGCACAAAGGGATCCACCTCCTGTTAGACCTGACTCTGAGAATGATCAAACACAGACTAAAGGGAGAGCAGGCAAGGAAAAGGGTATTGGTAAGAGGATCAGCAGGGAGTTAGACATCTGAAAGAACAAGGAAAACATACATTAACCTTCAGTATAATGACTACACTCAGGTAAGTCTCGCTTGTGAATACATAAACAACTATATATCTTGAGGAAAACCAGGCAGAACCGGCTTCCTGGAATACCACCTCACACGTATCGTAAGCCCCAGAAAACCTGCTGAAACCTGCAAGCACAAAGATAGAAGATTCACACCTTATCTTCCTATTCCAACATAACACCAATACTGAGATACGTAGGACCATTCAATAATCATACATACCTCATAAAACATTCAACAATTTATTGATATGCAGACATCAAATGATATATGAAACATCAATGAATGGAAGCTTCGTTTTATCAAAGGAAAATAATTAATGTCTCGTATTATTTCCCTGGTCTTCACATTCACAATGAACGCTAATCCAATAGGAGGGACAAGAGTTCGCAAGAGAGTTCAGGTCCTCAAAACAAGTTTTGCAGGAAAATGTTTAGCCTGGCCAATCCAAAGGAATAAACAAAAGAAGGCAAAACGAATTGAAAGTAAAGTACAACCTTCCCAACCTGGGACTTTATTTCTTATCCTCCACTCTCTCTCTCTCTCAGGGTTTATATTGTTTCCTACTCCATTAAAGGAGCACCGGTAAGTTTCAACAAAAAGAGGAGCTTCCTTGCTCCTAACAAAGTGCACAGAAGACTGCTTCTGTTTCTACGGCTCCCTGCCGAGGAACGAAGCAGAAAGAAAATAAACAGCTCTCCTAGGCTCTCACAATGTTTTTCAAGGAAGTCCCCCTCTGGGACTTGTAACAAAAAAATAGATATCTATGAAAAGCAGACCTCTCCGCTATGGCATCTTTCTCCCTTACCTCAGGAAGACGGGACACGAAGGCGCGACGGTGCCGGGAACACGTCTCTCACCTTAGAGACCGGCTCGGCGTTCAGGAGCCGTTGCACCCTCACACGAACACAGGAATCAGAATTACGCACAGGGATCTTTGTGCGTCACTCGTTTAAATCCCATGCGCCTCTGGACAAGGGCTTCATGGGATTTGTAGTTTTTGTTCGATTTAATGCGCTGGGAAGGCGCTGGGCTCGTAGATCCTGACAGTACGGCCCCCTTCTCAGCGCCTCTTAGGACCAGGCTTGTCTGGATGGGTCAAATGGATAGAGCGCACTGCCGCAGGCGCATGGATGTTAGACATGGGCTCCCAGGATTCATCTTCTGATGCATATCCCTTTCATGACACCAAGTACCACAAAGAGCCCCTCCTGTACCTGGAGTCCAGTATGCGCCTCACCTCATATTCCAATTGTCCATTCCGTAGGATAGGCGGGGTCGCCCCACAACGAGCACTCCTGGCAGGTTTTAACAAACTGCAATGGAACACAGGATGTAACCTTAAGTGGATAGGCAACCTCAATTTGTAGACAACAGGATTGATTTGCTTAAGCACCGTAAAAGGGCCGATATACCTTGGATGGAAAACACTACGAGCCCTGAAGTAGATATTCCTGGTGGATAACCATACCTTGTCTCCAGGATTATACAGCGGGCCCTCCACCTGGTGCTGATCAGCCCATTTCTTGTACTGTTGCTTGGCATGGTTCAAATGAGTCTGTATCTTTAAGTGCACCATGTGGATCTTTCTGATTCTTGACTGAACCTCTGGCTGATTAACGACTTCTTCTGGTAAGGCAACAGGTAGGATTTTTGCATGGAATCTGTAATTTGCAAGAAACGGAGATACCCCAATAGCACTGTTCCAGGTTCTACCTGTCCACTATACACCTGCTGCTCCTCTCACCCTGGTGCATCTGTATGACATCATAAGTAGGAATCGCAGACAAGGGGTGGGATCAGTGGTTTGATCAGTTGCAACATGGTGGTTCCTATTGCAAAAGGGCCAGACCCTGTATGTGCACTAGTGGTTCCTCATGACCAGTACCTTGCACTCTACATCTTGTTGGGCATCTTTCCCTACTGGATGCTCTGGAGTGACAAACATTCCAGAGACATAAAAGGAAGCAGCCATCTTGGTTGCTGGCAAGGCTTCTCTCTCTATTGTGGCTCGAGATTTCAATGTTTGGGTGGATTACCCTAATGCCAGGAAAGCACAATATATCTGATTAAATATTTGAAGCTGCTAGGACTGCACAAACCTTTAAAAGAATCCACACATACAGCTGGCCAGACGTTGTACATTATTATAACACTAAGAGAGCATGTCATGTCTTTACCATGCTACCTTGTGTTTGGTACAATTATTCTTAGATATACTCTGTCCTGTAAGCCAATTACCACAGCAGCTCATTAAGCAAACTTTAGTGTGTGGACCAAGCTATTTTTGATGAGATGGCTTTTGTTCTGGATCAGCCGCCCTAGCAAAGAGCTGAGAATATACCAACATATGTTGACTTTCATAAATGGTTTTTCCAGACAAACCCAGTTAAATAGTGAGAATTGAACCACCTTCAGTTAGGGAAAGCTTCGGAGAAGTTAAAACCTGGTTTAATTGTGCTCAACGTGATACCTAATTACTCTGAAGCTATGAAGTGGGTCACACTGAAAGTCTACTCTTAAAAAAATATAAGTCTGCTAGGAAGGAGATTAAAAAAGATGTACTTCACAAATCAGATTTAAGGCATCCCCACACATACAGTCTGATAACCTTGCAGACTTATGTATGGTCAAGACGGCAGACATAACTAAGCCTTGGGCGAGTCAGGTTTAGTTCACTCTGTGATTACGATCAGTTGCTCTTTTAATACTTTGCACGAGTGTAGACATGAGCTTCATTCTTCAAATTTAGAAAGCTGGATCCCCTTGTGAACTATTTCCTGGGTCATAATTAGTTGTTCGGTTGACTACCACATTGAATAATATTTTAGCACCAAGAGGAGTGAATGAGGCAATTAAACACACATCTGTAATCCTCTACTGAGAAAAAAACATTTTTTAACTTCTTTTCTAACCATCAGCGCATCTCACGTCTCCTACCATTTATGATTTCTTGAAAGCATACATCTGCACATATCAGATTATACCTAGAACACGATAATATTTTAAATTATTACTAACTGGATTGATATTCCATTAGAGGCACACATTTCACCACTGTAGAATTACTGCAAGATCTATTTACGTCATTTGTCAGCAATGGTGTCAAGTTAACTTCGATTCTCTTGGTTCGTACCCAATGTCAATGTGACCATTCTCTATTATTTGAGAGACTCTATATGATACTTTCATTGTGCAATATATAAATCGGCAAGCCCATCCTATTGAATATGAACACCCTTTCCACCAAATTATTCATATGAAAACAAACAAACATGAAATGGCCAGCCAGCTCTGTTTCCCGGCTGTTCAACCTGCTTATTCAGCAGGTGGCCAAACATTTTAGTTCTTTTGCTTCTTTTTTAGTATGGTGGCAGATAATACTGAGATTTCTATGCAGCTATATGTTGAGCGGGGTGCATAAGCAGATACATGTCGGGGCTGCATGCAGTCACTAACTTAATGAGAAGTAAGTGGTAAAATTTAACTCAGTGAAGAATGAGATTATGCTTGTGATATTCAAGGTGGTCTGAGGACATGCAACCTTGTGACCTTAGAGTTTGTCATACTCCCATGCAAGCAGAGTAAAAAATAGGTATCCTATCTGAGAGTCATCTGTGCTCGCCGCCCAAATATCAGCCCACTGCTGAGACTGTTGTCACCTAAGCTTAATTGATTTTAGCCTAGGCTATGGGAAAATGCTCTGCTTGGCCTTTACCACGATGTAACAGTGCCTGTTGATAATAAGGAGCGCTTCAGTATAAGGCCGACTTCATCACCACGGCGATCTTTATTTGAGCAGTGACTGTCCCCAAAATGGCGCTCATGACTCAGACCCAAAACAGTCCCCCGAGACCAGGCCTTTCATCGAGGACGGAGTCCGTGACTGGGAGGTACGTTAGACATTTGCAGCAGCTGCGCACCGTCCCTCTATTTACAAAACACCCCTCTGAGCGAGATGACCCCTTACCAGTCACCACCAGGGTATTTCTCCTTTGCCGCCGCCAGCGATCTCCACCTCCGACCTCTGGGAGCTCTGAGACCCCGGTTCCTGGTGGAGGCTATGAGGCTTCAACGGCAGCTGACCTCTGTCCGGGTAGCGGCATCACTATTTGACCCTTGACCTGAAGGCGAGCAGGAGGATGAGGCGGGAGCTTCCCAGCAACACCGTGACCGGTGCTCTCGATGGAACTTTGACGATGCCCCCTGGGCGGAAACCTAACTGTCTGTACTTACCACGGTGCCCGAGCAACCTTGACCGATGCCCGATGGAGCTGTCCTATGCAGCTATAGAGGACTTTGTCTCTGGTTCACCCCTCGGCCGTCACCTACCCAGCCGGACAGCGGACATTGTTTTCCTTGCCTCCCCGTTGTGTTTCCTACCTGCTTCCCTTACCCCTGTTCACCCTTCCCCCTCTACCTTTTCCCTCCGCATTAGACATGTGTAAGCGCTAATAACTCACATTATTGTGTAATCTCATGTTTTTTTTTTTCTCCTATGTCTATACTTGGCTATGTAACTATGTAACCTGTAACTCGCTATGTAACTATGTAACCTGTAACTCGCTGATCCTCATGTAAAGCGCTCTGATGCCTCCGGGTCTAGTCAGCGCTATATAAAACTTTTGCAAATAAACAAAATAAAAAATGTAATTGAAGCAATATGGACTTAGATTAATTGGATTTATCTCCAAGCTAGAATTGTGTGCAAAGCCATGTTCTTAATACATTAATTAAGCTAATTTTCCGTTCTGGATTTTGCACAAAAAGAAGCTGTGTGAGTATCAACCTATATTCGGCGAAGTCCAAACGATTAAAAATTAGAAGGTTTTGCAGAACTGTATTGGACCAGAAACACTGGAATTTATCACCACCTCCATTACATCTATCCCTGACCTTTCACTTAGGGATAAAAGAAAACATGGTTCCTCTATAAGTTTACGTTTTTATTCTAAGGATTGGCACTCATACGAGGTCCACATATTATAACATAAACAGTTAATACAATTCTATACAAATTCATAAAACTCCTAAAAAATATTAAACATTTAAAAACAAGTCATTTTATTTAGAGGGAACAAGGACATTTGTCATGCTTTGTCTACTGAAGATGCATTACAACATATAAAAGAAAGTACTACAAAAAGTCTACAAGAAACATGTAACCTGGGTCACATAAAAATTACATGATTTAAATCTTGAATACCACTATTACAAATTTCACATATTCTTTCAGCGAAAGGAAGACCTTCCAGTGTCCATTTATACATTTAAATGGTAAAATTTTCATTCTAATAAAAAGCAATCATTGACGTATGTTCAATATTCCATGTCAGAAAAGGTTTCGGTCAATTAAAAGTATAGGAAGAAACAATTAATTTATAGCTTTCCTTTTTTAAACAGACATCAGCGCCCAGACTCGCACTGATGCAACAGACCTGCTCATTCAATAGACTTTTTAACTGTTGCATTGACATCTTCTCCAATGTGTCCTTTTAAATTGGAAACATACTTAAGTCATATATAATATTTCTAGAAAAGACAGACCTTTCTCTTTTCCTATTAAAAATTTCAAGGCACATTTACTTTCTTAGTGTACAATCCTCACCTTAAAGCTAGTGGTGACCCTAGCGAAGCACTGCTGCTGACACCTGAGCGAAACCGCTGTTCAAGTCAAATACCCACCTAAGAGCAAGGGCAGTGGCTAGTGTATTCAAGTTACATATTGTACTTCAAATCTTACTCTACTGAATCCATGAAGGTCCACTTTTTCAATTCAAGTATTTCTAGAGCTTATAAAAAGGTTGGGGGAATTGTTAAGCAATATGCCATCAATAAATGAACAAAGCGCTGATGGCCTAAAACATTATAATAAGCTCTTAAACCATTACCATGCCATGGGTGATTGCTTTACCAGAGATATGTTGAATATGGTTTATTTCATCTAAGTTGATAGAAAAGATTTTCCCCAGGTAAGGTTAAGATTTTACAATTTCAGGAGTTTCAATACCACCTTTCCATTGAAAGTAGGTTTTCTTCCTATGTCTTTTCCAATTAAATGTCAAGACCTTGCTCTTTGATGTGTTAATTTAAAAAGAAAATAGAGTTTGCATACTGTTGGAGGCATGTCAGATGATTTTGCAAGCCCCTAGTATTCAAATCCAAAATAACAATATTGTCTGCGTACATCAGACAAGGAGTGACACGAGCTCCAATTTTTGGGGCATCCCACTTACAACTGTTTATTGCCAGGGTGCGATCATAAGTATAAAGTGAAAACAATAGAGGAGCAAACAGGCAACCCTGCTTTAAGCCATCAAATGTAGGTATCCTAGTGAAAAGGCCTTGATCACCCCCTTGCAATCTCTGACACCAAGTATTTGAATGTAGGGCCACAATTAATCTTAGGATGTTCACAGGAATTCCTAGACTCTGTAATTTTATCCATAAAATTTGTCTATCCACCCTGTTGCACATTGTACTAAAATCTATAAAAGCAGTATAAACTAATTGGACTCGAGCAATAACATGTTTTTCAGTTATTAGTTGGAACATAGGTATATTCTCTAATGTACAATATTTTTTTCTGAACCCAGCTTGAGCTTGTTTTATAGGGATTATACTTTCATTAGTCACCCAATCCTGTAGATGTTCTAGGATACTCTTTTCAAAAATCTTCTCTACAGAATCAAGTAAGGTTATCTGCCTATAAATGATTGGGGAGGTTTGTGGTCCCTTTTTATAGAGTGAAACAATAATGCTTCTGGTCCAAGTTTCATTAAGAACTCCATAAACATAGCAATGATTAAAAATGGGAGTCAAAAAAATGGACCAGCAAGAGACTTCCTTCATTGTTACAGAGCTGGGTATTTTGTCATGACCCATAGCCCCGAGGACCAAGCACCCCGAAAGAAACATTCTATTTCCTTTGTAAAGGGCGGCCATTAATAGAGTCATTAGAATCAGTGTTAGAGACAGTAGAGGATACAGCAACGAATATTCCGAGATTTTGGAGCATATAATTCAGCTATATTGTTGATCCAATCCTCTTCATTAATTGGGAGTGGCAACGGTCTCACCCTATTGCTGCATCCATCTGTGCTAATCATCCAAAATTTCTTCAGATCCTTTGCTATTACTGCCTTTCCTAATTCAATACATTTATGGGCATATTTTTGTTTCTTCTAGGTAGCTTTCAGTCTCACTCTTCTTTTTAAAAGGTTAATTATTATATTCCTTTCAGGAGAGATGTGCAGATACTGTCTGCAAAGTAATGTATTATTCATCTTATTTAAAGTACGCATGGGGGAGAACAATTTCTTCCATTGTCTGTTAACATCCTGAGATTCAGTTTTGCCCAAAATAGAGTTCATATGAATCATGAATTGTGTGAGCAGATCCAAGTTCAAAACTTGTGTGTCAGATGTCATTTCCTTTAACCTATCCTTCAAATGTGCTAGTTTCAAGGGGTTGCAGTGTGTCTTCCAATTCTCTTTTTAATACTCATTATATCCCCTTTAGCATTCCAAGAGTATACTCCATCTAACTGAACATCTATTGCAATTGGAGTAGCTTATGATCACTGTAAGAATTTTCAGTTATATTCAAAACAGAAAGAAAAGGAAAAAAGGAATAGGAGACTATCAGGTAGTCTTCAAGAGAAAGACCCCTGATTGAAGTATGTGGATAATTTTCTGGGATATCATTGTCCAATCTCCCATTCACAATTAGATATTTGTCTTCTTAATTGCTTCAAGAGTATTCTACCTCGTGAGTCAGTTTTTATTTTGTCTGGAATTATCACAGGAGGAATAATAAGAGCCACCCCCCTTTTCTAAATCCACAAAAACTCTTAATGCATAGCCAGACACTTTGCATTCAGATCACCTACCAAAACTAAATGTTTGCAGCTTTCTGTTTCATCAATCTGTAATATGAAAGCAAATAACGAGTTAACCAAATGTGAAGAGACTGAACCAGGGGAAATGCATGTATTTACCAAAAGGAAGGAGAGACCATCCAACTCTTTATCGACTTTTCTCCTTATCTTTATGCAATGTATTAAATTTGAGGGATGACAGTGAAAGCTATAGGACCTGACAATGTTGTTAGACAATAAAATTGCTATCCCCCCCACTCATATGACCCCTCTTAGAGGGGACTGCAGGACAGCTTAATCCATAATAGTTATTAACTTGATTATCATTAATAGACAATGTTTCTTGGATACAAATTATATCATCATTGAGACTAACCAGTAGATCTAATGTATTCCTATCATGAGAAAAGCCTACCATGTTCCAGGAAATCACTCTCAAGCCAGTGTTCCCTACGATAATTTAAGTGGGACCCCAGGGTACGATTGTTATTAAGGCACATGCAAGCCAGTACCAATGGCTAGCATCAGCATCACTCGGCATCTTCCTGTCTGTAATCTGATCATAAGTAGAATCTTGCCTTCCCCTTCTCCCACTGAAACTACCATCGTCCTTCCTGGCCCCATGGAGCAATATTTGGGAAATCTCTTTCAACTGAACCATCATAATGCTCACGGGCTTTGTGAATAAACTGCAAGCCATTTGAAAGCCTTTTCCCATAAGAGTATGGTACAAAGTCAATGCCCCGACATAGAAAATAATCACAATTTTGTAAAGTTAATTGAACAACTTTTTTAAGTAAATGCAACTCTTGTTCTTGTACTCTGAGCTGAATCTAACATTTTAACTAGCTGTTTATCACTACCATAGACCATCTTCAAAGCTTCGATATCAGACAAACAATTAAAAAAAATTATCTATTCACTAGCAAGAGTTGATTATCAAACAAAATATTAAAATCTAGTATGGACGGAACAGCTGAAGTATTGGTAATTTTAAACTCGGGCAAACAGTTACAAGTTTCAGTTCTTAGTACAGTGGTGAACACATTGGCTTGGGTATTAAGGGTACCACAGCAAAGCAAACAGTTAGCAGCACTTGCAGAGCTCAATCGGGCCGTCTTCGACAGGGGAGATACTTCCTTTTGGCTCTTCTCTACAGTTGGAACAATGGGATTTCATAATTGGAGGGGCAAATCAGAGTCACATTCATCCACACATGCCTAGACAACTTCTGAGTCCATGGCTGGGGGGAAGCTCAATCTCCTTGCACATTCTTTATTTATCTTATGTTGTGTTTTTATATGCAGTCTTGTCAGATTGTTTGCATTGTTTTCCAACGTGTAATGTTGACGGTACTGTGTTCCGGACAGTTAGCCGGAAGTTGTGTGCACGTCAGCCGCAGGCCAGGCGTGGCCGGCCACCACGCGAAGACACCCAGCGCTCCTCCCGGTTGCCAAGTGTCCAGGTCTGCGCGCAAGGGCTGCCGTAAATGTAAAATGTAAATCCGTATTTGTAAAGCGCAAACTACTCACCCTTACGGGTCTCAAGGCGCTGGGGGCCGTCGTGGAAATTAAGTGAGCTATTTCCCAGAGTCAAATGGTGCTGAGCTGAACTGCCGACGGAGCCGGGGATCGAACTGTGAGCCCTGTGCTCCGAAGTCAGCTGACCTGGCCGCTGCACCACACCTCTGCCACCTGCTGGACGGTTCTTGCCACCGCGAGGGTGGAGCGGCTCAGCGCGACGGCAGTCCCCGCCTGGAGGTGAGAAGAGACACGCCCGGGCCCAGTGCGAGCGCCCGAAGTGGAAGAAGGTGTCGCTGGAGCATTCACACTGTGCACGTAGGCCCCAGGGGGTGCGAGATCATACCGGCGATTCCTGCAGCTTAAAGAGGGGACAGTGGAAAAAAAAAAAAGAGAGAAGGAAAGACAACTTACAAGAAAACAAGAAGGCAAAAGATACACACTGGAGAGAAAAGGGAGGAGACACCAAGTAGACCTTTGAGCAAGGACAAGAGAGCGTCCGACCACACTTGAGAAAAAAAAAGGACAATACAACAAGACAGGAATACACGAACCCCAGAGGGGGAAGGAAGGCACAGTAAGCTACAGAGGAAAAGGCACAGAAAGAACAAGGGCAGACACCACCCACCAGAAGCATTGCTGATGACAACCAGGCACAGGCACAACAAATGGCCTCAGTTCAACACGCACTCACCGGGGTGCTGCCACCCTTCAGTGAACTGGAAGACCCAGCGACAGCATCCCAGAGGTGGAAGATCTGGATAGAAAGTCTGAACAACTACTTAGTAGCCACAAGGGAGGCCGACGGGGCAGTGAAAAGGTTGGTACTTCTCCAATATGCTGGAGATGAAATATTCAAGTTATTCAAACACTTATCAAATACAGGCATCGCCACGGACTACGAAACCGTGGTTATATGCGCACATCGACCCCCAACTTAATCCCGATTTCGAACGATTCAAGCTGCGCCAGGCATGCCAACGGGAAGGGGAGTCGATCGACGCATTCTACGCTCGTCTGCGCGAACTGGCCAGCACGTGCACGGAGGATGATCAGCCAAAGGAAATGAGGGCCCAGATCATCCAAGGATGCCAAGACAAGACACTAAGAGGCTTCATCCTGCGCCAACCAAAGATCGCCCTGGAAGACATCCTCGTACTAGCAAGGACCCATGATCTATCTGCGGCAAGAGCAAACGAGATGGACCAGGCCCTCATGAAGACTCAGAGAAGTGAACAGAACTACTGGAAGACGCCAATCTGGTGGGGCTGGGAGCAGTGCTTGCCCAGGAACAGGAGCGAGGCCGATGGGCGGCTCTGTCATTTGCCAGCAAGTCTCTAACCCCCACTGAAGCAAGATATGCTCAAATTGAGCAAGAGGCGCTCGCGATAAAATGGGCCTGCACCCATTTCCATCTGTACCTGACGGGCCAGCCATTCACTGTGGTAACAGACCACCAGCCTCTGGTCCCCCTTTTCAAAGGGTCAGCCCCTCATCCACCCCCTGAATTGAGCGATGGGCCATACAACTCCAGCCCTACCAAATGGAGGTAGTCTACCGACCAGGGGTGAAGAACCCCGCTGACTTCCTGTCCCGACACCTCCCCCAAGGAAGAGACAGATGACCTCGAGGGGTCAGAACAGTACATATAATTGATCTCTGTTGCAGCATGCCCCCAGGCGATGACGCTTGAAGACATCAAGAAAGCCGCTGAGCAAGACCCCATATACACCCGGACTCTTCAAGCAGTCCAAGAAGGGTCATGGAAGACCTACCTCCAGCAAACAAACACGTGGGCGTCGGAGGACCGGGGAGAGCTGACGAAAATATGAAGGGTACGGAGCAAACTTAGTGCCACATCAGATGGAATACTCCTGCGAGGCCCGAGGCTGGTAATACCGCAAGCTCTGAGGCACCGAGCGACCCAACTGTCCCATGGGGGTCACCAAGGAGTGACCAAAATGAAGGCAAGAATGGGAGAAAAGGTCTGGTTTCCAGAACTCGAAACAATGGTTGAGGACCTAGTACGCCGCTGCCCAGCCTGCCAGATGACAAGCGCACCTGAGCGGCCGACCCCGATAATTACAGAAGAGGCCTGCACCATCCCGTGGTCGAAGGTGACCATAGACTTTGGAAGCTTCCCCGGAGGAAAACACACGCTCGTCCTCATAGATGCGTACTCCAAGTACCCCATAGTGGAACCGGTCATGTCGACCACATTCGCTCATGTGGCACCCGTCCTGGAAAAAGTGTTTGCTAAGTTTCCACCACCGCCACGTCACGCCCCAATGGCCCCAAGCCAACGGAGACGTGGAGCGGTTCATGTGGACATTAAACAAAATGCTATGCATTGCCAACGTGGAACAAGCGGACCCCCAGCGACGCCTCCACGAGTTTCTCCGAGAATACAGGAGCACCCCACACTGCACCACGCTGCAGAGCCCCTGGGCCCTTATGTTCAGAGGGCCACGGAGAGACCTGATACCTATGTGTCCAGGGTGGACACCCCCACCCCTCAACGTCCAAGAAACACAGGCGAGGCGAGAGCGGCAAAATCACTGAGCAAGCGTCCGACGCGACGCTACGTATCGGTCACTCCAGCCAGGAGCAACAGTCCTACTCAAGGATCACCGGCCCGGCGGAACATTCCGGACCGCCCATGAACCGGGCCCCTGGACAGTCGTTACCAGCAATGGCACCATGGTGACAGCCCAAAAAGGGAGCGAGGAAATATCTCGAAACATCTCCTGGTTCAAAGAGGTTCCATCAGTGTCTTTAGAATCGGACCTCCGGACCCCCCCGAACCCGGGCAGAGATACCCTGTGCCGAATGGAGGAAGAGATCAACACCCCAGTCTCCGCTTCATCCATGGCCCTGCCTCCTGATTCGCCACCAGAACTGCTGTTGCCAGGTAGACCATCCATCCGGGGTCAACAACATCGCTACAGCCTATGACCCAATCCAGGACCCAACCAACACCTTCAGGTATTTGCGTGTTAAAACATCAAAGACTGATGCTCGAGCCTTTAATGAAGTTGCCAGACTTTCTGGAACTGAGTTCAAAGATCCAAGTTGGGAAGGGATGTAATGTTGATGGTCCTGTGTTCCGGCCAGTCAGCCGGAAGTTATGCGCACATCAGCCACAGGCCAGGCGCGGCCTGAGGAGTATAATAAAAGGGGAGGACCCGCACGTGGGTTATCTCCCGAGACCGTGATATTGCGTGTGTCTCCCTCATTATATTCCCCATAGCCCCGCAGTGATTCTGGCTAGGCCTTACGTGCATTACCCGCTAGCAAGACACCACACAACGTAGCTCCTTTTTCATTTTGCTTTTCTCTCTACCCTTGAAATATTGATTAAAATGCAATTTCAAGCCGGGATGAATTCTTAAGGTCATCTTATATAAGGATTTCTACCATAGGTTGGGGAATACGTTTTTGAAAGAAAATATCTTGGATCCCTTGGGCTTGAGCTTACAATCTATTCTATTTTTTAAGAAACAGGGTTCACCCGCTTGTGATCCGAAATCTCTAGACATTAATTGAAATGTTGGTGCAAACTCCTGTTCAGGGGGCTCCTGTTTTCCAGTCAACTTTTGCAAAATTGCAGATAGAGCTTCTAATATTTGGTCCTTGTTATTTTTCAATTTTTTCTTTTTTGATAAACAACTTTATTAGGTTTTTAAATTGCCATTGGGTGGCCAACAAGATCTAGGCACAAGGTAAACATGTAGTGACACATATATAGGCGAACAATCAAGCAAGCCAGGATGAGTCATTGTGTCTCTCTGGATCTACGTTGTGAGTGCTGTGGACACATGTGTAGCTATTTCCCCCATACTCACCTATATTTTTGGGGACAACCTCTTGCCTCAAACACCACCCTCTACTGTTGGGCGCACCAATCAACTCCACGTCACTACTTTGCGGCAGTGTTCATCCATTTTGCTGTAATATCGCGTTTAGCAATTAGGAGGGCTGTACTCAGGAAGGCCTTCTCAGCTCTGGGGCCTCCGGCACCCTCCGCTATCCCCAGAAGGATCAGGTTGGGGGATAGAGAAGCCGCCCGCCTCAGGACCTCTGCCAATTCTCCCACCACTGCCGCCCAGAATGTTTGTATTAGAGTTCAAGACCAGACCATATGGAAGAAGTCAGCGGACGCAAGTGCGCATATGGGGCAGGTGGCATGGGGCCTGAGACCAGCTCTGTGTAGGCACAAGGGGAATAGGTATGCTATGTGATGGTAGTAAGTCTGTATGAGTCTCAATCTGGAGGAGATAGTGAGTTCGCGGGGACCCATCAGGGCGTTGCACCAGTCCTTTACCTCCAGTGTTCTTACCCAGCCCTCCCACTGGGTTCGTAGGGGACAGAGTTGAGCCAGGGGAATGTATTATGAGAGTGCAGTAAACTTTTGAGACACTTCCACTTCCTAGGTTACTGTAGGAAAGTAGGATCTACTTCTGTGGTTAACCCCACTTTTTGCCTGGTGCTAAGCTGTATTTTGACTAGTCTGGCCGGGATCCTGCTAATCAGGACCCCAGTTTATCTGCTTTCTCCCTAAAGTGTTGTGTTGAGTACTTAGGTACACTCCAGATTGTATACTGGGGTACCCTTATCAGTCCCTAGTATATGGTACTAAGGTACCCAGGGCATAGGTACGCCAGAGGTCTCCCATGGGCTGAAGCATACATTATGCCACCCATGGGAGACCAGGCAAAATAGATCTACAGGCCTGCCATTGCAGCCTGTGTAAGTTGGTGCTTGCACCACTTATTTAAGATATAGGTTTCCTATATCTAAGGGTCACTGCACTAAAACCTATAAGTCACCCCTTTAGCAGGCCTTTGCAATCCTGAAAACAGGGTGCTTGGTTCTAAGTGAGAGGGTGCCCCTGCATGAGCAGGACACCCATGCCGCCTACGGAGTCCATTTTCCCGGGTTGTCAGTGAAGCAGCCATATACTATATAGAGGGGCACCGCGTAATTATGTGATGACCATCTCGAAAACAGCTGCAACGAATCCTATCATGTTTGGCATCAAACATGTTGGAATCATACCTCCCACACCGTAAACGGTGTGGGAGGTATGATTCCAAGCACTGGAAGAGCCCTCTGTTAGGCTCTCGGTTTTCCCAGTGCCAATCTTCTAGAACCGGACAGCAAAAAATGGTTGCTGCTGACCAGAGACACATTTCTGCCCTCCTGCTGCTGAGCCAAGCTCGAGCAGAGGGAGGTAGAACAATAGGCATCCTATCACAGGGAGGTGTGACCACCTCCCAGACAGGATTTAGTGTAGTGGGACCAGGTGGGTGCACTTGCCAGTGCCAGAAGGTCTGCATGAGGGGCATATTTGGTGTCCCTGGGCATAGTCCAGTTCAAACCAGTTCTTGGAGCAGTTGGCTCCCGCTCTGGCACGAAACTGGACAAAGGACATGGAAGTAGCCTCCCCCCTGTCCAGACCCTCCCCTGGGAGGGTCCCCTGAATCTTCCCAACCCCTTTCCTGGGGTACTTAAGGGCTTACCTGGGTGTAGGTCCCTAGATTTGTCGTGGGATAAGATTCAGATCAGACACCACTGCACTTCTACCGTCTGGGCACTCTGGACTTTGCTGGACTTCATTGGGGCCTGTCTTCATCTCCCTTCCAGTCTGCTGCATCGTCTGTGCATGTGCATCATACAGGAACCTTGCAAGGCCTGTGAAGCATCAAAGTCACCTGAAGAAATCTTCCTTGGAGTGAAGGAGTCACTCCCCTGCATTCGCAGGCACTGCAACTAAGTGGACCGGTCCGCAGATCCTGAGCTCCTCCGGACTCCGTGGGCTCTGCAACACAGGTCATGGTTTTCCATATCTCCCGAGGCATGCCCTGCCTTCATACCAAGTTTGAGGCCAGTATCCCTTGTGGGGATTGCAATAACTGAACCCCTGTGCACCACGTCCAACTTGCAGTTGCAAAGGCTTGTTGGCTTCTTTGCAAGAAGATCTCCGGCCTCAAAGTAGCCCAAACCTCGAGCACCTCCAGTGACCAGAATCTTCTGCCACACCGCATGGTGTGCATCGTAGCCTGCATCTTTTGGTGAGCTGCTTGAGGTCCTCTCGCAACTCCAGTGTCTCTGACCTGTAGGTCCACTTGAGGGTCACACTTGTTTCTTTTGGGCTCCCCTGATTGCTCGTGGCTTGCCCTGACTCCCCTGCCTTTGGTTAGTCCCCTGGACCTTGCTGGTCCCGACGTTGCTCCTTCTTTGATTCCTGTGTTGCTTGCCTTTACCAAGGCTTGTTGGTTCTGCCTCCAGACACTGACCCCTCAGCATGCGACATCCTTCATGGGACAGCTCGTGCATGGCTCCTGGTCCTCCTCTGCATCGCCTGGTCCTCACAGCTGCAGAGTCAAGGTCATCATCACCTATCCTGCCACATCAGAGGGCATTCGTCTTCAAAGTCTCCTGATCACCCCTGAGTGACATAGACTCTGTCCCCTCTGCTTGCAGGTACCTCTCATCAAGAATCCATCCTTAGATTCCACTTTCTCCTTCTTCGACAGCAGCACTTTCCTGAAGTCCTCCATTGTGTTTGACAGCGGTTTCTGACACCACTTCACATGTATGCACTCGGCTTCCCTGGTGTAGGTAACGTGGGTACTAGGGTATCTACGGTGGGGTGGCTCTCCAACCTTCTGTCTTCCACGGGGTTTCTTCAGGGTCCACTGGGAATGGTCCTTAATCTTTAAAAATCCAACCGAGACTTGCCCATAGAGTTGTACGAAGCACACGGTCTTGTTTCCACACTGCACACGCTGTCTGTGGGGTCCCTATCTACTCACCTTGGGTGGTTCCTTGGGCTTCCAGCAATTCTACATCCTCTTGACACTGTCTTGACTCGAGTTGTGGTTCCTATACCACTTTCTTGGTAAATGGTTTGGTCCCCCCCGGGGCCACTGTGTAATTCATGCTCTTTACTGTGTTTCTTTGCTAAAGTATTGTGTGCATTCTGTTTATCTCCGTGTTCGAGATATTGGAACGTACTAGAGAGTATTATATAATAAATACATATTCTTATAAATACCTGGTGTGGTTCTTTTCACTTAAACTATGCTATAAAATTGCATTCTGGTAAAACAAGCTGCTTTACACTCCTTCTGGACTAAGCATGAAGGCTGCTCTCCACAGCTACCACTGAGAGAGCTTTCTAAGGTTGTCTAAGACCTCTTTAATTACCAAAAGGGTTGTCTGGACTGGTGCAAGGTGCCCACTTACATAAGTGTATGTTAAATCAAGAAGGAAGGGGGAAAGAAGGAAGTGTGATCCATTCAGCTTCCTTATTCGTAAATTAGATATCAAAATGAGAATGGATCACTTGACCTGAGTAACCAGGGTTTTATGAAATTCGTGCAGTGTACCGATAAAAAACCCTCATTCACGTACAAAAGTCGGAAAAGCGGTATATCTTGATTATCCGCCCTGCTCTTAAAAACGTGACAGCATCATCATAGGGTTAGTTTTTGTATGCTTCCTCCATCCGGAGGAAAACCACTGGTTATTGCAGTAGTGATCAAAGAAAGGTGAAAGTGTTTTTAGTGAAGTGAATCTCAAAATGTTAAAAACTCGTAGACCCCGATTTGTAAAATTTAATCAATCTGGGTTCGAGATATATTAAAATTTGTGTCGTGCGTGGGAAGACTAGTTAGTGGTCTAACGCACTGTGAGTGTCCATAAAAAGGTCGACATGTTTCAGCCCCAGTGATTGCCCTTGTGGGTCAAGTGGGCTTTCTTCAGGACCTAAAAGAAGGAAAAGTGGTGGAGACCTTATTTTGTATGGGTCTCTATGTATCAGGGTGTATTGACCCGATTCTCATGTGGTCAAGTAGTACCTGTTCAGAGTAAAGGAGGAAACAAAAAGAAAAAAGATGCAAGTATCATTTAGCGCATTTTCTCAAAAAATGGCGTGCTGTCTTTTTTAAGAAGAAATAATGATAAAGTAGAACATTAAAAATAACTAAAAAAATGGCAATTCTTTCTCTCCTGCGCGAAATTCTGGCAAACTTTTTAAGAAACATTTTTTCTCTTTTGTCTCCCATACGGTGCTCAATATGGAAATATATTACCATATATTTGTCTTTAAACTCCTGAGGTGTCATGTTAAGATTGACAAGAAGAAAATTGGGTTAGTCTAATAGTTCTGCACCTTATTCTGGGTGATAGTATGGACCCCGATGTCATATGTGCAGTATACCTATAATTGCGAGTGTTCCTCAGAGAAAACGACTTGGTAGGCGGTCTGTTGTAATTACTGTTGATATACTAATGTGTGTTAAAGAAAGGTTAACTGAAGTTGTGGTAGAAACAATCTTATAGCAGTGTTTTTAATAGATAACCGCAGCTTATTCTCATCAGACCTTTCGATAAATATTAGTATATCATGCGCTAGCTGTTTATTAAATAAATGCTAATGACTAGATTTGAATTACGTATTATCAAACAGCTCTAAAACGGCATGGTTTCATACCTTGAGTCTTAAATTGTGGATTTCAACGGGCAACCAGGGAGCTTGTTACCTGCTAGGGACAACAGTATAAAGCAATTTAGATTCTGTTGAGTAAAATACGTTACGGTTTTACAGCTTTCCGTCCTCGTGGCTACTTCTCAATACCTGCTGTGCAGTGTAGTACGACTTGTGCTGACACTTCCTCTGGTTGCCTGGATGTGTTTGGCTTCCGGCTTGTGATGTTTTGTACAGCCGGGGATAGAAATAAAGGAAAGACTAATTCCATTGTTAAAGAGGGAATGTCAATAAATGGTTATAGTGGTCTAGCAAGTTGGTTCAGAAGTGTTTTTATAAATAAAAATAGATAGTAAAGAATAAATTCTAATTGGAAGGTTTTTCTTATTGCAATAAATACCTGCTGCCCAGTGTAAAAATGCCTTGTGTTGACTCTACCTTAATGTATTTATTCGGCTCTGGTTTAAAAAGGGGGGGCGAGATTTCGGCTTCTGATATATTAGAAAAGAGCCGGTTTTGAAAGGAAAAAATGGAAAGAACAGACTTAGTGTAGCTCTATCACTTCAGTAAGGTATACAACTTAGGCAATTCTCGTATACTTGTCCAACCCAAGAGTTTTATAGGGTGGTTTTCTAAAGTACAGATTATATTTTAATGTCCTATGCTCAGCCACGGAATATTATCATTGAGCCCTTGGATGTTCGTTTGAAGCCGGTGCACCCATCTCTGTTCTTTTTCGAAGAGTATTTTTCTGCATTGTGATTTTTTGTTGCCAAGGTTTCCCAAATTACCCATTTTAAATCACTGGGGGTGTGTTTTGCTTCTATAAAGTGGTTGCTCATTTTTGTTGTGCTTCTTTTGCACTTGACGTTGCTCTTATGCTCGCATATTCTTTGTTTGGCTTTCCGACATGTCATCCCTATGTAACATAAGGCACAGGGACACGTGATCATATAGATCACATGTGTTGTGTTGCAGTTCGTGTGGTATTTGATCGTCCACTTAAAATTCAGCAGAAGTTGGATGGTTTTTGTTGCGGTTGTCAAATTGCAGACAGAACAGGAACCGCGTGGGTAATGGCCCACCACTGGGGGGTTATCCCATAGCCTTGGGGTTGGTTCCTCTCGTATTTGTGGTGGTGGTCTGGTATGGACCAGGATATCTTTTAAGTTCCTGGTTCTTTTATTTGCGAATCTTGGTTTTGGCCAATTCAGGGATCCTAAAGTCAGGATCCGCCAATTTTTGTTAACAATCTTTTTGACATAGTTTGAGGCTGTATTGTAAGTACTTACACATGTTACCACATCCCTTTCTTGTTCCTTTTGTGTTGTCTCCAAAAGGCTTTCTCTAGGTTGGTTTCTAGCCCTCTTTTGGCATCTGTTGATGGTTTTCTCAGGGTAATCACGGTTCCTCAATTTGTCGCATAGGTCCTTTGCTTGACTTTTGTAGTCTTGAATGTTACTACAGTTACGTCTAAGGCGCAGGAACTGACGGTAAGGGAGGTTATCCCTGAGTGGTCGCGGGTGAAAGCTTTTGTAGGAAAGTAAGCTGTTCTTTGAAGTTGGTTTGAAATATGTTTTCGTTTGGATTGTATCATTCTCAACATAGATGGTTAAATCTAGGAAATCCAATTTTGTCTTGTCAGCTGTGTAAGTGAACTTCAGCTATTCATCCCTTGTGTTGATCCATCTATGAAAGTTACTCAGACTTTCCATGTCTCCTTCCCAGATCAGGATAATGTCGTCTATGTAGCGCTTCCAAAAAGAATCCTCTGTAGAAAGGGGTTCGAGATGTTTTGTATGTATGTTTCTTCGAAGTCGCTGACGTACAGCCCTGCCACACTCGGGGCAAAGGTGCTGCCCATGGAAGTTCCATGACATTGTTGGTACAGGGTGTTGTTATATTCGAAGTAGTTCTCTGTTAAGGCTGACTTGCAGCATTCCAAAACGAAATGTCTAGGTGTTTTAAAGTCCCATTGTTTGTTAAAGAGTAGAGTCTCCAGTGTATCTAAGGTCTTTTGTTGGGGGAGACTTGTGTAAAGACTTTCTACGTCTAATCCTACAAGTAGCATGCTTTCTTCTGAGTATGTTTGATCTTTCAGGAGATACAGAACCATCAGGGTTCTGTATCTTATTCTGTGTAATATACTCTCTTGTCTCGTTCATTTCCCGGTTGATCTCCTCGAGTCTTTTTTTGTACACGGTGATATGTACCATGTTTCTCAGTTTGGCTTCACTCACTTGGATTTTGATAGTGAGTTCTTCCGTTAGTCTTGTGGACGTTTTTATTATTAGTACAAGATAATCCCTAGTACATTTCCACGAGATTGCTGACCAGTCTTTTCTAAAGACCAAGTCTTGGAGGAAGATGCGTGGAGTCAGCAATAATAAAAACGAGACAAGAGAGTATATTACACAGAATAAGATACAGAAACTTGAGAAAGACCTGAAGAGGTTTTCAATGGAACGAATGCACCCCTATGCTGCAGAATACTATAAAGCCCCAGACAACATTTCCGACAACAATTCCAGTGCGGGGACCTCCACAGATGGCTCAGACTGGAGTGGGGATGATTCTTACACACCTAGGAGAAACAGGGGACAGAACAGACGCCAAACTCGTCATAGACCAAATGCTTGGCACACACCTTACTATGGCAACCAACCACAATCAGTTCCTTTCCAACCATTTAATTCCAACTATCATGGGTGGATGAACCCGTATTTCCAAGGACCACCATCAATGGGACCACCAATGCTACCACAGATGGGCCCGAATTACACACAAAGACCACCTTTTTTAGGAAGAGGCCAGAACAATCAAAGGACAAGACGAAAAGGAGTGACCTGGACGGACCAGGAGCGACAGGTACACACCAGGAGCATGACAGGAACGAAACCCGGAACAAGTGCGACACCCTCATAATCAACCTAACAGACATAACCATAACTAAAGAACAAGAAAACATCCTCAACAAAGGACTTGGGTATGTTCCAACACCCCCCCTTGACACCTTCAAGCTACAGTGCGAAATGGCTGAATTTTGCAGGAAGCTGAAATTAAAAGCATTCTTTAACAATCAAGAAGAACATGTCATGGATGGAGACACGACACTCCGTCGCAAATCCAACTTCTGCCCCATGAACCATCAAATCCCAATCGAAATACTAACTTTCGAACAGGCAGTGATGAAGGAAGTGGATGATTTAAAAGATCACACCAAAAGACCTTTCATGAATATATCGAATGCAGAACAACAGGCATTGGACGAACTACGACAGAATGGAGATCTAGTAATTAAGCCGGCAGACAAGGGTGGAGGAATTGTCCTGCTTAGCAAAGAAAGGTACGACCAACAGTGTTTAGAATTACTCTCAGATGAAAAATTCTATAAAAGGATCACGACAGACCCTACCAAACGATTACAAAGAACAATCGAACTCATGATCAATGAAGCAGAATTGAACGACTGGGTTACAAAAAATGAGGCTGAATTTATAATAACCAAAACACCAAGGGTACCTTATTTTTATTCTCTTCCCAAGATTCATAAGGAACGGAGACCCCCACCTGGACGACCTATCATTTCAGGGATCGGTTCAATTCTAGAGCCACTCTCTCAATTCGCGGATCAATACTTAAAACCACTGGTACAACAAACACCAACATATCTAAAGAACACCAGAGACCTGTTGAATCTCCTGAAAGAACAAACATGCTCAGAAGAAAGCATGCTACTTGTAGGATTAGACGTAGAAAGTCTTTACACAAGTCTCCCCCAACAAAAGACCTTAGATACACTGGAGACTCTACTCTTTAACAAACAATGGGACTTTAAAACACCTAGACATTTTGTCTTGGAATGCTGCAAGTTAGTCTTAACAGAGAACTACTTCGAATATAACAACAATGTCATGGGACTTCCAAGGGCAGCACCTTTGCCCCGAGTGTGGCAGGGCTGTACGTCAGCGACTTCGAAGAAACATACAAACAAAACATCTCGAACCCCTTTCTACAGAGGATTCTTTTTTGGAAGCGCTACATAGACGACATTATCCTGATCTGGGAAGGAGACATGGAAAGTCTGAGTAACTTTCATAGATGGATCAACACAAGGGATGAATGGCTGAAGTTCACTTACACAGCTGACAAGACAAAATTGGATTTCCTAGATTTAACCATCTATGTTGAGAATGATACAATCCAAACGAAAACATATTTCAAACCAACTTCAAAGAACAGCTTACTTTCCTACAAAAGCTTTCACCCGCGACCACTCAGGGATAACCTCCCTTACAGTCAGTTCCTGCACCTTAGACGTAACTGTAGTAACATTCAAGACTACAAAAGTCAAGCAAAGGACCTATGCGACAAATTGAGGAACCGTGATTACCCTGAGAAAACCATCAACAGATGCCAAAAGAGGGCTAGAAACCAACCTAGAGAAAGCCTTTTGGAGACAACACAAAAGGAACAAGAAAGGGATGTGGTAACATGTGTAAGTACTTATAATACAGCCTCAAATGATGTCAAAAAGATTGTTAACAAAAATTGGTGGATCCTGACTTCAGGATCCCTGAATTGGCCAAAACCAAGATTCGTAAATAAAAGAACCAGGAACCTAAAAGATATCCTGGTCCATACCAGACCACCACCACAAATACGAGAGGAACCAACCCCAAGGCTATGGGATAACCCCCCAGTGGTGGGCCATTACCCATGCGGATCCTGTTCTGTCTGCAATTTGACAACCGCAACAAAAACCATCCAACTTCTGCCGAATTTTAAGTGGACGATCAAATACCACACGAACTGCAACACAACACATGTGATCTATATGATCACGTGTCCCTGTGCCTTACGTTACATAGGGAAGACATGTCGGAAAGCCAAACAAAGAATATGCGAGCATAAGAGCAACGTCAAGTGCAAAAGAAGCACAACAAAAATGAGCAACCACTTTATAGAAGCAAAACACACCCCCAGTGATTTAAAATGGGTAATTTTGGAAACCTTGGCAACAAAAAATCACAATGCAGAAAAAATACTCTTCGAAAAAGAACAGAGATGGGTGCACCGGCTTCAAACGAACATCCAAGGGCTCAATGATAATATTCCGTGGCTGAGCATAGGACATTAAAATATAATCTGTACTTTAGAAAACCACCCTATAAAACTCTTGGGTTGGACAAGTATACGAGAATTGCCTAAGTTGTATACCGTACTGAAGTGATAGAGCTACACTAAGTCTGTTCTTTCCATTTTTTCCTTTCAAAACCGGCTCTTTTCTAATATATCAGAAGCCGAAATCTCGCTCCCCCTTTTTTAAACCAGAGCCGAATGAATACATTAAGGTAGAGTCAACACAAGGCATTTTTACACTGGGCAGCAGGTATTTATTGCAATAAGAAAAACCTTCCAATTAGAATTTATTCTTTGCTATCTATTTTTATTTATAAAAACACTTCTGAACCAACTTGCTAGACCGCTATAACCATTTATTGACATTCCCTCATTAACAATGGAATTAGTCTTTCCTTTATTTCTATCCCCGGCTGTATAAAGCATCACAAGCCGGAAGCCAAACACATCCAGGCAACCAGAGGAAGTGTCAGCACAAGTCGTACTACACTGCACAGCAGGTATTGAGAAGGAGCCACGAGGACGGAAAGCTGTAAAACCGTAACGTATTTTACTCAACAGAATCTAAATTGCTTTATACTGTTGTCCCTAGCAGGTAACAAGCTCCCTGGTTGCCCGTTGAAATCCACAATTTAAGACTCAAGGTATGAAACCATGCCGTTTTAGAGCTGTTTGATAATACGTAATTCAAATCTAGTCATTAGCATTTATTTAATAAACAGCTAGCGCATGATATACTAATATTTATCGAAAGGTCTGATGAGAATAAGCTGCGGTCATCTATTAAAAACACTGCTATAAGATTGTTTCTACCACAACTTCAGTTAACCTTTCTTTAACACACATTAGTATATCAACAGTAATTACAACAGACCGCCTACCAAGTCGCTTTCTCTGAGGAACACTCGCAACTATAGGTATACTGCACATATGACATCGGGGTCCATACTATCACCAAGAATAAGGTGCAGAACTATTAGACTAACCCAATTTTCTTCTTGTCAATCTTAACACTGACACCTCAGGAGTTTAAAGACAAATATATGGTAATATATTTCCATATTGAGCACCGTGTGGGAGACAAAAGAGAAAAAATGTTTCTTAAAAAGTTTGCCAGAATTTCGCGCAGGAGAGAAAGAATTGCCATTTTTTTTGTTATTTTTAATGTTCTACTGTATCATTATTTCTTCTTAAAAAAGACAGCACGCCATTTTTTGAGAAAATGCGCTAAATGATACTTGCATCTTTTTTCTTTTTGTTTCCTCCTTTACTCTGAACATGTACTACTTGACCGCATGAGAATCGGGTCAATACACCCTGATACATCGAGACACATACAAAATAAGGTCTCCACCACTTTTCCTTTTTTTAGGTCCTGAAGAAAGCCCACTTGACCCACAAGGGCAATCACTGGGGCTGAAACATGTCGACCTTTTTATGGACACTCACAGTGCGTTAGACCACTAACTAGTCTTCCCACGCACGACACAGATTTTAATATATCTCGAACCCAGATTGATTAAATTTTACAAATCGGGGTCTACGAGTTTTAAACATTTTGAGATTCACTTCACTAAAAACACTTTCACCTTTCTTTGATCGCTACTGCAATAACCAGTGGTTTTCCTCCGGATGGAGGAAGCATACAAAAACTAACCCTATGATGATGCTGTCACGTTTTTAAGAGCAGGGCGGATAATCAAGATATACTGCTTTTCCGACTTTTGTACGTGAATGAGGGTTTTTTATCGGTACACTGCACAAATTTAATAAAACCCTGGTTACTCAGGTCAAGTGATCCATTCTCATTTTGATATCTAACCCACTTACATAGGTGGACATCATATACCAGGCCAGCTCCTCACAGTTACCCATTAAGATTTTAGCTTCAAGTGGAATAAACTCCGGAAGGGGTTTTGGGTGAGTATGGAGGGCGTGCCGGACCTGAAGGTATTTATAGAATTGGGGGTTTGTGAGGAAAAAGACTCTTGTAGGTTAGCAAAGGAGCATTTATTGAGTCCCCGAATACACGTCCTCGAGTTGGAAGATCCCGATGGAATCCAAAGTCTGGAAGCCGGCAAGCGACGCCAATTCCTTCATCCAGGTGCCGTGCCATTACGGAGTTTGTTGTGTGAGTTTGGCATTCCACTGCACATGGTGCATGGTGGCACGCCAGGCTAGGAGTAACACTCATGTAACTGTGGGCATCTGGGAGGGGATCGGGTCTCTATGTAGCAGTGCCTGCAGAGTAGGGAAGCCTAGCCATCCAAGTTATAGCTTATAGTAGGCCTGGTCTGACCACCGCCCGTTAAACCAATCGTGGGCCAAGTGGAGTTGGGAAGCAAGGTGGTAGAGGTTCAGATTAGACATGCCCAGTCCACTGTCAACCTGGACTCGCTGGCAGTGGGTGAGCGCTAGCCGTTGTCGTGTGCCTCACCATAGAAAGGTGCGAGCATCGCCCTCTAGCTTCTGGAACCAGGATTTTGGAATTTGGAGGGGGAAGTTGAGGAAGATTTAGAGGAAGCGGGGCAAAATCATCATTCTATATAGAGCTATGAGGCCCATCACATTAAGGGGGAGGCATTGCCACTTGGTCAGGTCTGTTTTTGCTTTCCGGAGCAGCGATTGTAAATTCAGGGTCCAGGTGAGCTCTGGGTGGAGTGCCACCCATATGGCCAAATATTTGAAACTCAGCCTGCAAAGGGAGATGGACAATTGCCAGTCGAAGCAGTCCCTCGACGGAGCCAGGGGAACCAGCACAGATTTGGCTCGGTTCACCTTCAGGCCAAAGGCAGGTCCAAAGGCCTCCAGAAAGAGGAGGGAGCGTGGGCCACTCTGTGCTGGGTCCACCAGATACAGGAGGACGTCATCTGCATAGAGGGCGATGGGGTCTTCATGGTTGGTGTGCCACCTCCATCTCCTGTACATCCGGTCGCCACGAATGAGCTGAGCTAGAGGCTCCATCGCTGAGGCAAAGAGCAGGGGGAATAAGTGGCCACCCTGCCTCATGCTGCATCGAATGGGGAAGGGGTCAGAAAGGACCCCGTTCACTTGCACCCAGGCCAGGGGGTAAGAATAAAGCACATCGACCATGCCTCAAAGACAGGGGCCAAGGTCGGTACGGGATAGAACTTTGCAGAGGTAGTCCCAGTCCACTGTATAAAAGGCCTTCTCAAAGTCAATTAGGAGTAGGGCCAAGTCAGAGGGAAGGGACTGGCGATGGGCAAGGGCCACTCATAGCCGTCGGATGCAGTGTCGGGTGCTTCTTTGAGGCATAAAGCCGCACTGGTCCAGGTGGACGAGTGTCGGCAGTATCCTTTTCAGTCTGTTGGCCAGGATTGTGGCGAAAAGTTTTATTTCGCAGTTGAGCAGGAAGATGGGTTGGTAGTGGGCACAGGAGCTGGAGGGGTGCTGTGTTTTTGGAATCACCACAATGGTGGCAGAGTCCAGGTCCTCCAGGAATGAGCCCTGTTGACATGCCTCCCCAAAGAGCTCAAGGAAGTGGTGGAGCGGTAAGTCCAGGTTTTTCACCAGGTATTCCATGGGGAACTCGTCCGGGTCTGGTCTTTTTCTGGGCTTCAGCCTTGAGAGGGAGTCCCCAATCTCTTCCATCATAATGGGGTCTTATAGCGATTGGGAGTCCCCCTGGGGGAGGGATGGGAGGTTGACTGTGTCTAAGAGGTGATCGCTGGTCGCTGCGTCTCTATCTTTTGGCACGGAGTACAGTTCCTCATAGTAAAGGGCCAAGGCACGGGCAATGTCTGGCAGAGCCTAGTGCTTGTGGCCTGTCTAGTCTCTAATCTCTGGAACTATTCTATTGACCTGTTGGTGGGAATCCAGCCAATACAATATTTTCCCATTCTTATCGCCCCATCCGTAAATATTGGCCCTCGTTGTGTGCCAGAGGTGTTTGGTTGCTGGCGGACCAGAGTGTACTTACTCGGGCCACCATTCCGGAGTTGGTAAGGAAGTAGGATTGAAGTTCCATTCTTAGGGCTTGGACAAAAGTTTTGTCTTAAAGATACCACGTGTTGATGCGCCATATGGGCCTCTGCATCGTGTGGTGACCTCCCAGGTCAAGGAGTATGGGGGAGTGGTCCGAGATCCCTCTGGGCAGTATGTTGATGTGGGTCAGCACTTGACAGTCCAAAGCCGGCAGGGGAAGCAGGTCGATGCGTGAGTGGGTGTGGTGAGAGGCCAAGGTGTGCATGTACTGTTGGAATGTCAGGTGCCAGGACTGCCAGTTGTCACAGAGGCCCCAGGCGGATAGCCAGTCTGTAAGAAGTCTGGTTCTGGGATATCTGGAAGTAGCGGGCCTAGTACAATCACGTGTTGTTGTGGGGATTGCATTAAAGTCCCTGCCTAGCATGGTGAGACCATGCAGGAGGCGGGCGAGGTGCATCAATAGGTCAGCCAGGCAGCCTCCCAGGGCGGCACTGGGTGCGTAGATGGACAGCAGCACGACCACCCGCCCCTCCAGGGTGCCCTCCAGTGTCACAAAGCACCCCTGGGGATCATGGGAGAAATGAGAAGCCACTAGGGGGAAGGAAAGGTGTAGAAGAATGGTGACCCCCTCGCTCCCCGCGAGAACCCTGCATGAAGGACCCTTTGTAGCCTTTGCGGAATAGTAAGGGACAGCATTCACCTTGAAGGTGGGTTTCCTGCAGGAATAGGACTTCTGGTAAGTGGTGATGGACAAATGTAAAGACCGCTGAATGCTTGATCCTATCTAACAGACCGTTAACATTCCATGACAGTACCTTGAGCTCCAACGGATGGGGTCGAGTGTGTTTTCTGAGTGGGCTGCATGCCTGGCAGGGGCGACGGGGAAGGCCTACCTGACAGTGAAACATGCATCCGGGAGGCTCTGAGAATGACTTGGGCAACAGGTTTATGGATGCTCAGGAGAGTAGAAAGTGTGCCTGCGCCTGTAGGGAAAGAAATGTCCTGAACAGCCAACATATAACAAAAACCACTGCCCCCAACTCCCACCCCACCCCATACTTCTACCCCAGAAGCATCTGTCGCCCACAGGAAGTAGAACATTAAAGTCGGCATAAGTGCCCGTGATAGTTTTACAGTGGCGGTTGGGGTGGACAGGATTCAGAGCGCCAGCTGCTTCTAAAGAGTTAATGCAAGTTCCGGTTGAAATGGCAGAGCAACAAGTCTGTTGTGCCTCGGTACAGGATGGGGGACCACTGCCATCGTGTCAGTTGGCATGTTCCACGTCTGAGGGCTGGCCAAGCACAGGGCTACGGGAAAAGTCTGAGTCCAATTGAGGGACTGAAGAGGATTTCAGGGAGGGAGACGGTGGGCTTGCCGTGCCTCCAAGGTCTGGCCCCTCTCCCTCCAGATGGTCCTTAGATGGGGCTCTCGTAATATGGCATGGCGATGAGGAAAAGCCCAGTGGGGAGGCCAAGCGAGTCCCACTGAGGCTCCTCCGGGAGCTACGGCGCCACCCGTTAGGATGCAGCTGGGAGCATGCAGTTTAATCCACAAATGGGCCTTCGGGCCGCTGGTGGAGGAGGGGGGCATTCACGCAGCAGCCTTTCCTCTGTCGGCCACTGCCAGGCCTCTTCGGGTGTGTCGGAAAAGATGGACTTGTTCCAGAAGATTACACTAAGTCGGGCTGGGAAAAGGAGGCAATACTGTAGACCCATGTTCCGCAGTTTCTTTTTGACATCTTGGTAGGATTGCCTGCATTCCTAGACTTCCCTGATATAATCCGGTAAAATCATGACTTTGGTGCCGCTATGCTGGAGGTCTGGCCTGGCACGCGCCGCACTCAGGACCTCATCCCAGTCGCGGAAGTTTAGCATGCAGACGATGATCGGTCGAGGGGTGGCACCGGGAGGGGGCCTCGGGGACAAGGATTGATGGGCCTGCTCGACTACAAACCATGGAGACTGGAGTACCTAGGGCTTCCAGTACCTGAGCCACTTTTCCATGAGGTCTGCCATTTGTGGCAGAGCCATGTCTCAATGGACTCCGGGACTCCCACGATTCGGATATTGTTTCGCTGCAAGCAGTTTCCCGCGTCTTCCACCAGTGCATGCAGCTGCACTGTTCGAGCCAAAAGTGAGGAAACTTGGGTTTTGAGGGTCGAGACGTCATCTTCGACTGTGGAGATCTGGGACTCCATCTCTGTGATCCTGGCTATGGCGTTACACAGGTCTTGGTGAAGCAACGCTATGTCCATTTTCACTTCTCCAACTCTGGCCTCCACTGCCGCTTGAGAGGTTTGGTTCACCTGTAAGATGACTGACAGATCATTAGGTGGGGCCTCAGCATTGCCTGTGTCCGCAGAGCCCAAGGAGCCGGAAGCGGGACCACTGGAGCTGGTGGTGTAGTGATCTATCGGCATCTGCGATGATGCAGCACGTGGAGCCTTGTCTTTCCTCATGACCGGGGTCTCTTCAAGCCCTTTCCGGGTCCATCCCCAGTCTCAGTTCCATCTTACTGTATATTCCCATTCTCAGCAGATAAAGCATCGAGTTTTACTCAATTGCAGCTTGTCCAAACTACTTGCTTTCTATACCCAGCAGAAATAGTAACTAGCGTCATTTAATCTGAATCTGTGCATATTATTTACTTTAGAAATTAGTGCTCGTTATGCGCAACAGTATAACAAATGAGTTAGATCACCGTACCCCTGTCAGCACAGCAGGATGTGCTCCCACATAATGCGGATAGTGGAGGATTGCCACTTAGACTAATAGTGCCATATAATAGGCACCAGCAAATGTAAATATATTCAGAACGCAAATAAAGGTGTTATATACATAAGTATGTCTTATGGATTAAATTACAGCATGTAATTTCTGTGTACTTGATATGAGCTTATTCACATATATCGGGCACGGTTTTTGCCTTTTATCCCAAAATACGAGCAATCAAAACTATAGCAACAACAAACCATTCTAAGATGGCGCCTACCTACGGGCCTACATCCAGGGTTGCGACATCACTGTGACGTCATCACGTAAGCAAGACGCGCATAATAAGGAAGACGCGTAATGGCGCCTTCCACACACAGATTCAGGCAAGGCGAGTGGCGAAGGTGGAGGAAGCCATAGAGCAGAGGTAAGTGGACTCCCAGACTATCGGTGTAGCCCATCTGGCATACTTGTGTCCATTTAGGACACACAAAAGTTGAAGGTGTAAAATTAAGGATTTATTTACACGTGGCTATAACTTACCCGTAATTTCAGGTGTGCACGAGCCAACATAGTATTCCCGGTTTGGATTGTTAGGAGAGGGAAGAGAAAGGAAAAAGGATCATCTGACATCCCCCGTACTTGTACCTGCTGCGTTTGTCTCGTTATGGGACTATTTTAAGGAATGACCCGCAGCAGCAGACATACCGCGACCAGTAAAACACAGCCACTGTATATCTCTCAGTGCCAGTAAGTATGTATGTCGGCCTAGCGGTGCCAGTTCCTAACCAAACCTTAGACAAACGATGACAGTCATAGTAAATACATTAAAGGGAGCAGTATGCTGTTACTACACATTGAGCTGCCGTAACATTTTGTCTCACGAATTATTCCCGCATTAACAATAACTGACTTCCCCCATCAGGGTTACCATGTAACAATAAAAATATAACCAAAGTAGCAGTGGAGGTGGCACTTATTTGGGCAGTATGACAATAGTAGAAATAAAATTAAAGTGATCGTTGCACTACACTAGCATTGCAGTAAATGACTGTCATTTGCACAAACAGCGAGCAAGAGCGCATGTTGGCTTTGCATATTTTAAATCTCTCTTTGTATAACGAAAATCCCCTTTTTCCCTCTTTAGACAATGTTCTAAAAAGAGATTATTGCGGTTCCATAGGATCTGGCATTCTTGTGACATACATTTAAAAATGATAACCAACAAGGGAACTAACTATTGAGCTTTTAATAGGTAATACCACATACTATATATATGTAGTGTCTCTTCTTAGGCACAAACAAACATTTGCAATAACAACTTTTTCTTGTTGTCTATTATGCCAGCCACAGCGACTATTGTAGCAGTGGCACACATTGTCAAAAGCCAGCCTGAGTCAGATGGGAAATTAAAAAGAATTCAGTGGCTAATGAAAGGATATTTTAATTGAAGGATAACAGAGTGCCCCAAGGTAACACCCTACAAAACTTAATGAGTGTTCTCATCCCAGATATCAACAAACAGATTTAATAATTACCATTTGTTGTCCACTCTAATGTTATAGTGACCGCACTTACTGAAACGATAACTGATATAAGCCAGCCTCTGCCAGAAGGGAGATCAGAGAGAAAGAGGAACATTTGAGTGCCTACATCTACAACTGAAAACAAGCAGGACAAAAACCAAGGGGTTAGTCATGCACATAGAAATAAAAAGTGTGGGGTATAAGTAGCAACACACTTTAGTCTTGGTTGGGCTATAAGGAAATAAGGCTCTTTTAAATAGGCAGACCCTCTCCTGGTCTGCTCTGCACAGAAATTTTAGTTTGTTCTAAAAAGTGTTCCCCTTTTTTTCTTTTCTTCAAACTGTCGATTTATTTTTCTATACTCTGCAGCATGGTAAATGGTCAGACTTTCAACACCATTAATAATGTATGAACACACTGTATAGCAGTAGTATCAAAATAAAAAATCTTGCTATAAAAGTAAATTTTCCTCAGGGCGTTACGAATGACATGCATCCCTCTTTAAATTCTAGATCCCCTACCTTACCTCCGCTGCATTTAAATTCATAAGAGTAAGCGGTCCTGAAGAAGGTGGTTCAAATCAGCTCACCACCGAAACGTGCGTTGGCCTGGTTGTTTCCAGCAGGCTGCATAACCATGGATATTTAAGAAGATTTAATCACCATGAGTTTTGAATTGCAAGACATTTCGCAGCTGGAAATTGATGATTGTATTGTGATGTGTGCATGGGTTTGTTTGGTATGCTTTGATTGTATGTGAGGTTGGTACGAATGTGACTCTGGTAAGGGATATTTATGCACTGTTTGATTATTTTGATAATATTTATTGAATTATTTATCTTTGATCTGTAAATTGTTTATAGGTATCATCATGCTTTATTGAATTTTTGTATATACAGATTGCAAAAGAAAAATGATTGTCTCACTATTTATGAAATGATATTACAAGAACAAATGAAAAAAGAGATAAAAGAAATAAAATACAAATATTTTTTTAAGAAGTAAGTAAAGTATACATCCTCTGTTAGACCAATTGTTGTATCTCACATTATTGAGGGATAGCCCAAAAGAGCCAGTTTTGGCCAAAGTGAATCAGTGGGTGGTCGAGCGGGAGGCTCATATATTTGCAGTGTTTGTTTCCCTTTTTTCTCCCAGACCACAGAATCTTTATCAAGGGGTACCTTTGTTCTAGTATTGATGCAGCACGTGGAGCCTTGTCTTTCTCCATGACCGGGGTCTCTTCAAGCCCTTTCCGGGTCCATCCCCAGTCTCAGTGCAGGAAGTCTCAGGGAAGACAGGTGGAGACACTGAGAGGCCCTGACGGTGGCAGATATCAAGTCTGTTGGTGGCAGCGCCACACCGGGGGACACCCTGAGGGGGAAAAGAGGCACCACAGGTGGTCGCCCCCATGGTACTCGCCCTGCACCAAGTTGTGCAGCGAGAAGTCTGCAGAATGATTGATTCGGGGGGGCTGCTTGCCAGTCCACAGGGGCCGGGGGGGCTGTCATCCCCAGGGCACCCAGGTCCATCCTCCCAAATTGACTCACACAGGTCTGGGGTCCAGGATGGGCCAGGAAGGAGAAGCTGTCGCCGGGGGGGGGCAGGGGTGCCCAGTCCAATGGAGCAGGATAGCAAAGCAGTCAGTCTAGCTAAAGCTGTGTCAGGGGGTGGTCGCCAATTTACCACAGGTATTGTGAGGGTCCGAGGGTGTCACCCGCCAAGACCCCCTGTTGCTGGATCGGCCCCTTTTCCGCGCTGGGGGGCCCTCGTCTCTGGCATTAAATCAACCCCCCCAGGGATCAGGCACACAGCAAAACAGCTCATTTTCTGTCATTCCAGGGGGAGGGAAGAGCGAGGGGCACCAGCACCGACCTTGTACTGGTTTGTGCAGCATGGTGGTAGGCGGCCAGGTCAGGGTGGGGCCCCAAGCACTCAGTGGAAAACTCTGGTCATAGTCCACTCCCCAAGTCTAAGGAAGGCCTACAGCCCCATGCGCACCTCCTGTACCTCTAAGTCCTGCTGGGCCCCTCGCTGGAAAATACACTGGTGCAGACACTGTCCCCCAGGGGGGTACCCGGTCATGGCGGAAGGGCGGAACTGAGCAGGGCAGCAAGACGAGTCAAATGGTTGGGGTCAACTGATGGGCCCTCCAGGGTACCGTGCAGACCCAGGCTCCAACTATGCACTGATCTGTGCAGCGAAGTCAGGCACGGGACCCCGGGATGCCGGCCAGTCTCAGGCCTGGCCCAGGAAAGAACCACTGCTGCTGGAGCCAGTCAAGGTTGCAGCGGTCCAGACTCATCAGCCCAGGCGAGGGGTACCACAGGGTCATCGCAGAGGGTCGAGCGGGGGAAGCGCTGTATGGGCCAGGCAGCTGGCATAACCGGGCCTCACAGTTTGGGTCACGCAAGTTGCTGCACGGCCTGGGCTGCATGCAAGGGGGGACTTCCCTGGTCTGGTCAGGGTCTGCAGGAGGGCACCTGCGCCACACCACAACCCCTCCACAGCATCGTCAGTCCGGCCCACTGCAGCCTGCTTGTTTCCAGGAGGTTCTTCCATCACGCCCCAGGTTCAGTTACTCTCCCAGTAGCGGCGCAGCAGTCAAGGCATCTGGCACCCACTGGGCTTCACAGATCACAGCAGGAGCTCTCCCAGATCAGGCACTGTGAGATCCGGGGGTCAGCAGCAGCTGTTGTCACGAATATTCATCGGATTGGGTTGGTTCACGGTGGAGCTCGTGACTCAAGCGACCACCATGTCGGCCTTCTTGGCCATGCCCCCATTTGTCGGTCTTTTAAGTAAACTTTATATATAGGATAGAATTATTTCCAGACAATACAAAGATTCTGAATATTGGGGAAAGTTGCCAGAAACATTATTATAAAACGAAACTTAATAGCATGGGTACCAGACAGCTCAGATCCGCCAACAGATTGCATGCTGGCAGTGCTAGAAAATATTTTCATAGGTGTTTTTTCTTGTGTTGGAGGAATTCCAAATAACTGTTCTTGACTTCGATCTAATACAACCTAATTATTAAAGACAACATCAATGTTCGGGAATGTAAAGTCTTCCATACGAGGAGTTGCAGTCCCACCACCAGCAGCAACAAGTAACACGTCTTCAGTGTTTGTGCGGGCCAGAGTTTGCATATCTTGAGTGGCTTGCAGATGTAATTTTTCAGGTAGGCACTGTTGAGATGGTTTAGACATTAGAACGGCCCCAGAAGCAATCTCCATTTTCAAAAAGCAATAGGGGAAATTCCTTTAAGGGCATTTATATGAGAAGATTTGTTTTCTAGTGGCTCTGACCTTTTCTTTCTACAAGATCTGGTGGAAATTATGCGGCCCAAATGGAGTTTTTTAGCCATCATTATAATCTCAATTGATCTCAATTAAGTTGATCAGAACTTCCAATTCTACATCAGGATGTCCTGATCACAGCCAAAACTCAGCAAAAACCTATGTAAACCTTGGGTAACAGCTGAAAGTCCCTAGGAATCCCTTCGGTGCTTTGTCCAAGATTAAACTTTCTCTCGCCAATGTCTAAATTATAATTCACCAGCAGTGGCGGCCAGAGTCATGGCAGCGTGGCGGAGTCAAGACAAACCCCCCTAGAAAATAAAACCACTTGCCTGCCACTCGCCACATTGCTGGCTCTGTGCTCTTCTGCTGCTGCACTGCATAGGCTCCCTGGCTCCCCTGCGGACAATCCTGACATTGCAGGAAGACAGGGAGCCTGTGCTTTGCTGTCTCCAACCCAGCAAGGCAGCTGGGGTTGGAGACAGCTCAGTGCTCATGGGTGTTTGGCTGGCCTGAGACAGCCGGTCAAACACACATGTGCACTGACAGCAGTGCTGCATACCGCTCTCCCTCCAGCCTCACAGCCTGTCATCGTCTGCCCTGCCCCCAAGACTCATTTGAACTGAAAAATAAAACAATAATAAACCCTTGTTATTATTGCTTCCATTTTTTGAGTTTTGGGGCTGCTGGCGGGGGATGACATACCTTTGCCATTGCGTATGAGCTGCCGTTGCTTACCAGATACTTAAAGATAGCACAGAACAGAAAAAAAACATATTTTCTATGGTGCAGTAATATCATATTACTGAAATGACTAATTGACTTTCTTCTTGCTTCCCAAACTGCTTTCTCACACTGGGTAATTAGACGGGGAGATGTAAATCCTAATTAGGCAGTCATACAAGTTAGAAGCAGAAGAAGTCACTGTGGTGGACTTAATTCCTCCTGCTATGGCTTCTGTCTGCCTGCCGCCACCTCTACACAACGGCTCGCTATTATCAGTGATGTCATTTGAGATGTCATCATTGGTGTCATCAGTGATGTCTCTGGCCATGTCATGAGTGATGTAATATGCGATGTCAACAGCAGTGCATTGCGGGGGCGTGAGTTATAGTTAGCTCAGCTAACTATAGCGGCTGAATTTCTCTGGTTGTGTACAAGTGAAATGTCAGCCTAACTATAACGTTCCTGTAACCTGTGGTTTCTAAAGTAAATATCTAAAGTTTTTAAATGCTAATTTCTAACTACAACGTCCCTGAAACCTGTGTTTTTTCAGTGAATTTCTAAGGTTTTTTGAATGCTAATACCTAACTATAACGTCCCTGAAACCTGTGTTTTTTTCAGTGAATTTCTAAGGTTTTTTAAATGCTAATACCTAACTATAACTTCCCTGAAACCTGTGTTTTTAGTGAATATATATATATATATATACAAAAAAAGATTTTTAAACATATTTTAATGTTTTTATATACATTTTTATATAAGTTTAATATATGCAGTAAATAGTTGGGTTTTTTTAAAATATAAAAATGGGCTGCAAGATGCTACCTTGCCATGATACAGGGGGATGATTGGATGAGTGAATGGGTAGTGCCTGAATGATTGGATAAGTGCATGTGAAGTGCCTGGGTGACTGGATAAGTGCGTGGGAAGTACCTGAGAGAAAGCAGGAGTGTACGCATAGTGCCTGAGTGAATGGTTGAGTGCAAGGATAGTGCGTGAGTGATTGGATGAGTGCATGGGTAGTACCTAAGTGCATGATTGAGTGCAAGAGTAGTGCCTGAGTGATTGGATGAGTGCATGGGTAGTACCTGAGTGAATGCATGAGTGCTAGGATACTGACTGAGTGATTGGATGAGTGCATCAGTAATGCTTGGGTGATTGGATGAGTGCAAGGGTAGTGCCTGGCTCATTGGATGAGTGCATGGGTAGTGTCTAGGTGATTGGATGAATGCATGGATTGTGACTGAGTGAATGGATGACTGCAAGCGTAGTGCCTGGGTGATTGGATGAGTACATGTGTAATGCCTGAGTGAATGGTTGAGTGTAATAGTAGAGCTTGGGTGATTGGATGAGTGCATGACTTGTGTGTGTGTGTTTGCATGAGTGCATTTGTAGTGTTTGGTTGTTTGGTTGGGTGCATGGGTAGTGCCTGAGAGAATGCAAGAGTGTATGTGAAGTGTCTGAAAGAATGGATGTGTGCAAGAATAGTGTTTGAATGACTGGATGTGTGCATGGGTTGTGCCTCAGTGAATGCATGAGTGCAAAGTAGTACCTGGGTGATTGAATGAGTGCATGGGTAGTGCTTGAGTGAATGGATGAGTGCAAAGGTAGTGCCTGAATTATTGGATGAGTGCCTGGGTAGTACCTCAGTGAATGGTTGAGTGCAAGGGTAGTGCCTGAGTGATTGGATGAGTGCATGGGTAGTACCTGGGTGATTTTATGAGTGCATGGGCAGTGCACGAGTGAATGCATGAATGCAAGGATAGTGCCTGAATGATTGGATGAGTGCATGGGTGGTGTCTGCATGATTAGATGAGTGCATGGGTAGTGCCTGGGTGATTGAATGAGTGCATGGGTAGTACCGGAGTAAATGGATGAGTGCAAAGGTAGTGCCTGGCTCATTGGATGAGTGCATGGGTACTGCCTGGGTGATTGGATGAATGCATGGGTAGTGCCTGAGTGAATGGTTGAGTGCAAGGGTAGTTACTGAATGATTGGATGAGTGCATGGGTAGTACCTCAGTGAATGGTTGAGTGCAAGGGCAGTGCCTGGGTGATTGGATGAGTGCATGGGTAGTACCTGAGTGAAAGGTTGACTTTAATAGTAGTGCCTGGGTGATTGGATGACTGCACAACTAGTGCCTGTGTGATTGCATGAGTACATGCGTAGTGCCTGGTTGATTGGATGAGTGCATGGGTAGTGCCTCGGTGAATGCATGAATTCAAAGTTAGTGCCTGGGTGACTGAATGAGTGCATGGGTAGTGCCTGAGTGAATGGATTAGTGCAAGGCTAGTGCCTGGCTCATTGGATGAGTGCATGTGTAGTGTCTGGGTGATTGTATGAATGCATGGGTGGTGCCTGAGTGAATGGATGAGTGCAAGGCTTGTGCCTGGGTGGTTGGATGAGTGCATGTGTAGTCCCTGAGAGAATGCATGAGTTCATGGGTAGTGCCTGAGTAATTAGATGAGTGCATGGGTAGTGGTTTAGTGATTGGATGAGTGCATGGGTAGTGCCTGGGTGACTGCATGAGTGCATGGGTATTGCCTGAGAGAACGGATGAGTGCATGGGTAGTGCCTTGTGATAGAACGAGACCATGCATAGTGCCTGAGTGAATGGTTTAGTGCAAGGATAGTGTCTGAGTCATTGGATAAGTACATGGTTAGTACGTGAGAGAATGCAGGAGTGTATGCATAGTGCCTAATTGAAAGGATGAGTGCAAGGATAGTGCCTGGGTGATTGGATGAATGCATAGGTAGTGGGTGAATGATTGGATGAGTGCAAGGGTAGTGCCTGAGGGATTGGATGAGTGCATGGGAAGTGCCCGGATGATTGGATAAGAGCATGGGTAGTACCTGAGAGAATGCAGGAGTGTATACATAGTGCCTGAGTGAATGGTTGAGTGCAAGGACAGTGCTTGAGTGACTGGATGAGTGCATGGGTAGTACCTAAGTGAATGACTAAGTGCAACAGTATTGCCTGAGTGATTGGATGAGTGTAATAGTAGAGCCTTTTCTCTGGCAGCTTCACCATTCACCGGCTGCTCAGAATGTTGGGCCTAGCCTAATATAAAACAGCAACCCTTCCCATGTCACTGTTGTAAGTCTCACGATGTCTCCAAAGGCTTGGATGCGTGTGTCTGTGCCTTTTCCTAATGACATGATACATAAAAAGAAACCTTGAAATAGTAGGATACCTGTGCTTCAGACTGCATGCTCTCTAAGTTTCTGTAGAAGAAGGTACATGTGATCCAGCGGTGTACTAGCAGCAGATACTCCACTACCATATACTCACCTGGGCCCATATAACTACTTGCACAAAATACCAAGTAGACCGCTGGAACTTAGTTTATGATTTTCATACTTTAAGATCTAGTTATTTCTTTTCCCTAACTAAAACTTTCACTGATCAATTAGTTCTTTCCTCTGGTCAATGGACCATTAGTTGGAACTAGTTGATGGTGATAATTAACATAACTTATTAAACATTTCTCGATTAAAATGAAATAATCACAGACTCGGGAAGTTTTAAAATCTTTATCTAAATTAATTGCAGTGTGAACCATCTCAAAGTTTCAGTACAAACACCCTCATTCGCAAGAGTGTCAATTCAATCAATTCTCAATAAGCAATAGCAATTCAGATCCACACAATAACTATGCTCAGAAAGAAGAGGACAGAGAGAGAAGAACATCTATCAATACGATGAATTTATAATTACCAAGTATGGTGTGAAGACCAACCCCTGGCCAAAGGGCTGGTAAGGGTCCCCAGGATAGATCAGGAGACAAAGACTTCAGGACAGGAACCAGGACAGGATACTTCACCTCTCTAAATATCGACGACTGCGTCGCACCCCTCTCTGACACTCTCTTCCTCCTCGTGGTTCTTCCACGATCTTCTTTCTAACCCAATTAAGTTAAAATAGATGGTTCTGCATTCGATTTCTTCATCAGCGTCTCACTGCATCAGCACCACCCCCAACACCGACAGCATCCCGAGCTCTCGACTTCCAGCATCAACGCTTCTCCCGTGTCTGCTCCAGTAGCTAACTAACTAACTAAAACTACCTCAATTATACCTTTCCATAACCATGTACCACCCATTAATGTTTCAATTTCACAAAATACTAACTCTGATTGGACAGGCGAGGGGGATGATCGTCACACCATGCTTACATTTCACTTATTTCATTAAACCATTGTTTTCAAATCCCTCCCCTCAAACTTTATTAAATCATTTCCTTTCCTATACATCTCCAATCTTTCTTAATACAAAATGTTGCAATGTCATGAATAAAGCTTCTTCATATGAACTCTTCACCCTCATGTTCCCAGGGCACATCTTCGCTGGCCTTGGACGCGTGACAAGTCCTTACTCATCTTTCCTTATTCTCTCTCTGGTGCGCATGCATGGGGTCAAGTCAGTCAGCTCAATTCAGACAAGTGTGGAGGGCCCAAATGCGCACTAATAATAAAGTCAAAAGAAGAAATGTTATTCTCAAAAATAAATGGTTTCCCTGTACACCACCAACCTCTACTCTAACCCACTCTAATTATTATTACCCTTTCTGCATTTGCGTTAGTATAAAACGTATTTTCTATTTCAGTCAAGCAGGTGCCATGCATGTGAGCTTTCAAGCGGCCATTTTATTATCTTTTGCGCAGGCGCAAGATTTTCCCTCCAAGCATTAGTACGTCATACTACGTAGATGTAGTAGACGAATGCACAGTAAAGATCCCTTGTTAGAGAGCGTTTTAGTCCTTCATTCATGTTATTACAGTTAGTAAACACATTGGTAAGCTTCACTGTCCTGCGCGTCTTTTTCTAAATGCGAATTATTAATTACAAACACGTTGTTAGTAATTCGTTAATGAGATAAAATGAAAGGATTGCTTCCGAGCAAGTCTCATTTACGAGTCCTTGCTCCATCAATCCCCTCTCTGATGGCATCTTAAGCCATCATAAAATTACCCATCCCATCCCAGATACCAACTTTAGCACATCTCAGTTTTCTCTATTTCTCCTCTCAATTTTTCATCAATCAACTCGTTTCCTTCTAAATCCTTCATTTTCTTTTACAGTTTGCCTTTCATTTCTTCCAGCTGTATTTCATCATATTTTCTTTTTCTTTTCTGTCCCTTTCCTTTTCTTTCAAAATGTATTTTTTCTTTCCTTCCTCTTATACAACACTTATATGTAATCATTATTATTATTACTACTGTTATTATCATAACTAATGGTATTATTATTTGACCTAGAAAACTTTTCCCAAAATCAACAAACCATTTCCCTATTGATGTTATACTTTTTGTTAGTCTTCCCCACACACTGTCAACCTCCAGTTGGGTCAAGTCTTTATGCATTCTTGTGATGTTATCAATATATCCTCTAAATTCTCTGCTCTTGTACAGAATATAAGTGCAGCAATGTTGAATTTTCAACATGCCACAAACTCCACCTTCTGTTGCTAATAATATGTCAAGAGCAAGACGGTTCTGTAAAACCATAGACCTGATTGCAACCATTTCTGTGTTAATCATTAAGAATCCTCTTGCAGTGTCTGTAGAAAGACGATCAACTATGGTTGATAACTTACAAATTTTCTGTGAATTAAGAATGACTCCAACTGAGGGTATCAGTGCACTAAAAATGTCTCCTACAATTTCAGAAAAACTAGCTCTTCTTCTACGTGTTAGTCCATTAGAATTTCCATTGGTTCCACTGATTTTATCTACATGATAGATTTTTGGAAAAACTATTCCAAAGTAGCAGCTCCCGTACCATCTTGCAGGTAACCTATAATAGGCGTTGTTCCCACAAACATAATACACTCCTGGAAATACAGGATCAGTTCCCCCTTTTAGTCCCCACCCTCCTAGAATTAGGAAGTTGTGTTCACATTCACTGGAACCAATGTAATTATTGTTATAATCTGTCTTTAATCTATGGAGGCAGAATTTTCCCCTTTTCACAAAATCCAGGGACATCGCAGCATGAGCCTTGCCACTTGCATAGATTCCCTCCTTCCCAACCCATGGAGGTACATGGGTTTTCTGTTCAGTTGCCTTCTTTATTAAATCCTGTCTCCTTTCTTCTACTAAATCCCAAAAATCTTTTTCTTCTTTTCTTAATGTACATGTTAGATTATCTTTATGTGCCTGAACTAAATCTATTGAACTCATTGTTAAGAAAAATTCACCCATAAACTGTGCATTTTTACTACTAGCTACTGGATTCATATTCTTTCTAATAGGTAATTCTGAAAATACTACATCTATGTCTGAATAAAAATATTGAAGTCTCCCTGTAGCATAAAATAAACTTGATAAAATACTACATGACACACCATACGTTAAAGGTATATGGTGATACGTCATCCCTTCTGATACTGATGAGGGTAACTTCATACACACGTAGCAATTATTAATCTCCATAGTACTAACATATTGAAATAACAATTTAATAAACACATTAGAGGACGTATTATAGTCTGATTCATTATGATAGTTTGCTTCATCTTCTACCCCTATTTCTATTTCTATTTCAGTTTATTTTATTCTTTCCACCTTAACATTAGTATCTGTATTATTCTTGTCACTTGTTTTCATTAACAAAGGTACTCCTACTGTTAGGAATAACCATACTAATGCTACTAATAAAATACTACAAAAACAAAATCTAAAACACTTTCTTTTTAATCCACGTTTTGGTTTCTCGGTAACTTCAATTTCTGCCATTTTACTCCTGAGAAAATTTCTTTTCTCTTATCTTTTCTTTGTCAGTTTGACTTTCCTTTTAGTTTTTAAGGAGGCCTCAATTTGCTTTCATCAATCTGAACAATATGAATTTCTTCTGTTTCATCAGTCAGATCTAGGGATTCAAATTCCTCGAGTATAACATAAGTCCATTCAGGAGCCTTGTATCTCCTGTTTAAATTTCTCAATCTTGGACTTCTTCGAGTTATTTTTGCCAAGGTTTGTTTAGATTGTGTTTGACTTGTGACTTCATTTACTTGTTCTGGTCTCTTTTCAGATTTTCTCAAGTGATATTTTAGTTTCTTTACTCCAGTTGGCCAATTGTCTCCCTTTCTGATTCTTTTGATTTGCACTGCGTTTTCACCTTCTTTATCTCCTTGTAAAGTTCTTTTAATTTCATTTATTCTAGGCACAATCTGTTCTGATTCTCTGTTTTCTGTGCTTGTACCTTCTTTTGCTTCCACCTGCTCAGGTCTTACCGTATTTTGTTCTTCTTCTTCCTGAGCTTGTTCTTCTAATTCTATCTGACCCTGTTCAGGTCTTACTTCAAACTTTTCTTCTTCTGCCTGAACCTGTTCTTCTAACTCTATCTGATTCTGTTCAGGTCTTAATTCAAACTTTTCTTCTTCCGCCTGGACGTGTTCTTCTATTTTTCCCTCCTCAGGTTCATAAAAGTATTTTTTATTTTCCACCTGAGTGTGTTCTTCTTCCCCTGTCTCTTCCTGACTACTTTCCTGTCTTTTCAGTTCTGTTCTTCTTCTTGTTTCAATAACATCATCAATTACTTCAATCACTGGTATCCACTCTTCCTGACTTGTACTTGGCTGTTCGTCATATGGTTGTCTTTCAGAATCTATTACTCTAGATTCTTCAATCTCACAGCTTACAACTCCTGACGCTTCAGCCTGTTCAGTCAGTGGTTGCTCTTGTTGCTCTGATGGGCTCGGAACTCTTCTGGTATGGCTGGCATGAATCCAATTGGGCAACCCTGCACACTTCACTGCTGTGGTAGTGACTAGTATGACTTGCCGCGGTTTGTCCCACCTTGGTGCTAGGCATGACTTTCTTGCGTGTTTCTTCACTAGCACCCAATCTCCAGGATTCAAATCATGTGCTTGGTCTGGCTGTCTTTCAACTGCGTCTTCTCCAACCTGGTGAGAGACAGAACGCATCATTTCTGCCAATCCTTTGCAATAGTCCAATACCAGATCATCAGTTATACTCATTAGTTTATTTCCAGGAATAAATGCCTGTCTCATGGCTCTTCCCATGAGAACCTCATGTGGGCTCATTCCTGTTTTTCTGTCTGGAATACTTCTGAGACCCATCAATACAAGAGGTAATGCATCTGGCCATTTCAGCTTTGTGGATGCACACACCTTCCCCAATCTTGACTTGATTGTGCCATTCATTTGCTCAACAATTCCAGAAGCCTCTGGACGATAAGCACAGTGCAGTTTTTGTTCAATGTTAAATGCAGCACAGATTAATCGAATTATTTCATTATTAAAATGAGGGCCTCTATCTGATTCCAAAGTGACTGGAAGAACAAATCGTGGAACTAACTCCCTCAACAACAATTTTGCAACTGTAAGACTGTCATTTCTTCGAGTGGGGTAGGCTTCCACCCATCTTGAAAAAAGGCATACTATGACAAGTATATATTTCAGTCCATTGCATGGAGGCAATTCAATAAAATCCAACTGTAATCTAGTGAAGGGTCCTTCTGCCTTTCCAATCTTTCCCCAGGTTACCACTGTCTTTCTGCCTGGATTTTGCTGCTGACAGGTTAAGCATCTTTGGCAAAGGCTCTCTGCGACTACCCTGAATTTCGGATTGTACCAACTCTGTCTGAATAGCCTGATCATTGAGTCTCTCCCTATGTGTGTTGCTCCATGATACACTCTTGCCATTTTTGAAAGCAAACAATCTGGCATGACTGGTCTTCCATCTAAATACACCCATACCTCATCATGTGGTCTCTTTGTACAAGCTGCCTTTATCCAAATTTCCTTTTCCTTTTCCTCAACTTCTTCCTGCAATTGTCTAATCTCGTCCCATGTTTCTGGTACTGAGAAAAACATAAGTTGGCATCTGGTTTCACCCGTTTCAATTTTTCTGTTTATGGCCACTGTATTTTTGGCACAGTATTTGGCCACTTGTTTAGCATAATTATTGCCAGCAGTCACATAGTCATTTCCTGACTGATGTGCAGCGCATTTTACAACTGCTATCTCTTTTGGCAATTGTAATGCTTCCAACAAATCCTTCACATTTTTGCTGTTTCTAATAGGAGATCCTGAAGAAGTCAGAAATCCCCTCTGCATCCAGAGCTGGCCGAAGTCGTGCACAACCCCGAACCCATATTGACTGTCCGTAAATATGGTTACTCTCCAATTTTTCCCCTTTTTGCATGCCATTGTTAAGGCAACCAATTCAGCTACTTGTGCAGACTTGACCCCAGGTAAACAGGATGCTTCAATTACCCCAGATATTTTACAAGCAGCATATGCAGCACTTAATCCTCCTTCTTGTGTTCTGAGGCAGGAACCATCTACAAATAACTCATGGTCAGCCTCTTTCAAAGGTGTCTCTTTTATATCAGGCCGGGACATAACTCAGTCACGTCCAAACAATCATGATCACTCTCATCTCTCACTTCTTCATCGCAGGGGTCTGGCAGTAGGGTAGCTGGGTTCATAATCGTACACCTTATCACAGTCACGTTCTCAGCTCCCAAAATCACTCTTTCATACTTAGTCAATCGACTAGGGGTGAGATGCTGTGTTCTTGTTCTTGTCAAAAGAATCTCAACTGAGTGTGGAACAAAAACCTTTACCGGATGTCCCATCACTATCGACTCACTCTGCTCCAGACTAATACAAGTAGCAGCTACTGCTTTTAAGCAGCCAGGCAATGCTGAAGCCACTGGGTCCAATGTAGCTGAAAAATATGCCACTGGACGTCGACTCAATCCATGTCTCTGTGTTAAGACTGAAAGTGCACAATTTTCTCTCTCACAGCAAAACAATGCAAAGTCTTTTGAATAATCAGGCATGCCCAAAGCAGGAGCCTCACACAAACAATTTCGCAATTTTACAAATGCCTCTATGCAGTCATCATTCCAATCAATCGGATCTTTTGCTCTTTTCCGGATCATCTGTATCAATGGCTTTGCTAACATCGAAAAACCATTAATCCATTGCCTACAGTATCCAACCACTCCTAGAAACATTCTCATTTCTCTCTGAGTCTGTGGCAATTGCATTTCTTTGATTATTTTTATTCTTTCCGGTGTCACTTTTCTAACTCCTCTTTCTATTTTATGCCCTAAATATCTAACTTCTCGTTGACAGAATTGTAATTTTTCTGAAACACCTTTTGGGCTTATTTACAGAGCCCTTGCGCCACTTTTGTGTCATTTTTAACATGGGAAAAGTGACGCAAAAGTAGCGCAAGGGGCTTGTAAATCTTCCCCCTTGTGTCCTCCTTCAGCCAAATGGTTCAACAATGCAATTGTGTCTGTGACACAATCTTCTCGTGTTTTTGATGCCACCAGTAGGTCATCATTGTACTGGACCAAAACAGATTTTCCAGGCATAATCAATGATTCTAGCCACTTTTTCAAAATCTGATTAAAAATTGAAGGACTCTCTGTGTACCCTTGAGGAACTCGACACCGTGCGTAAATATGATCCTCAAACTTAAACGTAAAAAGATACTGGCTGTCTGGGTGCAAAGGAATAGAAAACAATGCTTGGCATAAATCAATTACTGTAAACCAACCTGCATTCCAAGGTATCTGATAAAGGATCACTGCTGGATTTGGCACTATTGGACAACATGGCACTACAATTTTATTTATTTTCCGTAAATCCTGCACTATTCTGTACTTTCCGCTAGGCTTTTTCAGTCCCATTATTGGCGAATTACAGGGACTACCCATCACTTCTTTTAAAATACCTTGTTTAACCATTCGTTCAATCTCTGGAATAATTCCTGCTTTTACTTCTGGACTCATCTTGTACTGTCGGGTGTTTGGATACACTGCACCTTCTTTCACTGTCACTTTAACTGGGTCTATATTTGTCATTAGCCCAATGTCTTTTCCTGTAAAATCCCACACTTCTGGATTAACTGTGGTTCTCAACTCTTCTGGTAATTCATTCTCAGTTATTAGTGAAAACATTTCATCTACTTCCGTTCCCTGTCTGGCTAACATCATCTTGTATACAACGTCTTCATCAGGGGTTTGGAAAGCGACACCATCCGGTGTACAATAGATTGTGCAATTCATCTTGCACAAAAGATCTCTTCCCAACACATTTACAGGACTGGGATCGCAAACTATGAACCGATGCATTTCTTTAAAATTTCCAATGTGCACCTGCATCGGTTTGGTAATTGGGGTTCTAATCTGTTGGTTTGACACGCCTACAACTTGGATTGATTCTCCCGAGAGGGGTAGGTTTGGGATGTCTGCTGTTCTGTTAAACACAACAGAGCCGCTCCCAGTGGGGTGACCTAAGTGCAAATGTGTCTTAGTTCGTGAGTGCAGGCATCTCACAAAAAGTGAAGTACTGGTCTCACACACCACCTAGTGCCATGCTTCATCATAGACCAGTCCTCGCCCTCTAAAAACTCGGTTTGATAGAGGGCGGGCATGCACCTGACGACAGGGATGCACTTCTAAACTAAGTGGGGGCCCTTACAGAAAAAAGTGAGTTTAAAAAGCCATTATAGATGTCAAATTAATTTTAATGTTGCTGGCATCTATATGGTAATTAAAAATAGGGTAATTGGTGTGTCGGGGAAATTATTGTCCCCCCACTGATGTCAATGGGGTCGACATGTTTCTGCCAGATGGCCCAGAAGGGACCGCGGCATTCATCAGGACCTAAGTGAAATAACTACGGGCTCCACTCTTACCAGACCGTGGTGAGAGGGTTTCCACTGTGTGGGGTGACCAGGATCACACTCCACTGTGATGTGGCATGTGTTTTAAAGCCCTAAAGTTGGGACAGAATGCCCCATAGGAGGGTGAGGGCAGGAGACCCATTTGGTCCAGCGCCTAAAGTTGGGACAGAATGCCCCATAGGAGGGTGAGGACAGGAGACCCCTTTGGTCCAGCGTGATACGTGGTGCGATCTCCGCTTCTGCGCCTATGTGTGTGCTCCTCCTCTCCTCGCTGTTTTCACAGTAGACCTGGTAGCACCAGTATCCAATAGGAAAGTAATGTCTTTACCTTCTACTTTCCCATCAACAAATGGACCTGACTGATCTACCGGCAAGGATGCGCCAAGCACGCACTCCGCTTCCTCCCCACTCAGGCACCGTCATTGTGCAACATCTGAATTTTCCTCATCATTCTGTAAAAAATATTGTGTAATTGTTCTATTATTCTTACCACTTTCTCCTTGAAATCCGGTGTTCGCACTGAAACTTTGATGATTCACAAAATTTAGTCATAGGAGCTGGTGGCACCTGATATTGTGGAGTAACTACCTGCTGCTGCTGATTCATAAGTACTTCATTCTGCATCTGTGGGATTACATTTTGATTTGGCCCATTATTACTCTTATTATTCTGAGTACTCTTACACTCGTTCTTCCAATGTCCAAGCTTTCCGCACGCATGACAAGGAAACTTCTTTTTCGCTTCTTCTCTGTCCATTCGTCCCCTATATTTATTACCATTCGCTCCTTGATTATTCTGACTCTGTTCTTTCACTTGATTATTATTTTGGTCATTTGTTTTCTCTTCTTGCTGTTCTGCCAATTTAACTTGTGCCCACATCATTTTCTCTTTTAGCTTCCTACGCCTGGCTTCAATGTCATCTCCACAATATTTTGCATACTTTAAAATCTCATCCACTGTCTTGCTTTGCCAACACAACATGTGCTGCTGTATCATCTGACTGATTTCTGGTTTCAAACCATATACAAACCGATACACAAAATGTCCCATATCCTTGTCACCGATATTCTCAAATCCACTATACTGCTTAAACACCTGTAACAACCTTTCATAATATGCATGTACAGATTCATTTGGTTCTTGTGTTGTTCTATCTATTTTTACCCAATCTGTTTCTTTAGGAGGAATTTTTCCTTTCAAATACGTAATCACTTGGTGATACTTTTTCATCACCTCCTCCGAGGGTGCTCCTGTCTTTGAGTCTCTAGCATACTCCTCATTAGGCCAGTCAATTGTAATTTTACATTCTGTCCATAAATCAGCAGGTACCACTATATCAAATAGACCATCCAAGTCTTTCAATAAAACCTTTGAAACCTTCACAAATCTCTCTACCTGTTTGTACCACTCAACTGGTTTTTCTCTCAGCTTTGGAAAATCATTTGTAAATGACAAAATATCTTGTCTACTCCAAGGAACATGAACATATCCACCTCTAGGAACCTCTCTCATTGGACACAATTTTTCCACTTTGCTTGATTCTCTTACTGGAAATGCAGCTGCTGCTTCTCTCGCTTGTACTTCCTCTTTCTTTCTTATCCATCTAATTCTCCATTTATCAATGTCTCCCTATTTTCGCAAAATGTTCATTAATTCCTTTATCTGTAGTCTCTTTCCAGAAGCATTTACACTTTCTAAATCTTTATCAGTAAAGTCCACTCGATATGGTTTCTGTAACAACTTTGATTTGCCTATGTCTATTCCAATCTCTGAAGCAACTTCAGTCAATCTCTCATGAAATACTCTTGCTCTTCTGGTTATACTCTTACATAAATATAATAATTCTTCTTCATTGTAAGCATTCAATCTTTCTGTGCCCACACATCCTGTCATCATCTCTTCCAATTCCACTTTCAATCTGCTGATGTCTAAAATCCTTGGTGTTGGGTTCTGATTATCTCTTTCCTGTGCCCATCTTTCTATTTCTTCAGAGGTGACTACTGTTGCGCCTCCAGTTCCAGTATGAACCAAAGGTCTTCTTTCTCTCAAATTCATGGGCGTAACTCTCTTTGGAGTTTCCGTCAAAGGTTCCACATTAGGGAGATCCATTAATGAAATAATTGACTCACTTTCGCTAACCTGATCATCTGTAATTATTATTTCTTTTCTAGGACTATTTAATGGAATTGTCACAGGTTGTGGTTTCTGGCAAATCTTATTATCTCCATACAATGGGATTACCGGACCAATGGTCACTGTTACTGTCAAAGCTTCAGTATTCAAATTTAATTGACTTATCTTTTGGACTAATTCTTCTCTAGTTTTATTCAAAGCATCTCTTTCATTATCCTGCAACACTCTGTTATATGACGTTTCATGTAAAATCTGTGGGGTTAATGGCATTCCCATTACTGGTGCACTTGGGGTAACCTTACTAGTTGCTTCTTGATACGGTGGTGGATTTTTAATTAAAATATCCTCTAACAACTCGTCATCTGATTCACCATATCCTGCTGTGTTCATGTGTTTCGTTTTCTCCTTACACTTTCCTCCAGACTGTTCCTCAGCCATTAACACTGGATATAAACCTTCTGATACCATAGCTCTCCTCCATTGTTTCATCTGCCCTTCGCGTGACTCATGCAAGTGTCTGGGAAAGAATCCTCTATATCTTCCACCTCTGCATTTCTCTCGTTCATTTGACTCAGTCTCCCATTCTTCCAAAGCCTCATATTGAGTTAACCTAGGTCTAGGTTCCAAATCATTCATTTTCAATATCAAATTCTGAAGAATCCTCCCATTAAACGTACCATCTTTTGGGAAAGCTAGCACTCCATCATCTTTTGTATATTCTATCCAGTTTTCCAACCATACGCAAGTATGATATCCTCTTTCCATCATCATAAAAGATGCTGGCGTCTTCGGTGGCGGAATTGGAATTCCCTCTCTAGTCAACACAGGCTTATCCTTTACAAAGAAATTCTCAATTTTCTTTAAAAATGACATCTTTCTTTTCTCTCCATACATCCTTGAAGAACGATGTAGAAAATTGTATTCTGCAAACCCTTGAAATCTTTTACCTGTACACCTTGCACTAACAGTCAAATCAAAATCCAGCATACAATCTCTCTTTCCACCAATCCTAGCGTGGCTTCTAACTAGCTATCCAATCAAATCAGGCTCACACTCATGATCTGACCAATGCCAGCGCAGCCTTTTCCTGACGTCAGTTCTGCTCCTTACTACTGACCCTCCTCTACAAGGCTGCTCCTGTCACACGCCCGCTGTTTCTACCAATCCCAGCACGGCTCACTGTGACGTCAGTACCACTCCGGCAACTGACCCTCCCTTCTCAAGGTAATACAAAAACTTATTTCTCAATATTTTCTTTCAAATTCTTTGCTATTAACAACATAAAAACATTCGCTACTCTGTCTGTTCCACTAGATCAAAGGATAGTTTATTTCTTTCCACTGCTAGTAAAATCCTTCCGCTTACCCTTCATATAAGCTCCAGAGAACCTGCTACACCTCCGGTGTCACCCATTTTGGGAAAATTTGAGACCAAAGTTTCACCAGCGAACTCTTTTTGCTGTCAATCTAGCTTGGAAGAACCTGTTACTCCTTCAGGGTTACCCTTTCTAGGTGATATAACTCCTAAACTTTCACTAGCGAACTCTTTGCTATCAATCACTCTCAGTTTTACACAGAAATTAGTCCCTACTTTAACACTGCCAGCCCTACCTAGCTTCTCAGTGTTATTCCAACAGACGAGTAACCTCACTGCAGTGTGGTTTCTATCGCCACCCGCTATTCATTCCCCGGGAATTTTCCAGACAACATAAAACAAGGACGCTAACTCTTTTTGTTAAACATAAATCAATAATCAATAATCTATACTTATCACCAAACTAGTCAATAATAACCATAACTCTGCTACCAGAAAACTGATCCAGCGGTGTACTAGCAGCAGATACTCCACTACCATATACTCACCTGGGCCCATATAACTACTTCCACTAAATACCAAGTAGACCGCTGGAACTTAGTTTATGATTTTCATACTTCAAGATCTAGTTATTTCTTTTCCCTAACTAAACCTTTCACTGATCAATTAGTTCTTTCCTCTGGTCAATGGACCATTAGTTGGAACTAGTTGATGGTGATAATTAACATAACTTATTAAACATTTCTCGATTAAAATGAAATAATCACAGACTCGGGAAGTTTTAAAATCTTTATCTAAATTAATTGCATGTGAACCATCTCAAAGTTTCAGTACAAACACCCTCATTCACAAGAGTGTCAATTCAATCAATTCTCAATAAGCAATAGCAATTCAGATCCACACAATAACTATGCTCAGAAAGAAGAGGACAGAGAGAGAGAACATCTATCAACACGATGAATTTATAATTACCAAGTATGGTGTGAAGACCAATCCCCTGGCCAAAGGGCTGGTAAGGGTCTCCCAGGATAGATCAGGAGACAAAGACTTCAGGACAGGAATCAGGACAGGATACTTCACCTCTCTAAATATCGACGACTGCGTCGCACCCCTCTCTGACACTCTCTTCCTCCTCGTGGTTCTTCCACGATCTTCTTTCTAACCCAATTAAGTTAAAATAGATGGTTCTGCATTCTATTTCTTCATCAGTGTCTCACTGCATCAGCACCACCCCCAACACCGACAGCATCCCGAGCTCTCGACTTCCAGCATCAACGCTTCTCCCCGTGTCTGCTAATCTAACTAACTAAAACTACCTCAATTATACCTTTCCATAACCATGTTCCACCCATTAATGTTTCAATTTCACAAAATACTAACTCTGATTGGACAGGTGAGGGGGGATGGTCATCACACCATGCTTACATTTCACTTATTTCATTAAACCATTGTTTTCAAATCCCTCCCCTCAAACTTTATTAAATCATTTCCTTTCCCATACATCTCCAAACTTTATTAATACAAAATGTTGCAATGTCATGAATAAAGCTTCTTCATATGAACTCTTCACCCTCATGTTCCCAGGGCACATCTTCGCTGGCCTTGGACGCGTGACAAGTCCTTATCATCTTTCCTTATTCCTCTCTGGTGCGCATGCGTGGGGTCAAGTCAGTCAGCTCAATTCAGACAAGTGTGGAGGGCCCAAATGCGCACTAATAATAAAGTCAAAAGAAGAAATGTTATTCTCAAAAATAAATGGTTTCACTGTACACCACCAACCTCTACTCTAACCCACTCTAATTATTATTACCCTTTCTGCATTTGCGTTAGTATAAAACTTATTTTCTATTTCAGTCAAGCAGGTGCCATGCATGTGAGCTTTGAAGCGGTCATTTTATTATCTTTTGCGCAGGTGCAAGATTTTCCCTCCAAGCATTAGTACGTCATACTACGTAGATCTAGTAGACGCATGTGCAGTAAAGATCCCTTGTTAGAGTGTGTTTTATTCCTTCGTTCATGTTAATACAGTTAGTAAACACATAGGCAAGCTTCACTGTCCCGCGTGTCTTTTTCTAAATGCGAATTATTAATTACAAACACGTTGTTAGTAATTCGTTAATGAGTTAAAACGAAAGGATTGCTTCCGAGCAAGTCTCATTTACGAGTCCTTGCTCCATCACTTGCATTCCTTCCTGCTCATAAAACAGGGCATGTGGGTATTCAACAGTCTATTTGAGAGGTTCTGTGACACCTACATAGGTAAGTCATGTCTCACTCTGTGACTGAATGATGGAGCGGAACTGAGTAAATTTGTGCACCTGTATGAGAAGCTACCAGTTTTTTAAGCTAGCATCTTCAGACGCACAGCATATGTCAGAATACATGTACAAGTAGATACATACCTGAGTCACAAGAGCACGCAGAACTTTAAACTTGACAGAGTGTTATGTTATGTTGTTGGTATTTCTAAAGCGCAAACGGTTACCCAAGGGTGTCCTGGCGCTAACTGCTTTCCTCTGGGCATTAAGATATAAACAAAAGTTATAAATTAAAAAGCCATGTTTTCAGTTGTTTACTAAAAAATAGCAGATCAGTGGAGTTTCTCAAGTAGAAGGGAAGATCATTCCAGGCTCTTGCTGCACAAGCTATAAAGCTTCTTCCACCCCATGAAGCTTTTTTTTATGGCTGGTACTGATACCAACTTTGCCCCCCGAGAGTGCTCTTCCCAGTGCAAGCAGACACCTCAATTTATACAGCCTACTTCACGTGTACCTTTCCAGAGACTCATACGAAGTAGCCTAATCCCAAATCCCTCTGCCATCATGTCTTAAACCTCACTTTTCTCTGGCAGCTTCACTATTCACCGACTGCTCAAAATGTTGGGCCTAGCCAAATATAAAACAACAACCCTGCCCATGTCAGTGTTGTAAGTCTCACCATGTTTCCAAAGATGCACCCACTCACACCACTGTAGAATCTTTTATACACCCACTGCCGCTCCATACAACCATTCACAGACCCATTCCCAAAGCAATACCAGTACTTACACACCCACTCACTGATTCATCGATCCATACACACATCCACTCACTCACCCATACTGTCACTCATAGACCCACTCACTCACTAATACAGCCATTGACATATCCTCTCATACATGCAAACAAGCGCTGACATACTTAGTGAGTCACCCATAAAACTACTCACACACCTAAATACTTACCCATACAGTCAATCATACAGCCACTTACTCAATAAAACAATTAGACCCACCCACCTACTTACTCATTGAAATAGGAACACATACTCACTCAGCTATACAGTCACTGACAGAAGCATGCCCCCATCTATATAGCCACTCTCACATTCACTCACTCACGCATACAGTCACTCATATACACTCAGCGCCTAGACGCCCTTGGGCATTCATGCGCTATATAAATCTTACAATCACAATCTCATGTATACTGCCTGTCAGATACTCAGTTACTCACCCATACTGACACATGCACTCATTCACCAACTCAGCCATACAGACACTCACTCACTAATACAACTTTTCACACATGCAACAGTACCCCATACAGCCACTGACTCACTGATCCATACAGGCAGCCACACACCTCCTCACCCACACACACAGACACCCAGACAACCATAGACATAGTCAGACAACCAATCAATCACCCATATAGACATTCACATACCCACTAACACACTCATACACCCACTTAGACATTAACTGACAGACAGATACACACATTCATACAACCAGTCACTCACCCATACATTCACTGAGACACCTAATAACTCACTTATACAGTCAGTCACACACACACACTGAGTCATCCATTCAGTCACTCATAAACCCACTGATTCACCAATACACCTTGGTATATATATTTAACACTCATAAACTTTAAAAAAAAACACTCACAGTCACTGGAATTCTGCTGCGTGGGACTTACAGGCAGTACCAGGAGGGCTTCTTGGCCCCCAAGGTCCCTCAGGAGTAAAGTGGACTTTGTCCCCCAACCAGTAGTGCACCACGAGGAGCGTTTGCAGAGTAGTGGAGAAAGGGGGGCATGACCTCCGAAAACCTCTTAGCAATCCCACTGTGTGGGACAAACTGGAGGTAACATGAGGGGTAGTTGGCCCCTAAGGACATCCTTGGGGGCCAACTACCCCTCCTATTACCTCCAGTAAGTCCCACACAGCAGGATTGCTGAGTTGTGATACCAGGCCGCGCCCCCTTTGTCCACCACTCTACAAACATGCCTCCTGGTGTGCTCTTGGTTGAGGGATGAAGTTTCCTTCGGTGCTGGGGGTACTTAGGGGCCAACTAGCCTACCTGTTACCTCCAGTAAGCCCCACACAGTGGGATTGCTGAAAGGTGGTTGCAGGCCACACCCCCTTTCTCCTCAACTCTGCAAACGTGCCTCCTGGTATGCTATTGGTTGGAGGATGAAGTCCCCTTGCCTCTTGAGGGTCCCTGGGGGCCAACTAGCCCTCCTGTTACCTCCAGTAAGCCCCACACAGCTGGATTGCTGAGAGGTAGTCAGAGGCCACGCCCCCTTTTTACACCACTCTGCAAACGCACCTCCTGCATACTGCTGCTTGGGGGATGAAGTCCTCTTTAGTCCGGAGGTCCTCAGGACTCACGGGGAACTCATCGCCCCGCAAGCAGTGCGCCAAGAGGCGCATTTGCAGAGTGATCTAAAAAGGGGCACGGCCTCCTACCACCTCTCAGCAATCCCGCTGTGTGGGGCTTACTGGAAGTAACAGGTGGTCTAGTTGGGCCCTAAGGACCCTCAGGAGCAAAGAGGACTGCATCCCCCAACCAAGAGCATGCCAGGGGGCACTTTTTCTCAGCCCCAGCTTGACGAATCACCCTGAAACTTTTAACACAGCAACTGAATTGAGTGGGCCATTAGTTTTGAAACTTTCACGAAGATTCGTCAAACGGCGCCAAAGATATTGACAAAAAGAAAAAAATTAAAGGGTCATATATATATATATTTATATATATATATATATGTATGTATATTACCTACTAGCAGTCGCCAGTAGGTAGTTATAGTTAGGACCTTGTTTCCATAGAAAAAGCGTTTATTTTTTTGCCAATATCTTTGGCGCCGTTTGACGAATCTTCGCGAAATTCTCAAAACTAATAGGGCGCTCCAGTCAGCTTCTGTCTTGAAAGTTTCGGGGTGATTCATCAAGCGGGGGCCATGAAAAATGGGGGGTCTCAAAACGTGTTTTCTCCATGATAATTTCCGTAGGAAACTTTTGTCGCGGCTACAGCCCGAACTGCCAAACGGAATTACACCAAATTTGACAGAAAGGTAGCTCTTGGTCCAGAGTGCACTCTTTGCTTTAAATGGTGTAAATCCATTCAGTAGTTTTTGAAATATTAAAGGAAAAATAAATATTGATATCTGGGCGGAGCCTAACCACACATCTCAACGTGAGATCTGATTGGCTGTCAGCACTTCATCCAAGAAATGTTGGCAGCCATCTTGGAACCAATATACATGATAGCACCCCATTAAAATGCATTGTAGTGAATGGAAGGTTTTGAGGGTCACCAAAAGGAGAACGTATAAAGGGTGATAACAGACTTAAGTTACATTATAAATCATTGTTGATAGTACCATACTCATTTTAGGAATTGTGGTGTGTTATAAGGTGATTTTACCCTGTGAAAAAGACTTCTACTGGGATATCATGAATCATGTTTGAGAGAAAACTTTTTCGTATGCTTTTGCCATAGAGGTTTGGAAGGTGCTCTAGAAGCTAAAATGAGAGCATATTTTCTGTAAATTCTCATTATCTATCTCAGTCATGTCAGAATGAAGTCAGACATTCTTAGTAAAACATGTACATCCAACAAGGGCAGAGAATGTCAGTTGATTCCTTTGTGTTCTACTGCAGCTTCACAGCGTGTTCTAAAGAACAACTAGAGTGCTAACAGTCTTACTTATGACAAAAGTATGGCACACCTGAAGCCATCTTGCTTGGAATAAACTGGTAACACTTAAAACATTTAATTTAAAAAGGAACAAAATGAGGGGTTCATTGTGCCACAGAAATTATGATTAGTGCTGCAGAAAGAAGAATTAGGGCACATTTTGAGTGACTTCTCAAATCCTCTTCTATTTCATTAAAAATTATGACATGCAGACTGAAACATGCACTTTCAATACCAGCAGCAGACTTCCAGTTAACTCCATGGTGAGCAGTAGCTTTACTAGAGTGATCTAATGAGCAACTAGAGTGCTAACATTCTGAATTTATGGCAAATGCGTGACACATCTGAATGCCTTCTTGATGGAATCAACGTAAAAAACTGAAAGCATTTCCTACTGAGGAGACTGCAGTAAATGAGGACATTAGAAAACTTCATAACGAATAAGTCTCCCAAGATGGCCACCAGAGAAAAAGGAGCCCAAATGTAGCACAGACATCACCCAGATGTAGCCCAGGTATAACCCAATGACATAAGTGTGGAAAACACTTTTTATTTTTTGTTTTTTTGCAGTTTTATATAGTGCAGACTGGTCAGGTATTGGAGTGCTTTACATGAGCATTGGTTACATCACAGAAGGGCAAATTCATTTTGGTTGTAGGCATGGGGAGATTAAGTGATTTGACTAGAACCACAGAATGTCGAGCTGAAGCAGAAACTCCAACCTGGTTCCCCATTTGCAAAGTCTGCAGCTCTGGAAGTAACACCACATCCTCTCCCCTAAGTGCAACATTTAATCAAGCGGTCAACTGTATAAAACACCATAAAGATAATAAATAATTTAAAAGTTCTTTGTCGCTATTTGAGAACTCAGAAAATATGTCCTCATTTTAGTTTTTTAGAGCACTAACCATAATTTTGATGCAAATAAGACCCTCTCATTTCTATAATTTCTGAAGAATATGCTTTAGGTATTACAGTTTTGATTACATCAAGATGACGTCAGGCGTGCCACACTTTTGTAATAAATATAGGGGTATATTCACAAGAACGTGTGATAACTACCGCAAGAGTAGCGTAATGCAACTTTCAATATCGCAGCCTATCGCGGGAAAATAACCCTGTGTCAACGTGGAATTCACAACAAGGCGGTACCATGCGGTAGTCACCAGATAACGCGTCAAATGTCAGCGTGAAAATCAACGCCATGCCGAAAAAATGCAAAACGCGAACGCAAGAAATCATGCGATGAGGCCAATCGCAGTAAAAAAAAGCAGCGAAAAGCAGCCACAGGACTGCAAATCCCATGTGTCTGGCGGGAAATTGCACCATAAAAACCACAGAAACAACACAGCAGAAACAAGCCAAAGCACGTAGCAACATGGATGCACCCTGACCCTGACCCAGCACAGAGGACAACGCGAACCCCACAACCCCCATAGACCACCAGCAAGGAACAACGGGGTCGGGGAAGGCCAAGGAGAAAAGGGAGAGGAAGACAGGGTGCAGACCGCAGGAAAACAAGACTAGCGTCACAGAGGTGACAGAACACTACCAGCAACTGACCCACAAGCAGACCACCTGGAATGCAGTTGGAGTGCCGAGGAGGCCAATCCAGGATGCCAAGAGGCTCCGCCAGGACGTGACAACCTAAACCAGGCACAAACCCGCTGCCAACAGGAAGGCAGCAACGGCGACAGGAGGTGGCAGTCCAGCGCCACAGGAGGAGCTGGAGGAAACCCAGGCCACAGTCATCAGTGTGGAGACGGTGCAAGGAGTAGGGAGTACAGACACATCTCGACAGGACCTGACACAAAACAGGGTGAGGATCCAACAGGGACTGGGGGCCGGGGGGTGATGGGCACAATGGCACACATGCACAATGAGGTGTTGCACACTGCACCCAGGGACATGTCCCCCATCCCCGTGGCACACTGCAGCACACACAAAGTGCAACACCCACACTGCAGAACAGGGGACACAACTGGGTCCGCCCAGGCACAGAAACAGAACAATCACATTGGACAGAGGAGGGAACGGTGAGATGCATATCTACCCCTACAACCCCACATCAGCTATGTAGGCCAAATGTACACTGTCCCAACTCAAATAGCCACCACTGTCCAAACAGTCACAATGTACATTGTCACACAGTCTGCATGTCAACAAGAACAAGGTGCCAACACAATGCCAACATGCACCTCCCCTTCACAATGCAGAGGGACAAACAACACCTCCAGCAGGTCAGAACAGACGACCCATCAGTGATGCCGGAGACAAACACCACACCTTCGACACCGACGCCCTACAACAGCCCATGGACATCCCACACAACCCACCACCAGGACCAGGGCAGACAAGCTACTCAGTGGAGAACCCAGCCCATGCAACAGACCACACAGCATGAAGCACCCGCAATCACGGCTGGCTCACAACACTTCACCGACCCACACATGGCACCCCAATGCTAGGTGTCAGAACGCCAAAAGGAGGTGGCTCAACAGGTGCGGGTGTTGCCGAACCCATGGAATGCAAACTAGAACACATACGTGGGTGTCCAATACCCTTCAGGGACCACCTACACCCCACAAAGGAGACCCTCACTGCCATAGAGACACATGCAGATGCACATACCCAGTACAGAACCACGCCCAGGGGCACGCACATATCGGTCACACACCCACATTGGTTCTGCGTACGACGGCACAGTCCACTCCCCTTACGAATTGAGTGGGTGACGACAAAGCCACATGTCCAGGTTCTAGCCCGCTGCCTGCGGTGACATGTCTGCGTCCGCTGGACACAGCACAATGTAATGTCGTAGGGCCCAGGGCCCCCATGCATACAACAAGAACACAGGGACACATGCACATATCATTTTGAACTGGCTACGGGCACGTGCGCCCAGCCCCTTTATTGGCAGGGCCACATGTACCATGACGCCTGTGCTGGATGTGTGTGGGGTGAGTATAAGCCAGCCCGCACGTAGTGCTTGGTGCTGGCAACAACCTGAACAGTGGACACCAGTGTAATGGAAACAGAAAACACCAGCATAACAGAGTCAACTGCAGAGCAACATGGAGGGATCCGGACTAAGGACAGAGGTCACCCAATATTCAGTCAGGAGGTTCCATGAGTTGCAGTGTACTGAGGTTGGGGCACTAGAGAAGAGCACGCTCATGTGAGGAAATTGCTAGGATTGTGTCCCTTCGGGTTAGTCCTGATGCAGATGCAGTGGGGTGTGTTACACCTGCATCAACTTCCTCATCAACGTCCCAGGTCTCCCACACTGCCTGAGGTGACAATTGCGTCTGCAGTCCACAGCGCAAAACCCAGTAATAGATCCGGGAGTGTAGTTTGACTACCACCACCAGTCTGCATTCGTGCCTTGGGGCTGTTGCCTCCTGCCCTCCCATTGTCTGTGCCTTCTCCCGTCCGCACACTTGACACATCTTCCTCATCATAGTCCCAGGTCTTCCCCACTGCATGAGGTGACATTGCTGCGCAACCTCACAACAGCACAGAACTCCATCAGTGATGGACAATGGCTTGCGGTGCACTGAGTCACTGGCACCTGGAGTGCTGAGCAGGGTATCAGGCCGATGATGGCATCCACGACAGGTCTGAGCAACTCCGTAGGTCTGTCAGGACCACCGTTTCGACTCTGGCAGATGGCTGTTGGAGGTGGTCCTTGCCGTGGTGGCGTGTGCCTCCTGCGGTGATGCAACGTCCGGGCCGGTCAGGACTAGATGCTATGTGTGGTCCCTGGTGGCCCGCAGTTGAGCCCGGAGGCTGCGGACAGCGCAGGGCCACAGACACATGGCGTTGATGACCCCAAGACCATCGCTACAGAGGCCATTCAATGTCTCAGAAGAAGGGGTCCCAGACCTGACAAGCACAGAGTTAGTGGCCCCGGATGCACTGCGGCCTGCACAGGCACCCAGCCACGGGACGGTGACTTGCGGTGCAGTCGGATGGGCCATGCGACCTGAGCGGGTCCCCATCAATGTCCGAGGTGTATGTTGCGGAGTGTTGCGGGGGACAGTGGAAGGTGTCCTCCAGGGCATGATGCAGAAGGTCTGATGTTATCTGGAAGCAGCAAATGGAGGAGTGGAAAGCGCAACCCTCGTTTTCACCAACAATTCGGTATCAGCTACATGAGGATGAAAACTAGCCTCTAGTCCATAGACTCAAACGCCACCAATGTACGACCAGTGAGTGTCCATGAATGTCGGGGAACACACTTAGTGGCACAGGTGCTGTGAGGGGATGCAGTCTGCGATGATGCTGGTACACTGATATGAACTCCACCATTGCCAAATCAGGACTGTGACCCACTGGACCGCAGTGTAGGCCGGAGGCAGTGGTCAGCAGTGGCCCACAGTCACGTGTCTTTGGCTCACGAGGCACAGAGTTAGTGACACAAGGGCAGTTGTCGGTAGTGTTCGATCACCTCCGTAATGATGATCCTGTTCCCTTCGGACTGAAACGCGCCATCCACTCACGCCTCTCCGTGCGTGCGATGATATGTATTCTGCCTTTTGAATTACCGATGTTCAGTTCCAAATCTGTGATCCCACTCATGTGCAGCGTAGGCCCAGGGCAGTGGTCCACGTAGGCCCACAGACACGTGTGGTTGTGATGCCATGCACAGACTTGTTGGCACCACACCGAAGGGAGTATAATGGATTGTTCTCTGCCTTACATGATGTTCACTGGCATGGTGAAATCAAGACTCAGTTCCAAATGTGTGACCTACCTGACCGTGGTGTAGACCTGAGGCAGCGGTCAGCACGGCCCATTCACCTAGTGTCGCCGGCATAGGTTGGATGGCCCCACCGGCCTGCGTTGTTCAGGTTCAGTGGCACCACATGTTCGGTCACCTCCGTGTATGTGACCCGGCATTCGTCCGGACTGGGCCACATCTTCCTCTTACACCTCTCCATGCGACCAATGGTGTGGACTCTGCCATTCGTGCTTTGCGACTGGGTGCTGGATGTGTGACCTACTGGTCCGCAGGGTAGTCCTGGTCCCTCATCCACGTGTCACCGGCTGGCGTTGAACAGGGTTAGTGGCACCACGTGTAGCCGGCTGGCATTGAACAGGGTTAGTGGCACCACGTGTCGCAAGATGCTCATATGGAACTATGCCTCACTGATCGGGGGTCTGGTGCTGTGGCCGCTGGCCGGGATTTGGGGTCACTGCCATTCATGACTCAGGACACAGTTTCACATATGGGACCTACTGGTCCGAGGAGTAGGCCGAAGGTGGCAGTGGAGTACGTCAACGAAAAGGGAATAAAGCGGGCCTGTGTCGTGGAGGCCGTGATGGTCTGAGGTGGATGCCAAGGTTGCCGGACCCGGGCTTGGAGCTTGCGCCGGCACGTGGTGGGCCCTCCTTGACACACGCCAGTGTCGGCAGATGATCAGTGTGGCCTGGCTACACAGGGGCGGCTCTGACGGGTTCGTGGTCCAGCGTGCCGGGGTCCAGCAGGCGCACAGCATCACAGGCAACTACGCTCAGGAGGACAGCATCGGCCTCGTGGTGGGGTGGGAGGCGCCGCCCTGGCAGAGACGTGGGTCTTTCCGGGTGAGGACCATGCCCAGGCCTACGTGCTTTTCATTCACACCCCTACGCTGGCGTGGCCTACGCTGGGCCATCCCACTCCGGTGACGCTTAGGGGGTGGCGTCACAGGCAACATTTCCGCGAGTTCCCCCACTGGCTGTGGTGGCATGGTTGCGTCCACTGTCCACTGCACTCCATACGCCAGAGCTGTATGTCGCCATGGATATGGGTGTATTCTGCATACTGCGGTCTGTCCGGCACATCTCCGCCACTCTTGGCATTGTGTGCTTTCCCGATCATAGCTCTACTGCATCCTTCACACAAGCCTGGTTGCCACCTCTACCCACATTCGGCTATTATGTGGCTGAGGTGCCATGACGTTGATGGCTCATGTTCAGGGCTTGCCCAGGTTACCATTGTGAGTTGTTCTGTCGTGTCTGGTGGGTGGTCATGTTGTTGTGCCTGTTGTATGTGATTTCGTGACGTGTGCATTGACAGAGTTGTGAGTTGCATGTTTGTGGAGTTGAGGTGTGTGGGGTGTTCATTTGGATATTGCCACGGGGCTGTGCATTTCTCTTGTTGCCATCCTGGGAATGCTGGTTGATGATGGGCTGTCGGAGGATGAAGGTATCATGCACACTGGCTGTGTATTTGAAGGCGACATTGTTGGGGGGTCCACGGTGTTCTGTTGTTGCCTGCACATTGATGTGAGACGTGTGCTTTCTGTTGAGGTGATTGTGTGCTGTGTCACCAGGGGGCACAGGTAGTACATGTGTACTGTGGATTGCCCCAACACGTGCGTGCATCCTGCTATGGCGTATGGTCCTTGCTTGGTCTCCAGCGGATCCTGCGCATTGTGTTGTACGTATGGGGACTGGGGTACCAGGGTGATGGTGATGTCCAGGACAGGTGTGGGGGACTTGGATGTGGCTGGCTGTGTGACTCCTCCGACTCTGGCGGGTGTTGTTTGGGGGATCTCAGGGGCCAACAGGTGCAGCCAAGCCATCAGCTTTGTGTGGGGTGGGATGTTGGTTGTCCGCTGTGTGGGTGCCGTAGGCCTGTTAGGGGATGATGGTCACTATGCATAGGATGGTTGTCCCTTTCAGCCTGTAGTGGACAGTGACATTGTCAGATGTTGGGTCTGTGCGGCTGGTACGTTTCCTGGGGTTCTGCTGTCTTTGTCTGCGCTGCGTCTGTGGTGGTCCGGGTGGGGTGTTCTGGGTGTGGGTTGGGGTCCTGGGGTAGTGGAGGTGGGTGTTGTGGCCCTCTTGGGTGTCCGGGCCGCTTGATGGGTGGCTCCATGGCATCTGTTGCCCTTTGGATGTGGCCCTGGGCTGTTCTCCCTTTTGTGGTGCTGCCTGCCATCCGACTTTACACCAGGTCAGAGCAGGTGTAAATTTCCTGGTGCTAACGCGCCTTATCGCCTGTTTTGTGTTTTTATCGCCAATGTGGCTGGTCATTGTGAATGTTGAGGTGTGATGTTGTCTCGGCTTTTGGCACGGGAACGCCTATTCTGCATCTTATTAGCGATATTTGCAGGGGTCCTCTGTGGCGATGTTTTTTGCGGCTGCTATCGCGGGTAAACTGGTGCTGTGGGCTGTTTACACCGGCTTGTGAATGGGGGGGTAAATTTATCACGACTTTGGCTGCGATAAAGTGCCGTTAATTCGGCGATAGCTCCTTGTGAATATGCCCCATAGAATGTTAGCAATCTAGTTGTTCATTATGATACAGTTGAGAGGGAGAGGTCAGGGGCACAGACTCATAAAATTGAAGGCAGGTAGGAGGGTGCAGAGGCAACAATTTGACCACACTGGGCAGGCAGGAAGGGCAGTGGCAACACAACAGACTATGGAGGGCAGTGGAAAGGGGGGCAGGGGCAACACACCAACAATGTAGGACAGGCAAGAGAGGCTGTGGCAATATAATAGACCATTGTGGGCAGAAGGAAGAGGCAGTGGTAGTACAACCATACATACCAACAGACCCGATTCCGCCAGGAAACACCCAATGTTTTTAAGCCCAAATGGGCTTTATTTTATCTGTCTCCTGTCTACAATCTCCTCTTTTTCAATGTAATTCAATGGGGAAAATCCATTCCCCAGTTATTTTTCAAAATCTCCTTCTTACCAAGTTCAAAATGTTAGCAAGTATGGTACATTGGATCATGGAAGGCAGGAGGAATTGTTGTAGGGACATGGACTCGGATAACAGAGGACAGATGGGACATGGACAGCTGTACCAAACTGACCTTACAGGGCAGGCATCAGGTTTTGCATCAGCACAATACACCACACAGGGCATGCAGGACGGCAGTGCAGCACAACAATCCATGGAAAGCAATAGGGAGGGGACAGGACCATGCACATGGACAACAGAGAACAGAAGGGAAAGAGGCAATGGCAGCAAGCTGACCATAATGGACAGACAGGAGAGAAAGCTGCAGCATAACGGACCATAAAGGGCAGGAGCGACGGATCAGGGGCATTACAATGGAACAGACAAGGCAGGAGGGAGGGAAGAGGGGTCTGTACATGGAAAACAGAGGGCAGGGAGTATGGGCGCAGGGCAGGAGCAGCAAGCTGACCATGGAGGACAGGCAGGAAGGGCACTAGAAGCACAACACACCATGGAAGGCAACAGTAAGACTAAAATGGCATACACACAGACCATGGAGGGAAGGTGGGAGGGGGTCAGGGGCAGCTAGCTGACCACACAGGGAAGGTGGGAGTGGCTGTGGCAGCACATAAGACCATGTATGGCAAGCAGGAGGGTTAGTGGCAGCACAATGGCCATGATGGGCAAGAATGAGGGGGCAGGGACATGCACAAAGGACCATGGAGGATAGGAGGGAGGGGTAGGAGCTGGGCACAGACAAGAGATTTCAGGGGAAGGGGCCTCACAACAGACCACGCTGGGCAGGCAGGAGGAGCAGTTGCAGCACAACAGACCAGGGAGGGCAGAAGGGTTTGTCAGTAAAATGGACCATGGAGGACAGGAGGAAGGGGATAGGGGCATGGAACGTGGACAGGCAGGATGGAGGTGGCAGGGACAGGTTACAGTCATCTGATAATGCTAGGCAGGTGGGAAGGGAGTGGCAGCTCAACAGAACACTCAGAGTAGATAGGAGGGGCAGGTCCATGAACATGGTGGGCAAAACAGATGGAGCAGGGGCATGCACACAGACATCGGAAGGCAGGGGGAAGGAGAGATGGGGCAGCAAGCTAAGCACAGAGGCTAATCAGGAGGTCAATGATGGGGCATAGAATTGGGCAATGGAGGGCAGGAGGAGTGGACTGGGGCATCATGCTAAATGAAGAGCAGTGGCAGCACATCAGACCATGCATGGCAGGAGGGAGGAGGCTAGTGCATGGATTCAGACAACAGAGGATAGGGAGGAAGTGGATGGGGCAGCAAGATAACTGTTCAGAGAAGGCAGGAAGGCCAGTGATAGAACAACGGCACACAGGGTTGTAAAGAGGGAGCAGGGGCATGGACTTGGACAATGGATGGCAAAGCAGAGGGGGGAGGCAGGAGCAGCAAGCTTAGGTGGGGGCAGCACAATGCCAGGCCCCGTTTCCAACCCCCCCACCATCCATTGTGATAGGCATCTTACTTAACGTTTAAAAAAACCTAGAAATTTGCTGAAAAAACAAAGATTGAAGGGATGTTATAGTTAGACTCAGATTTCACTAGTACAAAACCATGCAGGATGTGGCGGTAGTGCTACAGTCTTATATGGTGCTGCTTTGCCTCTTCTGCTATCATGTTGTCCGTGAAGTTATAGGAAATATGTATCATCAAAAGGTGAAATTTTAGATGATGTCTGCAATACCAGGGTCACATTTTCTGACTATTAAATGTAGCAGGTAAACCCAAAACCACATATTGGGAAAGAGATATCAACAATATACCTTCTAAACATATACTTTTCCTAATAAAACAAGGCAAACATATCCAAGTGCTGGCAGTGTAGGGATTCCATATGGCAGTGTCAACACAAATTTACTTGTAACCATATCATTACTGAAACTGAGTTGCAAGCATGATGTTGTGTTCACCTGGAATTGAACACATGGTCCACATGTGAACACTTTGATGTTAGTATTGCAGCATGCAACTTGTTTTTTTTTTGGTCATTAACCTATGTGAAATGAGCAACGTCAAGCAAATACAGGTAGTGTGCCTCTGCGCCATCTTGCAAATGCACAAGGCAACACATATTGCTGACTCTGTGACAGGTAGTCAAAAAAGAGATGGAGGGGGTAGCTACCTCCCATAAAACAGATCAGTTGGACACCAATATTGACTCAGACAAATACCAGGAGCCGTAACATATAGCTTACGGTATAGAGTTGTAGCAATGCCATGGTGACCGTAACACATCCTAGGGTCTGTACACACATTTCAGCAAAGCTGCTTTCCTTGCTGCACATGAACAAAAAGTCTATCCATGTTAGGAGTGTGTAAATGCATGCTGCAATTCTCATGTGTACAAGTACTTAGTGCTGTATTTAGGGGGTAACTTCCACCATGAGTCAAGGGTGACAGCGTTGGTGACAGTCAGTAGAAGTAATGCCACCAGTAGGTGACCAATGTAATGGGCTGTATGCTACTGACACAATGCAGACCTGCATGTGGGATTTTCCACATTGCATCAAACTCAACAACTTCCTGCCAATGTATGAATGTCTCCTAGAAATAGAACATTAGGTTTATGAAGCCATGAGTACGGCATTTAACTGCATTTCCATGTGCAGACTAGTGGCATGTGCCAAATGTCTCCAACCAAATCTGTCTGTACTGAGGTAGGATTACTACCTGTCATGACCTGCCAAGCCATATGCCTATACCCTGCTATGTGGGCATGTATATTAACAATGTGCATCTGGCAGGCAGTCTGTTGATGAATCATCCAACACCATGGTAAAACTTGAGTTGCTGGCCTACATCCATACATCCCCTATGGCATCTGTGTAATCGTTCCTCTGCCACCCCATCTCACAAATGTATGATATGGAGTTCTCTGAGAGATGCTCAGGCACCCTGAGGCAGGATTACAGCTGCCATACCTCGGGTTTATTATTCCTACTGACAATTTACTTACACCCTTACACCAACACGTTGAGATACCTTATGCCCACTGTGATGACTCTAATCAATGATTAGGAATAACTTTGCCCCCTCACAACAACATTTGCAGCATCTATAATAGCAGTAGCGGCCCGTGCAGGGCGTGCTTGATGGGCGGTGATGTGGGGCGGGGGAGGGGCAGGTTGGGGGGTAGTAAACACCGGAATACGGATAAATGCAGGTAAGTAGACAATTAAATTACTAAAACTAATTTCCTTGCGCGCGCTGCATCGCCAAATGCGCTGCAGCGCACGCAACGAAATTCGTTTTATTGATGATTTAATTGTCTACTTACCTGCATTTATCCGTATTCCGGTGTTTACTACCCCCCACCCTGCCCCTCCCCCGCCCCACGTCACCGCCCGGCAAGCACGCCCTGCATGGGCCGCTACTGTATAATAGTAAAGTTTGTTGGTTAGTGATAGCTGGTCTGCTGACACAATCACACAAGTTTGTCTGAGTATGATTTTTGACTTCACACATAGCTACTGATACAGGTAGGGATCAAAAAATGTTTTAGCTGTTGATCAGCATGAATGTCTGATCATGCCTATAGTCTTTCGCACTGGACTAATTTTGGTAGCGAGGTTAAACGTAAGCAGCATGTATGAGCATAGTATAATGCTAAACAACAATAGTATAATTTGTAGTTTGAAGATACATTTACTGTAAATATGATTACATGACACTGTACTGTTGACTATTGTTAATGCTGTCTCATTTATGTCTTACACCTCACCAGCACCTGTCCCATGCTTCAATATGGATATAGGCAAGCACACCTTGTTCAGATAAGCTCACCATGTCCAGACAAGCTCATCCTTGCTTATTACACTTTGCTGCAACATTTGTTAAACAGTAGTTTGCTACATTTGTGCCATGTTATGGGTGTAAGACATTAGCTCTTCCGACCATCTGTAGATTTAGTGCCAGGTGATGGTATATGTGCCATAGGTATCCAAACAGTAGGTGGATAAACATCACCACAGCAGGTAAAGAAGCATGATCCATGTGGGCATACATACATTGCCCCCACATGCACATTGACATACATCCTTGGAAAATTTACAATTTAACTGTGTACAACTTCAGTTGTGATTTTACATTTACTGTAAATTGGTTACAGATGAATGATGCTGCCCCAAACACATCACAATGTTATGACTATCATAGATCACACACAATCCTTACAGAGTTACAACCATATACTATTTACACTTCCTGGTAGCATTGGGATCCCTGAAGGTCTCCAATTTGCCCTTGGTGTATGGTGCAGGTCCACTTACAAGACCAAAATGTGAACATTGCTTTGTGAATATTGCAAATACACACTGTCTATATATGATGCACAGTACTATGACATCACAATGATCTGTTATATTCAGCACATAGGGACATGTAGCACGTGGTAAGTAGAGATGGAATAATAAAGGACAGATATATGCCGTATGTAACATTGTAAGGACGATTTCAGAATATTCATGTCATTTGAGCACAGAGTTCAGAGTGGTGCATTGGTGTCAAATTCCTGCCCTGAAAAGGCCACTCTCTGGAAGTAATTACATTGCCAGGGGCATGTCCAACTCTATACCTGTTCTAAACAATGCAACACACATTAGAAGGTTAACATGATAAGAGATTGATCATTACTTTGGTCCTTACATGTGCAGGGTATTTCAACATCAACCGATTATGCACTGAACAAGCACATATGTGAAATCAGGTCATGGTAACATATATATGCATGTATATCAATTTAAAAACATCACAACAGCTTAACCAGCCCCCTGTGTCAGGGTGAGCTATTGGACAGATGTACATTACATTTTTCTATCCTACTCCTCAAATGATCTGCCCCTTACATGTAAAAATGCAGCATATATTTATGGTGTTAGGAAAACTATACTACATGCAGATGTTATATACATATATACCTAGTGGCCACCAACTTCTAAGCCAAGGTGGTGTAGGAAATCCGCCCCTTGTGACACCACATCTGCCCATCTGTGCTTCAGGTGGTGGAGGGTGCGGTTGACCCCAAGCACCTTATACATGTGCAACCACACACTCTCCCAGCACTCCTTACGTTCCTTGATGGGGTAGTCCTGGCTGACCCTACTACCTGATGTGATCATGTTTGGCACATAATGTACCAGCAGCCACTGCAGGCCCCTAAACTTTCCCTGTGACATGTTCTTTATCCTACCCTTCCCTTACATGGCCTAACCCACTCTATACACCCTAAACCCACTACAAACACCCCTTAAACAAGCCCCTCCCCCTAAAACAGTAAATCCTTAAATGTACAAACACCCAACAATAAAATGACAACAACAATACAAATTACAATTACGAAAAACAATAAACACCATTAGCACAGCACAGGGACAGAGCAGGCACTGACAAAACCACAGTTCACCAAAATCCACAATCCACACCACAAAACTAACATACTGTAAGTGAAAGAAACTTTCATACTTCCTTGTTTTCAGCCTGAAACACCCATTGCATAATTTCCTGTGTGTATACCATCTGCTTTCGGTGTTTACATCATTTGTTTATGATTCATCGGTACTTAATCAGCCAATGCCTTAATTCCTACACTGTGCATAGGCACTTCTGCTGTCATTTTCACACATTGACTTGGATGCGTGACTTCCGATAGACCAAGTGTTGCAATGCGACAAGCAACAGGGACAATGCATGGGTTGTGACCCAATCACCTGGCCTAATGTGTTTCTTCTGTGGAGGTCTGTGTGATGCTGGATCACACACCTTGAGTACCCTGTCATTGGGCCAGGACTGGGGAAGCAGATTTTTGCAGCTCTGTGTGACAGAGGGCAGTGTACATGTTGTTAATCGGGGTGGTTGAAAGTCCATCGTGTGCCAGTAACTTCATGACAGGTGGGGCAGCATTTACAGGTAGGGCAACAGATTGACCATGGAGTCAGCATGGGAGCAAGGAATGCATGTGCTGTTCCTATCATCATGTGACGGGTAACAGTAGGCAGTATGGCAGGACAGCAAGACAGACATTATGAGCCTTAGGATCACACATCAGTTGTCACAGCCATTACCAGGGTACACACCTGGATGTCCAACTCGCTCATATGTACATATGAAAATGCCTCCTGGGGCCTATGTGCAGTGTAATCCTATTTCTAAATCTGGCTAGGCTTTCTATTCATGCCATATGTGAGCAATTCATAATTTTCTTTTGTCACAGTAGCAAAACACACTTAGGAAAGCACAAAGAGAAGCTGCTTCAACCATACTACAGTGTGTGTCCCATCCAGCTTGCACATTTCCTGAATAGATGGACACAATCATGTGTTAATCAAAATTGCTGCATAGTTTTGTGAGTCAACCATGTCTTACACAGAGAGCTAGGCAAGGTCCTCCATGTTATATAGTGGAGCAGGCACTGCAGCACTCAGGGGGATATCTATGACCTGAGTTGTGTAGTTCTTCCACAATGCAACATGGTACATCTGCAATGCACATCTATTATGATACCATCTCTCCAACCCAAAATGCACATTGCATGGCCCAGTGAGGGCTCATTCATCTTTTGTGATGCAATGCTGTAAGAAAACACTGCATTGCCTCACTCTGAACCAGAGAGAGATTCCATGACCATTGCATGGGTGAAGCCATGCAACATCCATTGTTTGAAACCTATTCCCAGACGTACCAAACTAGGGGAACCTGGGAATGCCCCAGTAAGCATAAGCTTCCCTGGAGTGGGGTAACACGGTGTACTACCTTAGGGTCCCCTTGCTACATCAGCTTTAAAATGTGTGCTGCATTCTGCAGCACACCTACATTGTGGACTATGCCGCGCAGGTTTTTTTGCTTATCCAGAAGGCACACCTTCATGAACAAATACATTTATTCATGCAAATTAAGCACCCTTGTACCATGGTGTATGATTGAGTGTGTTGCGCCTAGTATTCCAGCATGCATTGCACCCTGAAACTGACAGAATCTACAAGTTAGGTCTGATTTGCACCGGCAGGCACTTCCGCAAATTTGAAATGCCGTGGATGCAAAGACTGCGAAGGATGCTGTAAATTCAGAAGCTGCCAAACACAGGCAAGTTCCGAGCGCGCGCTCGCATTAGACTCGCATACCGACAGGAACAATGCCGGACTCATAAGCGCTGACACAACCTTTCACATTGTTTCTAGCAGGATTTCCCAAAGCAGCACGGGAACCGATCAGCTCCCCGTCGCTTGAGGCGCCCATTATTGAAATGAACAAGAGTGAGTTACGCTAATTTTTCATCTCTGTCAGAGTGCGGTTTCTATATTATGCACATTGCTATACACTGACATTAACTTTGGTCACGCAGGTCACCACGGTTCCAGAAACAACACACGCTCATCGGAGTTTCACTCCGCCACACATGAGGCAAGTCTTTTTTATGCAACTTTCTCCGTTGAGGTATTTGAATCACGAGCGCTTGCTATTGCGCCATGTGTACAATTCCTTTGAAGTCACTTGCTGCTGTTTAATAGAGTGCATAATAATTGAGGTTCCCTGGACATGCACGTATGCATTCTGTAACAAGACAATTTAATCTTGTACACATCATACTTGGCTTTTGTCTATGACAACTGTCACACATGATATGTTAAGGTATGTGCTATATTAGCTCCTGTACAGTGCTACCATTGTGCATGCTACTACATTGGTGAGACACATTGAACTGAGTTGAGTGTGTCAGGTATGGACATGTTTGGAGGTTTGTGTTCAAACACTCACTGAGTGCCATCTGAAAAACACTTTTTATGCTGCAGAATACAGCAGGTCTGCTAGATGTGCAGCACTGTACTGCACTGATCAATTGCTTGAAAATAGAAATGATAATTTTGGATGTGGATATGTGACATGCCTGGTCTGTCCCTTTTATGAAGTGCACTGCATTACATTGCATTTCTGTACAGGTGGTTTGAACAATAGGAGACGTTGCCCCATGTTGCTCAACGGATCTTACAACATGATTGTTACATGTTGAGGCCTATTTCCAGGTATGGAGATGTGAGTGAGCTGATGTCTACAGTGACTGTGACATAAAATCACTAAAAATAACACAATAAATGTATTCATATATCTATTCCCATTTTCCACAAATCAGTTAATATCAGAGAATTTGTCCATCTAGTAGACGGAAATTTACGCAAAAAAAAATCTGCACAATGTGGTTGTGTGACCGTCTACCAGCCATTGTGTTTTGGATCTCTCCTCCATCCTCATCTTCCTTCTCCTTCTACATTGGTTCCTGCTCCTCATGGTATGTTGTGTAGAATGGCACTTGCAAAGATGATCTTACATACCATAGGGGGAAAGTATAGCAATCTCCCCCGTGACAAGTTCAGGCAACTTAAGCGGGACTTTAGCACACCAAATGTTCTTTCCACTCTGTTCCTAGTCTTGGCCAGTGCCAGGGTGTACTGCCATTCCGGCTCAGTGTGGGGATGTGCAATTGGGGTCATGACCCATGGCTGCAGACCATATCCATTTCCAGCTAAAAATAAAAGAGTTATAATATTGTAAATAAATATGGAGATTGTTACAGCCAAATTCCTGTCCATGCCTGTTATGTGTACTGAATGACTCCTACACATTTCTTACAGTATTAATCAATATATTTTACAAATACTCTTGACCATTGTATTACACTTTCCTCTTCCAGTTCTCTCTGTCATAGCAAATGATGCACACACCCTGATACATTGGACACTTATACATGGAGACATTATTATTTGGCCAATAGTTTACTGTGATTGGTATTTTTAGAGGTGCATTACCACTCTTGGTTATGTGCACACACTGCATGTGCAAAGGGACAGTAAGTAGATCAGACTTTTGGCCTTTTGGTCACACTGAAGTAGGCTGTGACAGTGCCAACATGTTTGACACTCATACATACATATGTCCGTGTGGCCGCACAGATGTTGTAGTTGCCCTATCTGACAATGACACAGTCTTTTATTTGTTCATTTACTTTACCATGTGATTTTTGTGCGTACATGTGGTGCATTGTAAATATGTTACATGGATAGTGGTACACTGTATTGTCAGCCTCAAGCTGTTGCTTTTGATCTGACACTTTGTCATGGTGCCCTGGGATTGATACATAGGTATTGCGATGTGGGGCATCTCTATGTAAGAGACACTGATGTTGTTACAAGTATCTGCCTGCCACAGACCAGGACACAATACTTTGTTATTCACATGTTTGTGTATGACGATGACTTATAGGGGATTGTGCACCTCTATGCTTTGCTTCTCTCATCATTGCTGTGGCAAATCAATGTTGAGATTGGTATCCAGAACACCCTTTGGTGCCTTGTTGATGTTGCATTTTATTCTATGTTGATGACTGTTATATGACATGTTTGCCGGCATTGTGTTAGACTTTGTGAGTTTCACACTGCTTGATTCATATGCTTTTCATTTGGGCAACTTACACCACAGAACTAGGGGCGGGCGGAGAACTCTGCTCTGCCCGCGGAGTGTGCGGAGATTTGCCTACTCCGCGTTCCACAGAGAACATGGAGTATAGGGCAAACCCCAGACTCCGCAGCGGAGCGGAGTTGGCCAGCCCCCGCCTCCACCCCCTATTAAAAATCCATTATACATTAATAAAAACAACAAAACAAACACTTACCTGTACTGTGGCGTCCCCGGGCTGCCCTTCTCCTCTTCCTCGCCGTCTCTCTCCTACTTGGATCGATCATCTTGCGAAAATTGCGCATGCGCGCGCACCATGATCGACCCAAGTAGGAGAGAGACGGCGAGGAAGAGGAGGAGGGCAGCCCAGGGACGCCACAGTACAGGTAAGTGTTTATTTTGTTGTTTTTATTAATGTATAATTAATTTTTAATAGGGGGTGGAGGCGGGTGGTGGAGCGGAGCAGAGTTTGATCCGAACTCCGTGGGCCTCCGTGTAGTCCTGCTACGCCAGCTCCACCCGGGGTTACACAGAACAAGTGAGCCATCACATTAATTACACTATTAATGCAGGTGTAAGCCTATAAGTGTGTGTGTATGTAGATTGTCAGTATGGCTGAGACATAGGTGTGTTTTGTACTGTTGGTGTCACAATGTTATCCAGTATTGTCATTTACTAATATCTTGATCCTACACTGACATAGCATGCACACATGTGCTTTCCAAATACTTCTTTCTATGTTGCTCCAGGAAATTTGGTCAACATACAAGTATACTGCAATGTGTGCAACACTTGCTCATTTCCACAGTACTTGTTCTATGACCACTGAAATTGTTGATCCTTGACTGATACCAAGAGTAGGTATGCCATTGACGAGACACTTATCCCATACTTATCTCTTTTGTTGCCTTTGTACTCATATTGGATTGCCTGGCATACCGCATGGTTTTCATCATGATTTGTTACACAGTGCAGATGATGTGGTTCCATCCATTCACACAGAGTTAAATGACACAGTACTAGTCACTGATGTTCTGTAGCTACTGCCATTGACAAATATGTGCGTTCATGTCAATGTGGGACATAATTGTGTACACGTTGCAGTGCGTTGGGCCCACTATGTGCACATGACACCAGGGCCGAGATATTTCCAAATGTTGCACTGTGCAGTGCAGCAAGTCACTTATCAGCGCTACACTGCGTCACTGAGAAAAGGCAGTAGTGCACGCTTTTTTGGCCATACAGCACATTCCTGACCTTTCACCCTGCACTGGCACACAATGGCCTGCCTAGCACAGACACAGGTACACACGCACGATGTTGCTTGGGTGCCTCCATTGCATGCAGGATGTCCTTTGTGCAGCAAATGGCTCCTTCCTGCACCTAATGATTCCTCATAGACCTGATTGTTTATGCATGTGTAGCAGAATATGCTGCACACATAGGAAGTGGGAGTGTCTTGGATGACTTAAGTAATTTTTCTTTGCTACACATCACCTGGAGAGACAAATGTGTTTGACAAATTTAAATGTTTACCTGGTGTGGGATACATGACATGCCTCATGAACCATGGGAGTTGCATGGAACACACACACCACCCATGGAACCCCTCCCTTGCACACAGTGAGGCTGCACTGCATTTTGCGCAGCTTTGCATTGGTCTGGATCTTTACACCATTCAAAGGCACACAAAGTGTATTTGCCTGTCTTAACATGTGTGACTTGGAGGTTTGCATTACATATGTAGCATGATGCATGCTGCAAGTATGAGGCACACCCCTCATACAAATGGCCCTATCTCAGATGACACACACAGAGATGGCTACTATGTCATACATGTCTTACTGTTAGTAGGTCTGTGATGTACTTCAGATTTGCTTACTAACAAGTAGGTCATTCCCAAATTGCCCATTCTGGAAGTGCTCATTAATGATGCAGTGCCTGAAGATGTAGGCATCATGCGCACTCCCTTGGTATTTTGCCAGAACTTTGGTGAACATCCCCAGATGGTCTACAATGGCCTGGATGTTGACAGAGTAGGTGTGCTTCCAGTTCCTGTACAGGTGTGATATTTTAGCAGGGGTAACCAGATGCACATGTGTACAATCCATGGCACATAGCACATGGGGAAATCCCACAAAGGCATAGAAACCTTGCTTGGTCTCCAGCAGCTGTTGTTATGTCTTGGAGAAAAAGAGGTACTGGGGTGTAAGGCAAATGATGGCATCCAGGACAGCGGGTAGGAAGGCAGAAAAAGTTGGCTGTGATATTTCTGCCACTCTGGCTGCTGTGTTCTGGAATGAACCAGATGCCAGCATGTGGAGGTCTGCCATCAGCTTGACCTGCAGAGGGATGATGGTGGGCCTGGCAGTTGGTGGTTGAACCCTGTGTGCTATCTGGTTCAGCAGTTCTATTATGGACTCCCTCCTGAGTCAGTAGGATCTGGTACCCCATCCTCCCTGAGGTCAATGAGGGACGTTCGCTGGCGAAAAACACCCTCCCTTCTCCTGTGCTGCCTACATGGTGGTGGTGGTGGATGGGTTTCCTCGCAACTCCCAGCTGCAGTATCCGTACCTCCATGGCGTAGTTTAGCTTGCCAAACAGTTTTTTGTGGGTTGTCTTTATGTACCAAAGCCACTGCATCATTTCCTATGCCTGAATTGCTGATGCGCAGGATTTTTGATGTATTTCAGGCTCAGCATGCCGCTTGCCGATGACACATTGACAAAACCATAAATATCACTGTGTTAATTTTATGATACATTTTACAGGGGAATGCCTACCTTACATATTTTAGTCTTAGCTTCTTGTAGCCAGTTCTGACCCAGGTATTTTCAGAAGCAGACCTACCAAAACGATTTGTAACTATGGAGTACTGCCTGCGCTACTGTCATGTCAAAATTAGTGACCCAACGGGGGAGCAGGCCTCTAATAAATATGCTGCCAGGTTCACCCAACTGGAGAGTTACTTTCTCACATCTGCGAGAAGAGTGCCTTTTGCATTGGCGGGCCTGTGAGGAGATTGTTGTTGGCACAAAGAGCACATAAGGCATCATGGCCAGATGCTGCTGTAGCAGAGAGCCGGTCATCGTTGGAGCTTTGCATTGTTGATCATTATGGGCTGGCGGTGCAAAATGCAGGTCTCACGTTTGGCGGTTGTCATAGATGGTCACTGTCAGCATGAAGAGCAGGTTGTGCCTGACCCTTGCATTGGAAGCCATGGCATGTGATTAATTCTCTGCACATAAAGGTAATTGTGTGGTAGCTACGAGGACAAAATGTCTGTATTTTCAACTTTTCTTCAAGGGGAGTACAGTCTGATGCCAGCCAAGGGTCCAGAACCTTGGGGCAACTCTTGGGGAGATGCTCTCACACCAGCAGAGACCAGCAGTAGATCTCAGACAGGACCATGCAGGTCCAGGTAGTGCTAGGCAGCTGTACAGTTATAGGGCAGGTCTCTGGAAGTTTGTTGTGTTCCTGTAGCTTAAACAGGATTCACCACACTGACCATTGAAGTAACTTCTGGGGAGCGTGAGTTTAAGGCAACCAAGTCCAATCTTCCTTCTTCAGACAGCAGGGCAGTACTTCATTTGAATCTTCCACAGGTGCAGGAATGTTCTGAGAGGTTTTGAAGTTGCCACTTTTATACCTGGTGCCAAACTTTGTGTGGGGGAGTTTCTTGGCCTACTCCCAAAACTGGTTCTGGTCCATTCTTCTCCTTACCCTGTGTTTGGCTCCAAGCTTTCTAGTGTGACAAACCCAAGGGAAGGCCTGGTGTCATTTTCCAATGCATTTACTGAAGTCAGGGCAGGGCACACCTCTTCCCCAGCCATCATGTCAGGAAGACTCTCTCCCTCCACACTTAGATCTCTTTTTTCTGCACGTCTAGATGCAATACTCAAAACACTACAGGAGAGCCATTCCCAGTCATGTGACCCTGGTCATAGGTAGAAAGACCAAGTTGGGTTGGACAGAACAATGCCAACTTTCTAAACGTTATACCATAGCCAGAGTCTGGCTGTGATTATTCAACCATCATCTTCAGAATAACCAGGTCAAGTGAGTTACTTTTCTTTGCCCATGTATTTATTAACAATTCGTTCATTGATATTTAGAAACGTATAATGAACTTTAAACATATCCTGAAAGGGCCACTTTGAGGTTTTTTTTCCATAAACAAACAGATATGCAAATGGCCCCACAGAGCAGTGCAAAACTGTTCAGTGCAATAACCGTGTGTACATGAAACAAAAAGATGTGAGTTATACATAAAAAACATGGACATCAACTAAATGGTGATCACATATTGAATAGGCAATTTCAACATAAAACGTATTAGAACTTTTAAAACCAGTCAAATTATCTTTTCAAAAGCAGAGGTTGTTCTCTGTGCCCTGAACATCTTGTTGACAATAGCACTCGGGGGATTCAAAATTATTTAATTATAGTGGGATTTCAGTACAAAGTATTTCCCACAAAACAGATATATAATCTTGTATGACACTCCCCAAGGGTTTCCGTCAATGCGTTTTGAACCACTACTTATTTAGGGTTCTCATCAGGAACCTGACTGGCTATGATCTGTGGAGGAATGATACATAAAGTGTATTAGCGGATGACCACATGATTCTTCTTTGATCAACTAGGTATTTCCACTATATAAACATGACTTTGTACCTTGTGTCCTCTGAGGCAGAAATAATCTGGACTTTTCCTTTAGTTCCTCTTTTCAGACTGCCGCGTGAATTTCAATTGGCCTTCATTCTAGAAGGGAAGGAAGGAATAATTGGAACTTGCTCATCATTTCGTGAATTAAAAATATCATTGAGGCTGAGTGCTTGGATGTGTAACTGCATTGCCTTGTATTGCATCTTGTGAGACGCGTTAGTGTTTGAATTTAAAAAAAAGAGAGGATTTTAAAAAAAAGAGGGAGAGCCAGTTGGAACTTTGGGGCATATTCACAAGGAGTTATCGCCCCGTTAGCGGCACTTTTCTGCCGCTAATGCGGCAATAATTTTATTGCTCTATTACCAAGCTATCGCTAACAGCCGTTAGCGACAGTTTTTAGATGAAAACGTCCACTGTAAAGATTGCCACTTCTGTTAGCGATAATTATATGCAGGAGAGGCATTCCCGTGCAAAAACGGCCACAAACCCCACTACTCCATATTCATAAGGGGATCCCTGAAGTTCTGAAGACCCAAAAAACTGTCTCTAACTGCAATTAGAGCCAGTTACTTAAGACCAGAAAATAGCTGGTCTTAAAAATGGGGTTAACACTTGGGGCCTCATCTCAGCAGGTTTTGGTGCTGGACAGCGCTGCAAGCAATGTTGCCATTATAAAAAATGGGGTAACCCAGTTTAAGTGTCAAGGGACCTGGGTGTCGATCAGTAAGGAAAACAGTTGGTCCCTGACACACCTGAATATACTTCAATCAGTAAGTATATTTAAGGAATTCAGTACAAACACATCCAACAAACAATTCAATAGTCACCAATAATGAATTAATTTACAACCATCAATTTATTTTTTATATCCAAAACATGGAAAACATACATGAGATATGCTATATTGCACGGTTATTTACAAAGGAAAGAAAAAGGGTGAGAAATAAGTGCTCATGTGTGAGATAGCAAGAAAGGATAAGAGTACATCAAAGAATATTAGAAAGGTACAAATTAAATTATTCCAAAAAGAGGGATCCGCCCAAAGTATTATTAATAAAGCCGGTATCCCTACAGCTGTGGGCCTACCCCTAATTACATTCACAATATCACTTTCTCTTTTATAGATTGAGACTTAATCTCTAAAAGCAATGGTGGTGGGGTAGATGTTGAGTGTAGGCCCCTGGGGGGATTTGTCGACATTTCGACCCTAATGCCAAAGGGTAAGTAGACTCCTCAGCTACGGGTCTTCCTCAGGACAGGAAAAGGAGGGGGGGGGAACCTAGGAAAATAACCATGTAGTCAGAAGGTGACCAATACAAAATGGATGTGCTCGCAAGACCCTGCCAATGATCAGAGTCACGTGTGTACAAAAAGAAGTTGAAAACTCACCCGACCACGGTCGTTGTCTGATGGATAGGAATCAATCAAATGAATCAAGATTCAATCAATGAATTACCTTAAGTGGAGCCCAAGAGAGGATAACCGCTCATTTTTTAGAGTCTTTTTTCTTTATTCTATCACACCGAGGAGCCCGGCATAAATCTAGTCTGTCTTCCCTTTACCGATCATGACGGTATGCGCCTGATAGCACCGGGCGCATTGTCTTTATATAGCTAGCGGCTGAGGACGCAACTTCTCCTAGCCGTGAGAGAAACTGACGGATGCGGTTTACCCCGTTCGTGTTCAATTTGAAGGTATTTGACCTCGGAGGCATGATTTAGATTCTCGAAGGGGTGAGTGTTTTAATACGGCCCTCTTTTTTAAAACACATGCCGGTTTATTTATTTTCAGAACCTAGCGCCTGATCCTCATGGGTCCCACACCGCATGACTTCCGCGGGTGAGGCGTTCTTTGAGAGATACCGACAGATGCGGTTATCCTCTCTTGGGCTCCACTTAAGGTAATTAACTCCACAGGCTAAATCGTGTTTTGGGGTGGAGTTTTTAAGTCACGGCCGTATTATTTTTATACATGCCGTTTTCTTTACAGATTGACAGATTTCAGCGCCTCATTTTTTGTGGTAGCAACTTGATAGAAGGGCTCACGTTGCAGGATCATAGCGGGTGAGTTTAATCTATATGGCACCTCACTGGTCTATTGTATGTCCATGTGCACACCGATGTTTGTTTCACGCTCGGTTTTGTAATTTGTTTTAGAATTTCGGGGTGCATTTTTCAACTTCATTGATTGAATCTTGATTCATTTGATTGATTCCTATCCATCAGACCACGACCGTGGTCGGGTGAGTTTTCAACTTCTTTTTGTACACATGTGACTCTGATCATTGGCAGGGTCTTGCGAGCACATCCATTTTGTATTGGTCACCTTCTGACTACATGGTTATTTTCCTAGGTTCCCCCCCCTCCTTTTCCTGTCCTGAGGAAGACCCGTAGCTGAGGAGTCTACTTACCCTTTGGCATTAAGGTCGAAACGTCGACAAATCCCCCCAGGGGCCTACACTCAACATCTACCCCCACCACCATTGCTTTTAGAGATTAAGTCTCAATCTATGAAAGAGAAAGTGATATTGTGAATGTAATTAGGGGTAGGCCCACAGCTGTAGGGATACCGGCTTTATTAATAATACTTTGGGCGGATCCCTCTTTTTGGAATAATTTAATTTGTACCTTTCTAATATTCTTTGATGTACTCTTATCCTTTCTTGCTATCTCACACATGAGCACTTATTTCTCACCCTTTTTCTTTCCTTTGTAAATAACCGTGCAATATAGCATATCTCATGTATGTTTTCCATGTTTTGGATATAAAAAATAAATTGATGGTTGTAAATTAATTCATTATTGGTGACTATTGAATTGTTTGTTGGATGTGTTTGTACTGAATTCCTTAAATATACTTACTGATTGAAGTATATTCAGGCAAGCAATGTTGCAGCGCTACCCTGTGACAAAACTACAGTGTAGGAATGCGCACCATCAATAAGTGTGCATTCCTGGGCCCCAGTCATGAAAAGTGTGGCAGCGCTGCGACAAGACAGCGTTGCAACACTACTCACTACGCCCTTCTTGCGACAGCATGGATGCGCTGTATTCACTGGACAGCGCTCCATTACGCAAGTAATGACAGATACATCAGGAATCCTGATGTATCTGTCTGCGTTAAAGTCACGCATTGCTGCAGTCGTGTCACAACCATTACGCAACTCCATCAATGCATGGGGCCAGCCTATCCTTGTGGCACTGCGTCACCCTCACGCCTGCCATCAGGCAGGCAGAAGGTAATGATGCAGTGCCGTTCATGAGGGGTGCACGAATGTCGGCGCTGTTGGAGATCCATCGGTGGTGGTTGTGCGCTGCGGTGTCATCATTTGGAAGCATTGTTGGAGTGTTGGTGCAGAGGGAGTTGACGAGACATTCTTCGGTGGCCTTGATCCAGCTGCGATGGGGTGCGATGATGGCGGTGGTGTCCGGTGGGCAAGGTGAAGACGTGATGTTACCAATGATGATTGGTGCAGGAGAGTTCGGTGTTGTGGCTGTAGTTGAAGTTCCTGCTGGTGGAGGTGACATGCTCGACCGTGTGTCCTGCTATGTGGCTTGTTGAGGTGACTTGCTGCTTGCGTCTGATATAGGGGACCTTCCCCAGGAGGGGGTGGTGTCCTGGTCACTGGGGTTGTCCAGGTGGAACATGAGTTCACCGAGTAGGATGTCGTCGGTGGATGGGAGACCCTGGGGTGCAATGAGGTCTACAATGGTATTGGAGGATGGGGGGCCTGCACATGAGGGTGCCACAGAGGATGTGCTTGGGCTTGGTCCGGATCTGGGAGTTGAGGTGGTCCATGGTCACCCTTGGGTCATTAGAGTCCATGGTCAGTCAGAGTGTGCTTCTGTAGGTGATGGCAATGCCTCCTTCTTGATGCTCGGGGTGCTCCTTGCGGGTGATTCTGCAGCCGTCAGTGATGGCGATGGCGATGTCCGGTCCGGAGCAAAGGTTGGTCCTGGCAGGCGAGGTGGCGTCTAGGGTTGATGGCGAGGAGAGTGCTGGCGTCGTAGCGGTGGAGTGTCCAAGAGGAAGGCTCCTTGGTGCAGAGCACGGTCCAGGGGCAGACGGACGCAAACAGCGTAGCCTATGGGTTGTCTTTGGCACGGGAGATGATCATTACAATGCAGGCAGTACATCGTTAACAACGCAACTCCGACAACGCAGGTGCCTTTACATCGCATTTGATTACAACGCATTGTGAGGTCAGTAATGGGGTCATTTAAAGTTTTTCGGGTGGGTATGGGATTCGGATGCAACATATGGAAATTGGGGGGTGTTTTGGGGTATGATATGGAAATTGGGGTGTGTTTTGGGGTAAAATATGGAATTTGGGGGGTGTTTTGGGGTAAAATATGGAAATTTGGGTCAAATTTGATTTTTGGGTGTGTTATGGGGGCTCAAAAAGGAATTCCAGGGTTCATGGTTGGGTTTGGGGTGCAAAGGTTAGTTTTGGGTGGCACTCACTGAAGTGGGAATAGTGAGATTAATGTCTTCGCCATGCAACACCTATTCTACTGTTGCAATGTGCCTAGTATTAGTATGCATTGGAATGGAATGCAAGGTTATGGCATGCATTGGCGCACAGCGGCCGCCATTGAGAAGTGCTGGGGGGGGCTGGACAGCTGTGAGGTGGTAAACACTGGAAAGAACACTGGATGGGACGTGGACGCGGGGATGTGTGTGTGAGAGGGTGTTGTAAAACATTTTATGAGGGAAGTCTTACCTTGAAGCCGGGTCCTGTGTCTTCCAGGAAAAGGAAGTAGGCAGCCAGGCTCCCTCCCCTGAATCAATCACAATGCTGTGATGCGGCGGTGGGATTGGTAATTGGCAACGGGACAAGTCATGCAGCCAGGGGCCGGAGGGGTGGGCATGTTCTCCATGCAGGCTGTAATGCAGCCTGCATTGCGAACAGGGGAGTGCGCAGGACTGCTTTGGGCGGACTGAGTGGGCCGGCCAAACAGTCATTGCGCACTTGAGTGGACAAGCCAATCCTCCCATGCCCTGCTCCGTGTTTGGAGCAGTCCTACCCACACTCCCACCCCCTGAGGATACATAGCATGATTACATCAGTCAGTTATCCCTTGTTTTTCCCTTTTGAATCTTTTTTTATGGCTTCTCTGAACCCGCGCTTCCCACTTCCCGCCACTGCTGCCCCTGCGGCCCCCCACCCTGTCCTCGCCCGTTCCCGCCTCCCAGCTGATCGTTCCTTCCCCCTCCCCTGCTGAATGCCGGCCGCTGGAGCGCCAACGGCATGCCTTAGGCAAGCCTGTCTGCACCCATCTGCAAACCGACCGCCACCAGAACCAGGAACCCTGGATCTCGAGCCACCCACTGCTACAGCACAGCCACCCTCCACGCACTCATCCCTGGAAAACTCAGAGACTGCCAACAGGCCAAGCCAAACACGACCCACGGCCAGTTCTCCTGCCTCCACTGCCGCCAGACCTTAACCACCACCCCGGCCTCCAACACAGCCGACAGCTGCCTGAAGCTCAATGCCGAGAAGACAGAAGTCCTCGTCCTTGGAACCACCCCTTCAGCATGGGACAACACCTGGTGGCCAACCGCCCTTGGAAGTCCACCTATCCCCTCGGACCATGTCAAAAACCTCGGCTTCGTACTCGACTCATCCCTCACCATGAACCGACAGGTCAATGGTGTCACCTCCAGCTGCTTCAACACCCTCCGCATCCTCCGCAAGACCTTCAAATGGATCCTCCCGGAGTCAAGGAAGACAGTCACCCATCCATTCATCACCAGCAGACTGGACTATGGAAACGCACTCTAATCCGGCATTAACAAGTTCCTACTCCGCAAACTCCAGACATTACAGAACACCGCCGCCAGACTCGTCCTCGGCATCCCCCGGCACGAACACATCAGCCAACACCTACGAAGACTCCACTGGCTCCCCGTGGAGAAAAGAGTCACCTTCTAAGTCCTCACTCACGCCGACAAATGCCTACACAACAACAGACCCAAATACCTCAACGACTAAATCAACTTCCACGTACCCAAAAGAAACCTCTGATCTTCCAACTCGCACTGGCCGAAACCCCGCGCATCCACAGAGCCAGAGCAGGCGGAAGATCCTTCTCCCACATTTCAGCCAAGACCTGGAACGAGCTACCGGCAGACATCAGACACGCCCCCTCCCTGAACACCTTCAGGAAGACCCTCAAGACATGGCTCTTCGGCTAACAGATCTGCGGACCCCCCCTCTGCACCTTGAGACCCTCACGGGTGAGTAGCGCACTTACAATTCCCCTGATTGATTGATTGAGTTATCTTCATGTGATGATTGTTCCTCTTCTGCACTGCTTGAGGCAGTGGGGCAACGCTCTTCTGCCATTGCGGAAGTGCCGCCACTGGGGGTGCGTCATCTACGTGTGATAGGCATGAGCAACTCGCCCCCCGGCCCTCCTGCGCTACGCATCCCACCTTCTCCTTACCTGGACATTGACACTGTGGCGCAATCCACTGCACTCTCTCCAAATCAGTGACTCAGCCAGCAGGAGCCTCAGCCAGGTGTGATTTCACTAGGCTGGGTACAGCAGTCGCCGCCTAGTCCGTTGGTGGACCTCCCGATGCAGTTGATGCAGCAGGGCCCCCTTAGGCGTGAAGTTGCAGTGCTCACGTCACACAAGTTTGGCGTAGCACAGGGGCCTATTCCTCCACAGCATACTAGGCCAGTCCAACATCATCGGGCCTGTGATGCAGGGAGATGGCACACAGCGTTGGTAATCCCCTTCATGCACCCCGGTGTAGTGGTGGATCGTAGTATGCGATACGGACCTCACTACGTTGGTGTGCAGGAGCGCCTCTACCATTAACAGCTCCAAGGGTCGCAAGGCGGTCTTCTCACACAGGTCAGCAACGTGTCTCCATGCGACCTGCCAGACTTCACCCCCAGGTATGGGCGATCGTCGTGCCTCAATGTCTACTGCCACGGCTCATCGACTCCACAGCTCCTCCACATCCCACTCCAGGCTCCAGACGCTGGTCCAGCAAGGCATCCAGGCTCCAGATGCAGGTCCAATGAGGCATCCAGGCTCCAGACGCAGGTCCTGCAAGGCATCCAGGCTCCAGGCGCAGGTCCAGCAAGGCATTCAGGCTCCAGACGCATGTCCAGCAAGGCATCCAGGGTCCAGACGCAGGTCCAGTGAGGCATCAAGGCTCTCATCCTGGTCATCCTGGGTGTTGGGTGGCTTGCAGGGGTTGTTGATGGGTGCTGCACTTGGCCCTGGCTGCTCCAATCTGCATTTTATTGGTTTGTATGCCTATTTTATACTGGAGGTTGACTGATAGGCTATTTTTTGCATTAGAGGCAAAAAAAACTCACGTTGGGCTGACTAACATGAGTTTTTTTGCCTCTAATGGGCCTATCAGTAGTTTTTGCCCGCTAACGCCGGATTTCCTATCGCCATCGCGCTGATGTTAGCTGCAGTTTTCACCACCATTCCCTGGTACTATCGCCATGTAACGACGGCTTGTTAATACACCGCTAACATGGCAATAGTTTTTAGAGTTAGGCGGCGATAAAAAAACTGCCGCTAACTGGCGTTTGCGATAGGTATCGCCGGTCCTTGAGAATATCCCCCTTTGTATTGCAACTTTTCATCTTTGTTAACATACGCTACCCGTCTAACACATGGCTCCGCTGTTGTAGTGAAAGCTTTTCAATTCGGGCACAACAGTCTAGGAATGATGCACTGGAACTGAAATGAAACATTGTTGCATTCCATTATGGGTTTGTTTCTGACTGAAGTGTTAAGCTTCCGAGCTGTGCATGTTATTGAAGTTTGAACCCTAATAATCAGTTTAACTGTGTACTCCCTTGTTAACATAATGGTGGCATGCAATGCCATCTCTTCAGTTAAACAATATCTGTTCTACTTGTTCTTCATATAAAAATGAAAGCGAACTGCTGGGCCCCAAAGTATTTGAGTATTCGAAGAAAATAAACCCCTAAGACTCGAGTGATTTACTTCCTGCCTAAACTACATAAAGAGGACAAAATCCCTCCTGGAAGACTCAATGGAATGTTGACAATGAAGTGACTGTGCGCTTTAAGCTAGCAAAACTCCAAGGCAGGTGAAACTGTTGGATCTTTTTTAGCCTAGTTTTAAGGACTTTTTTTTTTAGGTTTTGTCACTTTTCGTTTTCTTATCAGTTGGAAGATACCTTAGTGCCAAGGGATGTTTTATGTTCAACATTAATTCTATTTAATTGAATGGTTTCAACTGTTATTTAAAACAATTGATTGGTGATTTTTTATTTATACTGTGCACTTTTATGGTTCAATGAACCGAAATAAAGGTTTTTTTGATGATGACATTGGCCAAGAATACTAACTCACTTGACCTGGATATTCTAAAAATGATGGTTGAATAATAACAGACGGACTCTGGTTATGGTAAAAGTTTGAAGAGGCCCAATTCGGCTGCATATAAAAGGGTCAAACCTCTAATTATGTAACTTTCTAAAAGCTCAATTTTTAGAATAGTATCTCAAAATGTATCTTTACTGTTGGACTTGGCCCTTTTTGCAGGGTCATCCCTGAACTGTGTGCCTTCCTCCTGTACTTTTACTGACCTGTTGTTGTTGGTTTTATGACTCTGGGCACTTTACCACTGCTGATCAGTGCTAAAGTGCATATGCTCTCTGTTATAAATTGATGTATGGATTAGTGACTCCCTGATTGGCTGGTTTGGTTTACTTGTCAGTCCCTAGTACAGTGCACTGAGTGTGCCCAGGGCTTGTAAACCAAATGCTGCTGGTGGGCTTGCAGCACTGGTTGTGCCACCCACAGAAGCAGCCTGTAAAAGTGTGTCTCAGGTCTGCCATTGTAGAGCCTGTCTGCAGTCTGGTACTGCCATGTTGACTGGGCAAGTACACCCACTTGCCAGTCCCTAAACCTTCCCTTTTCTTCATATCAGACACCCCTATGGTAGGCCCAAGGGCAGGGTGCATTGTAAGTATAAGGTAGGACATGCCCTGGTGTGTGTGGCATGTCCTAAGAGTGAATTACAGCCATTTTCGTTTTTCACTATTGCAAGGCTACCTGTTCCCCATAGGCCAGAATGGGCAGTTTGATTATTACATCTTATAATCATAACTGACCCAGGGAACTAGGTAGAAATTCGAGTTTAGTATGCCTAAACTCAGAATGATAAAATACATCTTTTAGTGAAGTTGGTTTTAACATTCTGTGTTTGAAAATACCACTTTTAGAAAGTAGGTATTTTCTTGCCTAACTATCCAAGCCTGCCTCTGCTAGGTTGTGTATTCCTTGTCTGGAGTTTGAGTGACAGGGGCTGGGGGATTCCAGGAGACAGGGTGAGTCAGCACAGGGCTGAATAGAGAGATCTGCATGTAGATGGGTGGGAGGAGTTGCACCTGGGACCTGAATAGGGCTGTGCCTTCCCTCCAAAATGCTGGCTCCACCTCCTGTGGTGCGTCTGATGTCCCTGGCCTACACTGTGAAAGGAAAGAAGGAGTCTTATCAACAAAGTGCTCCAGAACTGACCAGAACTAGTTTGGACTAGGCAAAGGCCTCTCTGCCTTCAGAGAACAAAGGGAAAATGAGTATAAAAGAGGGGACCCAAACCCGAGAACTTTAGATCACTTTGGGAAACAAGAAGAACCTTTGCTGAGGGGAGGAACCAGAGAGAGAGACTGCAGGAGGAGACTATCCGTATGCTGAGTGCTGTTTGGGGGATTGGCCTGCAGTGGTTGCCTGACTGCCAAAACAAGGAGAAAGAACTTTGTGCTACTTTTCATTCAACTTGTAAATGATCTCCAAGAGTTCTTTTGAAGTGCCTGCTGTTGTGTTGGGCCTTCTGAGGGACTGCGTGTCGCAAGGAGCTGGAAGCGCGACTCACGAAGAAGAAGCGTGTCGCCGCTGCAGCTGCTGTCGTCACATCGCTGAGGAAGCGTGTCGCCGCTGCCGCTGTCGCTTCGCAACACAGAAGCGCCTCGCATCGCCGGAGAAGAGGATCGACATCGCATTAGATGCCGCTGCATCATCGGAGAAGCGTCGCCGCCACAGCCAAAGCACCTCGCATCGCCGGAGAAAAGGATCGACGTCGCATCAGACGCCGCCGCATCAACGGAGAAGAGTGGCGCCGCCGCTGTCGCATCATCGCCGAAGTGCCTCGCATTGCCGGAGAAGAGGATCGACGTCGCATCAGACGCCGCCGCATCACCGGAAAGCATGTCGCAGGGCCTGTCGTGGCTCAGAAGAATCGTTCAGTCGCTGCACGGCCGTCGGGCGTGCACGCATCGTGTCGCATCAAGAAGAAGATGCCATCTTTGTTTCATTGCACCGGATCTTCATCGCATCACGGCGTTGCTGGTCGCATCGCCACAGAAGCGCAGTAAGAAACCGACGCATCACCTCCCCACGCCGAGAAGAACCGCCGCATACCCTACGCATCAGTAGGGACCCGACGCATCACCGTTCTTGCGTGTAAGGAACCAACGCATCACCTTCCCTGCAACACTTTCGTTGTATAGCGTTACGCATCCTAAGGTACATTGAACTCAAAGTGTTGCATTTACCATCTAAAGAGAACTGAGCTCATTCTACCATTTTTGAAGTGCAGTATTGTGGATTTTTGTAATTTGTGGTCTTGTGTTAAAACTATATAAAAGATACTTATTTTTAATATACAACCTGTGTGGTGTCCATCTGTAGTGTTGTCACTGGGTTACTGTATGTGTTCACAAATGCTTTACACACTGCCTGTGAGATAAGCCTGTCTGCTCGTGCCAAGCTACCAAGGGGGTGAACAGGGGTATTTTAGGAGTGTACCCCCTTACCCCGACTAGACGCAAGGGTCCCTATTTGGTCAAAGGTACCTACCTCTGCCAACTAGAGACCCCCAAATCTAACATTGGTGGTCAGCGGTGAGGATTCTGGACTTGCATTTGTGACTCATATACAGTGATTGGTGAACACTACTAGTGAGTGCAGACCAAACGCAACCACATACTTTTGGTAGATTGTTTTTCATAGGATTTTCAATTTTTGCCAAGAACTGCCAAGTTTAACCACAATGGATAAAGCAGCATCCATCGCATCTGTTGATTTTGATTGGGAAGAGGAGAAATTAGAATGCTACAATGTAAAACAGCTAAAGCACTACTGCAGGAGATTTAAAGTTGCTATGACCGGTCTCTCCAAGAAGGATGAGTTCCAAAAGGCGCTGAGGGCCTGGGTGGAAGCAAGGAGCATCCCTGAGCAGGTGGAGGGGGCTGAAAATGCAGATGAGCAGCTGGAAGGGCCATTGGGTCCAGGGGGGAGGAGAGTAACTTCCCCAGCAGGTAGCAGTGTTTCTGCCAAGGGCCTGTCCCCAGAAGAGCTGGAGGACAGGGAGAAGAGTAGGATGCATGAGATGGAGCTGACCAAGCTCAAGTTGAATGGGCAGTTAGAATTTGAGTTGCAAACTAGGAAATTGGCCGTAGAGTAAAAGAGGATGCAAATGGAGCATGAGTTGAGAATGAGGGAGCTTGATTTAGAGCTCGAGAGGCTTGAGGCCATGAGTGTCTCAGCCCAGCAACAAGAAATGTGTGTAGCTCAGAGAGTGAGCTTGGCTGAGTTGGAGGTGGAATCCAGCTCAGATGGTGGCAGCAATATTGGGTTATCCAGTGCTGAGGGAGTAGTACACACACCCAGAGATGTGGCGCCTGACTTAGAGGGGGTTAATATACACCAGGAGGTTCAAGGATATGAGGTAGCTCCAGTGGTGCGCAGTGTCCCTGAGGTGTATTGGGGAACTGGCACAAGGGTTCATAGTCCTAGTGGTGGGAGGGACACTCTACTGACTCTAGATGAGAGGTGCAGGGAGAGGGGTTCCCCCATGGTTGAAGTCCTGGTGTGTGAGTGTGAAGACCGCCCAGAAGAGTGTGGGTTGAGTGACAGAGACAGTCAGATACTGTATTGCCAGTCTCAGGAGAGTGGTGTGGGGTACGTGTGCAAGGCACTGGATGGTGAGGTGAAGGATAGTTTGGTGGGTCTGTGTGATCCAATTGAGGGAGAGCATATTGTAAGTCCCTATTTTCCAGAGCTATGCCAACACCTGGTGGAGTGTGAGTTCTCTGACCGCAGGGAGCTCATAATGGAGGCAGACCTTTTGGTGGATCCCAGAGGGTCTGAAGAGGTATTGGGGAGTGACCCTAAGAGGAGTGGCTCAGGTATCTTCCAACCCAGAGTAGTGGGAGAGGTTCAGTGTAGCCCAGCTAGGTCCCGTGGTAGTGGGAGGGGTGTAGGGGCTCACGTCCTGTCTCTGCGGAGAAGGAGTGAGTGTGGGGCTGCGTGTCCCAAGGTGCCCGAAACCCAGTCTCAGGGCCTGGAGGGTTCCTTAAAAGAACACCAGGTTGGGGGCCTAGGCTGTACCAGCAGGCCATTTGAGGAGGATCTCCAAGTGTCAGGAGACCCTGGAGCATCTGTAAACGGAGCTCCAGTGGTTCTGGTGTCTGGCGGTGCCACTCCAGTTAGGAGGGTGCAGAAGTCCAGAGTGAGGGTTGAGAGGGGGAAAGAGTCCCCAGTGGAAGAACCAGTGGGTCAGGGGCCAGCCAGAAGGGCTGAGTCACCGGTGAAGAACCATGGTGACACCACTTCTGTCCTGGGGGATCTTCATGCACTGTCAGAGGGACAGGGGTCGGGAGATCTGCGCCAGGCAGACTGTCACACGACACATGAGTTATGTGTCACCCTCAGGGGGGGGCATGCGTGCTCCCAAGGAAGTCCTGGTGTGCCAGGCGGGTGCTCAGCTGCAGGGTTTAGTCCCTGGGCTGGGAAGCCAGGTTCAGGTGTTGTCTGACCTGGAGGGTGGGACAACTGTAAACAGTGTCCTGACGGGTTTGTCTTCTGGGGGTACCGCTCCTGATGGGAGGGGGCAGTACTCTGGAAGGGGGTGCAGAGGGAGGGAGTCCTCGCCTCTGACCCTGGTTCAACTGGAGGGTTTAGACCCTAGATTGGAGGATCAGGTTCAGGGTGTCCCCCTGACCTGGACGCCCAGTTGCAGGATAGAACCCCTGAACTGGTGGGAGAATTGTGCAGGACACCTACCACAGGTGCCCTGGCAATTCTGGAAGGGGGTACCACTCCAGATGGGAGGGTACAGAGCCCCAACAAGGAGGAGGAGGACCGGGTGTGGGAAAGCCCACCCCAGTCTCCTGTCCAGCCACCGGGTACAGGCCCGGGCTGGTAGGTCAGTGTCCGGATGTCATACCTGACCTGACAGGAGGGAGAGTGGACAAAGGGTGCCAAGCACCTGGGGCTACTGCCCCCGCTCTCTGACGCCACAGAGGTTTGAGTGCCCTGAGAGGCATAATGCCTGGGTCTCATCCCTGACCACTGTCAGTGGCCACTGTGGCTTGCTGACTGTCTGTTGGGACACACCTGTGAGCAAGTTAAGGTTAGGTGCTGCACAGGTGGTGTCCACAGGTGAGGAGAAGGGTTCCCCATGGATTAGCTCGGTGGGCCCTGAGAGTATGGACAGAGGGATTCCAATAGGTTCAGATTGGCGTAGAACTGGAGTATGCCCCTGCAGTTGCGGGCCAGGTCCAGGTTCTATCGCCCAAAGCAGGGAAGCCCATCAAGGTAGTGATTGGTCTACCCTGCGTTTTGGCTGGAAAGGGGTTGTGTTGGACTTGGCCCTTTTTGCAGGATCATCCCTGAACTTTTTTCCTTCCTCCTGTGCTTTTTCTGACCTGTTGTTGTTGGTTTTATGACTCTGGGCACTTTACCACTGCTGATCAGTGCTAAAGTGCATATGCTCTCTGTTATAAAGTGATGTAGGGATTAGTGACTCCCTGATTGGCTGGTTTGGTTTACTTGTCAGACCCTAGTACAGTGCACTGAGTGTGCCCAGGGCTTGTAAACCAAATGCTGCTGGTGGGCTTGCAGCACTGGTTGTGCCACCCACAGAAGCAGCCTGTAAAAGTGTGTCTCAGGTCTGCCATTGCAGAGCCTGTCTGCAGTCTGGTACTGCCATGTTGACTGGGCAAGTACACCCACTTGCCAGTCCCTAAACCTTCCCTTTTCTTCATATCAGACACCCCTATGGTAGGCCCAAGGGCAGGGTGCATTGTAAGTATAAGGTAGGACATGCCCTAGTGCGTGTGGCATGTCCTAATAGTGAATTACAGCCATTTTCGTTTTTCACTATTGCAAGGCTACCTGTTCCCCATAGGCCAGAATGAGCAGTTTGATTATTACATCTTATAATCCTAACTGACCCAGGGAACTAGGCAGAAATTCGAGTTTAGAATGCCTGAACTCAGAATGATAAAATACATCTTTTAGTGAAGTTGGTTTTAACATTCTGTGTTTGAAAATACCACTTTTAGAAAGTAGGTATTTTCTTGCCTAACTATCCAAGCCTGCCTCTGCTAGGTTGTGTATTCCTTGTCTGGAGTTTGAGTGACAGGGGCTGGGGGATTCCAGGAGACAGGGTGAGTCAGCACAGGGCTGAATAGAGAGATCTGCATGTAGATGGGTGGGAGGAGTTGCACCTGGGACCTGAATAGGGCTGTGCCTTCCCTCCACAATGCTGGCTCCACCTCCTGTGGTGCGTCTGATGTCCCTGGCCTACACTGTGAAAGGAAAGAAGGAGTCTTGTCAACAAAGTGCTCCAGGACTGACCAGAACTGGTTTGGACTAGGCAAAGGCCTCTCTGCCTTCAGAGAACCAAGGGAAAATGAGTATAAAAGAGGGGACCCAAACCCCAGAACTTTAGATCACTTTGGGAAACAAGAAGAATCTTTGCTGAGGAGAGGAACCTGAGAGAGAGACTGCAGGAGGAGACTATCCCTATGCTGAGTGCTGTTTGGGGGATTGGCCTGCAGTGGTTGCCTGACTGCCAAAGAAAGGAGAAAGGACTTTGTGCTACTTTTCATTCAACTTGTAAAGGATCTCCAAGGGCTTGAGAGAGAGCTTGCCTCCTGCTGAAGTCTCAGGGACTTCACCCACCATCTCCCCAAGAGTTCTTTTGAAGTGCCTGCTGTTGTGTTCGGCCTTCTGAGGGACTGCGTGTCGCAAAGAGCTGGAAGCGCGACTCACGAAGAAGAAGCGTGTTGCCGCCGCAGCCGCTGTCGTCCCATCGCTGAGGAAGCGTGTTGCCGTTGCCGCTGTCGCTTCGCAACAAAGAATCGCCTCGCATCGCCGGAGAAGAGGATCAACGTCGCATCAGACGCCGCCGCATCAACGGAGATGAGTTTCGCCGCCGCTGCCGCTGTCGCATCATCGCCGAAGCGCCTCGCAATGCCGGAAAAGAGGATCGACTTCGCATCAGACGCTGCCGCATCACTGGAAAGCATGTCGCAGGGCCTGTCGCGGCTCAGAAGAGTCGTTTAGTCACCGCACGCCCGTCGGGCGTCCACGCATCGGTTCGCATCAAGTAGAAGACGCCATCTTTGTTTCATTGCACCGGATCTTCATCGCATCACGGCGTTGCTGGTCTCATCGCCACGGAAGCGCAGTAAGAATCCGATGCATCACCTCCCCACGCCGAGAAGAACCGACGCATCCCCTACGCATCAGTAGGGACCCGACGCATCACCGTTCTTGCGTGTAAGGAACCAACGCATCACCTTCGCTGCAACACTTTCGTTGTATAGCGTTACGCATCCTAAGGTACATTGAACTCAAAGTGTCGCATTTACCATCTAAAGAGAACTGAGCTAATTCTACCATTTTTGAAATACAGTATTGTGGATTTTTATTGTTTGTGGTCTTGTGTTAAATCTATATAAAAGATACTTATTTTTAATATACAACCTGTGTGGTGTCCATCTGTAGTGTTGTCACTGGGTTACTGTATGTGTTCACAAATGCTTCACACACTGCCTCTGAGATAAGCCTGTCTGCTTGTGCCAAGCTACCAAGGGGGTGAGCAGGGGTTATTTTAGGAGTGTACCCCCTTAACCTGACTAGACGCAAGGGTCCCTATTTGGTCAAAGGTACCTACCTCTGCCAAACTAGAGACCCCCAAATCAAACATTTACCATTAAAGAGTATTTCAAATTTTAATTAATTTAAGGGTAAACAGATTTTTTCTATCTGTTCTCAGTCTGAAGGTATAACTTATTAAAAGTAATAAAGTAACCCTGTGTTAGTCTATGGGAGCGATGGACTTACAGCAGTCAAAACCTTTATGAGTTTTTTCCCTACCAAGGCACATAAACCTTGATTACACATGTCCTACTTTTTTAATACAATGTACCCCCCCCCCCCCTATAAGACTTTAAGAGCTACCTTAGTGGTGCCTTATAATTATTCAAAAACAAAGATTTCGGTCTGGCAAAAGATTTCTTTTAACATGTTGATATGGCAGTTAAAAACTGCACTACAGGCTACAGTGGCAGGCCTGAGACGTGTTAAAAGGATACGTTAGTGGGTGGCACAATGAGTGTTGCAGCTCACTAGTAGGATTTCGTTTACAGGCCTGGGCACATGTAGTACCATTTACTAGGGACTGACAAGTAAATTAAATGCACAAATCAGGTGTAGGCCAGTTTCTCTATGTTTTCAAGGAAGTGTACAAGCACTTTACGAAGTGCACAGACTCTTGAAAGCTAACATAAACAAGTTCTATCTAGGTCTGGGGTGACCCTGCAGAAACTGCTAGGTTAAAAAACACCTAATGCCCTTCATATTACTAGCACTATACCTTGCTGAGTCTGTCCAGGATCTTTAATTTCTGTGTCTGGTCTACGCTATTTACAACTACATTTATTACTTTGCATGTGCTTCTATGGAGGAGCTGATGGATGCTCTACTGGTTTACAGTTTTTCCTTCTGCTGTGCAATTGGAACCTTTGAAAAGTGTCTATCAAATTCAAGTTTCCTGCAACCACATTATAGGGGTTCTGGGTATTGGCATCCAGATCGCTACATATTCTTAACTTTATCTGCATTACAATCAAACTGCTAGTCCTTTCCACTGCATCACACAGCACCATACATTGAGGGTAAAACACTGATGCTTAAAGTTATAGATTTGTCAAAGACTTTTCCTGTCATGAATCGCTGTGCCACATTGGATGCTTGCTGACTCCTTGGCTTCTATGTCTTTTGTTTGACCAGAACATTAGCTGCTAGTCTCTGAGGCTATTATTGGGGATACTGAAAATGTCAAAGGTCACATAAGACTCTATTGTGAGACCCAATATGTGCAATAACTATCCACACAGACATCCCAACATGTCATAAGCTCCTGGACTCTGTGGAAAAGTTACTTGAAGCACTGTGAAAAAGACTAGATGAATACCCAGAGTAGGACCAGGAACTATGGCATCTCAAGCATAAAGTCCTCCATCTGAAAGACCATTGCTTGATTATATTCTTTACTGGCATATTACTAGTGTATACTAATGACCTTTTCTTTTCCCTTATTGGCGCCGGTGTTCTAGCAGTTGTCTGATGCACTATGTTACTACTAATGGTAGGGTGTCTTTCTTTTATTTTTTAATGTAACAAATTTGTAGTGATGGTAGAGTGTCTTTTTTTTATTTTCTTATCCAACAAATTTGTGTTGGGTCAGTCTCTGTACGGTGGGACTAAGTAGATGAGAAACAAATAAGTCAAAACTTTCTGGGGTTGTTTCTGCTCCCATTAAGAGTGGACATCACCCCGCAGTTTGGTCTGAACTGCTCCTACTGAAACAGGACCAGTACTGATATGCATATTGCTGGTTCCTCTTTGAGGTGGCATGGTGGTCAAAAAAGCAATGTACCAATTGTGGCAGAGCAATTAGCGGTAACTGCAATTAAATAAAGCTATCCACCCATCACTTTTTTGTTTTCCTCAGTGCGATTCGCTAAGTGCAATGAAAATGTCTAGGCCTAGGTCCCATTCTCACTGTGCCGCAGGCCTTTGAGGCCAAAATAAGTTGAAACTTGTCCGAGTTTGCTTGTGTTCCTGTGCAGAGGGGACCTGTCCTTGCAGATTGTGCTGGATTGAAAGCATATTATTGTAGGTATTATTGACAAGATTATTTGTGCTAATTTAAGCTGACAGCATTCTGTTGATGTGCAATAATAGCTCAACACACATTACAGTAAAACACCACAATAACTACAATACAGCCCAGCAACACTGTATGAACTCAATAAAACAATAACACAACATCAAATATACACCACAACAACACAGTGTCAACAAAATGCAGCCAAATAAGATAGTAACAAAACAGTGACTGCAAAAGACAATACAACACTACCCAAATATTGACACAACACACAAACCACTGACTTACCCCAACCAAAACAACAAACCAGCACACATTTGCAATGAAGTTGTGTTAAGTTGTGCTATGTTGTGGGCTTTTTAGTTTTTGTGCTCTGGTGTTTTGGTGGGGTGATACTATACTGTGTTCTGGTTGTTGGTTGGGTTTGGTTACTTTGGGGCACATTATTGCGCTATTGTAAAACTTTTCTTTTGTATTAGTGTAGTGTATTGCGTTGGGGTATTCTGTTGTTTAAGTGTGTACCTCTGTTACTTTGAATTGTGCAATTTTGTTATTTTAGTGCTGCATTGTTGTGTTTGTACATTATTTTGTGCAATTTGGTTGCTTTGATTGGTGTTATTGTGGTATAAAGGTTACAGGGACGTTATAGTTAGGCTCAGGATTCACTCGTACAAAACCAGTGAAAATCAGCAGTTATAGTTAGCTGAGCTGACATGGTCAGTGACATCACTGATTACATCACTGAAGACATCTCAAGTGACATCACTGATGACATCATCCACAAAATCACTAACACACACATGAACCTTTCATACACAAGGTACACTGAAGTCACCTTCCTTTCCCTCAGTCCCTCTTATACAATCCTGTAACCTTGCTGGCTTTCTGGATGGCTAAGAGGCTGGCATTACCAGTGGTACGCTCAAGCTGTGGTTAGCACAGAGTGGCATGAGCATGTTCGTCTGCTGGATCTCTGGGATCACACATCAACATCTCAGCGTTATGCTTGAGGAAGGGAGCACAGTGAAGCAATTGACTGAAAACAGATGATCATTTAGCAGTTTTGGAAATTCCTCTCAATAAGCCGAAGTCTTTGCCACAGTTTTGGGAACACTGGTGTCTTTAGCAGTTGAAGAGATGAAGCAGTCCTCTTTTACCACCTAAGACAGTAATTAATGTTTGCTTGTCAAAGGACATTTTTTTAAGGCATATGCTGCATTTGGCTGGAAATATCACAGCATTGATGACATAGCAAAAAAACTGAACATAACATTATAAAATACACTAAGCAATATAAAAGCAAATAAAATATAACAGGGTACAAGACAACAAAACATTCAAAATAGAACACAACACAGCAAATGCAGTACAACAATGCAAATTCACATATCAAAATTGAAGCACAAAAAGAGCAGTACAAAGAACAACTGAACACACAATCACCACAATAAAATGCTGCACAACAAATGTGCAAAAGCATGCTTGTCACATATTATCACTTCCAGAATCCTGTTTCCACATTTCTTTGATAAAAGGTGTTTGGAGCAAGCACTGCCTTAATTTACCTCAAGAGACATCAATAGACCAGTCAAAATTATTTTTTGATCTGGCCTCATGTTCTAAATTAGCACTTCCTATGCTCGATATAGGTGATCCAGCCCGAGGTTTCTCATTAATATAATCTAGTGCAGTTTGAACTCACTTATCCACATACATGAAGTTGATCGCCATCTGGTTGATGGTTGAATGGGGAGCACACGGAAGAAGAATGTTCATCTTCCAATGTACCATTCACATGTGAAACATGCTTACGGAGGGAATGTGTTTCAAGTAAAAATACTGAACAAGATGTTAGGGGTCATTTAAAGTTTGTTTGGCAGGAACCTCTGTCACAAATGTACCCTGTCTACCAAACCCTATCTACCAATCCTTCTGTCCTCCGCTCTATTCTAAGGTGGATAGACCATTAGTTGTCCAATGGCAGTGCCCCTGCTTGCTCAGCTTTTTGAATACCTACTCCAATATCCTGATAGGGTAGGGGCTGTTGGAGTAATGACATCACACTGCCCACCCTATTTAGTGCGAGTGATCTCTGGTCTTTTTTTTTCTGTCTATCACCACCAGGAAAAACCTGGTGGTCGCAGGAAGAAAATAAAATGCCCCCACACCCTAGGAGTCATTAGATTTTTGTTTCTTCAGCAACAAACTCCTGTTAGAAAAAAGTTTAGTAGATGGCCACCAAACTTGTACTACCATCAGAGGAATTGCTATGATAGCATTTCCTCTGAAGTTTCAGAGATTACTGCTTGGTTTTCTAAACATGACTATGACAGCAGTCTACCTTGGTAGTAAAGACCACTATACTTTAAATCATGTGTTTAGTGTTTTATTTAAAGGACTTAAAGACTTCAAAGAATGGCATTCTGAATATTGCTACTATCATGAAAGCTCTAGAACAGGGGAGTCTCCAAAGCTGGCCAATGGAATCCAGGTAATGTATTTATTCAAACCGCATACATGTGATTAAAGATGGTATCACAATCTTTGTTCTTTCTCATGCAGTTTCTGTGCTCTGATGTTCAGATGTTAGGACTGTTTTATATCATATGCTGTATTTTTGTCCTCCTAACAGTGTGTCCCTGACTTGGTTGTAAGTCATGGCCACTTGCTACGACTACAATATTTGTGTACGCACACTGTGATTTTTGTGTTGATTCCTATATATTTTTTATTGAATGAGCATGCTATCATGTAAAGTAAGTTCTTGTACTTTCAGTTATTATTAAGGTTCCCTGTTTTCTGTTTTTTTTATTTTATTAATGCATGATTACAATGTTACAAGTAGCACTTTTAGTTTGCAATTTGCCATTGCTAACAAAAACAACAATAAAATCAAAAAGAGATTATACACTTATTAATTCACTTATTACTCACAATTAATTCACTATTGATAATTCGTAGTTCATAATACCACGTGCAATTAAGCCAATATCATTTCCGTAACATTTCCTCATACACGGTTTTATAGTTTTTTGAAACCCCCCTCCCTCCCCACCCACCCCAGGGTTGGCCATCTGTTTTAGATACAGTTTAGTAATTTTATGCCGGGGTTGCTAAAGAGTACCTAGCCAAAAATGGCTTAAGCACATACACTTATCTCTCGAGCCACCTGGTCAATGGTTCCCAGACCTTTGCACCTTTCGAACGAGCCCGAAGCCCTCTTTTCCCATATATAGCTTTTTCAAAATTATAGTTCGCCACTAGTCGTGTTAACCATTGATGATAACCAGGGGGGGATGGATCTAGCTAGGCCGGGGCCAAGGAAAGTCGATATACAGCCATACCTATGAAAATCAGCTGCTCTCCCGGCTTCCCTTGGCTCTCCTGATCTACCCCAAGGCAGATTAGGGCTGATGAATGACTTATATCCCTCCCTAGCACCTCTTTGAAAAATGTAGTTATTTCCATTTTTAGACTATTCAGCGAAGCGCAGGAGGCAAGCATATGATCGAGGTCAGCCTGATACAGAGAACATCGGGACATAAGGTCCCCTTCCCTGTTCCCCATTTAGCAATCTTTTTCGGCGTATAGTAAAGCGAGAAACAAGTTTTATAGTATTGCGCCTGAAGCCGTGCTGGTATTAAAAAAATGTGTGCTAGTTCAGTTGAGTGAAGAAATAGATCCTCTGAAATATCAATTTCCTCTTTCCACTTGCTGGCCCGCAGTCCCACTTCATCAGGCATTAGAGAATTGAGGGAGTTATACACAGTTCCTCTAGATGGATGATTCTGCCTCAGATTATCTATAATGGGATTATTAATAAAGCCTAGTGGGCCGACACATTTTTGCTTAGGAAGTCACGTATTTGCAAATACTTGTAAAAATCCCTCCAGTCTAATTCGTATTGTTCTTTCAGGGTTTCAAAGGAAGCTATATCAGTGCAGGAATAGAAATCGCTGAGTTTAGACAGGCCTTTATCATGCCATCCTTTACTTATTCTGTCGTTAAAAATTTCAGGCAGATTAGAGTTGTTATAAATTGGTGAGTAATAATTCAAGCGGCCTAGTCCTAGCATTTTTCGGACCGCTTTCACTACTTTATGACCAGCAGCCAACGTCTTAAAGCGTACCTTTTTGTAATGCGAGTCATTCAAAAACCTCCAAGCCCATCCCCAAGCGTCTTTGCCCATTATGAGTTCAATAGGTGTGGGTATGTTCCCTAAGAGGTCATCTATTGGCTTATCTGAAAACAGAATGTGATTATGCAAAAGAGCAGTTGCCCAATAGTAAAGTCTAATATTTGGAAGAGCCAGTCCGCCCCTGTCCCTTGGTAGGGAGAGGAACTTATATGCTCTTCTGGGTTTACCATAGGACCAAATAAATCGTGAAAATAATGGCCCTTATAAGAAACAAAAACTTAGGGGAAAAAAAAGCATTTTGATTATATTGCATCTGCCAATTATCGAAAGATGCAAATTGTGTAGTCGCCTTAGCTCCGGTTTAATTTTGTCTGCCAACGGATCAATGTTACAATCTACTATTTTTTCAACACTGGCCGTAATATTTACACCCAGATATGTGGCACTTTCCACCTGCCTAGGGTCGTCGCCCATATTGACATTTTTGCATATAATCTGGGTTTTGGATCTATTAAGAGAATACCCGGACAGTAGTCCATATCTCATCACCTCTAGTTCAACCTCTACCATAGATGTTTTGGGGTTAGAAGTCACCAGCGCAATATCGTCGGCATATGCCAATACCTTTGTTTCCAAACCTTGAGTGGTGATGTGGCTAATCCTTTGGTTGGCTTCCAGAACTCACAGGAAGGGGTCGATATATATGGCAAATAGAAGAGGTGAGCTGGGGCATCCCAGGCGTGTACCACAAGTTATTTTAAAAGTGTTGGTAAGTGCGCCATTTAAACATAGTTTTGCCGTTGGTTGAAAATATAACATCTTAAATGCCTGTATACATCGCTGGCCAATCCCGATCCTTGACAGAGACTCCCATAAAAATGACCAGGAGACTCTGTCAAAGGCTTTCTCGGCGTCAAGTAAAATGAGTGCTATGGGGTCTCTAGTAATATGTGCTGCATCAAATAATGAGATAGTTCTCCTACTATGATCTACGGTACTACGTCCAGGGATGAATCCATGTTGCCTTGGTAATATGACTTTATGTATTACCCCAGCTAGTCGAACCGCTAGTACTTTAGAGTAAATTTTACTGTCCGCTTTTATTAGTGTTATGGGGCGGTAAGAAGCGGGATCTAAAGCTGATTTGTGTTTTTTCAAAAAGACGATGATTTTGGCTTGCGACCATGATTCCGGTGGTTTCCCCCCCTTAAAAACATGTATGAGTAGGGGATATATAACCTCTTTCAATTCTGTAGAGAATTTTTTATAATATTCAACAGGGATGTTATCTAGGCCTGTGGCTTTACCGTTAGGGAGGCTATTGATACACAACAGAGCGTCCACCCATTGGGGAGGCTCTTCAAGTTGAGCCTGGTCGTCTTGAGAGATCTGCTCTATTGGGATTTGGTTAAAGTAAGTTGTGATATCGTTTAAATGAGGTTTGGTGGTTTCATGATATAGATCTTGGTAATAAGTAAGAAACTCTTTGCGAATGCCTTCTGGGTCGGAAACTATGGTCTGAGTGGCATCTTTCACTGCAGTAATAATATTCCTAGTGGCTTTTTGTCTGGCCCTAATCGCGAGGTGATGTCCGACCTGCTCGCTACACTCATACGCCTCCTTTCTCCAAGTCTCCAATCTGTCTGCAGCCCTTTTGGCTATTACTTCCATGACCGCTGATTTAGCTGACATTATTCTGACCAGTGCATCTGCAGGGTCGTCGCCGTCCCTGTGCGCTGTAATTAAGTTTTGTTCTGCAGAAGCTAGTTGGATTTGCAGAGTATCCAATAGCTGACATTTTTTCCGATTTAAAGCAAGCGAAAAGCTCAGTGTCTCTCCCCTTATCGCCGCTTTCAGTGCGTCCCAGACTACTTCTATCCCCGCACTACCTAGATTTTCCCTGATAAATTGGGGGATCCAGTACCTCATATAATTACAGTATTCATCATTTAAAAGTAAGGATTGTTCAAACGTCCAACAAGCCAAATCACGGTTAACCACTGTTCCCCCTCTTATTTCCAAAACTAAGGGATTATGATCCGACATAATGCGTGGTGTCTTGTCTATTGTGCATGTATGAAGAATAGAATGAGATAAAAAGATGTAATCTAATCTCACAAGTTTATTGTGTGGAAAGGAGTAAAAAGTGTAGCTGGGATCTGTGGAATGTTGTGAATGCCAAATATCCGTAAGGGCCTGTTCCTGACTTAGCATCCTCAGGGCCTTGAAAACCTTAGGTTTCCTACCGCTATATCTCCAATTTTTATCTGAAGTTATATTTTGATTGGCGGGCAGATTTATGTTAAAATCGCCGCAGATGATAATAGGTAGAGGCCACTCAGCCAATTCATTATTCAAATACTCAAAGATTGTGGGGTCATCAACGATACTGCTGTATACCGTACATAAGGTAAATGAATCACCGTTCTCCCTACGGCACTCTGTAATGACCCACCTCCCATTTTGATCAGCTGATATGCGTGTAAATTGAAGTGAGCGTTTGGTAGTAACTATTGCAACCCCCCATGTCCGGGCGCATTGTGTTGTAGCCCCTATTACTGTAAAGCCAAGCGAGTCTAAAAGGTGAGTTTGTGTTCTATCAATATGTGTTTCCTGAAGGCATAGGATATCAGCTCTAAGTAATCGAAGCGCCACTGCAGTGTTACGACGTTTTTTTGGATCGTTTAGGCCACACACATTGACAGTTGCTATACGTAAGCTACTCATTTCATACCGTAAAGTTGTTCCAGTTCAGATACCCTCGGTCCAGATAAGAACAACAAATTCGAGCCATTACTCTTGGTGCCAACCCATTCCCCCTCCCTGCCCCTTCCCCCACCCCACTGAAACCCCCCCCACCCACCACCTATCACTGAGACTACCTGGCTCTGCAAGATCCAGGGTGAGGGCATCTGAGCATTCAGAACCCCGTGACCCCCCGATCCGACCCCCATCCTAACCTAAACACACCCTCTGTGCTGAAATTCTTTTATATTCATTTACCCATGCTTTAGAATACCCCTAAATATATTTTCCCTCTTTTAGTAACCGCCATTCATTTGATAGCATTGACCATTGAGTCTTAGACTTTTTTTTGTGGTTTTTTTTAATTTATTTTTTTAGTGCTTATTTGTGTTTTTTGTAGACTCTGTAATCTCCTGGAGATAAGATTGGGCCTGAATTTCAGAAGTGAAGCTGCTCGTGACCCCCTTGTAGATAATTTGTAGACGTGCCGGGTTCTGTAAATATACCGTTGCTCCTATTTGTTGGAGAGGGGCAAAGAGTTGTCTTAATCTCCACCTACGCTCCACTGTGGCATGGGCAAAGTCAGGCCTAGTGATAAAAGTGACTCCATTGAACTCTCTCTTTCTTGTTGGCCTTGCTAGATCATAGAGTGTCTGGCGTAGGAGAAAGTTACCAAAGTACACTAGCATAGTACGCGGATACTGCATAGAAGACTGGAGTCGTTTGGAAGGTGTTAGTGGGAAGTGGTGGGCACGCTGTTTCTCTTTCTCCCAGTCCCAAGACTGCAGCTCAGGAAATGCCCCTTTAAGAAGTGTAATCATATAGGCCCTGGGGTCACTCCTTTCCACCCCTTCTGAGATCCCAAGAAAGCGAAGGTTGTTACGTCGCAATCTGTTTTCTTGTTCCTCGAGCTTCAGCATTAAATCCTTAATTATGCCTTCGTTCTCATCTCCCTGCACTTTCAGGGAGGAGACACCTTTCTCGAGATTCTCCGTGCGTACCTCCACTGATGACATTCTGTCAGCAATCTCTGCACAGGTGCGACCCACTTTCCTTATTGCGCCTTGTACCTTTTGTGTGGCTTGCCGATTTTTCCTATTGTCCGACTTAACTTCTTCTTGGAAGCTCTTGATGGAATGTAGAACTTCTGCAAGGGTGGGGTCATCCTTGCTTCTGGCTTTGCTGCCCCGGCAACAGCTTTAAGTGCAGAGTTGCCACCTGAGCATACCGTACATTCTGCGGGAGACGCTAGCTGGGAAGATGAATAATCCCACCTGAGTTCGGAATTGCTTCCTTGATCCGAGGTCCCCGCACTCTTGCGTCTACTTTGCCTTTTCTTTTTTCCCCACGACTTTTCTTTTTGTGCCGCGGTTTGCCATAGCGCTTCTGAGTCTGTGCTGCTCCCCCAGTCATGCCTCCCTCCATCACTAGATGTGGATAGCCCAGTCTCATACATCTCAGACTCATCGGTTGCAGAATGAATATTGCCCCTTTTGTCGGGTGTCTTTGCCTGCAGATGCGCTGATTCAGCTGGGTTCCCTTGTGGGATATTAATCGAGTTCGTAGTCTCCTTAACCGTGGAATCCCTTTCCCTTTCGGCAGTGCCTATGTCTAGGTTCGAGAAATCCGCTGAGGGGCTATTGTCTGCTTGCTCTGTGCCTACATTAGTAGCATTGGTACCATCCGAAGCTGGGCGCCCGGTTGCGGTCGCGTCTGAGTTGACTTGTAGTGCAGAGCTTATTATGATTGGGGCTATAGTTAGATCTGAGTTTGAGTGTGGAGTTTCTTGAGCCATCGGTAAAGAGGCTAGGGATTCTTGAAGCCCGGTCCCAGCGTCTTCCAGGGACTTGCCTAGCTGGCCCTCAGGTGGTGACCCCCCAGCAAGCTCAGCGTTGGAAGTCTTCCCCTCAATAGAACCAAAAATATTTGAAATTAGCGGCGGAGATCTGGACAATTGGGTAGAATCAGCATGTTTGTTTTTTTTAACTTGTAGTTTCTTTACTTGCTTGGTCACTAAGTCAGCTCGCTCTGGAGACTTCCCCCTTTCTATTTGCTCTCTGCTTTTAGCCCCTCGGGTTTCTGGGCGCCTCTGTGGCACTTCTGATGTTCTGGGGTGACCTGGCTGAGTGTCAGTTTCGGTAGCGACAGGGGAGGCTATATTAATGATTTTACCTTTAACAGTTTTAGCTCCTCACCCCGTCATTTTAACTTGCTTGTCTTCTTTCTCCAGGGGGCGAAATATCTGTCTCCGGTTTCGGCGCAGGGACCGGCTGTAACGCTGGAAGCTTCTCTTCGTGTCTGGGCTGGCCACGAGCCGGTGGAAGGTCGATAGGATCACGTCGAGGCTGCGCTCAGTTGAGAGCCGCCGCAGGCAGTACAGGCCGAGGATGCTGGAGCCGAATGAATCTTCGCTGACGCTCCGGTCGGGTGTTTCTGTATCTCACAGCACCCTTTCCAAACCTTAAACCACGCTGATACCACGGTGATCCTGAGGCAACCCTCCTGCTCCATACGGTGAGAACAGTTGGCGGTTACGTCTCCGATGAAAATTCAAGTAGTATTCAGCGTTTTTGGAGCATATCAGTTCTTGTAGGTATCAGCTTAGGGGTCGGACCGGTGGAGCTCCGACAGGTAACTGTTAGTCAGTCGCCATCTTGTCTCTACCCTGTTTTCTGTTTTTACTGATATTTACAGATAAATACAGACAGAAAACCATTTTGTATTGTCTGTGTTTATTTTTAAATGTGGATAAAAATGAAAAATTGATTCTTTTTAGAGTGATTCTAAAGGCTGTCAGTAATGACTGCTTGGCCAGTAGCTGTGCGGATTGACAGGTAAGGGGTTAAAAAAAGAAGGGATTTCTAGTAAAGAGGCTTAAACACCAGTAGATATGCACAACCTTGATACTAAAATGTTCATGTTTTCTTATATGCGCATTGGTTTATCATCTGTGTGTGTTTATCAGGTACATAAATGTGGAAATAGACTAGTTTTTTCATAAAACCCAAAATAAATATGGATAAATACAGATAACAGCCAAAAATAAATATGAATAAATACAGACGGAAATGTCAAAAAAATAAATATCGTGAAACCTGGAGTCCTAATTATTATTACTTGTTTGGGCACCTAGTCTTGTGCTCATGTCTTTTACTATGCTGTTGAGTGTAGACTGTGATGCAGATCCTGCTTATACTTTTTTATTCATCCAATATGTCTGACTCCGGTCATCACACAAATGTCAGAAACAGAGACAATTTCTTAAGCAAATTATACAATGAAGCTTTTCCAAGCATAACCCTTCTTTTTGCCTTTGGTTACCATGTGAAGAACAACCTCACAAATCAGCAAAGAAAAATGGAAAAATAGAAAATAATGTTTAATTGAATGCTTATTATATAACTGAGTAACTGATGTCGCACATTATAATCATTGGACTTCATGTACAGAATGAACCTGTGATTTCGATAAACTATTGTAAATTCAGAAAAGTGTTTTCCTCAATGAACGACGCTGGAATAGGTATAGTAGTGGAACAGGCATGGAAATAAGAAAATAATGCAGAATTTAGACAACATATTCTACAAGATCAGCGGTATCGAACAGCAGTAGGTCTTTCGTTGACTAGGGTAAATCTACTACCCTTATTCTCCTAGGCTTGTCTGCTGCTTTCAACACTGTTTTACACCATCTTTTGCTGCAAAGGCTGCATGAAATAGGCACGCATTCTACTACCTTGCAGTGGTTTGGCTTATTTTCGAGCAATAGATCTGATTCCATACAGCTGCCCCCTTTTTAATCTAGCCCAAAGATGTTACATTGTGGGATTCCTCAGGGGTCTTCCCTGAGTCCTACATTGTTTAAAGCCTATGTCATCTTTGGGGGGCATTGTCAAAGCTTGGGGGTTTGAGATCTCAACTTATGCCCACGATATCCAGCTAATTTTATCTATTAATGACAGGCATACTGAGACTGAAGGGAACTTAGGGGCATATTCTCAAGAACGTGTGATAACCATCGCAAAAGTGACTTAACGCAACACTCAACATCGCAGTCCATCGCGGGACATTTACGCCCTGTTAACCAAGTATTCACAACACGGCGGTACCATGCGATAGTCTCCAGATAACGCGTCAACTGACCGCGTTAAAATCAACGCCACGCCGCAAAAATGCGAAACACGAACGCCAAAAAAGCTGCGATGAGGCCGAACGTGATACAAAAAGCAGCGAAAACCAGTGGCAGGCCTGTAAATCCCACGCGTCTGGCAGGAAAATGCACCATAGAATCAACAAAAACAACACACCAGAAACAATCCAAAGTGCGTAGCAACATGGATGCACCCTGACCCAGCGCAGAGGCCAACGCGAACCCCACAAGCCCCACAGACCACCAGCAAGGACCAACTGGGTCGGGGAAGGCCAAGGAGAAGAGGGAGAGGAAGACGGGGTGCAGTCCGTAGGAAAACAAAACCAGCGTCACGGATGTGACAGAACACTACCAGCAACTGAACCACATTCAGACCACCTTGAATGCAGCCGGAGTGCCGAGGAGGCCAATGGAGGAGGCCAAGAGGCGCTGGCATGACGTGAAAACCTAAACCAGGCCCAAAGCCGCTGCCAACAGGAAGGCTGCTATGGCAACAGGAGGTGGGAGTCCTGCGCCACAGGAGGAGCTGGAGGAAATGGAGGCCAGCCATCAGTGTGGAGACGGTGCAAGGAGGTGGGAGTACGGACACAGCTCGAGAGGACCTGACACAACAACAACAGGGTGAGTAACGAACAGGTCCTGGGGGGACGGGGGGAGATGGGCACAATGGCACACATGCACAACGACGTGTAGCACACTGCACACCCACAATAACCCTTGGTCATGTCCCCCATCCCCGTGGCACACTGCAGCACACACACATGGCAAACACAGCACATCCCATGACAATGTGGCACAAAGTGCAATACCGACACAGCAGAACAGGGGACACAACTGGGTCCGCCCATGCGCATAAACAGGCCAATCACATTTGACAGAGCAGGGAACTGTGAGATGCATATGTACGGGTACAACCTCACAACAGTCATGTAGTCCAAATGTCCACTGTGCCCCCTCAAATTGCCAGCACCGCCCAAACAGCCACAATGTACATTGTCACACAGTCTGCATGTCTACAAGAACAATGCGCCAACATAAATGCCAACACAATGTCAACATGCATCTCCCCTTCACATTGCAGAGGGACAAACAACACCTCCAGCAGGTCAGACCAGAAAACCCATCAGTGATGCAGGACACGACCAACACACCTTCGACACCCACGCCCTACAACAGCCCATGGACATCCCACGCAACCCACCACCAGGATCAGGGCAGACAAGCCACTTTGAGGAGAAGCCAGCCCCTGCAACAGACCACACAGCATGAAGCACACGCAAGCAAGGCTGGCCGACAACACTTCACCGACCCACACATGGCACCCCAATGCCAGGTGTCAGAACGCCAAAAGGATGTGGCCGAACAGGTGCGGGTGTGGTCCGAACCCATGGAAGGCGAACTAGATCACATACGTGGGTGTCAATTACCCTTCAGGGACCACCTACACCCCACAAAGGAGACCCACACTGCCATAGTGACACATGCAGATATTATGTTGAACTGGCTACGGGCACGTGCGCCAGGCCCCTTTATTGGCAGGGCCACATATACAGTGATGCCTTTGCTGGATGTGTGTGGGTTGAGCATAAGCCAGCCTGCACGGAGTGCTCGGTGCTTGCAACAACTTGAACAGTGGACACCAGTGCAATGGAAACAGAAAACACATGCATAACAGAGTCAACTGCTAAGCAACATGTAGGGAGCCGGAGCAAGTATAGAGGTCACACAACATACAAACAGAAGTGTCCGTGAGTTGCAGTGCACTGAGGTTGGGGCACTAGAGCTGTGCGTGCTCATGTGATGAAAATAACTTGGATTGTGTCCAGTCGGGATATTCCTGATGCAGATGCAGTGGGGTGTGTTAGACCTGCAGCAACTTCCACATCAACGTCCCAGGTCTCCCACACTGCCTGAGGTGACATTGCTGCGCAACATCTCCACACCACAAAACTCAATCGGTAACGGTCCATTGGTTGCGGTGCACTGAGTCAGTGGCACCTGGAGTGCTGAGCAGTGGATCAGGCAGATGATGGCATCCACAACAGGTCTGAGCAACTCCGTCAGTCTGCCAGTACCACCGTCTCGACTCTGGCAGATGGTGGTTGGAGTTGGCCCTGGCGATGGTGGCATGTGCCTCCTGCGGTGATGCGACATCCGGGCCGGTCAGGACTCGATTTGATGTGTGAGCCCTGGTGGTCCGCAGTTGAGGCCAGAGGCAGCGGACAGCGCAGGGCCACATGCACATGGCGTCGATGACCCCAAGACCACCGTCACAGAGGTCATCCAATATTCATTCAGACAGGGTCCCGGACCGTGAACTTGAGCTGCACATAGTTAGTGGCCCCGGGTGCACAGCGGCAGGCACAGGCACACTGCCACGGGACGGTGACTTGCGGCCCAATGAGTTAGGGCCACGCTGACTGAGCGGGTCCTTGTCGATGTCGGAGGTGAATGTCGCGGAGTGTTTCGGGGGACAGTGGAAGGTGTTCTTCCAGGGCATGATGCAGAGGGAAGAAGCTATCCGGAAGCAGCAAATGGAGGAGTGGAAAGCGACTGCCTTGTTGCCACCACCAATTCGGTATCAGCTGCATGAGGATGAAAACTACCCCCTAGTCCATAGACTCAAACGCCACCAATGTACGACCAGAGAGTGTCCATGAATGTCGGGGAAACAGACTTAGTGGCACCGGGGCTGAGAGGGGATGCAGTCTGCGATGATGCCGGTACACTGATATGAACTCCGGCATTGACGATTCCAGACTCTGTGACCTACTGGACCGCAGTGTAGGCCGGAGGCAGCGGTCAGCAGTGGGCCACAGCCACGTGTCGTAGGCTCGCGATGCACGAAGTTAGTGACATCAGGGCAGTTGTCGGTAGTGTTTGATCACCTCCGTAATGATGATCCTTTTTTCCTCCCAACTTCAACACGTCATCCTCGTATGCCCCTCCTTGCGTGCAATGATTCCTACTCTGCCTTTGAATAATCGATGTTCAGTTCCAATTCTGTGACCTACTAGAGCGCAGCGTGGGCCGAGTGCAGTAGTCCGCGTGGGCCCACAGAATCTTGCGGCTGTGATGTAACACTAAGACCTGTTGGCACCACATCGAAGGGTGTGTAGTGACATACACTCAGCCATGATTTATGTGCTCTGCCATGGTGTAATCAAGACTCAGTTCCAAATGTGTGACCTACTTGTCCGATGTGCATGCCGGTGGATTACGTCAATGTGAAAGGAATACTGTGGGCCTGTGTTGCGGAGGCCGTGATGGTCTGAGGAGGCTGCCAAGGTCGCAGGCCTCGGGCTTGGGAATTGCACCCGCACGCGGTGGGCCCTCATCGACACACGCCGGTGTCGGAAGGTGGGTATTGAGGCCTGGGTGCGCTGGGGTGGACAGGACTGATTCGGGGACCAGCGTCCAGGAGTGCAGCAGGCGCAGAGGATCGCTGGCAACACCGCTCACGGCGTCGGCCTCGAGGCGGGTGAGGGGCGCCGCCCTGGCAGAGACGTTGGGCATTCCGGAAGAGGACCACGCCCAGGGTTACGTGCCTTTTATTCACACCCCTACGCTGGCCTGGCGTACACCAAGCCAGCCCACTCTGATCATGCTTACGGGGGGTATGTCACAAGCTACATTTCCGTGACTTCCCCACTGGCTGGGGTGACATGGTTGCGTTCACTGTCCACTACACTCCAAACACCAGTGGTGTGTGTCGATATGAATATGTGTGTGGTCTGCATACTGCAGTCTGGCCAGCACATCCATGACACACTTGGCATTGTGTACATTCTCATTCATCGGTCCCTTGCCTCCTTCGCACATGCCTGGTCCCCACCTCTTCCGACAATCTGCTATTGTGTGTCCGAGGTGCCATGCCGTAGATGGCTCATGTACATGGCTGGCACAGGTTCCCACAGTGAGTTGTGCTGTCCTGTCTGGTGGGTGTGCATGTTGTATGTGAGCCTGTGATGTGTGCATTTCCTGTGTTGTGTGTTGCATGATTGTGGAGTTGAGGTGTGTGCATTTGGTATTGGCCAACGAGCAGTGCATTTCCGTGGGTGCCATCCTGGTGGCGCAGGTTGATGATGGACTGTCGGGAGGTGCAGGTATCATGCACACTGCCTGGGTGGTTGGCGACGTCGTTGGCGGAGATTCCACGGTGGTCCACTATTGCCTGCACATTGGTGGGATCCGTGCGCTTTCTGTTGCGCTTCTTGTGTGCAGTGTTGCAAGGGGCCACTAGTAGGACATGTGTGCAGTCACTTGCCCCCTGACACGTGTGGAAAGCCAGCTGTGGCGTACATGCTTTGCTTGGTCTCCGGCTGTTCCTGCGCAGTGTGTGTGAGGTATGGATAGTGGGGTACCAAACTGATGGTGTCATCCATGACCGTTGTGGGGGACATGGATTGGCCAGGCTGTGTGACTCCTCCGTCTCAGGCGGAGGTTGGTTGGAGGGTACCAGAGGCCAACACGTGCAGCACGGCCAGCAGCTTTGTCTGCGGTGGGATGTTGGTTGTCCGCTGTGTTGGTACCGTCAGCCTGTGGGCTATGGTGGTCAGGATGCATATAGTGGGCAATGACATTCTCTGGTGTTGGGTCTGTGGGGTTGGATGCATTTTCAGAGGGTCGCTGTCTTTGTCTGCGCTGCCTCAGTGTTGGTCCGGGGGTGGGGCGGTGGGTGTCCGGGGGGGGTGGGGGGTTGGTGGCGGTGGGTGTTGTTGCCCTCTCGGGCTCCGGGATGTATGGTGAGTATCTCCATGGCATCTGTTGTTCTTCATGTGTGGCTGTGGTCTGGGCTCCCTTTGATGGTGCAGGTTGTCGTCTGACTTTATACCAGGTCAGAGCAGGTGTTAGATTCCTGCTGCTAATGCGTCTTATCGCCTGTTTTGTGGTCTTATCGCTGATCGGGCTGGTCTTTGAGAATGTTGAGGTGTGGTGTTGTTGCGGCTTTTTGCTCGGGAACGCCTACTCTGGATCTCATTAGCGATAGTTGCAGGGGTCATCTGTGGCGATGTTTGTTGAGGATGCTTTTGCAGGTAAACTGGTGTTGTCGGCTGTTAGCACCAGCTTGTGAATGGGGCGATAAATTTATCGCAACTTTGGCTGCGATAAAGTGCCGTTAACTCGGCGATGGCTCTTTGAGAATATGCCCCTTAGTATGCTGCCTTTTGGAAGTAGCAAGGTGGATGCAGGCACACTGTCTGGAAGATAATGAAGACAAAACTGAAATGTTGCTTATTGAAGGGACCCGCAATATCTGAAAATGACCCTTGGTTGAGCCTCGTTGTTATGCCCTGCGCTGAGGTAAAAAAGTTGAGAACAATTTAGGCTTCCTGATTAATTACGACTCTCTTTCCAGGCAGGACCAGGTAAATGCTGTGAGTAGGATCTGTTTTGGAGTCCTATGTACTCTTTGCAGACTATTTCGATGGATTACGGTGGCATGGTGAAGGAATATTGTACGAGCTTTGATTATGAGTAGGCTAGACTATGGCAATGCTTTGTATGTTGGAATGGCTGATTATTTGTTTAGGCGCCTCCAATCAGTACACAGTGCGGCGGCAAAACTGATTTGTAATAGCCACAGCAGGAGCCCAGATACCATTTGTCTAAATTCTGTTCACTGGATTCCAGTTCGTAAGAGAGCGATGTTCAAGATGCACAGAGCACTTTATGACAACGGTCCAGCAAACCTGCATGACAGAGTCGTCTTCTACAAGCCAGCGTGCACTCGCCACTCCACTTAAATAAATAATGCATATACTTTGCAAAAGGCGCAAAGTTTTCTAGAAAGATTAATTCAGGAATGCCATACTGTAAATCAAAAAGGCAAAAAAACTGTGAAAAGAGAACTGGATTACAGTAAGGAAATCACATATCCCTACATGGCAGTCGAACTTTCAAATGCCATATAACAATGTTGAAGCAAAGGCCATCAGCATAAATGTCTCATAATGTTCATGATGTCCACATCAATAATGTCAATAATGTGCATAGTTTTTTATAGCATTTATTTTCATTAGTATAAAGTCAAGAGAAAAAACAGACAGAAATTGGGCCTGAGGCATTAAAATATTGCCTTTCTTGAGACACAAATCTGCAGCATTATATGGAAGCACTGGCATAGCTATATTACAGACCCCTGATGAGGCATCAAAGTGCTTTTTCAGCGAGTAGCACGCTACTCCGGAACCCATAGAGGATTAGTGGTGAATTATTATAGTGAAATATGAAAGTAATTTGAGTGGTATATATGTTATTCAGTTATTTGGATTGAGAAGGATAGCAGAGAGATAGAAGAGGGAAAAAGGTTTGTAGCTATATAGCGCTTGCTACCCCTGATGGGGTGTTGAAACGTTTTTTTTTCGGCGAGTAGCATGCTACTCCGGAACCCATAAAGGATTAGTGGTGAATTAGTATAGTAAAATATGAAAGTAATTTCAGTGGTGGATATGTTAGTCAGTTATTTGGATTGAGAAGGATAGTGGAGGGATAAAAGAGGGAAAAAGGTTTGCATTTATATAGTTCTTGCTACCCCTAATGAGGTGTTGAAGCACTTTTTTGGCAAGTAGCACGCTTCTCTGGAACCCATAAAGGATTAGTGGTGAATTAGTACAGGGAAATATGAATTTATTTGAGAAGTGGACATGTTAGTCTGTTATTTGGATTGAAAAGGATAGTGGAGGGATATAAGATATAAGGATTTAGACATTTTTTGGTTTGTTTTAGAGGTCATAGCAGTAGGAGGAGGGTTGGGATGAGTAAAAGGATGTGGAGCGGGAAGAGTCAGAGGAAGGGTTTAGAAACAATTCTTATGTTACATTATGTTGTTACGTTATGTTTGACCTTTACAATCTTTCTCGGGTTCATAATATTTGGAGTCACTTAAACTTCCTCCAACGGGTTTCTCTATGGAAACTCAATCCCTTATTGCCCCTTTCTGAGGCTTGACACCATATTTTTGGTCATAGTAAGACTTACATTTGGTTTGGTGAGAGGCAATCTTGTCTTTTGCCATGTTTAAATCATGTTCCACACTTTCTCCACCACCAATCCAATTGGGGAAGAATTTGCTACTTGGTTTCCTTCTTTTAAGAGAAGAGAACGGGGACATTCCTGTGACCTGGTTAGGGGTTGTATGGTACACACACAACATTTCTTGAAACGCCTGTTCTACTGCTAAATGATTAACACATGCAAGTTGGATGTTTTCTTTAACCATCCTATTGAGTCTTTCAACTAGGACATTGGCCGGAGGACAGTATAGAGCACTCCTAAGATGTGTTATGGCTAATTTGGATACATAGGGCCCGATTCACAGAACTAACTTACGACAAAATCCTAAACTTACTACCATTTTGGTATTCACAGAATGAACTTACTCATTTTGGTATTCACAGAATAAACTTACTCATTTTGGTATTCACAGAAGACACTTACACATTTTGTGTAACTTACACATTTTGTGTAACTTACTCATTTTGTGTAACTTACACATTTTGTGTAACTTACACATTTTGTGTAACTTACACATTTTGGTATTCACAGAAGGCACTTACTCATTGATGAGTAAGTGCCTTCTGTGAATACCAAAATGAGTAAGTTAATTCTGTGAATACCAAAATTGTTGTAAGTTCATTCTGTGAATACCCAAATGTGTAAGTTCATTCTGTGAATACTAAAATTGTTGTAAGTTCATTCTGTGAATACCCAAATGTGTAAGTTCATTCTGTGAATACCCAAATGTGTAAGTTCATTCTGTGAATACCAAAATTGTTGTAAATTTAGGATTTTGACGTAAGTTAGTTCTGTGAATCAGGCCCATAGTCTGCCATGGCTGAAGAAGTGCATTGCACTCCATTGTCTGTAACTATGGTGGATGGGATGCCTTATGAGGCGAAAGTGTCCCTCAGAAAGTCATTTAGGATCTCTGTGTTAATTTGGCTTACCATCCTAGTAACCACCCAATGGGAATGATATTCGGTAAATACAAAAGCAAATCATTTCGTGACACCTTTTTTGTTGATGGGACCTATAATGTCAAGTGCAAATTTTTCCCAAGGTTTGTCTGGAATGGAAACTGGAGATAATGGAACCTCGTGAGTGCTTTTGGTTTTATGGTTATTGGCACAGATACTGCAGTTTTTTACTTTTGCTTCCACCAATGAATCCATGTATAGAAACCAATACCTTTCCCCGAGTCTAGATTTTGTCAAAATTCCCCCTAGGTGACCTTTATGTATGAGATCTATAATTTCATCTTTCAAATCTTCCGGGGGTATAATCTTGTCATTCCTCCATACACAGTTCTGGTGCAGGTTGATTTCGTGACAAACTTAACAAAATGTATTCATTTCCTCGTTGTCTTCACTATGTGCTTTTGGCAAACCTTGTAATGTGTATGCTTTGAGGTGAACTAGGGTAGCATCATAAGCAAAACTTTACTGTAGGGCTTATAGCTGAAGAATGGCTTTCCAATATGGGGTATTCAGGTGTCTCATATTGTTCATCTATGCCTAAAGGTGCCCTGGATAGGAAGTCCGATGCTCTTATTGAGATTACCAGCGTCATATTCTAACCTATAGCAAAACTTTCCAATCCCAGTACCCATCTGGCAATTCGTGGTGTGCTGTTAAGAGTTCCTTTGGGACTGAACATGAACGTAAGTGGTTTGTAGTCTGTACAGACGATGAATTTGATCCTCCATAAATAGAACTTAAAGTGTTTGATGGCCCAAAGGCATACCAGGGCTTCTTTCTCAACCACTAAGTATTTTTTTTCAGAGTTACTGAGGGTGCAGAAGGTGAAGGCAACAATGCATTCTTTACCAGTGATAAGTTGAAATAATGTGGCGCCAAGTCTTTTGTTGCTAGCGTCAGTGGTAAGAACTGTTCTCGTAAAGGGATCAAAATTCAGTATATGTGGAACAGAGAGTATAGCATCTTTTATCTTTTCAAATGAAGATTAGTGTTCGTTTTGCCATTTGTATGGTGTATGACTTTTAGTAAGGTCTCCAAGGTTACTTGTGAAGTACGCAAAATTCTTTACATATTTCACCATGTACTCTGAGAGACCTAAGAAAGACAAAAGTTCCTATCTGGATGTAGGGGCAGGAGCTTTCTCGACTGCTTCAAGTAGGGTCCATTTAGGTTTGAAGCCATCCTTGGAGATGGTGTGCCCAAGGTTTTCTATAGCTCCTACACCTATCTGGCATTTGTCTTATTTTAAAGTTAGACCAGCCTCTTTGAACTTGAAGATTACCCGCATTAGCAATACATCATGTTCCTCAGTGGTGGCACCATATATCAGTACGTCATTTTGGAAATATAATGTTTTGAGTATGCCCACTAAAATTTGCTGCATTATCTTTTGAAAGACTACAGCCACAGAGGCTAACCCGAACAGCATCCTGCGGAGTATGAATTAACCCAAGGGGTGGAAAATGCAGTTAATTCTCTGGAATCCAGGTGTAGTTCCACTTGATGATATGCCATGGGAAGGTCTAGGATGCTGAAACAGGCTGCTTCCTGCTTCGTGCTTAGAATCATATGAATGCAAGGCAATGGATGCCTTTCAACTAAAATATTTTTGTTGAGATCTCTAAGGTCAATGCATAATCGAATGTCCCCCCCCATAGGCTTTCTTAGCAAAAACTACAGGAGCAACTCAAGTTAAGCAATCTATAGGTTGGATGATATCTAAGTCCTTTAATCTAGCCAGTTCATTTTTAAGAGGATCCCACATGAGGTGGGGTATGGGTCTAGTTTTGTGAACTACCGGTTTGGCATTAGGTCTAAGTTGTATTTTATGTTGGAAATGTTTTTGCAGACCTTGGTTAATAGTGAAAACTTCCGGGAACTGATCACACAAGGATTTACCTGTGATTGACCTTTTCAGGGTTGTTAGGATCAAATTTGATTCCTAATCCTTTTGATATCGCCACCATAGTGGGGTTGAACCTTCTTCCACTACATACACTTTTCTGACGGTAGAGAAGTCTTTAAATGTGATGCAGGTTTTGATCATACATCTAAGTGGAATAGGATCCTTTGTGCAACTGCTTGGGGCAATATTTGCTGTTAGTAAATTTTCTTCTTCGCAGTTATTAATGGAATTAAAGTCATGGTAACCTAATGTATAAAAAGGCAACTAGAAACACATGATGTTAGATCTCTATATGTCCACCTGTACATTCATATAATTCTTTGGGGTAGGTCGGTTTAGTGTGCGAGTAGGAAGTCTAGGACCCAAATCTAAGGAAAAGGGAGTGAGAGAATAAAAAACATAAAAAATGTGAATGTAAGAATAAAATAAGAATATGATAATTATAAAACAGGTAAAGCATTCATTACTGTTCCTATAACTCATTATAGAACCAAATTTCCCCTGAATTGTATACGCCATGCTAAAAGAGATATAGTATCAGTTCACTTCGCTTTTAACTTATATGCACCTGGGTTGCATGGGCATTAATTGATGACTTCGATAACAATATAGTACTTTGCTCTTAGGAGAATGTCGGTACCCAACCAGGGACTTTCCAAACAATGTTGTTACATCTCAGTTAACTTGTATCATGGTCTTCCACTGAAACTCACTAAAGCATTGGGGGTAGTAGGGACACTTCTGATACCTGAGCACCTTTGGTTAGGGAAGAGTGGGTTGGTAGGTGAAGATCCATGGGTAATTAGAAGGGAAAGACATTGGAACAGGGAGGGTGGAGTACCTACTATACTGTATTGCTGCAGCTGGCATCTTCTGCAGAGTCAAGCTGTATTTTGGCCTTTTTCTGCCTTCCTTTGCAGAACTTATTATTGTTCTCATTAAGACTCAGTGCACTTTACCCCTGCTAAGCAGTTGTGAAGTCTTGTGCTCTCTACCTGAAATATTGTAAAATTGGCCTACACCTGATTGGTACTTTTAATGTACTTTCAAGTCTGCAGTAAATGCTACTGCAATTTTGACCTGTCAAAATTAACCTTTGGCTTGGCCTAAACCTTCCTTTTTAATAGTTATAAGTCAGCCCTAAGGTATGCCCTAAAGGCTCAAAGGGCAGGGTGCATGGTATTTAAAAAGTAGGACATGTGTACTTAAGACTTAGATGTCCTGAGAGTGATAAACTCCCAAAGTTGTTTTTTACTGCTGAAAGACCTATCTCACCCATATACTACAGTTTTGTTACCTTATTACATGTAATAAGTGGTAATATCTGATTGGAAGCAGATAGACACATGCTGTTTATGTTCAAATGAACTGTGATGTAGCCCCTTAACTGCTGTGTCTTAAATTCTGAGCCCTTTTTGGCTATTGGGATAGTTTGTGCCTAGTCCTCAATAACTTTTTCTTCATATAAGTTATCCATTACCAATTTGTGTGCTTTTTTCCCAACATCCTGGGGATTCTAAAGATACAGAGGGTTTGTTGATCAGTCATTTGTGTCAATGTTTTCATCTGTAACCTTTTGTCACGATGGCTGTGATGGAGCAAGGATTCGAGAAAATGAAACTTGCTCCAATGAATCCTCCATTAACTTTCACTAATCATTAAATTAGTAAATGAGATGAAACTAATATACACCAGACACAGATACACGGGGAGAAAAAGCTTACGCATGCTTGAATTAATGAGAAATGAAATGCAACACGATTAAAACCCGCTTTAACTTGCGAAAACGCTTTGCGCATGTGCAAACCCGAATTACGCAGAAATAACGTGACTAACTCGCTTTGAGAGGGAAAACCTCACGCATGCGCAAGAAAGACCAAAACGCGGTCTTGAGGTATTGCATGCCCGGCATATGCTTGCTTGATTTAAAAGAAAGCTGCTGTTATTAACGCTTTTGCCCAAGAGTAATAATAATTACATGGGATAGGGTAGAAGTGGGTGGTAAACAGTGAGAATTACATGTTTAAGAAAATAACATCTGTTTATGATTCTTTTATTAATAGTGTGCATTTAGGCCTGCTAATCCATGACTGAAAAAGAAAATGGCGAAAGCTAAGCATGCTCAATGAATCCATGAAATGACCTGGTGACCGAGAGAGAGCTGAATGACTGCCACGATCCAAGGACAGAAGGGATGGGAAAAGAAGAAGATGTATCGCTCATCTATGAAGCTTGTATTAAATAAATTACTACATTTGCAACAAAATATGCATGTGAAAACAAAATATATGAATGAGTCGAAGGGGAAGGGTTAGCAAACAATTGGTTTCACTAATAAAATGAATACGTCAGCCTGGTGTGATGAAGACTCCCCTAACCCCGTCCAATCATATTCCGTATTTGCAAGTCTTGAGGGTGGGACATGAAGAAATAAAGTATATAACTAGAGTGACTTGAGTTAATTAAAAATATATATATATATATATATATATTCTTTATTCGATCAAAAGTATGATCATTTACATCATTAAAACAATTCATAAGCATAAAAACAGTTACAAATTTCAATAGTAATTCATAAGATAATTCGTGTAAAAAAGACAGACTTTCACATCTTCCAGACTGAGTATAAAATACATAAAACCATTCCCTAGAGCCAGATTGGGATGTATTAACAAATTAAATTCTCAGAGGCAGTTTTAATCACTTTTGACCTCTTCCACCAGGCAAAGAGCAGATATCTCGAAATTGCAAATACGAGCCACCTTGTAGTGTCTGACCTAAAAATGTGTAGAGCGTCACTGGGCCGGGTAAAAGATAATAAGCGGCAGACTGGAGTTATCCAAGTTTTTCTAAGATCAACATAGGAGGGGCAACAAAAAAGAAAATGATCAAGAGTCTCAGGAAAAGTGTGACATGTAGGGCACAGTGGTGTCACAGACGCATTTTCCTAGGTGCTTCTTCTTGCATTTAAGGGGAAGGCTCTGTATCTGAATTGAATATACAACGCTCTTGCCTGGGGGGGTTCGATGTCATCCAGAAATATTTCATAGCCAAACCCTCCTTTAAAATTTAAAAAACTCGCAGTTAAAGTGCCATGTGCAGTGCATTCTAGACTTTGTGAGTCCTTATACTCCCAGTACCTTTTTTTGAGAAGGGGAACCATTGATTTTAGAATGGACCCTGGCTCCTCCCAAATACACCCCAGCCCTAATTTTAAGAACCACTCCTTGATCTTATTGAGCCACTTAATCTGAACAGTTTGTTTATGCAGAGCAATCAGCTCTTCCAGGGCTTCCTTCACCGGGACCTGTGTGTTGCTTGTCCATATCCTAATCCAGAACAGGAGTGACCTAAGGATAGCAAAGTGGTCTAAAGGTTTTAGACCAAGATCAAGTCTTAGTGGCAGTAGGGGAGTATTCACAGGAAATTCAGGATCACTCTAATGAATTTATTTTCAGCAAGGGCTAAGTCCTTTAGATTTTCCAGCCCCCAGAGCTCAGCCCCATAAAGGGTTGCTCCTAGACCTTTTGAAATCGGCTGGTACAGAGACTCCCTGGCCCTCCGAACTATTGCACAATCGGCATGCTGGAGGGTCAGAGTGCTCTTCTCAATTTGTGATGTCCAGGCCAGCCTATCGCTAATACGCACTGCCAAGTAATCGAAAGACGTGACCTGTTCAAGGGATTGCGTGCCCAGCAAGAGTTTACCCCTATGGGATTTATAGGGATTGAAAGTCATGTATTTGTTCTTGGAACAGTTTATTTCTAGCCCTCTCTCCTTGCATGCTTTGTCAAATTGATTCAGGAGGTTCTGGATCCCTTTAGGTGTTCTAGCAATAAGTAATGTGTTGTCTGCAAAAAGCAGGCATGGCACTACACTGCCTGCTAGTTTCGGGGGATCACCACAGCAGTTATACAACTCTCCTATTAGGCCATTAATATAGAGGGTGAATAATGTTGGGGCAAGGACACAACCTTGGCGGACACCTTTCCGAACGGATATATCATTTGTAAGACTACCATCAGAGTTCCACCTGACCTTTGCGTATGTTTCATGGTGTAGCCGGATCAGGATATTGAGTAAGTAAGATGGGAGTCCTAGTTCGCTAAGGGCTAGCCATAGCTGAGTACGATCTATAGAGTCAAAGGCCGTTTTTAAGTCCACAAATACAACATATAAGTGGTCACCTCTGATGGTCACTTCCTTCCAGATTAACAAGAGAAAACTTGATCTGTGGTACTTGTGGAGGTCCTGAATCCTGCCTGTAAATTTGACAAAACGTTATTTTCCTCAATCCAATTTTGGATCCTAGTTAAAATAATTTTACAGAAGATTTTTTGGGAGACATCTGTAAGGCTGATAGGTCTATAGTTTCCAGGAGACCCTTTATCGCCCTTTTTATGGATTGGAATAATCTCAGCGCCCCTCCAGGTCGCCGGGATTTTGCCACCTAACATGATGGCGTTAAAAACCACTTGGAGCAGGGGTCCCCATATTGTTGGTTCAGCCTTGTACATGTCTCACGGGAGCTTATCTAGGCCCGGGGCTTTCCCATTCTGTAGTGAGTTTATGGCTAGGATGGTTTCATCTAGAGTAATGGCAGTCTCCTCGGTTATTACTGTGTCTAAGAGTCTCATTTGTGGGGCTGGGACTTTTGGAACCCAATGTCCTGCATATAGCTGCTCAAAATATTCCTCCCACACATGGGGCTGAATATGGAAGTCAGTTTCTATTTCCATTTTGGGAGAGCCTTTTGACAGAAGGTGCCAAAACAGTTGGCTATTCTTTTGCTTCGAGGCTTCTACCAGCATGCTCCAGTTTTCTGACTCCCAGTCCCTTTTTGCCTTAGTTTGTGCCAGTTTATATAGCTTCCTGCTATTTTTTATGTCTGTAGGAGATTTCAACTTCACCGCCACAATTAGATCGTCCTTGGCTTTTTTACAGGCCTTATTTTACCATGGAGTTATTTTCCGCTTAAGTCGATTACATCGTTTATAAAAGAATGGTCTTATTGTGGTGGTCAGTTGCAGGAATGTGGCCATGATGTCATCTATCCCAAAGGCAATATTACTCAGGTCTGTGAGAGTCTGCTCTACCGCCGAATATATTTCAGGAAGAGCATTTGGATCAGCCAGTATCAAGGGCCATCTAACTCTTTTGTTGTTATTGTTAGTGATTACTGGGGCGCTCTTAGGCCACTGATGTTCGTACAATAGAGCTGCACCAGACAGTGTGAGAGCCAGAGCATTATGGTCGCTATCTTCCCTGATTAAAACAACCATATCTTTAACACTGGTCCTGAGTTCCAGATCGGCGAGGATATAGTCAATCCTGGTCTTGGATGCCCCCCTCTTAAATGTGTGGCAAGCTTCTCTGTCAGAATTTGTCCGGCCATTGCAGGCTCGGACCCCAAAAGTAATAGTGAATGATAAAACCTGTTGCCCCACCCTAGTACATTTCTTAATGGGTGGTGTCTGGAGCTTTGCAATCCCCCTGGCTTTATCTCCAGCTGAAATAAGGTCCTCTATGTAGTCAACAGGTTCAAATGTTGTATTGAAGTCGCCTGCAACTACGAGTCAGTAATTCCCCTTAGCTGATTCAAGGTAGTTAGTTAGCGTTGTTATTGTGCCCGATAATTTATGGGGACTATTAAAGCGATTATAGATATTGAATAACCTATCTTGAAAATTCCCTTTACAAGAGGATCATTCCAGCCCAAGAATTTCCTCAGAGCCGAGGTGTATGACCTTAATTTTGCAGGCTAGAGTGTTTTTGACCCAAATTAAACGGTTGACTGCTTGGCTTCAATGCTGTATGTAGTGAAACCCGCCCTATGAACACAAGCTACCGCCCAGGTTTCTTGCAGTAGGCATAAATGGAAATCATCTACTAGCTTGCACCAGTCAGGGTCAACTAGCTTGGACTTCATGCCTGCAACATGCCAGGATAATATTTTCAAATCCTGGTGTTCTAATATAGGTTTCTGAGTATGATCTAAGCTGTTAATTCCTCCATCAAACTCTAATTGGTGGTGGTGGTGGGAATTTTCAATTGCTAGGCCGCTTGGGGAAGAAGCGTTATTAGTGTGGAACTCAGGGGTTTCATCAGTCTGCACGGCGAATGATTCCTCAGGAGTGGCTGATGGAAGTGAGGGTACTATGGGTAGTCAGTCTTGGGAATCTAGATCACTGAGAGGATGGTATCTATTTCTTGTTTCCAGAAGGGGGACCTCCTGGAACATAGAGGGCATCCTATTTAGTGGTTTAGTAACCATGGTGTTCCCCCCTCTGCTTTCAAGATGCCTATAAAAGAACCCAAGCGGAAGAATGTCGATCCCTAGGCCCAACCTCTGGTTTGTTGAGTGTGGCCCCCAACTAAGCAGCCGACTAGCTAAAGTTGGGGATCTACAGCTAATGACGATACAGTCCCCAGAAAAGGACTTGCATAGAGGGCCAACCTAGCTAATCCACCTTAGAAACAAAATGTCATGATAATTCGTGTTTAAAAATGTGTATTCTGAGATAGCCAGTGGCATACTCTGTTCTTCAACTGGGTCTGTGTTTCAGTTTGGTTATCTTGCAGCGGGGGAACTTTATTAAGAATTGCCACGTAAGGACAACACGCAGGTGGAAGATGGAGGGTCGCCTTATTGTCTCGATTAACTAATCCATTTTTGTAAGGAAATAATGAGGGTGTTTGTTGGTTAGAGCCTACACTGATCCCAGTAGTAGTTGCAGGTGGGGGACTAGACCTTGTTTTACTAGGGGGCGAGCATGTTTTACCCTGATGTCTGGTGCGTACGGGTCCTGGGTGCTTTTGTACTGTAATGCTAGTGGCATTTCTAGAAGAACCATTGTTCACAGAACTGGTTGAAAGATCGTCGCGTGTTACTGAGGGCCCCTCAATGGAGTTTGTACCCCCCCCATGATCAGGTCCCCCAACCGGCACTTTCCTTTTAGCCCCAACCCCTAATGATATATCAACAACCAAAGAGTGCACAGATGACTCCAGTTTATCAAGTCTGGCTAGGATAGGCAAAAAGTTCTTGGTAATTGTGTCTTCCAAAATAAATGTTAGTGCCGCAATGATTAGCGGGGATAGTTGCTCGAGGTGAGAGGGCGATGATGAATTGGAGCCATTCGTTGTAGGTGATCCTTGTAATGGTTCAGCGGGGACATCTGTGCTTGGGGCCTGAGTCTTTTTCCTGGAACTGGTCCCTGCACACCGTGTGGGCTCCGAGTGTTTTACCTTTTTTTTTCTTTTACCTAACCTGTCACGTACTGGTGAAACTGGGGGTGGTAAACAAAGCTGCTGTGCAGGAGATGAGACAGCTAGACCCCTCATCGATGCATAGTTATTTAGACCAGTATAATTCATTTGGGCAGCCGGCGCATCAGCCACAGCAGGTAGATCAATAATAGGACCAGTCGAGCCCCCTCCCACAGATAACCGTCGTTCTGCAACCTGGATCTCCTTGTCAATGGCCTTTGCCGCCCCAAGTAGAAAGCAATCTAGTGTGGATTTGGTCAGTGTTTTTGGCGTGGACACCTCCCCCCCCAGTGATTTCAGATCTAATGCCATTCCAATGGGGTTGAATTACATAAAAAAGGTGTGCTTACTTGGACAGGAGGTACAGGCCAGTAATATGGAAGGTGCAGGAGTCCAGAGTCCGGGAGCCAAGAGACCAGGCCCCGCCTCTTCCTGCCGCTGACAGGCGCAGACGGGCCCACCCTTGGCCCGGGCTTCGCCCGCGCGCATCCCACGCTGCGGGAGCCCTCTGAGGATTTTAGGCTTCAGGGTCAGCGCTTGGGAGCCTGGGACCTGTGGTCCTGTCCCACTCCCCCGCCGAAAGCAGCAAATGTCCGTGGCAGCAGGTGGTGGCCGTTAACACAGGTGTCCCATGCTGCGGGAGCCCTCTCAGGATTTTATCAGCGCCTCCAGGTGCGTGGTGAGGGCATCAGAGCCTGCTTCAGGGTCAGCGCTTGGGAGCCTGGGACCTGTGGTCCTGTCCCGCTCTCGCTCCCCCGCCGAAAGCAGCAAATGTCCGTGGCAGCAGGTGGTGGCCGTTAACACATATAGATGGATGGAGCTGTGAGAGAACTATTGCTGCTGGGAGCCGGGAGCTGAGCACGAGAGAGCACGAGAGAGCAGAGAGAGAGAGAGAAAGACGAGAGCAGACTCGGAAGATCCAGACTACTGCCTGATTAGATTTGAAGATTGCGAAAGAATATTGAGGAGGGAGAGAGTGTAAGAGAGGGAATCGCCCTGGTGCGTCGGGTTTTGTAGAGAAGTCCAGTAAGTATCAGACCTGTCCTGATCCTATCCTATAATCTTTGTCTCCTGATCCTAAGTCAGGGGACCCCCACCAGTCCTTTAGCCAGAGGGGTGGTTTTCCAGTCATCTTTATTAGGTAAATGTCATTCTGTCCAAATTTTGCATATTTCTTTGCTAATGTATTATAATGTGCCTTTTGTCTCTACATCTATCCACTCTTATGCATTTGATTTGTTGAATGAGTTTGTGTAATTGAATGTATTATGCTATAGGATAGTTCTCTCTCCCACTTAAGAAAGATGGAGTTTGCACTGTGTAACTATAATTGATGAGCGTTCAACTTAATGACTGAAATTTTAGATAAACTTATTATTATTATTATTATTCAGAGTCTGTGGTTATTTCACTAAAAATTTTAGTTAAGAAGTTGTTAATATCACCATCCACTAACTCAACTAATGGTCCATGGACCAGAGGAAGAGTGTTGATTCGTGAAGATTAGTTAGACATTGAAATTATACTGTAATTGTTTTGTGGTTACAGGGAAATAACTAATCCCATCTTAAATGAATAATAAAACTTGACCACCCAGCGGATTGGCCAGGGAATGCAAATGAACATATTTGAATAAATGTATATGTGCCCATTGAAAAATGCAGTTTTTGTGTAAAATATCCAACCCTGGGCTCTTTGCGCTGGATCAGTTTTTCTGGTAGAAGAGTTATGGTTATTATTGATTAGTTTGGTGATTATTGATTATTAACTATATGTTCTTAACATGAAAAGTTAGTGTCCTGTTCTATGTTGTCTGGAAGTACAGGTACAGAGATACCTTGGAATCCCGGGAATGGAATTTTGAAGAGTGTGGTAAGGAAATCACATTGCAGAAGGTTACTCGTCTATTGAAGTATTTTTAAATTGATACGCATTTTTAAGCTTTTATGCTTTTAGCAATAGTTGAAGATTTTATGAATTGACAGTTTCAGTCATACATAGGTCCTTTATTGAACTTTCTCTAGAAATATTTTATTTCTATTAGTCTTTGTATCACTCCAGACTCAAACTAATTCATGCCGATGTTTAAGTATAATGGTACATTGAAATAGCTGCGACATTGCACACTGACCGCACACGCACTTTTTTGGTAGATTGTAATAATTGCGATTTTGCACATTTGACTAAATATGCACTTTCTTAGAAATCAATACTGATACAGAACAAATTGTATTTTGCTGTCCATAAATTGCACAGGCATTTTTTAGATGAACAAGATACTAGGGCAACGCTTAGATTGTCAAGACCAACTCGTGGAACTCTTCCAAACTTGAAAATAGATGTATATAGATGCGATGAAGTGAACAATGGATGAGTGTATTTTAAAAGAACTGTTTTTGTATGTACTGAATTTTACTGTTTTCTTACTTTTATGGTCTTATAAGCCGAAAAAAAAAATATTTTTTTTTAATGTACTCGTCTGTTGTCATAATACCTAAAAGCTATGGAGGGCTGTAGGTGTTATATTATGGACTATATCGTATAAAAGCCGAGAGTGAGTGATAGCAAAGGGCCCACCTGTGAAACTTTGGCCTTACCCAAAGGAGGAGTATCCCTAGAGGAGTATAGGACAAGAGTTGGCGAATAGGATACCTGAGAAATGTGCAAGAGTTTATACATTTTGATTACTGAAACAACTAGTTACAGGGATTGAAAGAATGAAGCTGATTAATAAAATCAAAAATTTCTTTAAAAAGGATAAGCGTGTAGTAACCAGAGAAGGAATTCTTATTCCACCTCCGAATACGCCTGCTTCCTTTATGATGTTGGAACGAGGATATCATACTTGTGTTTGGTTGGAAAATTGGGTGGAGTATACGAAAGGTGATAGTGTTCTAGCTTTTCCTGAAAATGGTACATTTAAAGTGAGGATTCTTCAGAATTTGAGAAATCGGATGAATTCATTAGAACCTAGCCCTAGGTTAACGCAGTATGAAGATTTGGAGGAATGGGAAGTTGAGGCATTTGAACGAGAGAAATACAGAGGAGTTAGAAGAATAAATAGAGGATTTTTTCCAAGATATCCGTTTGATACTTGAGGAGATGAGAGGAAAAGATGGAGAAGAGCTGTAGTAACGGAAGGCTTGTATCCAGTATTGATGGCTGAGGATCAAATAGGGAGTAAATGTAAAGAAAAGATGAAACACACAGGTATGGCAGGAACAGTATGTGATGATACTGATGATGAGTTATTAGAGGACATTTTAGTTAAAAGACCTCCACCTTATCAAGAAAATGCTGGAGAGGCAACTCCAAGTGCACCAATGATGAGAACTCCATTAGTTCCACAGGTTTTATATGAACCAACAGTCACCTGAGTGTTACAGGAAAAGGAAAGGGACGCATTGAATAGAACAAAAGAAGAGACAATTCAGAAAATAAATCAGTTAGGTTTAAATGCTGAAGCCTTGACAGTACCAGTAACGATAGGTCCGGTTATTCCATTATATGGGGATAAACGAGACACCCCGAGATTACAAACAGTGACAGTCCCACAAAATAATGTTAGAAAAGAGGTAGCAGATGTCGGCGGGAGCAAGATGGCGCTCGTGTAATCTCCAGCCACATCGCCGCCCACGCTACGAGGAGGAATCGGCCCTCGATTATGCTACCTGGGGGATGTATGCAGATACACACAGATACAGAACGGAGGACGCGGCCAGATGCGGGCGGAGGACGCTGTTGGTGTTTTCCCGATCGTTTAGCTATTGGTAATTTCAGACGCGGGACGCGAACACGATCATCGCGCCAGAGAGCTCGAGAGGTACTTTGGTTGGCATCTGTTTTCCTAACTCGCTGCACACTACTGGCTGCAACTTTGGTGATTTCGGGTCGTGCTGCGATTCGATCGCAACAAAAGCGAATATGACCTCTCGTGGAACGAGAGGAGCTAGAGGGAAGACTATGGGTTGTAACACCAATACCCCCTTAACATCATTCATGGAGGCGCAGAAGTAACTGTACAGGAGGCTGCCCCAAAAGGTAAAAAGGAGACGGTCAATATTAAGAAAAACATGGGGAAACCAGGAGGAGGTGCTACCCATAAAGAGAGTGCAAAGATACAACCCTCAGTCGCTCAATTATTTTCAATAACCAGACCCCCTGCACTTAAAAATCAATCTATAACTACAGCAGGGGGCAAGACGAGACTACGGGGGAGGGCACTTTGATACAACTAGAAATGCAAAACACGCAAGGGTCCCAAGGGACTACCCCGAGGGAGCAAACAGCGGATCTGAAGGGGGCCGAGGCGGCTACTAAAATCAGGAACTTTGAATCCTCCTCTCAGACTCTAGAAGGCAACCTGATGGTCACTCCAGCTACAATATCAGGAGATATGGATCCCGATAACCCAGTGGGAGGGGCCATTAGTTTAATAAACCCTGAATTAGATATCGACTTTGATCCAACAGTACTTCCCCATTCTCCGGATTCTATTGGGGACCCCTTTTTTCAGTCTCAGATGGTTCAAACTCAGAGGAGGAAGCTAATTCCTCCAGCTCTACTGATGGGGCATCCTTAGACCTTAATGGTAAGACTCTCTCTAAAGAAACCGGGACAGTACAGCGGTCGAAAGGGGGACGTAGCAACGCCAAACGGCGTAGCCAACTTAAATGGGACTATTCCGACTCTCATGCTGCGCTGTCCTTCGGGGAGGAACCAATCTCAAATCCTGATCACCCGAGAACCCCCGCACTTTCCATCGGTAACCCCATTACAGATCCCTCTCTCACAGACATATTAGCCTCCATCAAACAGTTTCAGGAGGAGGTTAGATCTGAAAACCTGCTTGCTAAGGGGGCTGCCAAGAAGCTACAGGGGGCATGAGGAAGCTTAACAAAATTTGCTCAGATATTGGCGATCGGGTTACCCAGATTGAAACTCGTACTGAAAGCCTGGAAACTGACGTCACTGCCCTGAAAGATCTTGCCTCAGTACAAATCAGTCTTATGACGGACGTAATGTGGAAACTGGAAGACCAGGAGAACCGCCAGCGGCGGAATAATCTCCGCCTCCTTGGGATCCCTGAAGGGGCTGAAGGGGAAGACCCGCGACGCTATATCGTGAAGTTACTCCGGGGGGCCTTTCCAAATCACTCTGAATGGGACTGGGATCAAGAAATTCAACGCGCCCACCGTTTCCCTCTTAACTTGAAAAAGCGCTGGGAGGGCAGTAATAACAGTGGAGAAAAACCACGGGCTTTCCTTGTCTTTTTTGGCAATTTTTTGTTGAGACAGTTAGTTTACGACCAGGCCAGGCCTAACTCCTTAAAATGCTTTGATGGGGTGTCTTTTTTGCGAAGCCCGACTTCTGCCATTCCACGGTGGAGCGGAGGTGGCGTCTCCGTCAGCTTTTTGCACCTTTTCAGCAGTTGGGAGCTCAGGTTTTCTTGATGAACCCGGCCAGGCTGAAAATTATAGTAAACGGGTTTACTCGCACTTTCACTTCAGAAATTAAGGCCCAAGAATACTTAGATGAGATAAAGTCTAGAAAATAATCACATGAAATGTCTTAAAAGCTGTAGGCTGCAGTCTAGATTTTTTGCTTGTTTTTTTTTTTCTTTTTTTGTTTGTTTATTAGATAGGGCATGTGGTGTTTCTACGGGCCAAAACTTGTGTCTCGAGGCTTCATATGGTGTGGGTGGGTGGCGGGGACCATAGCGAGCTGTCATCACTCAGGGGTTCCCTGATTGCTCTAAGAATGGGGGTGAGGGGGAGAGGGTGGGTGGGATGGAAGGGGGGTAGAATGTTTTTTTAGCCACATAGATTCTTGTGCACGGATAAAAGGGGAGAAATGAGAGCGGGAAAAAGGGGAAAAAAAAAAGGGGGAAAAAAGGCATAAAGGGACTACGAAATTACTGGAAAAGAAATTAGAAGGTATATATTTGACCGAGAGGCTCAATCATAGAGATAGTCAAGGGCTATTGTCGATTAATGCAGTTAGGAATAGATAAGTTTAAAACATCTATATAACCATGACATCTCATTTTAGATGTATTAGTGTTAATATCTGTGGCCTCAATGACTTCCGAAAGAGGCAGAAGGTGGCTCATGGGCTGCGTCTGCTGGGGGCCGACGTAGTCTGCCTCCAGGAAACTCACATTGAGGGCTCACAGTTACATCTTTTGAACACACTTGGATATAAATTAGTTGGGGGACCTCACAAGGGGCACGGGTGAAAGGGGTGGGGATTTTGGTACAACCTAGATCATCACTACAACCTATCCGTATTAAGGCTGATCCACGCGGCAGATGGGTTTTGGTTGAATGCCGGCTAGCTTCGGGGTTTTCATTCACTCTTTGCTCCGTTTATGGAAGCACTTCCAATGATCCTGAAGTATTTCACTGGCTTAACAATGAACTAGTCCATTGGCCCCTTCCTGTGATCTTGAATGGAGATCTGAATATCAACTTACCCAGTGACTGGGGGGGGAGTAAGCAATGGAAGTACACTGGCCGGAAACCTAAGGTATTTCAAGCCATTAGGAGCCTAATGGTTACACATGGCCTTATTGATGTTTGGACTTCTCTCAAACCATCCCAGCCAGGATATACTTACTACTCGGCCCCTCATCTTTCTTTAGCTAGGCTGGATTATTTCTTTGTTTCATCCTCTTTGATTGCCCAATGTAATATTGATATGGCACCTCGCTTTCTGTCGGATCATAATCCTTTCATTTTAAATATAACAGGGTCATTCTCATATAAGGAAATGCCTTCCTGGAGCTTTGAGCGAGCACTCCTGAAGGACGAAGGGTATCAGATCTATATGAGAGGTTGGATTGAGAAATTTCTGGCCGAAAATATTGGGTCTGCCCCTGTAATGATTGTCTGGGATACACTGAAAGCATGTGTCAGAGGGGAAACCCTACAATTTTCTGCAAGGAAAAATAAAGGGGAAAAAAACAAATCTTAGAGCTCCAGGGTAAACTTGCAAAGGCTGAGGACAAACTAACTGAGGCGTTCCAAAAGGGGGATGACACGTCATTAGCACAATTAGAAGCACTGGGCATTAGAGCTAAAATAGGCATGATCTTGGCCGAGAAAACTGCGTCCAAGTGGGCTGCTTCAAGAGAAAAAATGTATGAATGTAGTGAGCTTATTGGCCATCAGTTGGCCATGAGAACAAGACAACAAGTAACTCACAACACAATACAGGCCATTACAAATGCCCACCGGGAAATTACGAGGATCCCACAAAAATTCGATCAACTTTTCACGAGTTTTACCAGAACTTATATTTGGAAAAAGGTGTTGGAACGCAAGAACAGATGAGGGGTAAAATTGATAAATATTTAGATCTGGTCTCTTTAAAACAGCTGAGTCCTGAGGATCATGATATGCTAGAAGCAGTCCCGGCATTAGAGGAAGTTACTATGGCTCTCTTCAAATTGCCAGACGGCAAAGCGGCGGGGCCTGATTGTATCCCCGTGGAATTTTATAAGCTTTTTTTTCCACAACTGAAAGGTCTTTTTTTGCTTTAGTCGAGCTAATTTATAATGGCTTTTCTCCACCGGTGTCTTGGGCTAATGCGAAGATTGTCATCTTTCCTAAAAAGATAAATCACCACTAAAAATGGGCTCTTATCGTCCAATTACCCTTATTAATGGGGATTCTAAAATGTATGCCAAGATCATATCGTCTAGACTATCTTCTATTATTAAACATCTAGTGTCTAAATGGCAACATGGTTTTATTCCCGGGAGAGGCACTACCGACCATATCCGTCGAACTATCACCTTAATAGACATTGCCCAGACCGCAGGAGACCCGTTCGCGTTAATACTGCTGGACGCTGAGAAAGCATTTGATCGGGTCTCCTGGGAGTTTTTGTGGAGTGTTATGGGAAGGATGCATTTTGGGGTTAAAGCTATACAAACAATAAAAGCCCTTTATTATAAACCTACAGCGTGTTTATCGATCAATGGGCAAACAACCAAGGAGATAGTAATTTCACGAGGGACGAGACAGGGATGTCCCTGTTCCCCGTTACTTTTTGCTCTATATATCGATCCTTTAATAAGGCGGCTACAAAATAATTTAGACATTGGGGCTATTACTAGATTTGGCTTTGACACTAAAATTATGGCATATGCAGATGATTTGGCCCTGGTTACTTCTGACCCGGAAAAGGCTATAGTTGCCATTGAATCAGAAGCTCAAGAGTTTGGGAAATTATCTGGCTATGCCTTAAATAGTGATAAAACCCAGATTATAATTAATGAGAAAATAAGATGGTCTGATAAAAGAATTGTGACCAGTGCTAAATATCCGGGAGTAAGCATAGCTGCAGATTTGGATTCTATTGTCTCAGGAAATTTGATTCCTCTGGCTGTTGAAACTAAAGGAGCTTTGAATAGATTGAACAACTTGCATCTGACCATAGTGGGACGCTGCAATGTGGTAAAAATGATTTTTTTCCAAAGCTACTTTATTTTTTAGATCCATTCCTTTGGAGTTTAATAATGCATTGCTGTTGAAATTTGAACGTCTCTATTCTCAATTCATCTGGGCATATTCACAACCTAGAAGAGCGTTTAGATACCTATCTCTCCCACGGGATAGAGGGGTTGGGCACTCCCTAATATAAGGTTATATTATTGGGCTACGGTTTTCCAAAACTGCTCTATATTACTACAAGAACAACTCTTGACTCCAACAACGCTGCTTCCGTCACCATTTGAATTGCTGCTCGGGCCTGAGGCTTGGGGCTGTCTGTGGCGCCAAGTGGAGTATGGGTATTATAAGAAGGTGAGATTCAAGTCTTTGTTAGGCACATTTAAAGTTTTTTCTTCGGTACGGAAACTTTTGGGCTTGGGAAGGTTAAATTTCTATACCCCAATCAATCATAATCCCTATCTACCTATTATATTTGGGAGATCTTATTTTCAAAACTGGCTTACTTCCGGTATTTCTAAATTAGGGGCCTTTTTTTCAACAGAAGGTATTCTCTCCTTTGAGGCTCTCAAAACACAATATAATTTGAGTCCTAAAGAGGCTTTTAATTATTTTGCAATTAAGGATTTCTTGTCCCGCAAGACCGGTGGGCCCTCCGGGTTTATCCCCAATGATCTAATTAATAAACTATGTGGATGTCCCGTCCCTCGCATTGGCTATATTTATTCTACTTTGAACAATCTTATGCCGGATGATTTAATTAGAGTTTCTCTCAAATGGCGACAAAAATTGGATATCACCGATAGTGACTTTTATATGGCATTATGTGCCGCCCAGAGTGATCTTCTCACAGCTAAACTCCAGGCGCAGTTTTTTAAAACAGCGTTTTTTCTCTATCTGACACCGAGTAGAATCGCAAAATGGGGGACAGGCCGAGGAACACTATGCCCCAGGTGTGCAGAGTCGGAAGCAGACTCTATACATATGTTTGCTTCTTGTGCTCTATTAGGGCCTTTAATTAAACAAATGCAGGACTTTTTTAAGAAGATCTTAAAGCAAGATGTTTTATTAACACCTACAACTATCTTGCTGGGCATGCAGGACACCGTTGACAGAAAGAATGGAGGGGCTCTGGTATTCGTTGCTATGACAATATACAGGCTATGTATTACATCAGCATGGATTGATCCAAACCCTCCATTATTCTCTCAATGGTTAAACCGTCTTATTGCGATTGGTAATCTAGAGAAATTCATATACTCCAAAAAAGGTAGGCGGGCAAAAAGAAAGGGATTAATAATTTGGGAACCTTTATCAAAGTGGCTGGCTCAAATTGATGGTTAAAGAAAAGGCCGGTATCATATACTTTCTGCCAGAGAATCTCAAGAATGTTTTAAAAAAAAAAAAGGAAAAAAACATTTTTTTTTAAATAATCCGGAAGGTCAGGGTGTGTGATCCATATTGGCTAATATTGCATTAGAGTATATGTCACTTTATATTGTTTTTATCTTGGGATTTATAATTGATGTACTGTAAAGCATTTGCACTTTTCTTCGATATATTCCTTATATACACAAGAATGAACTTTTGCCATACGTGGAGAAACAATGTTAGGTATTACGATGTATAGAAATTATTTTTCCACTTATTCTTTAATTTGTCTTTTTTTTTTTTTTTTTATGTGGCTAATCTTTTTCGCTTTGTTGTTTAAGTTTGGAGATATTAGGAGGGTAAAAAAAAAAAGAGGTAGCAATGTCAGAAGAACTAACCAGTGAGAGTGATTCAAATATCTCATTACTAGATCTCCCTAATATTGAAACAGTGACTGAAACCCCGAAGAGAGGTTCACCAGTGAATAAAAGGAGAAAGGAACTGATTGTCACTCCAGTAGCAGGAAATTCTAAAGGATTTTCGCCAGAAGACCTAGAGGAGTGGGCGAAAGGATTAGACAAGAAGAAACCCTAAACACCAAGTATAGATGTGGCCAAGTTGAAAGTGGATTTGGAAGAAATGATCATTGGTACAATAAGCCCAGATAGATTAGGTACATACAGAGATGATGAATTGCTGTTTTTGTGTAAAAGTATAACATGGAGAGCAAAGAATCTGCATGAGAAAATAGTAGAAGTTGCTTCAGAATTTGGAAAGGATGTAGAAAAATCGGAATTATTGCAGAAACCATATAGGGCAGAATTTACTGAAAAGGATTTAGAAAGTTTGAATGCGTCAGGAAGGAGATTACAGATCAAAGAATTAATGAATATTTTGAAGAAATGGGGAGATGCAGACAGATGGAGAGGTAGATGGACAAGGAAAAGGGATGAGGCAGCTACAAAGGAAGCATCTGCATTCCCATTAAGAGAAACAGAACAGGTTGAAAGAGTGTGTCCAATGAGAGAAGTTCCTGGTGGTGGATATGTTCATGTTCCTTGGTCTAGACAGGATATTTTGTCTTTTATAAATGATTCTCCCAGATTAAGGGAGAAACCAGTTGAATGGTACAAGCAGGTAGAGAGGTTTGTGAAAGTTTCAAAGGTATTATTAAAGGATTTGGATGGCCTGTTTGATATAGTGGTACCAACTGATTTGTGGACAGAATGTAAGATTACAGCCAACTGAAGAGTATCCAAAAGATGCAAAGACAGGTGCACCTTCAGAAGATGTTATGAAAAAGTATCAGCAAGTGATTACTTTCTTGAAAGGGAAAATTCCTCCAAAGGAAACAGATTGGGTTAAAATAGATAGAACAACTCAAGAACCCAAGGAGTCAGTGCATGCGTATTACGAAAGGCTGTTACAAGTATAAACAGTTAGTGGATTTGTAAATGTTGGTGATAAGGATATGGGACATTTTGTGTACAGGTTTGTGTATGGATTGAGATCAGAAATTAGTCAGATGATTCAGCAGCATATGCTTTGCTGGCAAAGTAAGCCCATTGATGACATCTTGAAGTATGCAAAGTATTGTAGTGATGATATTGATGCAAAACACAAGAAATTGAAAGAAAAGATGATGTGGGCACAAGTGAAGTTGGCAGAACACCAAGAGGCAAGTACTGGTTCTCAAAATGATAACCAGTCGAATGACCAGAATCAGAATAGTCAAGGATCGAATGGAAATAAAGGAAAAGGGCGAATGAGTAGAGAAGAAGTGAAAAAGAAGTATCCTTGTCATGCGTGCGGAAAGCATGGACATTGGAAGAATGAGTGTAGACATGTTCAACAGAATAATGGGGTAAATCAAAATTTAAATCCACAGATGCAGAATGAGGTGGTTGTGAACCAGCAGCAACAGCAACAGGTAGTTACTCCACAGTTACAGGTGCCACAAACCCCTATGCCCAACTGTATGAACGCTCAAGTGCAGAGATACAGTGTGAACACCGGATTTCGTGGAGAGAGTGGTAAGAATACACAAACGGTTCAACAATATTGGATGCAAAGTAATGAGAGTGATTCGGATGTTTCTCAATGACGGTGCCTGAGGGGGGAGGAAGAATGCGTGCTTGGCGCATCCTTGGTGGTAGATCAGTCAGGTCCATTTGTTGATGGAAAAGTGGAAGGAAATGACATCACTTTCCTAGTGGATACTGGTGCTACCCGTTCTACTGTGAGAGCAGCAGAAATCCCAAACCTACCCCTCTCGGGAGAAACTATCCAAGTTGTAGGAATCTCAAATAAGCAAATAAAAACCCTGGTTACTAAACCAATAGAAGTGAATATCGGAAATTTCAAAGACATGCATCGGTTTGTGGTGTGTGATTGAAGCCCAGTTAACTTGTTAGGGAGGGATTTGTTGTGTAAAATGAACTGTACCATCTATTGTACACCTGATGGTATTGCTTTCCAAACACCTGATGAAGATATCGCTTTCAAAATGATGCTAGCAAAACAAGGAACAGAAGTGGATGAGATGTTTTAAACTTCTGACTGAAAGCAGTCTGCCTGATGAGCTGAGAGACACAGTGAGATCAGATGTGTGGGATTTTTCAGGAAAGGAAATTGGTCTGATGGCAAATGTAGACCCAATTAAAATAATGGTGAAAGAAGGTGTGATTTATCCAAACACACGACAGTACAAAATGAGTCCAGAAGTAAAAGCAGGAGTTGCTCCAGTAATTGATCAAATGATTGAACAAGGTATTTTGAAAGAAATAATGGGAAGTCCTTGTAATTCGCCAATCATGGGACTTAAAAAGCCTAGTGACAAATATAGGATAGTGCAAGATTTAAGGAAAATCAATAAGATAGTAGTACCCTGTTGTCCAGTAGTACCAAATCCAGCAGTAATTCTTTATCAGATACCTTGGGATGCACATTGGTACACAGTGATTGATTTGTGCCAAGCATTCTTTTCGATTCCTTTGGATATAGATAGCCAATATCTTTTTGCATTTTGGTTCGATGACCATGTTTTGGCATGGTGCCGAGTTCCTCAAGGGTACACAGAGAGTCCCTCAATTTTCAATCAAATCTTGAAAAAGTATTTGGAAACATTGGTTATGCCAGGAAATTCAGTTTTGGTTCAGTACATTGATGACCTATTGGTGGCATCAAAGACAAGAGAGGCCTGTGTCACAGACACAATTGATTTACTGAACCATTTGGCAGAAGGTGGACACAAGGTGTCACCAGAAAAATTACAGTTTTGCCACCAAGAAGTCCAATATTTGGGACACAAGATAGAAAAGGGAGTTAGAAAAGTGACACCAGAGAGAATAAAAGTGATTCGACAGATGAATCTGCCTAAAACTAAGAAAGAAGTACGAATGTTCTTGGGAGTGATTGGATACTGTCGTCAGTGGATCAGTGGATTTTCATTGCTTGCAAAACCTCTAATAAAATTGACACGAAAGGACGTGATAGATCCGATTGAATGGGATGATGAAAGCGAGGATGCATTCATAGAACTGAAGGATTGTTTGTGTCAAGCACCAGCATTAGGAATGCCTGACTATATGAAAGAATTTGCTTTGTTCTGCTGTGAGAGGGAAGGATGTGCGCTTTCAGTGTTAACACAAAGACATGGATTGATGCGACGTCCAGTGGCATATTTTTCTGCCACTCTTGATTCTGTGGCTGCAGCATTGCCTGGCTGCTTAAAAGCGGTAGCTGCTACTTGTGTGAGTCTGGAGCAGAGTGAGTCTATTGTAATGGGACATCCCTTGAAGGTATATGTGCCACATTCCGTCGAGATCCTTTTAACAAGGACTCAAACTCAGCACTTGACCCCTAGTCGGCTGACTAAGTATGAAAGAGTGATCCTAGGTGCTGAAAATGTAAGTGTGATAAGATGCATCACAGTGAATGCAGCAACATTTTTGCAGGACCCATTCTGTGAAGAAGTAAAAGAAGAAGTTGACCATGATTGTTTGGATCTAACAGAGATGTGTACAAAGCCCAGGCCGGACATCTTTGATGTCCCATTGGGAGAATCAGATTATGTATTGTTTGTTGATGGGTCATGCTTGCGAAAACAAAATGGAGAACTGAGTGCTGCCTATACTGTATGTACTATATCTGCTATTATAGAAGCATCCTGTCTAAAAGGAGTCAAGTCTGCACAAATAGCCGAATTGGTAGCTTTAACAAAAGCCTGTAAAATTGGGAAAAAATAGAGAGTAACCATATTCACGGATAGTTAATATGGTTTTGGGGTTGTGCATGATGTTGGCCAATTATGGATGCAAAGGGGATTTCTGACTTCTTCAGGTTCTCCTATCAGAAACAGTAAAAATGTCAAAGAACTGTTGGAAGCATTACAATTGCCAAAAGAAATTGCAGTGGTCAAGTGTGCCGCACATAAGTCAGGAAATGATTATGTGACACAACGCAACAAATATGCTGACCAAATTGCACAATTTTGTGCTCGAAATACAATGTCTTTGAACAAAGGGTTGGAAAAAGAAACTACCAATTGCCAACTAATATTTTTCTCTGCTTTTGAAACATGGGATGAAGTTAGGCAGTTACAGTATGAGGCAAATCCAAAAGAAAAGGAACTTTGAATCAAATCAGGATGCACAAGAAGAGCAGATGACGAAGTATGGGTGTGCCCAGATGGTAGACCAATAATGCCAGACAGTTTATTATCACAAATGGCAAGAGTATATCATGGAGCTACACACATTGGGAGGGATGCCATGATTAGACACTTCAGGCAAACATGGTATAATCCTAAGTTTAGACTCATCGCAGAGAGTCTCTGCCAGCGATGTTTGACATGCCAACAGCAGAATCCAGGTAGAAAGACAGTTGTCAGTTGGGGAAAAATTGGAAAGGCAGAAGGACCATTTACAAGGCTGAAGCTCGACTTTATAGAACTACCGTCGTGTAATGGTTGGAAGTACGTCGTTGTCATTGTGTGCCTGTTTTCTCGATGGGTGGAAGCCTATCCAACGAGAAGGAATGACAGCCTCACAGTTGCCAAATTACTGTTGAGGGAGCTCATTCCAAGATTTGGGTTTTTAGTCACTTTGGAATCAGATAGAGGATCTCATTTTAATAATGAGATAATTCGATAATCTGTACAGCTCTAAAAATTGAGCAGAAACTACATTGTGCCTATCGACCAGAAGCTTCTGAAGTGGTTGAGCAGCTCAATAGCACAATAAAATCCAGGTTAGGAAAGGTGTGCATCCACTTCACTAAAATGGCCTGATGCTTTGCCCCTTGTCTTGATGAGCCTTAGAAGCATCCCTGACAGAAGAACAGGATTGAGTCCTCATGAAATTCTCATGGGAAGAGCAATGAGACAAGCATTTGTACCTGGAAACAAACTGATGAATATAACTGATGATCTAATATTGGACTATTGTAAAGGACTTGCTGATCTGGTACATTCTGTGTCTCACCAGGTTGGAGAAGATGCAACCACAGCACAGCCGAATGAAGCTCATGATTTGTGTCCAGGAGACTGGGTTATGATAAAGAAGCACACAAGAAAATCATGTTTAGAACCCAGGTGGAAAGGACTGCATCAAATTATATTGGTCAAAACAACAGCAGTGAAGTGTTTTGGCTTGCCAAACTGGATCCATGTCAGTCATACACAAAGAGTCCCAAGTCCACCTGAACGACAAGAGCAGCAATTGGTAGAGCAAAGAGAAGAACCAGAAGCTGACAGTTGTGAAGTCGAAGAAAACAGAGAAACAGACTCTGAAGAATGCATCGATGATGAACAACCAAGTACAAGTCAAGTAGGGTGGGCACCAGATACTGCGTCTCAAGAGACTGCTGTAGAGGCCGAGGAAGAGCAAGAGATTGAAAGACCAGAACAAATTGAAACAGAAAATCCAGATCAAGCTCAATCAGAAGAAGAAAATGAGAGACTGACAGGTTCAGAACAAATTCAGTCAACAGAAGAATCTGCTGCAGGAAACTCAGATCAAGCTCAATTAGAAATAGAAAGAGAAGAACTAAAAGATCAAGAAGAAATTCAATCGAAAGAAAGACAAAAATTAGAAAGCCCAGAACAAGCTCAGCTAAAAGAAAAAGAAAATAAAAGAACACTAGAAATAGGTGAAGAAGGTGAAAAGGCCGTACAAACAAAGAGAGTCAGAAAAAGTGATCACAGGTCAAGTGGAGTAAAAGGACTAAAATATATTCTAAGAAGAAGAACAGAGAAAGAACAAGAACAAGTAAATGAAGTATCGAGTCAAACTGAGCAAGAGCAACTAAGAAGAAGACCTTTACGAAGATCAAAAAGACTGAGAGTTCCGAGCAGACAATATAAAGCTCCTGAATGGACATACATCATCCTTGAAGACTTTGAGAATCTTGATCTAAACGAAGAACAAGAAAATGTCACTAATGAAAGAAGTGACGAAAGCAAATTGAGACCACCTTAAGAGAAAAGACTTTGACACAGAAGGTGGAAATTTTACAAACAAGTAAAGAAGAGGATAAAGGAACCCGATGAGGAAAAGAAAATAAAGACAAAGGGGGAACAAAAGACGAAAAGCTGTTGAAGTGTGGGATCACACAAAGATTTTTATATATATTTTAGTTTTAAAATACATTTAGAATTTAGAAGAAAATTTAGATATTAATACATTTTAGAAAATTAAAATGGCAGAAACAGAAGTGACTGAACATCCGAAATCTAGTTTAAAACGAAGATGTGTTAAATATTGTTTGTGTAGTATGTTTATACTAATACTAATATGGTTATTGCTAACAGTCGTGATACCTGTTCTAATGGTAGCTAAAAACAGAAATAAATCTAATACAAGTGATCAAGTGAATGCAGGTACTAAAAGAACAACTACCACTAATTTAGAGCAAACAGATGAGAGCATGTATCAACATGGCAGATTATATAGTGATTAGTCATTAAATGTGTTTACTAAACTTCTTTATGAATACGTAGATACAATGGATGTGAGCGATTGTTATGTTTTCAAGAAATTGCCTTCGTCTGTCTCGGAAGGGGTGACCTATCACCATCTTCCATTAACATATGGTGTGTCATGTAGTGTTGTGTCCAGTCTGTTCTATAGAACAGGCAAATTGCAGTATTATTATTCTAACATGGATTTAGTATTCCCAGAGATTCCTATTAGAAGAAACCTAAACCCAGTGCTTAATGCTAAAGATGCAGAATTTATGGGCGAGTTCTTCCTAACAACAAACCCAATAGACATAACATATGCGCATAAGAACAATTTAACATGTATATTGCGAGATGAAGAAAAAGATTTTCTAAATTTAGTAGAGAAAGAAGACAGGATTTTCAAAAGAAGGCTGTTGAGCAGAAGTCACATGTACCTCCATGGGCAAGTAAGGAGGGAAACTCTAAGAAAGGCGAGACTCATGCTGCAATGTCTCTAGACTTGTCAAAGTTGGGAAAATTCTGTCTACATTGACTAAAAACTGACTATAACAACATTTTCATTGGTTCTAGTGAATGTGAACACACCTTCCTAATCATGGGGGGATGGGGACTAAAAGGTGGAACTGATCCTGTATTTCCGGGAATATATTACGTGTGTGGTAAGAATGCCTATTATAAGTTGCCAACACAATGGTATGGTAGTTGTTATCTTGGGATAGTATTTCCAAAAGTGTACCACATTACTAAGAACAATGAAATGAATGTAATAAGTCAAGGACTAAAACTGAGAAAAAGAACAAGTTTTTCAGAAATAATAGGTGATATATTTGGTGCACTGATACCGTCAGTTGGAGTCATACTGAATTCACATAAGATACATAAATTGTCCACAGTAGCTGATCATCTATCGACAGATACTGCTGGGGGATTCTTAATGATTAATACCAAAATGGTTGGAATTAGATCTATGGTTTTGCAAAATCGACTTGCACTTGATATATTATTGGCAAACGAGGGTGGAGTCTGTGGCATGTTGAAAGCCCAACATTGCTGTACATATATCCCTGACAAAACTAAAGGTACTGAGGGATATATTAAGAATATTACAAAGATTCATGACGATTTGACCCAACTGGAGGTTGACGGTGCTTGGGAAAGACTTAGTAAAAGAATTTCCACAATAGGTATTTGGTTTTCCACTTTAGGGAATAGTCCATTAGGGAAGATCCTAATACCAGTAATTTTCATAACAATAGTAGCTCTGATAATGATAATGACATATAGATGTTGCAAGAATAAAACAAAAGCAAGAATGGTAGCCGAAATAAAGAATAAAAGAATGGGAAGAAAGAGAAACAGGGAAGAAATCGAATTAGAGGAAATGAAAGGAAGTTTATATGATAAAATGAAAGGAGTAGGCATAAAAAGGAAAATTGAAGAATTAGAAGAAAGAAAGGAAGATACTAAAAATTAAATGAATAAAGTTGGCACTTGGTAATGATGGGTATTTTTATGATGGCTCAAAAATGCCATCAGAGGGGAGATTGATGGAGAAAGAATTCGATAAAATGAAACTTGCTCGAATGAATCCTCCATTAACTTTCCCTAATCATTAAGTTAGTAAATGAGACGAAACTAATATACACCAGACACAGATACACGGGGATAAAAAGCTTACGCATGCTTGAATTAATGAGAAATAAAATGCAACACGATTAAAACCCGCTTTAACTTGCGAAAACGCTTTGCGCATGTGCAAACACGAATTACGCAGAAGTAACGTGACTAACTCGCTTTGAGAGGGAAAACCTCACGCATGCGCAAGAAAGACCAAAACGCGGTCTTGAGGTACCGCATGCCCGGCATATGCTTGCTTGATTTAAAAGAAAGCTGCTGTTATTAACGCTTTTGCCCAAGAGTAATAATAATTACATGGGATAGAGTAGAAGTGGGTGGTGAACAGTGAGAATTACATGTTTAAGAAAATAACATCTGTTTATGATTCTTTTATTAATAGTATGCATTTGGGCCTGCTAATCCATGAGTGAAAAAGAAAATGGCGAAAGCTAAGCATGCTCAATGAATCCATGAAATGACCCGGTGACCGAGAGAGAGCTGAATGACTGCCACGATCCAAGGACAGAAGGGATGGGAAAAGAAGAAGATGTATCGCTCATCTATGAAGCTTGTATTAAATAAATTACTACATTTGCAACAAAATATGCATGTGAAAACAAAATATATGAATGAGTCGAAGGGGAAGGGTTAGCAAACAATTGGTTTCACTAATAAAATGAATACGTCAGCCTGGTGTGATGAAGACTCCCCTAACCCCGTCCAATCATATTCCGTATTTGCAACTCTTGAGAGTGGGACATGAAGTAGAGTGACTTGAGTTAATTAAAAATATATAAATGGATGGAGCTGTGAGAGAACTAAGGCTGCTGGGAGCCGGGAGCTGAGCACTAGAGAGCAGAGAGAGAGAGAAAGACGAGAGCAGACTCGGAAGAGCCAGACTACTGCCTGATTAGATTTGAAGATTGCGGAAGAATATCGAGGAGGGAGAGAGTGTAAGAGAGGGAATCGTCCTGGTGCGTCGGGTTTTGTACAGAAGTCCAGTAAGTATCAGACCTGTCCTGATCCTATCCTATAATCTTTGTCTCCTGATCCTAAGTCAGGGGACCCCCACCAGTCCTTTAGCCAGAGGGGTGGTTTTCCAGTTATCTTTATTAGGTAAATGTCATTCTGTCCAAATTTTGCATATTTCTTTGCAAATGTATTATAATGTGCCTTTTATCTCTACATCTATCCACTCTTATGCGTTTGCTTTGTTGAATGAGTTTGTGTAATTGAATGTATTATGCTATATGATTGTTCTCTCTCTCACTTAAGAAATATGGAGTTTGCCCTGTGTACCTATAATTGATGAGCGTTCAACTTAATGACTGAAATTTTAGATAAAATTATTATTATTATTATTCAGAGTCTGTGGTTATTTCAGTAAGAATTTTAGTTAAGAAGTTGTTAATATCACCATTAACTAACTCAACTAATGGTCCATCGACCAGAGGAAGAGTATTGATTCTTGAAGATTAGTTAGACATTGAAATGATACTGTAATTGTTTTGTGGTTACAGGAAATAACTAATCAGAACTTAAGTGAATTATAAAACTTGACCCCCCAGCGGATTGGCCAGGGAATGCAAATGAACATATTTGGATAAATGTATATGGGCCCATTAAAAAATTCAGTTTTTGTGTAAAATATCCAACCCTGGCCTCTTCGCGCTGGATCAGCTGATTTACAAAAACAATGTCCCATTATATTTGTTGGCCCCTTTTGAGTATGGACCAATTCATATGGTGAAATATGTAGAGTGAATAATAGACACCAAGGTAGCCTTTGTATTGCTGAAATGGGCACAAGATATGGAGTTTAAAAGCAGTGGTTATTTATACATCTCTGAATTTGTGGGTACCCGTACGAGCATATAGGGCCAAATGTGCGACCATTAAGTTTAGCGAGTCGCAAATTGCGCAAAATTGTGACTCGCAATTTGCGACTCGCTAAACTTAACATACAACAGTGCCTCAGACACTGTTTGCGATTTCCAATGGGGTCACAATTGCACGCCTCATGAATATTAATGAGGCTTTGCAATATGCGACCCCATTGGGAACGGCTAGCACTCCGAGGGATTTTTTAAATGCAGCCTCTTTTCCTTAAAGGAAAACGGGATGCATTTAAAAAATAAAAATTAAACATGTTTTAGTTTTATTTTTTAAGGGCAGGCAGTGGTCCGTGGGACCACTGCCTGCTCTTAAAAAATATTTGCAAACCCATTCACAAAGGGGAAGGGGTCCCTGTTTGCAAGTGGCTTACCACCCTTTTGAAAAGGGGGGTAAACTGTGAGTGTTTTGCGACTGCAAATGCGGTCGCAAAACAATCATACATAGGTTTGAGACTCGCTATTAAGAAGGGATGCCCTTGGCACGCCCCTTCCTAATAGCGAGTCGCAAACCATATTTTGCGAGTTGTTAATAGGTTAGCGACTTGCAAAATATGGTTGGTACATTGGGCAGACCTATTTTGCAGTCGCAAACGGGCAGAATACCCATCTGCGACCTCAAAAAACGGTTGTGCATCTGGGCCACAGTTTAGAGTGTGTTTTTCAAAAGGTCTCCTTTCTTGGACACTGCCTTACATTTGGAAGCCACAAATGTGCTGAACTCCAATTGGTAATAACAAATATCCTACATTCTAAGCTCTCACAAGTCTTCCGATAAAAATGATACCTCCCTTGTGCGGGTAGGCCTGGTGCCTGTGACATGAAACGGCCCAAAACACAACATGGATAGTGTTGGAAATGGGATTCCAGGTTAGGGAGGAACCACCATTCTAGTCAGGGCATGATAGTTACACTAAAATATAACCTGTGCTCACCCTCTGGTAGCTTAACACAAAGCAGTCAGGCTAAAGAGGCAATGTATAAAGTATTAGTGCAGCACACACACACACAGTAACACAATGAATACACCACAAAAACTCCACACAGGTTTAGGACAATAGATTATTATATTCTGAACAAAACAAGACCAAAACAACTAAATATCTATGTTTAAAACTTGAGATATTGAATTTTAATGAAATAAATGCAGTAAAGTACTTACCAGCAAGTAGCGCTAACAAGTTTACTTTAGGTCGTACTGGACTGGGGCAAAGTCAAAGTTCATGCTGTCCACGATGAAGATCTGGCCAACTAAAGGACCCATGTTCTCCCCTGTGAGCAAAGTACCTTTCCTGGTCGCAAGCAGCGAGATGCGTCGATGGCGATGCCCGCAGGTGCAGGATGCGTCGATCTTTTCCATGCAGTGAAGGTGATGCATCAGTTCTGAAAAACAGGTGCTGGAGTCGAGAGGCATCAAGAGATGCGCCGGATTTCTTCCATGCAGTTGAGAGGATGCATCAATCTCACCAAGCTTCAGCGGCGGTGATGCGCTGTCCAATGTGTTGATCTCTGGAGGCAAAGCACTGGTTCCGATGCGCCGATTTTACTCCTGCAACTGGATCAATGTGACGATTCTACTACACGCAGATGGGAGATGCATCAAAACCCATGTTGCAAGCATCAGGGCCACTTTCAGTGAGCCAGGCACAGGAGCAGGGGTAGCGACTTTGATATTCCTGAGTCTCAAGCAACAGGAGGCAAGCCAACAATCCCTTGGATATCACTTGTAGCAAAGGCAGGGTCCAGCTCTCTGTCAGCAGAGTCAGAGAGCAGCAGGCAGCAGGGCAATAAACAAAAAAGCATGCTCCAGGTCAACAGTCCTGTTGAGTCCTTTAAGCAGCACAGCAGTTCTTCTGGCAGGGCTTCAGTTACAAGTCCAATAGTGTCTCATTTTAGGAGTACTTATACTCAAAAGTGCCTTTGGATGTGTGGGTGAGTTCAAAGCAGCTTTCTCAAGGGCACAAGTATTCCTTCTGTCTGCCAGGCTATCTGTTTGGAATAATCAGTCCTTTGTGTGGGGACAAGACACTGTCTATTCAAGTGAAGTGTTAGCCTCTCCCTTCCATCCTGCCCAGGCAAGGCCATCAGAATGCAAATGTATGTAGTTGGGCACTCAGACACACCTATCCTTCCTGTGTTGTGGCTGTCTAGAGGGAATGTACAAATTGTAGCTGTCACCTACCCCAGACGTGTATTGGAGATAGGCAGTCAGGCACACAGTGTAGTAAGTGCAGAGAAATATCCACTTTTTAAATGTGGCATTTCTAAAACAGTAATGTTAAATCCAAATTCACCAAGCCCCATCATCCCGCGCGGCAGAGAAGTCGCTGATGCCAGCAGTTAGCGCCCGGAGTCGCTCATTGAAATTAAGCCGGGGCTCCCACAGTGCGGGTAAATAATTTGCGAACAGGAGTAAGGGCAGATTGCAAGCCCCATCATCCCACACTGCAGGGAAGCCGCCGATGCCAGCAGCTCGCACCTGGAGGCTCTCATTGAGTTAAGCTGGGACTTCCGCAGCACAGGGGAAATCCTTTGGGCACTGGAGTGGGGGCAGCCTGCAAGCCCCATCATCCCACACGGCAGGGAAGCCACCAACACCAGCAGCTCATACCCAGAGGTGCTCATTGAAATTAAACTGATTCTCCCTCAGCGTGTGATGCGCACGGGTCAAGCTGCCCAGGCCAAGAGCAGCTCGTCTGCGCCCGTCCGAGCCCGGAAGAGTCCGGGTTGGGCCACCCCTCTTAGTTTTCATCCTGGAGCTTACCAGGATCAACAGCTGGCCATATGTCTGCTCACGCTTTTGAAGGGGGGTGAGTAACCGTACTGGAGGAATGGCCTCTGAGGTGGTGATATTACTTACCCTTAACTTTCAACTTTTAATTTTGGAAAAGCCTCCATAAGCTTGCAGAATCTGCGAGTAGTCTTAGGATGGGGAACCGAAAAAACGAATCCCCCGGTTTTGGTTGCCAACCAAACCATGGACAGTTTTATAAAAAGGGCGGTGAGCACACTAGACAATGAAATAGAGCTTGCCGAAAGACGTTTGTCTCTATCACTCCCAACCCCACCTTTGGTAGCAGATACGGAACATTCCCCCCAAGAGGTCATCCCTCTTAAGAACAGTGTGGAGGACCAAATCCTGCACAAATCCCCCAAAGAGGCAGATACAGATGTGCCATTAGTGTTAACCAGTGTTATAATAGGGAGAGACACTCAAGCAACTAACAGCCTCAGGAAGGATGGGAATGGGCAAATACCAAAGGGGCAAAAGAAAGAGAGTGGAGGGGAGTGGGAATCCTAAATAAGCCTGTTTTGGCATACCCCTACAAACTGCTAGTCTAGTGGATAATGCGGGAAAGGAAGCTGCAACGCATAATGGGAAGCATAATTCACTGTCTACAAAAGACATCTCAAGGGAATTGTCAATTGCAATTTCAACCGTAATCGCCCCCATCCTGTAGCGGCTAACAAAAATTGAGGAGTCACCGTCTCAACTGAGCCCATTGACTGAGACAATCATGAAAATAAGAAGGACCTTAGAAAATGGGGCTGATACTGTCCAGTCTCCTTCAAATCCTCTCAATGGGGATTCCTCCCAACAAGGAACTAATTCAAGGGGGGGCTTGGTTATGGACCCAAGAAGCCTAGTGCCGCCTGAGAACCAGGAATTTAGTATTCTGTCCCAGTTGCCTAATGATAATGGTGCAAAGGTCATGGCCTGTAGTAATGCCCAGAGTGAAGTAACACCTCAGAATAGAATTGATGTATGTGTAAAAGCTCCTAACTCCTCTATGGGTCAGCCGATTAAAGACCGCGAGGATACACAGTCATGGCCAACCTTGCATTTGCCCCCACAAGCTGTACAATTTGTAGTCATGCTGAAAGGCGTGCCCCCTTTGAGACATGAAGAAAAAGAAGACCACCATCAAAAGGTTGTTCATTGGTTCAATCAAAGAATAGAGGGAATAGAAATAACTCATAATAATATTGCCTTGGTCTGAAGGGTTGGTTGGGTCGGCCGTTCCAAGAAAATGGACAATTCAGATTGTGTTGTCGTAAACTTCAAAGATAAGCAAATAACCAAGGAGGTTCTAACAAGGATCAACTGGGAAGGGGGAGCTCCATTATCTATTGAGACCTTTCCACGTGGTCACTATTATAGGCAATTTAGATATAATCTAGGGCCTCTGTGACTGCCCCTGCCTCCTATACCTGTTACAGCAAACAAATGAATGATGGACGGAATGCTGACAATGCAAACATTCTCCCCCAGTCAAAAGATCTGGGTTAAATCCATCGTTCTTTTGCCCACTACGCCACCCCAGTTTGGACCCAGCCATATGCAAATAAGTCTTGACCCTGTGCCCCATGGGAACAGTCCAGACCGAACTGCCAGGCCAGGTCCTCCCTGGACCGGAAACAAGCATCCTGGGACATGCCTCCTATACCAGCTTATAATATTTTCTCCACCTTAGGCCAGTTGGACTGTCAAGGATGACTAATTGATCTAATCTCCCCACCATCCATAAGACAAAGGGGCATATTATCAAGGGCTTTATCACCGCTTTAGCGGCACTTTTTGCCGCTAAAGCGGCGATAATTTTATCGCCCTATTAGCAAGCTGTCGCTAACAGGCGTTAGCGACAGCTTTCAGGCGTTAGAGGCCGCGTTTTCCATCGCCTTGCATGTCAGCGATAATTATCGCTAATGACATGCAAGGAAGGCGTTCCCTACTAAAAGCGACTGAAAACAGTCGCTAACACCACTACCCCCTATTAGCAAGGCAGGCGAAGCGATAAAATAATCGCGCTAAGCGCGTTTATCGCTATATTTTATCACCTGCTAGTGAGGATGACTTACCTGTTTAAAGTATAGGAGGTGGATTCTAATGCTGAATCCACCTTAGCGATAATGCGAGAATATCGCTGCCTTTCCAGCGATATTCTCACATTTTGCCGCTATCGCTGGAAATATTATCGCTATGGAGATAAACCTTACTAATAGGGTGTTATCTCAGTGATAATTTCCAGCGATAGGCGGCGTTAACAAAAAACGCGCTAAGCGCGTTTTGCGATAAATATCGCAACTCCTTGCTAATATGCCCCAAAGTCCTTACCACTCAGAGCCAGTGAATTAGTCCACCCCTTCCATAGAGAGGGAAAAGTCAACGATAAAAATCACTACATGGAACATTGCGGGTATCTCTAATAAAATGGACACGCAGGACTGGCTGAACTATGTAAAAACAGCTGATATTGTCTGCAATCAGGAGACCTGGAGGATCACTAAGACTTATTTGATGACTTTGTATCGTTTAACACTATTGCAACACCATTCAATATGGGTAGAGCTAATGGCGGGATGATAACATTTATATGGACTGGCTTAGATCCACAAATTAAGAGGTGTTATTATACATCTAACCATTATCAACTCATTTTAGTCACCCTAGGAATGATGCAAGACTTGTTAATAATCAATTTTTATAATAATGTATTTGACAATACTAGGGTGGATGTGGTTGACTCATTAGAAGCAGATGTGGACAAGTTCATGGGTAGGGAAAGGGGGATCCTTATGTTATATGAGCAGGGGATTTTAACATAACTGTATGTAACACAGGTGTGAAAGACCTTTGTGGATACAAGGATATGGGGGTCACATCTGGCGCACTTCAACAACCTATACTTCCAATGTTCATAGGAAGAGGCTCTAGTAGTGTTATTGACTACTTCGTGATCTCAGAATATGATAGGCTTGCATTTTGGCGATCCAGGCTGGACCAAATAGCATAAGAGATCATAACCCGTCCTCTTGACCACAAGGATAAACGCACCAAATAAGACAGACAATGAGACAATTAATAATATCATTCCCGTTGGTAATAATGGAATAAGATATAAATGGCCAGGAGTTGACCCAGCAAATTTTACAAAAAATTTAATTTAAAGTAATTTTGCGCAATTTATGAAGGTTTTAGCACCACATTCTAATCATGAAGAATCTAGAGAAGACCATATCCATATCTCAAATTCTATCAATCATAATTTGACTGCAAGACCAAACCGCCAAAATAAACAATCAAAGTGATGGTTTGACCATCAATGCACAAAGAGATGGAGCCAACTGGTTAGGTTATTAAATCAGAGCCCCAGGGATATAGCACTGATACAGGAAGCAAGAGTCACTTTAAAAATATCCACAAGCATAGAAAGAAAGAGCTATAGGAGGAAGCCTGGGCTAATGTGTTACAAGCAGCAGAGACTAAGGATAGTACTCTTTTTCCAAGACTATAGCTCCGGATTCAGAGTCTTCAATTACCCCAACTTAATGGGTGGACCACTTTGGTGTCATTTTCTTAAAATCTACTCAAGAGGAGTCTTCCTTGGAATGGGAGGTGGGAGTAAAAGTTTCAACTTTGGAATTCTCCTATGAGGAAGTGTTGAAGGCCATCTCATATAGCGCCAACTGTAAGGCCCCTGGCCCGGATGGTGTACTAATGGACACCTATAAGTTATTCCCTCATTTATGGGCCCCACTTTTGACCAAGGTGTTTAACACCGTGGGAGCTAGACTTAACCCCCCTCCTTGGTTTACTTCATTAATTATCCCCATATTTAAAAAGGGATCGAGGGATGATCCTAAATGTTATCATCCAATCTCTCTACTAGACTCTTCCGCCAAATTATTGGGAAGTGTCCTGTTAGAGAAATTGCAAGTTTGAGCAGAGGACAACAAAATCCTTTCGAAAGCCCAATACCATTTTAAGAAAGGACTGTGGACAGTGGAGCAGGTGCTAAATCTGAATCTACTAATGAGCACGTATTGCCAAGCCAAGGAGGAAGCATTATATATATGCTTTCTTGATCTTAGTTGCCCATTTGATCTAGTGAACCATAGTGGATTGTGGGAGTGAATGGATAGGTTAGGGGCTCCAAAGGAGATTGTTGTATTGTTAGCCCATTTATATAGGAACCTAACAGCCAAGGTGTGCTACGGGGCAAAAGGGGAACTAACCTCACCCATTACTATCCGGAGGGGGGTGAGGCAGGGGTGTGTGCTGGCACCCTTCCTCTTCTCCCGCTATATCAATGGTGTGGAGAAATCACTGCAGGCCCTACGGGCAGATACCCCCAGGATTGGGAAACTTCAAATCCCAGTCCTGCTATATGCTTATTATGCAGCCGTATTGGCACTTACTCCCAACAGCCTCCAGACCCTGATAAGTTCCTTCGTGGAATACATTGAGGGAAGGGGCATGAAGATAAAGGTTGCTAAAACGTTTACTGTGAGTTGTTGCAGACCCGGGTTAAACCTAGCTCCTTTTATAATGAGGGCAAGAAATGACAAAATACTGATGTCTTCAATTATCTGGGAGTCCAGTTCTCATCTGATTTAGATTGGAAATGCCACAAAGTAATTAGACAAATATGTCCAGGAACAATGCAGCCCTAGGTAGGTTTGCTTCTAAACTGGGTATTAAATCCATTGTGGAGATGCTAAAACGTTACTATGCAAAACGCATTGCCACAGCAACTTATGGGGCAGGGATCTAGGAAACGGGATAAAAAAGGCTCCCTGCAAAAACAGGAAAAAATGTTTTTTAAAAGTTTGTTGGTGCCATCCTCAACGGCAGATTCCATTGTCCATAATGAGCTATGCATCAAGTTTATTTAACATGTCATAGAAAGTAAACCATTGCAGTTGTGGCGTCCCATCTGGTGCAAACTGGAACCCCAATTCACCAGAGACATTATTAGAGATTGTACAGGATTGGATCAGGCACATAGAATCTCATGGTTATCTTTGAATATAAAATCCCTATGGAATATTGAAGGAGAAGGCAGTGACTTATGGGTACATTCAGAGGGTATTGTCACTTACTCCAAGAGAGACCTAAGGGGGCTATCTTTTAAAGCGTGTCGAGAAATATGGTCCCAACTAGACAAGAACAAGGTCTCAGAAGAACGGTACATTGATTTAAATGAAGTGAGTGGATGTAAGTTGTACCTTATTCCAATTAATAATATTCATCATAGGTATCTTCTGACACGCTTTTGCCTCTTAAATTTTGACTGCAAAATAGCATTTCCACGGAAAGAGGGATGGGGCACGATTAGTCATAAATGCCTGTGTGACAAACGGTAGGACCAGTCTATGCAACATGTGATGCTTTTTTGCAGGTTTTACTCAGCCCCTAGGAAATTTATCTTAGACATCTTTTTTTATCTGAAAGAATTATTTATTATCAGCAGGCTTTTAAGTGTTAATATGACTTGAATGATGGAAATATTTGTTTCAGGGTAGCCATTTCTATCTTCTGTAAGTTACCTCAGAAACACTATGAACGATATGGGAGATCAATGAAGTAACCAGAGGAAACATTTGACTCAAAATTGATGAAAGATTAGTTTATATTTAATGTTCTTGGTTTTTAAATTTGGCTTAGTGCTTTTCCTTCTAAAAAGAAATTGTAGTATCAAACATGAATTGTTTATTGTATTGATGTATAATATTGTGGTACTTTTATGACTCGTTTGTATGGATCGAATAAAGTTTAAATGATGATGATGATTTATTATTACCATTCCAAACATATGAAACATCAAAAAGCTTCTCCTCTCTGATCAGGATTTATAGCCCAAATGTGTATTAAGGAATTCCCAATGCTAGCCTATGAGAGGATTGGGCCTCAGAGTAGTGAAAAAGGAAATAGGCTGTTTGTCACTACCAGGACATGTGAAACATAATGGTACATGTCCTACCTTTTACTTACAAATAACCCTCCCCTTAGAGTTACTTAGGGCCTACCTTAGTGGTGACTTATATGTAATGAAAGGGGAGGTTAAGGCTTAGCAAGTAGTTTTTAATGCCAAGTCGAAGTGGCAGTAAACTGTACACACAGGCACTGCAGTGGCAGGCCTGAGACGAGTTGTTTGAAAGGCTACTTGTGTGGGTGGCACAATCAGTGATGCAGCCCACTAGTAGCATTCGAAGTACAGGCCCTGGGTATATATTATGCCACTTTACAAGGGACTTATCAGTAAACCAATCATGCCAATCATGTATACACCAATATCATCATGTTTAGGAGAGAAGCACACTTTAGCACTGGATAGCACTGGATAGCAGTGGTAAGGTGCTCGGAGTCCCAAGGCCAACAAAAACAATCACCACAAAAAAAGAGGTAAAAGGCAAAAATTCTGGGGAATGACCACCCTTAGGATGACAGGTCTAACAGGCACATCACATTTTTCCACTCAAAACTTACCCGTTTTTTGCAAAGTGGGTAGCTGTGGATTTTTGGCCCTAGGTCAGCTGCATCTAAGGGAAACCTAGCAAACATGCACATTTGTTATAACTAGACACCTAGGGGAATCTAGGATGGGGTGACTTGCATGACTCTCACCAGTTTGTTTTACCCAGAATCCCTTACAATCCTCAAACTTTGACTAAGTAAACACATTTTCCTCATATTTCTGTGATGAAAAGTTCTGCAATCTGTGGGGAGCCACAAACTTCCTTCCACCCAGCATTCCCCTAAGTCTTAAAAAGTAAATATGTACCTCACTTGTGTGAGTAGGTCTAGTACCCGCACCAGAAAATGGCCCAAAATGCAATATGGATACATCACATTTTCCACTCAAAATTGACCTGTTTTTTCCAAAGTGGTTAGCTGTGGATTTTGGGCCCTAACTCAGGGGCACCTATGGAAACCTAGCAAACCTTCACAAATTTTAAGGACTAGACTCCTGGGGGAATGCAGGGAGGGGTGACTTGTGGGGTCTCCCTATGATTTTTTCCTTACATTTCTGTGAAGGAAATTTCTGGAATCTGTGGGAGCCATGAACTTCCTTCCACCCAGCATTCCCCTACGTCATCTGATACCTCACTTGTGTGGGTAGAAATAGTGCCCGGAATAGGAAATGGCTCCAAATGCAAAATGGCTACATAACATTTTTCCACTCAAAACTGACTAGTTTTTTGCAACGTGGGTAGCTAAGGGTTTTGGGCCCTAACTCTGGGGGCACGAGGGAAACCTACCAAACCTGCTCATTTTTTAAATCTAGATAACAAGGGGAGTCCAGGGAGGTGTGCCTTGTGTGGATCCCATGAAGTTTTTGTTCCCACAACGCCATGCAAAACTCAAAGGGGCATATTTACGTTTCCTGGCGCATCCCTGCAAATCAGCAGGGATGCGCCAGGAAACGTGCGACACGCATCTCAATCCTTGCGCCACCACAGATGCGCCGCATTTACAATGCGGCGCATCATGGCGCAAGGAAATGCAGATGCGTGTCGCATCTGCTGCCGTAATGTTAGCGCAGTGCTGGAGTTGTGTCGCCGGCGCGACGCAACTCCAGCACTGTGTTAACCATGCCCATGTCTAACATGGTGCGTCAAGCCTTACGCCTGCTTCAAGCAGGCGCAAGGTTTTGACGCAGCGGGGTCGGAAAAGTGACTGAGTGAAATCTTGTAGATTTCACTCAGCCACTTTTCCGAGGCGTTCCTGCGCCGGAACGCCCCCCCCCCTGCGCCAGAACGCCCACATGAAACCTGACGCAGGTTTCATGTGGCGCAGGGCTTTACAACATGACGCATCTCCCTAGATGCGTCACGTTGTAAATACCCCGCAGCATGGCGCTGGCTTTACGCCGCCGCTGCGTCACAGAAGTGACGCAACGGCGGCGCAAAAGTGGCGCAAGGGGCTTGTAAATATGCCCCAAAGTTTGCCTGAAATCACTAATTTCTCTTACATTTCTGCTGGAATCTTCTGGAATCCACAGGAATCCACAAGATTTCTACCACCCAGCAATTATCTCACGTGTGCAGATAACAGTGCTGCCCCACTTGTGTGGCTCGGTCTAGAAACGGATCAAACCAAGTTCAATGGGAAGCCTTGTGTGGTCAGAAGCACTACTCCCACTTTAGTTGGGGTTGGGACACACCTATATTTATATTTTTCTGCCCCCCTGGGGGGCATATCAGGGATAATTACCCCCATCTTCCTCAAGGGGGGAGCAGAAAGACTGTGTTGCAAAGTCACCCTGTGCCCTGGGCATCCACAGTATTTTTGTTGACTGCCACTGGTGGTAACTGGCTGTCCTTGGGCTCTGCCTAACACGGGCCAGGGCCAGTTCTATGCTGAAAACACGCAGAATACAGTGAAAACACCTGCACACACTAGGGTACACAAAGGGTTAGGGTACCCCTATAATTGACATTAGCCTCCCCTATAAGGCCCTAGTACAGAATAGGGCAGGGGGATTAAAGCTAATTTTAAGTCCCTAGTATATAATAGGGCATGGCAGTTTAGAGACCAGTAGCCTCTACACTCTCCTCTCCTCTCCCTCAGCGCCTTGAGACCCTCGCGGGTAAGTAGTGCGCTTTACAAATCCTGTGATTGATTGATTGATTGAGTAGCCCTTTCTGCACTTGCATATGTGCACTGCTGAGAGCCTGGGTCATTTTAAAGGCAGCCCTCTGTTGCAGAACTGCTTTTAAATGTACATTTTGCCCAAAATCGACTTTGGTGTTAGGGACACTTAAAAAATGATCAACTATAATATTTTAGCATATTAGATACCTCCAGGTGTCCCAGGGATGGGGGAAGGTACATATAAGGAGGCCTCTTATAAAATAGGTTGTATATGTCCTGGGGATAGAGGAATTGCACATTTCACTGCCCTCATTGTAGTAAAGTGCTTCTCAAATTCAACTTTGGTGCTTGGAGCACTGTGGAGTGGGGATCTACATTATTTTTTGTATATTCAGGACCCCTAAAGTTTCAACTAGGTGTCCCAGGGGTTTCGGGTTCATATAGATATAAGCAGGGTCCTTATAAAACAGTTTTGTAGGCCCTAGTGTTGGAGAAATTGGACATTTCATTTTCCCCATTGTAGATCCTCAACCACATAGGTTAACATTGCAATAGTATATGAATTCATAACTATCACGAGACTTTAGGACCCCAAAAGGAACTTTCTATAGAAGTTCCAGACGTTTGGAGAAGTTTGGAGCAACTGTGGAAAAAAGCTCCATAAGTGGACTGACTCGACCTGGCCAGCCAAGCTGGCGACCCTCAACTGCGAGCCGGCCTGCCCTCCAGATTCGTCCCACTGAAAAGCTTCAGAGGTCCGACTACCAGAGTTTACCGCAAGCTCGTTGGAAGCCAGGCCACCGAACCCTCACTGAGCATGGCCTGGTGAAGAGCATCGAGAGACCCTGGGTAAAAAAGCTCTATTGAAGGTTCCGAGTCCGGAGGTAAAAGAATTGACCGGCTCCAACCACGAGAGTCAAGCCGCCCACCTTCAACTGCAAGCTGGCTTGTACTGCTGGAAAGCTCCAGAGGTCCGACTTCCATAGTTTGACTGGGAGCTTGTTGAAAAGCAAGCCAGCGAACCCTCACCGAATCCAGACTGGTGGAGAGCATCGAGGGACCCCAGCAGAAAAACTCCAGGAAAGTTCCTAAGTCAGAAGGTAAAAATGTTGACCAAGGCCTACTGCAAGGGGTAGCTGCGCAGGGCTCTATAGCGGTCAGCCTGAAAATGTCACTTTGTCTCGGTCTAGCACGACCAGATATCCCAATAGGTGCTATAGGTTTCTATGTGCTTTACTGTGCTAAATCTTTGAAAATTCATACCTCGGGTTTCCTACAATGGATTATTTTAGTTTTGGTGTCCTTTTAAATTTAAAAATATTTCCTATTTTTATAAATTGGTGCTATATTTTTATTGTCTGTTGTATCTTAATTATTTACTGAATTGGTGTTTGTAAATGCTTTAATAACTGTCTCTGAAGTAAAGCCTGCCTTCTCGCAGCCAAGCTGCCAAGGGTTAAGTAGGGAAATCATTTTCTGAGACCTATTAAGTGCCCTAGACTGTGATAGTGGCCTTATTGCCAGTAGTAGATATATATTTACCACTATTAATAATCCCTTTCCAACAGACTGTTTTCCCTTCCCATTTAGTTGTGGTGGGGGCATAGCCACGACCATGCTGGGCAGCCCACACCTATATTTAAAAAAAACATTGCCTGGATTCTAGTGGCTTTATGCCCCCTCGGGGGTGGAAGATCGGGGGTAACTAACTCAATCTGCCCCACAGGGGGAGCAGAATTACTGTTGCCCCATTTAGTTAAAGAGGGGGCAAGGCCATGGCTAAGGTGGGCCGCCCCACCCCTACTTTTATTTTAAAACCCTGGCATATAGTGGGCTTTCTGCTCCCCTGGGGACAGATCAGGGGTGATTACCCCCATCTGCCCCCCCAAGGGGCAGAAAGACTGTTACACCATTTACTTAGGATGGGGACATGACCATACTATGCCCCCACCCCTTTGTAATTGTTGGAAGGTGGACTATTAGTACGGGTAAGTGTGCACCTACCACCATCAACAAGGCCAACAGCACAATATAAGGCCCAGGCAAGGTCTCAATAAATTATTCCCTTGCTCAACCCTTGGTAGCTGGCTGCGAGCACGCAGGCTTAACTTAGGAGACAGGTGTGTAAAGCATTTAAAAACACCAAATACATTAAATAAGAAAGACACAATACCCATTAAAAATCCAAAAGCAATTTATAGAAATGGGGCATATTTCTATGAACAAATAGACACCAAAATGACAAAAATCCAATGTAGGGAACCGGAGATATGAACTTATATAGAATAAACACATTCTAGTGCTTAAAAACAAATGCTGCCAACTTCGGACATCTGGTCGTGCTTGACCGGGACACAGTCAAAGTTTGAGGGCAACCGCGATGGAGCCCTGGTCAGATATGCTAAGCGGGAGGCCTCGGTCAAACTTTTACCATCGCACTTAAAATCTTCTCTGCAGGATTTTCTCTTGTCATCAAGTGAGGCTTCTCTTCAGGCCATGATTCAAGATGACAATAGTTGCTTAGCTCAGCACTAAGCATTAGTAAAATCCTGGAAGTCTTGAGTTGCGGAGCTTTCATCAGGACAAACCTGAAATCCTGGCCGAGTCGCACTTCGATGACATAGGATTGACTCTCTATGACGGGTCGGTCACCTTATAGAGCTTTTCCCAAAAGTTGCTCCAAACTTCTCCTAACTTCTGTAACTGCTTCCTGAAGTTTCTTTTGAAGGTTCAAAGTATCCAAAACACAATCCAAGGGTCTAGATGCTCTGAAATGGTCTTTGGAAGTTTGAGACTACAATTCCCACAATGCACCTGGGCAAATCCTTAAAGGTCCACTGGATGCATTCAATTCTTGGTGGAGATGGTATAGGTGAGTTCTGCTCCAGCAGTTCAGGAAGGACCTCAAAACTTCGATGTTTAGCCAACAGGAGAATTAGCAGCAGCATCCGATAGCTCCTCGATACCCTCATGGGTGAAGCAGCCTCGGTCTACAAATCCTGATTGGATGATTGATTAACCTGTTGCTTTCAGAGAGTCCACTCCTTAATTCTTTCTGAAGCAAAGCAAAGTCCTCAGGGCTGTAGTTCCAAGTGGGTTACAGGTGCAGTCCTTCAGAGTGCAATCCTTTGGGGTGCAGGCCAGGGCTCCAGCAGGGCAGTTCTTCTTCTCCTTGTAGTTTCAGGCAGCAGATCTGAGTTGCTATGCAGCTCTCACATATCTATCCAGTGGTCTGGGAGGACAAGCAGAGGGGCACCCTTGACCAATCGGATACAGCGTGCCACCCAAAAGCATGACAGCTTCCTCAAAAGTGTGGCATATTCCTATCCCACAAAGCACTGTAATAAAAAATTCAAGATGAAGAAATTCTCTCCTTGGGAGTAAGATCTAGCTAAGCCAAACTACTGGTGTGGCTCATTTCCCTTAACACTCCCATTCCAGACCTCCTGCAAATTCTATTCTTGGGGATCCCATTTAGCTGGGGGGTACAGAAAGAGGGGGCAGTCCTGGCTGGCATTCCTTACTGGCCTTTCTGTCTTTGAAGACCAGTTTGTTTACCCAGCCCTCCTCCTGGCCTGTTCTCTGGAGCTGCAGAGCTCGCCCCACCAGATAACATTTGTCTCTATGCAGGCCACTTACCATCTCATCAAAGCAGTTTGACTAAGCCTGTTAAGGGCTGGCAATCAGGAGAGGCTGCCAGAAGGCTAGATTTTGGCTCACATATAAGAAAGTTCTATAACTTCTTTTCTGTATTAGTTATGATAAATTCAACAGTGGCAGGATGTTCGAGTTATCATTACCAATCTTTTAAGTCCTTACAATATTATTGTAGCTCACTCCTATTAATAGTTATACTGTATTACAGTACTCCCATGTTAGCCTATGGAGCTAAAATGCCACAAAGGGAAAAACGAAATTGGTAGTTTTTCCTTCACCATGGCATATAAAACATACTTTAAAATGTCCCTGCTTATTTTTACACGGCACCTAGGGTAAAACCTTAGGGGATACTTATATGTAAAAATTAGGTAGTTTAATACTTTGGAAGTACCTTTAAATCCATAGTCAAATTTGCGTGCAATTTCAATTTAAAAGCAGCTTGCAAAGCAGGGCTGACTTTTAAAATGCCAACAGGCAACACAACAGTGCACACTTAAGTGCCTCAAAGCTGCTGGGCCTCTAAACCCGCATTCCCTGCAATATACTAGGGGCTTACAGGTGGGTTGTCAGTGCCAATTGTAATTACACCTAATTATCACATACCTTTTTAATCAAAGCACAGGCCCTGGGCCTGGTTAGTAGAGCCCAGGACACAGTCAGAGTCAGTTACCACCAGTATTAATCAAAAAATGAATGTGATCAGGTCAAAAAGGATGATTTTCTCACACAAATGAAGGTACCCTGTTGTCTAGTGGGCTTTCTACCCCCGGGGAACAGATTGGGGGTAATTGCCCCCATCTGCCCTCCAGGGGGCAGAACGACTGAAATATACAAATTGTCAAGGGGCAACACAATCCCTTTCCCAAAGAACTGCTTCCCCTATCCCTGGTGTCTAATGGGGGAACTACTGCTTGAGGATTGTTTTCCTTTGGGGATTTTACATACCTACCCAGTTTCGGCCAATGCTTGACTCACACATTGAGGACGTAGTGTGGGTCTCGGCCTCTGACTAACACCAGCACTTAAAAGGTTAAGATCCTGTTTAATGGTGAAATTGGATTTTAAGTTATAATTCATAAAATGCCACTTTTGAAAGTTGTCATTTTCTTCTCCCAACCAATTGTGCCTTTCTGCCAGTGTCCTGAGTCACATGACTATCAATAGCTGTGCTGTTGGGGTTTGTGCACAGCTTCCAGACAGTAGGATAAAAGGGACTTAGTTGTGGAAAGGATGCGCCAACCTGACAGGATAACTTGGGAGAGTCTGTACCTAGACTCAGTTACACGCCAAAGAGCTTTGACTACAACACACAAAGGGACCTGATACCAGGTCCGCCCTGCCTTTTCTCACCATAGACAGATTAGAGCCTGGACCAGGGGAAGGGGAAGAACTTACCAGACCCACTATTGAGAATAGGTTAGGGAATTTCCCACTCATCAGAACTCTCCTGGACATGTGGATAATTCATAAGAAGGACCTCCCTGCTGCCTGATGGACTGTCCTGCTTCTTGAAAGACTGCCTTGCTCTCTGTAGAAGGAAGGAATGAACTGTTTCTCTTGATCCCAGGCGAACCAGAGTGAATATATAGGTTGGTTGGTTGAACTCCTGTGTTAGCGACAAGGACACAACAAGCTTTCTGAGGTCTCCCTGCAACTGACCAGCTGCAACTGGACCTGCCTGAGACTTGCTGCTGACCTCTGCTGGAGTGAAACCTGATCTCCAAGGGGTTCCCCCTAGGTCCTGGACACTTGGCTGGCATTAGTGAGAGCACCTCCTAAAGAAATACATCGACATCCTGAAATTTGGGCTCTTCACGACTGCGGACGACCCAGTATGCACCAAAATTGTCACTCAGGATGACCGCAAATTTGAAGCTCTAGTGAGACCTGTTCTTCGTGCTGACAGCAACCGTCCATGACGACCGTCAATGCAAGACATGCACTTTGCACAGACAGTGACCATACATGTTTATCAACAAGTGTGAGGCTCTAGTGATAGCTGTCTCTTCACGCTACAGCAATGACTCTTGGTGACGGTCAACATGCTCTTTGCACTGAAAGCCTCCTCCTTGTTGCCTCCTCCAACACAAACGGAGCTCTTTGTTCCAAATTCGAGAAGGTAACTCTTCAGCGGGATTAACCTGGTCCCTTTACCTGGCCCGTGCTCCATTGCAGTCGGCCTGGACTGGTCTAGCACGACTAGATGACTGTACGTGGTGCTTTCTGCTTCCTGCCACAATTTCCCCCCAAACAATTAAAGTTCAGTATCTCCGGTTCTAATGATTGAATTTTTGTCCTTCTGGTATCGTTTTATGTATTAAAATGCATACTTTCTTCTAAATTGATTTGGGTTTTTTCTTGTGTTGTGTTTTCACTTTATTACTGTTTGTGTGTTGCATAAATACTTTAAAATTGCCTCTAAGATAAGCCAAACTGCTTTTGTGTCAAGCTACCAGAGGATTAAGCACAGCTTAATTTTGTGACTCCTGTCGTTCACCTCAACAATGATTCGGGTTGTTGCATGAGTGGGGCTTCCGCCCTTCTCAACAAAAAACCCAAATTGTTACAGGTATTAGCCTATTACGCAAATATCAATTTGTTCATTCATCTGCAAAACACTTAGAGCCCGACTTAATCAAATTGTTCTGACTGGGCGTGTATTCTGTAAATGACCTGTTAGTACGAAGCTAGGAAGTGCATTTCTTAGAGCCATGTCTCTATTGTTGAGATTTTGTCTGCCTTTCACAGGTGGAGAATATATATATTTGCTGTGGCTAGTGCAGTTGCTAGCCATTTGTCCCTGTGTTGTGCAATTTCTGGGTATTCTGATGTGTCATGTACAAGAGCAGGTTATAGGATCGCAATGTTTAGTGGCCTATTTTTGACCAAACCTCTTCTCCATAGTGTTTGGGGGTGACTCTCCCACAGTATGTGTACAATGTCATATCTATCTGTCAGACATCTCCAACATTGCACGTTACCGGTCAGGACAGTCCCATATGGTCTAAAAGGGGCCCATGCTACCTGTGTAGAATCTTGAAATAGCAACATTTCAATTTGGCTTCTCACATAAACTTGTTGCATGTATGCAAGTTGCCATCCCAGTCTTACTCACAGTGTTCTAATTCTACCCTGCTGTTCCACCACCTCCTAAGGTCAGTAGCTGTGGGTTGTAAGAACATAATGAGTTTGTAAAGGCCTGAGACTGCCCCTTTATACATACCCCAAGTAGTTAGGTATTGGATGATTGAGGATTCTGGTATATTTGTAAGTGCTGTACTTAATATGCTACTAACAACGTTTTTCAATAGTTGATAGTTCCAGAAATGACTGTGGAGAAGGTTATAGTTAGTTTGTATCTCTGCAAAGGATTCAAGCGCATCACCAGACAGCAAGTCAGGATTTTATCTTGAACCACCAGCAAGCGGTGGTGAAATAGGAGAAGCAGGAGCATCTTTTGCACGGTTTTCAGAATGGTAAAACTTGAGGCAGCAAACTTGTTGACATGAGCTGTCAAAGGCAGCTCACAATCGAAATGAAAGCAAAGATTTTTGACATCCGCTGAAAGGGTGGAAGAAGAATCCACGTAGGCAACCAAAGGTCATTGGGAGTGGACGGGGTATCTTGTTCCTGCAGTAGCACAGTACCTCGGTCTTGTCCCGTTAAACTTAAAGGCCTTCTGGGACAGCAACAGGTGAGAATAAAATACCTGAAACAAAAGCCCACTCTATGTATATTTCAAAGAATTCGTAACAATAGCTAATGTAGACCTCTGAGCTGTCATGTCAGACCTACATTAAGATGCTAAGTTCAACACATTTACAGCCTTACAGGAAGAAAGTGGTATGATCCTCCCTAAATGGTAGCACAGAAAGTATTTGTTAGCAACAGCGACAAGCAGCACCCTGGGTACCACTGTCAGGAAGCGTAGGTTCTTGACTTTTCTGAGAGGGCAGTTTCCCACAAAAGAGGAGAGATCTCCATGTTTTTAGGTATAGCCTTCCTTTCAGGTCGGAAAGAATGGTCTCTACTGTATTAAGCCACGGTTCAGTGTCCACACTTGTACCATCTCCCAACAAAGTCCATAGGAGCAAATGTTTCGTCCTTGGTGGAAGTTCTTAGATACATTGTATTGAAAAGCCCCTGGAAAGGAAATCAACCAAAGTGGGTGGTTCTATGAATATTAACCATGTCCGGTGAGCAGTAGAGCTCTGTAGCATGCCACATGGCAAGGTGGCAGATTGAGACACCAAGTGTCCCTGGTTTATGCTTCGAGATCAGCTCTCTATAAATGCTAGTGCCATTTCATGAAGTTCAGATGTGCCAAGGTATCAGTTCCCAGTTTAATCAAAGGAAATGGGTCTTTGATCAAGTCGAGGAGGGCATGCCCTCGTCAAATCCTAGGCAAATCACTACACTTATTTTAGTATGCCAGGTTTGTGGAGAGAACCATGTTTACAGACTTTCAACAACAATAAGCAGCATTCAATCTATGAATGCAAAACTCAAATAAAACGATTCATTAGTGTAATCAATTTCTTATCACAGGTATTTTGGGAGTGCACCATTAGGAGACTCCATATCTCACTCCAGTGTCTTAAAAATTAACCAAATGACTCCAGTCTCTGGAAAGCTAACCACAGACTGCCCATCTGTCCTCACACCACAAATCATGTCTGCACACTCAAGCAAGGTTCTCACAGCAGACCCACGCCACAAGCAAAATGCGTCAGAGGGCACAGCATCACCAGAAACGCAGAGGCCTATGAGAAAAGAAGAAGTGCGACTGCAAGGCCTGTAGGGCTTCAGAACAATGTGTCACATGCCAAACACGTGACTGACTCTTCGACAGCTAGACTGGCATTTCCAAGGCACCAGTCAGCCACCACACTGTTTGATATACCGACATGCTAGTCGTTTTCAACACTTCACTAAAGTTCAGTTACTTTAACCTTCACAAAGTCCTAACAAAAATTCAGAACAATACAAACCTCAAGTCAGTGCCACCTTTCTTCTGCAGCTCATAAAACTGAAGCATTTGGGTGGTTCCAACTCATTCTTCACAAAAGATTATTGTCAGTAAAACACCAAAATACTAGTTCATTTGAAAAACGGATTTCTCAATGTGCATTCATCATTAAAAGTGCATTTAATCAATAAGTATGTATTGTGCCAATCAGGTGGCCTTTTTTACAGAACCCGAGCCCATTCCAAATTTTTCTACAAGCATGCCAATATGAAATACTGAACGGCGTCTACCAAAAAATGGTTTGAATGGGCATTTTTCTCTCCAGGAAGTCTCTACTCCAGCTACACTCCAGGTCCTGCAACAGGGTTGGTTTCTTTATGGGGGCATCACCCCCTGTTAGCTTTGCCATATGAGATGTTTATTAGTATTATTGATTCTAATTCCATATTCGATTTTAGCCACAGTGAATGCCATGACACGGGGATAGTTTACATGCTTGAAGACTGGCAGGTGCTGGTCTTCCTTGGGTTAAAGTGAGCATGTCGGGTTGGATGGGTGCCTTGCTCTGGCCAGCCCAGCCAGCCCACCCTCGCCAGCCTCTGCAAGGCAGGAGCCCCAGAGATTGTTGCCACAGCCCCCAGGGCCAGGAGCATTGGCAGCCCCTGACCCAGCCAATCCCCACGCTGCTGGAGTCACAGGGTTGGGGCCAGGCCTGAAGGAGGTGAGGTCATATCTTGCTTGTGGCACTCACTCACGTGACTGGAGTGGAGCCTGAGGCACAGGCAAACAAACTCATCATGTTTGGTGCTGGACGGTGAGTGTGTTTAAACTTTTAGTTAATCTAACTGTCATGCTCTTGGTCTCTGTCAGAAGAGGGCAGTCAGCTCTTAGGTATCTCTTAACTGTTTGATTGTATGCCGTGCCTGTGCTTAATATAGACCGGAGCTGCCGCTGCAAAAAGCAGCAAGGTTAATAAAAATTCAAAAGAAGCGTGTTCATAAGAATGCTTCACATTCTCACTTTACCGGAAGTATTGTTAGCTCTGCTGTATGTTGTAAGGTAAGAAACACAGGGGCAGATTTGCAAGCCCCTTGCGACAACTTTACGCCGCCGTTGCGTCACTTCTGTGACGCAGCGGCGTCGTAAACAATAACCCTGGGCGTAGTCCGCGTAGTCGCGCTACGCGTAGCTACGCGAAGTGCACTTCGCACTACGCACGCTACGCGTAGCTACGCGAACTGCGTAGTGTGGTAGGGAAAATGCTGTTCGCACTGATTGCACAGTGCCGGATGCTTGTCCGCACTGTGCAATCATTGCAAACGGCATCTTGCACAGTGCAAGCGGTCGTTTTCTGCCACTCGAGTAGATTTGTACTCAAGCAGCAGTTTTCTCAACGCGGACTGGTAGTTTCTCATCGCGAGCGGTCGCGAGCATACGCGACCACTCGCAATGAGAAACCTGAGCTCCCCGCGTTGAGAATCTCGCTGGGAGGTTTATTTTCCACGCTCGTGATCAACAACTTGATGTTGCTGATCGCGAACGAGGAAAAAGTCTCGCCGGGATGTCATTTTGCTCGCTCGCGGTCGCCAACTTGATGTTGAGGACCGAGAGCAAGCAAAAAATGCCCGCTACGCGTTTTTGCACTGTGCTACGTGCAATTCGCATAGCGCGCAGTTGCACAAACTATGCAAACTACGCGAGCGTAGCGTAGTCCTACGCCCAGGGTTAGTAGACAATGCGCCACGTTGCGACATATTTACAACGTGACGCATCTAGGGAGATGCGTCACATTGTAATGCTCTGCACTACATCATACCTGCGTCAGGTGTAATGTATGCAGGGTGGGCGTTCCGACGCAAGAAAGCCTAGTAAAAGTGATGCAGTGAAATCTACAAGATTTCACTGAGGCACTTTTACGACGCCACTGCGTCAAAACATTGCGCCTGCTTGAAGAAGGCATAAGGAGTGACGCAGCATGATAGGAATAGGCATTCCTGACCATTGCTGGAGTTGCGTCGTGCTTGCGACATGACTCCAGCAATGTGCTGCCCTTACGCCAAAAGATGCATCACGCATCTGTCTATCCTTGCGCCACGGTGCGCCGCATTGTAAATGCGACGCATCCATGGTGGCGCAAGGGTTATTTTACGTGTTGCAAATTTACTGGTGCATCTCTGCTAATATACAGAGATGCACCAGTTCTTGTAAATCTGCCCATTGTTCCCAAGAAAGCAATATTTCAATTCTAGCCTCTTTACCGTGAAAACCTATTGCCACGGACACATCCCCTGCAAAAGTATCTGCTTTCCAAGTCAGAGAAACTTGTTTTGTGGGCCAACCCTTACTGTGGGTATAGCTTTGTGGCGAGACTCACTTTCACTTCATTATAATGTAGCTCTAGTAGCAGATAAAGAACTGAACTGTTGTGGATGTTTTTTAGGAGAAACTAAAGCTGCCTCGTGTTTCATGGCTTCAAGGTCTCAGCTGGCCGCCGCAGACAAGCTATAGCAGCTTGCGTTGTGCCCAGGAATGATTCACTGAGTGGAGTGCATGGAAGTTATTCTTTTTTAATACAGAAAGCGCGCCTTCTCATTCCAAAATACATAATATGTTATTCAAGAAGTTCTGATTTGTTTGTCATCATAAAGCACAGGTTGGTGCTATAGTTCACGGATAGGGACCCCGTAGGTGCCTTAGGAAGTGATGAGTCCATACACTGAAGAGGCATGCTTAAATATATTTAAAACTGCATGACCTTACATGACTTATGAGCTCGCCTTGTTAAAAGAGGGCCATCGGTGGCCCTAACATGGGGAGTGAAAAAGACGCAAGAGCCTAGGAGCAATGTTTTTTTATTTTCCATAATTATATTATTTTCAAGAACTATCCTGTTGTTGTTTACCCGGCTCTAGAAATGGAAAATATGGGTGGGGGAGCCATTGATGTGTCAAACCAACTTCGAGCCAGATAGATGGCTTTTGTTTTGCTGAGCCAGATACATGGCTCTGGCTCAACTCAACATATTCTTGGGACTTCGGGCCAAATAAAAGCAGAGCTAACACGTGGCTTCTGCTGCCTTCCCTATATCTAAATCACCATTGCACAATGTAAATCCAGGTAACCTGGGATCAATCCCGGCTTTCCTGTTTGAACAAATGGTGTCAACCTGCTGGACTGCTGCTGTGAAGGACTGCTGCCCTGCTGTGCTGACCTGCTGTCTGCTACCCTCTTACCTGGATGAGAAGGACTGGATGTGCATCTGTGGAACCCAGGATACAGAAGTGACTCCAAGGTCTAGTTGGCTGGCCTCCTGACTGGAGCCTCAGGGACAGAAGGCTCCAACAACCTTGAAGCCATCACTTGAACTCTACCATCTGTGACCCCTAACCTGATAAATGGTGCCACATCATTCCTGGACCCTTGGAAATGGGCATGAAAGTGCTCTGCCAGCCCATCTGTGGATCCAGCAGAAATGATGCCTCATCTGCACATCAGTCCTGAACCCTTGAAAATGGACATGAAAGTGCTCTGCCAGCCCATCTGTGGATCCAGCAGAAATGATGCATCACCTCTGCTGCACTGCACAAACTCAAGCTGAAGTTACACATTGCCTCTGCTGCGAGGGTCCTCCCAGGGCAAGGACTCCGTATCAACCTTGTAGCCCACATCAGAACTACACCTGTGCCCTTGCATCGCAAATTTCTCATCAATGGCAGCCTTGACGACAACACAGGTTCTCACATTCCAGTTTTGTAGCTCTTCCCAACCAACGCATCGCCTCAACTGCACAAGACATTCTCGATGCCTGAGCTCACATCACAAGCCCTTGTTGACGGGATGCTCAATGATGACACCGGACCTTGCATCGCAGCTTCGCTACCCCTCGGAACCGACGCATCGCCTCAGCTGCACCACGCATCCCCAATGTGGAAACTCGAAAGGTACTCTCATTTGGCAGGCCTAACTGGGTCTCTGTAGCTGACCCACGCTACATCACGGTCGGCCTGAACTTGTGACTTTCTCCCAGTGGAGCGCGACCAGATGTCCACAGTTGGCACATTGTGCTTTTTTGCACTATATTTATTGGAATCCTTATACCTGCATATCTCCCGTTCTATCAATAGATTTTTGGTTGTTTTGGTCTTGATTTATTTATTAAAATGTACTCTATTGTTCTAAAATTGGTGTGGGAATATTCTTGTGTTGTCACTTTATTTCTGTTTGAAGTGCAGCATGAATACTTTACACATTGCATGTAAGTTAAGCCTGAGTGCTCTGGACGAAGCTACTAGGTGGTTGATCATAGGTTTATTTGGGGTTTGATTGTCACTCACTCTAACAAGGATTGTGGTTGCTGCTTGAGTAGGGTTTCACCCCTGAACCAGTCACCCAATTTATCACATACTCCATATCAACCACCTCAAACCCCACAACAAAAGGTCTGAGGTGGTGATGCTGATAGTGACAGATGATGGGGAGGATGAGGAGAGTAAACCTCTGCCTGACCTCCTGCATCTAAAGAGAAAGATGGGTCAGTGGAGGGTGCCACTGAGGTGGAGATGCTGATGGTGACAGATGATGGGGAGGATGAGCAGAGTAAACCTCTCCCTGACCTCCTGTCATCTAAAGAGAAAGATGGGTCAGTGGAGGGTGCCAACCTCTCCCCTACCTTGACTCCAGAACTAGAGAGGTAATTTCACAAGTTGTTGGGTCAGGTTCCCTATCTTTTTTCTCTCACTCCTGGGGTTACACATCTGTGTACCCATGATATTGGTACTGGAGACAGCCCACCTGTCAAAAAGAAAAAATATATATATATAGGCTGTCTGCCAAAATGAGGGCCAGCATCAAAGAGGAGGTCTCTAAGAAGTTGGAATTTGGGGTGACTGAGCGCTCCAGTAGTCCCTGGTCCAGCCTAGTGATGCTGGTACCAAAGCTTCCTCCCTGGCAGTGTTCCAAAACTCTGGTTCTGGGAAGACTGGAGCCAATGAGCTTATTGACCGATTGGGGGCTGCCAAGTCCCTGAGTACATTTGATTTGACTTCAGAATGCTGACAGCTTGCGCTAACTGAGGAGGCTAAAGAGAGGTCGACTTTTTCTATAGCCAGAGGGCCACTTTCAATTTAAGGATATGCCCTTTGGACTGAAAAATTACGTAGCCACCTTTCAGAGGCTGGCAATCCAGGTTTTGCCTAGTATGGAGGCCTTTAGTGCTGCTTACTTAAATGATATAGATGTCTTCAGCAGCAGCTGGGATGACCACCTCTTTCACCTGCAGGAAGCGTTTCAGTCCCTATAACAGTCAGGCCTGACTATCCAGGCCTGTTAGAGCCATATAGGGCAGGTGTCTGTGGTGTCCTTGGTGCGTGTAGGTATAAACAGCCTCTCAAGGCCATAATAAAAGTTATTCTAGCCGGTATCCCCAAAAACCCAGACTGAGGTGAAGGATATCCTGGGCCTCACTGGATATTACAGGATGTTTGTCAAGGGGTATGGCACTAGTGTTGCTGCCTTGAATGAGCTGACTTTCATGAAGCAGCCCATAAAGGTGATCTGGATGGAGGCTTGCCAGAAAGCCTTTGACTCCCTCAAACAGGTCATGTGCACAATCCCTATGCTGAAGGCCCCTGACATTTTTAAGGAATTCATAGTCCAAACAGATGCCTCGGAGCATGGCATAGGGACAGTCTTATCATAGCTCAATGAAGAGGGCGCAGACCAACCAGTAGCTTTCACCTCTAAGAGGTTACTTCCCAATGAACAGAGATGGATTGCTACTGAGAGAGAAGCCTTTACTGTGCTCTGGGCACTGAAGAAGCTGAGACTATACTTGTGTGGGGCTCTTTTCCGGGTTCAGACAGGCCACAGGCCCCTCAGAGGGCTCAGGCAAATGATGGGTGAAAATCCAAAATTGTTGTTTTGGTCCATATCCCTGTAGGGAAGTAATTTTACAGTAGAACACCATTATGGGTCAGACCACTCCACTGCTGATGGTCTCTCCAGGTTATTCCACCTTACTGATGAGAACTCCCAGGAGGTTGGGTAGTTCTCCCCACTTTCACCTAGGGGGACACCTGTTAGACCTGTCAGTCATAGGGTGATATTCCCCCAAACCTTTTGTCTATTTACCTCCGTTTTGTGTTGAAATTCATTTTAGTTGGCCTTAGGACTCTGTGCATTGCTAACCAGTGCTAAAGTGTTTGTGCTCACTCCAATAAACATGGTTTAATTGGATTACACCTGATTTACACATATTTAATTAACGTATAAGTCCTCTTGTAGTATGGCATACCATATACTGAGGGCCTGTAAATTAAACGCTACTAGTGGGCCTGCAGCAGTTATTATGTCACCCACTTAAGAAGCACCTTAAAACATGTCCCAGGCCTGCCATTGCAGCCTGAATGCAGTTTATTTCATAGAAAGATTTTATTAACATTTTGCAGGTTAACATCAAACCTTTTGCCATGTACTGTAATAAAACAGACAGAAATAGCAGCATTGATATCACAGGGAGATGGAACGAGTCCCAGTTAGTAACCCCCCGACATAAACAAAATATGCTATAAATGGCTGTTAGATCACCAATCTGTGATAGTTACACCATTTTTTACAGACTTTATTATATTTGTGGCGGCACTCCCTGGCTTCACAGATTGTTTCTCCAATTTGCCATACCAATCCATACTCTTAGTCCACACCTCTAGCGAAGGGGCCACAGAGGAGGTCCAACTGCTAGTGATATAACATTTAGCTAGTAGTGTGCCCAGGCTCATAAATGTCCTGTGCCATATGGGTCCACCCAATTCATCCAGGATCCCAAGCAGAACAATGTTTTGATCAACATCAATAGTCATACTGACCACAGCAGATAGCACGGTTAACCCAGCAAACCAGAATCTTTGTATCACAGGGAATTGCCACACAACATGAAAAAAATCCCCTGCTGTGTTCTTACACCTACAACATGTAGTCTATCAGCCCCACCATCCACAGGCGAAGAGGGGTCATGTAGGCTTGCTGGAGGTATTTGAATTGAATAAAGTGGAGTCAGGCTGAAATAGCTAGAGTGTGGTGAGCCATGCAGCCATCTCACCAGTCCTCTTTGTCTAAAGACCCCACCCAGCACTTTCACTGTTATTTCAGTGAAAGCAATGAGGTCGTAAGTGTATCTAAAGGGATCTGTAAATCTGGGATGTCCCGGCCTTGCCCAAGTGGCCCATGAGAATTTTGTTTTCCAGGGGACTCTAGTCAGGGAGATCCTGAAGCTCATCACCATTGGCATGCAGGGTGTGCCTGAGTTGTAAATAATGGTAGAACTGGGAGGATGGCATTTGAAATTCTGTTTGGAGCTCTTGGGAAGGACATCACCAAGACTTGACAACCCACAAGAATCCCACTTTTTAAATCCCTCTGGAGAGGACACCTAAGTCAACCATCCACCCACCCAGAGTGGGGTTTACTGAGTGAGTTTGTGATCCCACCCCAACCACCGGAGGGTCACCCTCCATCTTTAAATGCTAACTGGGTGACCTCCGGGATATCAGAGGGAAATAAGCCACCATTTAAGACTTGGAGCACATTGTCCAGACCCAGCAGGGCCAACTCACCCCGGTAGGCCGGATTGTCCCATCCCTGTGCACCCAGTCAATAATGGTGAGTAAATGAACTGCCCAATAACATATGCATATATCCTCCATGGCCAGGCAACTGTCGTACATTGCCCGAGTGTACTTCCCAAAGGCCACCTTGGGCGCCCCTCCTGGCTAAATAAATCTGTGGGCCATGACCGAGTCAAATCATGTTTGTGGAATATGAAAGGGATAATTTTGTAATGCGCAGAGGAATTTTGGCAAGATCACCATTTTGCTATTTTTTTTTTTTGTGTGGAGTTTTATATAGCGCGAACTAGACCCGAAGGTATCAGAGCACCAGTTACGTTACAGAGGGACACATTCATTTTTTTTTTTTTTTTTAGGCATGAGGAGATTAAGTGATTTGCCCAGAATCACAGAATGTTGAGCGTCACTGCCGAGACTCAAACCCGGTTCCCTAGCTCCGAGGTCGACCGCCCTAGCCGTTAGGCTAAGCTACCCTACCTATGGTGTTGAGAGGGAGATGAAGCCAACGTGAGAGGTACTCCTTAGCTCTGCACATCACTGGGGCGAGATTCAGGCTCCACATAAAATCCCGTTCCCATGATACATAAATCAATAGGGATTTTCCCTATTTGACCTGAAACCCCTAAGCCTCCCCAAAAACATTAAGGATGTGAAGTACTCTAGGTACAGTTTCAGCCAATTTGGACATAAATAAGAGGACATATTTCACATATAGGGCTATTCAATCCTCCATCGCCATCCTCCAGTCGAATCCCCACACCTGGGCATAGCACCAAGTCCACAACATGAGTAGCTCAATAGCGAGCGCGAACAAAAGCAGGGACAATGGCAGGGACAAAAGAAGGGACAATGGGCACCAATGCCAGGTGCATCTCTATACAGGAAAGAGGTCTGATAAGACACCATTAAAATGCACCCGGGCTCAAGGAGCCACGCAGAGGACCCTCATATATGCCCAGAAATGAGTTCCAAGACCCATACCACCAAGCACTTCATCAAGATATGCCCAGTCAACCATATCAATCAAAAGCTTTTTCAAAGTCTAGTAACAGGAGAGCCAAGGGGCCTACAAGAGTTTTAATACGGGAGAGTGCTGTATGTACATGACGGATGCAATGTCTGGTACTATGCCGGGCAATAAACCTGCATTGGAAAGGTTGGACCAAGGCATAGAGGGCCTTCAGCTGTATATTATCCAGAATCTTAGCACACAATTTGACCTCGCTATTAATGAGGGATATGGTGCAGTATGCCTGCGTTATAGGCAGGATTGTTTTTGTGAAGGAAGGGCCACTTTAATGAACAAAAACACTCCTCTGTGGCTTTTATCAGTTTCTATGTGTGCTGCAGAATACAGCACACTTAGAAAGAGAAAAGGACTTGGTGAAATAAGCATATTCCTCCTTGTTACACCTCACCTGGGGAGGTGTAGCATTTTGATGCTTTTCCAAGTCTACCACTAGTGGTAAATTGAAGAATCCACCGATGGGTGATGCATGGGAACACCCACGATCTACCCATGGAATGCCTGCATGGGGCATAGTAATGCAAGGCATGACTTGTGCTGCTTTGCATTACTCCACATTTAGCAAGTCATGCAGGTCCACGCAAGGTGGCCTTGGGTAGCTTGGTGAATGTCATTCTAGGTTTTGCAACACCCTTGAGCCCCCTTGCATTGCACAAGGGTGACACAAATCCATGACAAATATGTCCCTCAATTTTTTTTTTAATGTCCTCCTACCTGGACATCAGGATCTCTGGATTTCTGAGTAACTTCTATTGTATCCTGCTCCTATTTTCTCATTGTTTTTCTAGGCTACCATGCCATCCAGACTTCAAGGCATTGTAAGCAGTGTGTCAAATCAGCAGGCAGAACATTACAATAGTTAAAAAATTGTGCTGAGTTATCATTTCTTTAATCATGTCAGATAGATAGATAGATAGATAGATAGATAGATAGATAGATAGATAGATAGATAGATAGATAGATAGATAGATAGATTTTATTGCACAATTACTTAAAATCATTGCAATTCTTACAAAAAAGTATTAAAATCAATTTCCATTTTCTGTTAAGAAGAGTTCATGTCTGGCGTGGTTAAAATTTTGAGTGATCTTCACTAGAAAGCATAGATTTTATTGCAGACATGAATTTCACGAAACGGGCGCCCAACTGGGCGGAGTCACCCTTCATGCACTCATTTAGTGTCTTTTGGCATGTCTGTACATTAAGGATGAGCCAGATAGGACGCAGCCCAAAAATTTGCAGGGGGTGCAGGATCTCATAAATACATATGACGTGAATTAGAGTTTCTTCCTCTTTGCACAGAAGCCACAGTTGGAGGGCGAGTCTTCCTTGTACCTCTGGCCATACTTATACGCCATCAGAGGGATTAGACCAAAGTGTGGTCTCATTAAATTATGTTTCGCTGAAGGCTTCAGGGGAGATGTTAAATAGTATGGTAAAGTTTCACAATCATAAAGTTTTGACTCCCAGTATCCATGGGAAAGAGTTTTCACGGCTAGCGCATCATGTTCAGCTGACAAGATATTAGCTTGTTTGGTAACAGTTTTGCAGCCACACCTGTGGGTAACAAGCTTGACCAGATCGCATGGGCTTCCAATGCGTCCATATAGTGCATTAGAAATGTACTCCAAGTGGATCTAGGGTTGTTTATCAGGGACCAAATGCAGCTCTTTAGTGTGGAGTCTCTGGCATTTTTAGTTTTTAGACAGTAGGCTGTAAATCTTGCTTTCAGGATCCAGTTTTGAGATGAGAGGTTGAGTTGGGTAGATGGAGCACTTTGCAAAAACAGGTTGATTACACTCTATCTAGCCATGTGCAAATTTTATCTTTAAAGGTCATCGCACCATAGGCTACTGTCGGTAAGAATTTTGCACCCATTACACAAATTAGAGGCGATAAATCCGGAGTGTTCAGGACTTTCCTTATTCTCAAGAATGCCCCCTCTAGGCAGTGGGCCGCTTGTTGCATTGCTGTAATATGCGGTGCCAATCTTCCTCTATGATCTATCCAGACTCTCAGTTACTTATATGCAGCCACTACCTCTATAGGTTTTCCTTTGATGTACCAGAGGCAGTTTCTTGCTCGTTGTTTTGATACCATCATCACTTTAGTCTTTGCAATATTAATCTTTAGGGCGTTTGTCTTGCAGTATGTGGCCAGTGAGACAAAGAGCCTCTGGAGGCCCACCGCGGTTTGGTCGAGGAGAATCGTGTCATCTGCATATTGCATTGATTGAATTTTGGTGGATGTGAGTTTGGGTGGAAATGCCCGAGTGGCTGACAGCCACTCTGGCAAGTCTGCTAGGTACAGATTGAAGAGTAGTGGGGCCAGTATTCACTCTTGCTTTAAGCCTCTGTTGGTCATGATTTTATTGGCCATCAACCATCCAGTGGAGACTCGTACTTTTACCCAGGTGTCGGTGTACAAAGCGATAAGAGCATTTAATAAGGATTGCGGGATGCCCCAAGTGTTTTGTTTTTCCCACAATCTGGGGTGGACGACGCTGTTAAAAGCTGTTTGGAAGCCGTTGAACCCCAAGTACAATGACTTTCCTTTTGTGGCAAGCATGCCCTCGATCATATGAGCTAGACAGATCAAATTGTCTTCAATGTGGCAACCCTTTTGAAAGCTGATTTGAGTATATGGGATCAGTTTGCAATCTTCCACCCAGGTAGTCAATTCTTGCAGTAAAGTACTTGCATAACATTTCCCTTCAACGTCAAGAAGAGCGATCATCCGGTAATTTTTGGGGCTTGTGCGGGAACCTTTTTTGTGGATGGGAACAAGGAGAGAGCCTCGCCAGGAGTCAGGAATCAACCCACCCATTCGGCTTTCCCCAAATAGAGGGGCCAAAAGTGAAGCCCACTTGTGTGGCAAAGCTTTGTACACCTTTGTTGTTATGCCGTTTGGGCCGTGCGCCCCTCCAGAGTGCATTTTTTTTATAATAAGTGCGATTTGTGTTTGTGTTGTGTTAACGATGGGCTCCAGTCCTGTGTGAAAGTTGACATGACTAGAGCTGTGAGGACCAATCCGGATGTTACTGGTGGGCTCTACGCAGAGTGTTTCAATGTGAGCCTCTCACTCAGCAGGGGAAATGTTTGTTATAGTTGGTAGTTGGGCTGGTCTGGCACATTTCTTTACCTAGTTCCAAAATTTCCTTTGATCTTTTGATTTTATGATTTTGTCAGCAGTTTGCTAGAGGTGGTCTTCTTTCAACCTCCGGAGGGTATATCTTACTTTCCTGTACACCTTACGAGTAGTCAATACCTTCTCTCGAAGAGATTTGTATTCGATGTTATCTTAGGTGAGTCTACGAAGGAGACTGTTTAGTTTACGTTTTATTTTCACAATGATTTGCTTGTATTCAAAGACGTGTTTAGTTTTTGTCGTGGTGTTGTTTGACCCTGTGATTTTCTGTATGACTAGGTCTTCTCTTAGGTGATCCACTGTCTTTTCCCATGATGTTGTGGTCAATTGGTCAATGCACTCTTGTATAAATTTATCAAGAAAGTGGTCTACCCTCTCATCGATCATGTCCTGGTGGTCCACGGTCCACCGCATTTTTCTTACTGGTTCTAGGTTGTCTTCTTTCCCGATCAACTGGGTTACTGGTCGGAGGCACTCCGAGAGTGGCACTTTACACATGAGAATGGCATGATTGCTTGCCGGCGAAGGAGTTACCGCAAATTCCTGCAATAAATGGAAATGAACAATCGAAACCCAGATGTAATCCAGTGTGGCCATTATAAAGCACAATACATGTGTGTAAGTGGCTGGCGAGTCCGATTCAGATCTTCCATTTAAAGTGCGGAAGCCTAATTGATTTGGGTAAGCTGCTACCTTTATGCCACAGCTGTCTTTTCGTTGGTACTGGTGTTTTATGTCCGGAATAACCAACATTTGGTTTTCTAGTGACGGTAAGGAGGAAGAATCCAAACCTGTCTCCATTAGATTGGCATTAAAATCTCCCATTATTAGCCACATGTCATTTGGAAAGAGGGAGAGGAGGTCCCTCAAGGCAAGGAGCATTCTGCTCAAGGTCACCTCTCGTTAGATTCTGGATGGATGTAAGTAGATGCAGATGAAGATCATTGTTTGTGGTTCCGAACTATGATCTTCTGCTTGCCGGATCTGGGTCTTAAGGAAAATATAATCTCCCTGCCCTTTACACAGGAAAGAAGCCTGTAGAGCCAAGTTGTTCTTCACGTAGATTGACATGCCTCCAAAGGCATGGCCACCTGCTTGAGATGCAGTTGCATATGAGTCTTAAACAGTATAGTCCAGCCATGGGATTGTTTTCAAGGTCCAGGCTCTTGTAGGGTGACGATGTTATAGCTCGTCAGGTGGCAGGTTGTCATCCTTTTGTCTTCGTCTTTGGTTAATCCTCGGAAGTTCCATGAGCAGACATTTAAGAAGTAAACGGCGTCCTTATTGGTTTTGTTTTTGACCGGGGTGCTAGGTACTTCGCCCTAGGGCCTGGGAAAGCCAGGTCCAGTCTTGAGAATTTTGCCGTTTAAGAACACACTGGGGCAGACCTCCTGACTTACTTGTGGTGATTTGCTGCAAGCCCTCTGTCAGAGGCATTAATTGTGGTCCTGCTAGGGGACCACGCAGGACTGAGCTGGATGAGGGCATGGCTATGTTACTGTGGATCACACTTTTTTCATTATCTTCCTTCGAAGTGCAAGAGGCTCTTTCTTTTAGGAATACTCGGTACTTAATTGGAGCTGCAAAACTAACCTGGATTCCCCAGTCTCCCAGATGATTTTTGTTCTTCATTAGGGCAGAGGCCATGTCTTTACTACAGAACGTTACTTCTGTGGCCTCCTTTAACTCACCCAGTACTGGGGCAACAAATGCCACACTTTCGATGTCTATGGTTTTAATATTTTCTTGTCCCGGTAGATGCGAGCACAGATTTAAAATATTTCTTTATTGAGGGTGTCCCATTTCCCTTGGGTCACATAGTCAGGGTACAACTTCAGTTTTAAGCCTCCTTGGGTTGGCAGCGTTTTCTCAGCAGTGTTTGTTGTCGCTTTGTTCTGCTGTCAATTTTTTGTTACCGGTGAGCCTTCTTTGAGCACCCTAATCTCAGGGGGTCAACTTTGCCGATCTGGTCTTTCCTCTTGCAGACAATTTGGGGAAGCATCATAGGGTGGTTCTTCCCCTCCTTCATTTCCTAAGGGATGCTGCAGTCTGCCATCTGCGATTTCGATGGGGTTTAGTGATTTACATTTAGTTTTTTTTCCTGACCAGTCCATGAGAATTACTTGTGTGGCTATCTTTTGGGTGATTTTTCTCATTTTGACGTCATCTCCATCTTCTTCAATCAACTGTAGTGCCTCTTGGCAGCGGTTGTTTTTATTTTCAGTGCCCCTGCCGAACTTTACCTTTGGAATGTGCTGGCAGCGAACGCTATCTTTTGGCGATTCGGTAAGCTTGTCAGGAATCGATGAGGAGTCTTTGATGACCTCGGGCCTAAAACATTTCTTTAATAGTTGGTTCGCCTTTACTCTTTCAAGGTTCTTCATAGGTCTGAGCTCGGTAAATCGTTTGTTATCTGCATGGTTATGACGTGTGCCTTCCACTTTCTTTATTTTCTTCTTGTTTTTCCTAGATAAGTGCTGGCCTTCTCTGGGGGGGTGCGTTTGTCGTACTTATTGCCTCAACAGGTAATGTCAAATTACTAATGTCTATTACCGAGTTTTGTTGTGCGAGATTATCTACATCTTTTGTTGTTGTTGCTTTTTGAGTGAGGTCATGTTATTGTTTGTCATCGACTTTCGGAATGCCAATCTGGTCCTCTTGTGTGTCGATGGTCCTTTGCACTGGAACTTCAGGGGCATCATGACTGTGCGACTGGATTCTTGTCCTGGAGATAGTTATGTTGCCTCCTGTGCGCTCACTGGTGTACACATGTTCATTACTTGATATGGTCCAGGATTGGTGCTGATTATGAGGTGGCGGGGGAGAAGGGGTTGTATGTACTCGCCTCCTTGCCTCGTTCTTCAGATGCTCAATTAAGGTAGTCATTATGTCCGGGAGCGTTTCTAGTTTCTTTAAAATGGGGCTGCAGCTACATTCCTTGTACATTTGAGGTTGCGCTGGCTTGTTCTGAGCTCTATGTATCAGAGAGTTTAGTTGGTCAAGGTTGGTGTCCATTCCAGTTATTAGATCAGCTATCAGGTGGAGAATGTTTATTTGTACATCAAGTTTATCTGCGTGCGTATGGGCTACATTAGCCATCAAGTTCAAGGCTTTGTTAGTAGTTATTAGCAGAGTCTCAACCTTATGAGTGGATAGGGTATGGAGGGCCTCCCTGTGCAAGAGTCTTGTTTTTGGAAGTTTGTTAACCTGGCTTTGAAAATGAGCGATTGTTGGATTTGGGCAGGAGCTAGTTGGTGAAGATCGTTCCCCTTGAAGTTTTTTTGTAGTTCTTGTTGTGACTTAGCTGCTTTGTGACTGTCACTGGTATTGTTAGTGGTCATCAAGGAGATGGAGTTCTCCATTGAAGCATTTGATTTGCAGCTTCTAGATTCATGCTGGCATAATTCCTCAGGGTAGTTAGTATAAGGTAGCTTGCAATAAACTTGTGACGACGGGAGTACAAATGAAGGTTGGTCAAACCTAAGCTCTAGAGAGCAGGATCCCAGTTCGCCATTAGATTGCTTAGTTACTGTTTGAGAAGGCAGCGGGCTTGATGAGTTGATTAATAGGGTTACTAAGCTCTCTGAGCTAGTGGATGAGATCCATATTCGTGATTTCAGACTAGTGTTCTCGTTTAAAACGAAGTCCTGGACTTCTCAGACTTCTCGGAGATCTTGAGGTGCGAAACGTGACCAGGGCTGTTGGTGAGCCTCACTGACTTTCTTGTTGCTCAAACTTCTGTGTTCGTCCGAGAGTAGCTTTTTATTTAGCGAGTCATCCAGTCTACTTTCTCGGAATTTCCTTGGAGAGGTGGTCAGGACTGGTTGCAATGATATTGGGACTTTTCCATGGATAATTATTTCAGGGGATAAGGGAATAGGATGAGGTCTGCTTATTCGAATTTCCTCACTCTTGCTATTGCTGCTGGGAGCCATGGTACTCCTTGGGGAGGTTGCTTGTTTGAGATTTTGCGTTTTTTTACTTGCCTGATCAAGATAATCCCTAATGTCTCTGGTGTCTCTGTTGTCTCTGGTATCACTATTATTTTTCTTGTAATTATATTTGACTTTCTTTTTCCTTTTACTGACGTCAGAGTATGTCCTGGTTGTTGATTCTCATTTGCCTCTTGCTTTCCTCTGATCAGGGGTGCCAAGAGATTACCCTGCCTTCCTATTTGGAGCCCCTCGTGTACCTCTTGGTTTCCTTCAGTTGGAGATGGTAACTGGTTTCCTCGCTTTCCTCTTTGGGGGTACAACATCTTTGTTTTCTGTCTTTTGACAGTCTTGTGGGGGCAGTGGGAGTTTTGTGACTGCATAGAATTTCTTGATCGCATTGCCCCCAGTTCTTGGCTAAAGGCCTTCTGTAGGGCAGGGGCCTTTCTCCCCTTCTTTCCGTGTAACTCTCCTGTGGTACTGGTACCGCACGTCAATAAGGTCAGGTTCCACTCAGAGGTTGAGTGGCTGGGAGACCATGAAAAGGGGGGTGGAGCTGGTGGGGGCCCGTCCATGAGATTTACTTGTGTGGCTATCTCTTGGGTGATTTTTCTCATTTTGACGTCATCTCCATCTTTTTGCTCTCTAATCATGTAAAAAAAGCTCAAACCACAAGGTATCCAGGCAAAGGGGTATATTAATCTTGTCTTTCTCTTTAAGACACATACCTGTTGCAAGGTCAGTGGAAAATAGCGGAACATTCCATAGGGGGAACTTTTAGCAGTCTGTGGAAGTAATATGCTAATGGTGCCACTTCAGCACAGCTAAGCATATTATGAGTTTCCTCACTGCCCTCCTTCTCATGGCGGTGAGCCTGCCATGAAGAGGGTGGCAGTGAGGAAACTAAGGGGACCCTAGCAGGGCCCCTTGTTGCCTCTGTGCATTGGGTGCATGCAGGGGGTCACATGGTGTGCACCCTTGTATTTGTGCACCACCTGTTCCTGCATGGCAAAAAATGCACAACATTTCTTTCCTAGCAGGAACGTGCTGCAGTGCTCCAACAGCGTTGCCTTTCTAAGGCTCGCCTTTGAGCCTTAGAAAGGCCCCATTGTGGGACTGCACGCACTGCCCACCAGGATTCAACTCATAATAGGGTGGGCAGTTTGACTACGAGTTTGGCGGTCTTCCTGTGGGATCGCCTGCATTGCGGCCCACAGAAAGACCGCCAAATTCCTAATCAGGCCCGTAATCTCTGAAATAAGGTCTATGAAGCCAAAACATTTTTTAATCACATGTTTAAGAAAAAGTTAGGAGGGCTACGCTTTGACACCAGCCAAGCATCAAGGACCTTGTGGACAGCACTTGGGGTCAGGATTCACTTCAGCAAAGGCCTCTTTGAAGTTATTCATGTTCCTGGGCACAGCCCAGATGGTCATCCTGCTAGAGGAACAGAACACCTCCGTGCATCCAAAGCCTTTGTCTCTGATCTAAAAGCAATTGCACACTTCATCAAGGAGGCTATTCAGCTGCCGAGTGTTAGATGGAGATCATACAAATGGGCCTCCGGAAGCTTTCGGCAAGGAAAAAGGTAACTTTCCAAAAGTACCTTTTGCAAAATATGTATTACAAATTTGGCTTCAGCAGTAAATTGGGCTAATAATAAATATTTCAAAAATTCAAAGAATGAGATTTGAAAGTATATCCTAGCCAGAGATAAAATTAGTACATTTAATATGTTATACTCCCAATGCCATCCTTTGGAAAAGTTAATCCTTTTTTTTAAGTTCAAGAAAAGGTTTATTGAAAAGAGAATTACTATGATCATAAAAAGAACAATACTTCGTATATATACATTTGTTTGTTAATACATAAATACATAAAAATACAATAAAGAATAATAATAATATATAATATCCACTAGAATGGTAAAAGGATAATATATAAGAGATATGAATACAATCAAAGGTTCACAGAAATCATAAATAACAGTATATGTCAAAAATACACAATTTTAAAAATTATTATAGAGATGATAAATCAAGTATAATTATAGACAATCAATCGGAAGTCAAGGAGGCTTGGTAACCTCTTGTTGTGTGGGAGCAGGTAGAGAAGTTTTCTTCACGGTATCGTCTAGAAATTGTGTGAGTGGGCCCCAAAGGTGAGAGCGTCTAGTAGCAAGAGAGATAGGATGGACGAGTGCTGTATCAAGGCGATGATTGTGGCACACAGCATACCACCAAGCTAAATAGGATAATTTAGAGGAATCTTTCCAGTTTTTTGATATTTGCTGAAAAGCTACAGCTATTAACAAATCAATAAGTGGTCGCTGGGATTGACTCGCTTTCCAATCCAGTATTAAACTGCCTAGAAAAATGTTTGTGGGGGAGAGGGAATTGTGGTGTGAAATATAGTGTTGATTTGGTGCCAGACCTGCTTCCAAAATATAAGAACATGTGGACATGTGAACAGCATGTGATGGAGATCGGCGTTGACCTGGGAACATGTCCAGCAGGTGTTAAGATTTGTGCTGTGAATTTTATGTAAGTGCGTGGGGGTAAGAAACAATCTGTTGTAAATAAAGAAGAGAGTTTGTGTTGCACTGGCCGCTCTGGATGATTTCCTAAGTTTCGTCCAGATTCTGTTCCAGAAAGAGATGGGCCAATCCATTCTCAAATCTGCTTCCCATGAGAGTTCCACTTTGGTTTTGTCACGTATCCCAGGAGGTATCATTAAACGGGAATAAATGGTGGACGCTTTGGGGCTTATGTGCAAAAGGTTATGCCATGGGAAAAGGGGTGGGAGTGTGAGGAAGGTGAAGATTTGAGTTTAGCATAAGTATCAAGTATTGCGTTCTGCAAAGTCGAAAATTTGAGTTTAAAAGAAGAAGGCAAATGGTAAAGAGTTTGTAATTGCGTAAATTGAATGGGTGTGCCTTGATCAAAAAATTGATGAACCCAAAGTAGGCCTTTGTTTCTCCAAACCTTCCAATATATAGGTTTCCTATTGAGAAGGATGTGTTTGTTGTGCCAAATTGAGGAGTTGAGAAAAGTACCTATATTATGTATCATTAAGTGGGGTGCAGTGGACAGTAATCTACAGGAATGCTTGATTATAGGGGTAGAGAGCTTTTGTGGTTTGCGAGTAAAGGAGAGATATTCCTGAAATGAAAAGGGAGCTAAGAATGAGGTCTCAAGATCCACCCAGAGAGGTTTATCCTCAGATTGATTAGCAATCCAGTTCGATAATTGTCGTAGCTGAAAGGCCTTGTGATAATTAGAGAAATGAGGGAAATTGGCCCCACCTTCAGATTTTGGTCTTGTTAATTTCTGTAATGCCATTCTTGATTTTTAGCGTTCCATAGAAAAGAAGTCAAAATAGAATTGATCTTTTGAAAGAATTTAGATGGGATGGAAAGTGGAATGTTGGAAAGGGTATACAAAACTATCGGAGTCAACATCATTTTGATTGTGTCTAAACGACCCCACCAGGAAAGATGAAGGGGATGCCATCTTGCGACCAATGTTTTGAGTTTAGCAGAACATTTGTCTATGTTTAAAGAGATAGATGTCTTTATAGAGGGAGAGAACCAAATGCCAAGATATTTTATATGTTTAGGGTTCCATGGAAAAGTTAATCCTAATACAGTGAAAATAGCTGTTGGGCTTTTCACCAGAAGGATATGCTAGGATTCAATTATTACATGCTCTACTTTTTAATATCATGCACCAGGCCTTATGCACATTAAGGACTAGTTAGGGGTGACTTATTAATATATAAAAGGAAGGTTGAGGCAGGTTGAATTTGCTGTTTTAAAACTACAAAGCCAAGCTACAAATGGCAGGCCAGCTATCATGTTTGGACTGTCGCTGCAGTTTGTGGCACAATGGGTCCTGCAGCACACTGGTTATTTTTAACTTACAGGCGTGTATTGGGTGTAAGGGAGCAAAGGAAGAGAAGGGTAAGTCCAGAAGTAATACTTAGCAAGATAAATTCCAGGCTACTCAAAGTGTGGTCACAGAAATACAGGAGATTGCTGAAGCAGGGACAAGGAAATAGGAGATAAACAATAACAAGGCTTGATCACTGTAAGGAATGTTCTGGTGCATGTCAAGAGGTCTCTTAATAGCTTAGGAAAGACCATTTCCATAGACCCCATCAGATTACTCTTAACGTTCCCATAGCGAAGTCATAGTTGGGACTGTTGGGATAGAGACTGATGTATTAGGAGCAAGGTGAACTGAGACTCAACAACAGACGTCTTTTCCTTATCAGAGCAGAATGGAGACCTAGCCAGCAGTCACACTGTAAACGGATATGGACTGCAAAAGGCTGGGCAGAAATTGAAATGCAACAGAAAAGCAGAGTGGAATTAATATCCTGAATGCAGGACAGACAAGACAGCAAGGAGACAAAGAGAAAACCAAAACAAGGAATTATGAAAAGTGCGTTAGAAATCAAGAACAGGAATACTATGATCAAGAGCAGGCTGTACCCAACAGGCACTAGGGCAAGTAATGCATTGTTAGTACAGGGAAACTGAAACTAGAATTCAGAACAAAAAATTGAAGAAGGTACACAACAGGCACTGGAATAAGTAATGCCCTGCAGGTACATGGAAACTCAACTCTGATGCAGAACAAGGAATTCAAGAATGTACCAAACTGACACTGGAGCAAATAATGCCCTGCTGGTAAATAAAATAAACACAGGAATTCACAACAAGGTCAGGTCAGTACATCAGAACAAGGAAACAAAAGGAACTGCTGCCAACTTAGCGATTATGTGGTCAGAAGCCTAACATGGAAAATATAGAAATCAGGATATCAGGCTAGAAAGAGTAGGCAGGAAACTGAGACTGTGAAGCAAGGAAAAACACATAAAGCCCAATGATGCACATTGCACCCACAGAAAAGCAGGACACTGCAAAAAAGCAGTAGCAGCAAACAAGACTCCTCTTAAAATTCTAAAGGTACTGCAGTGCAGGCAACTGGAGGAAAAAACGGGAGTTAGTCTTAAATCCCACAGCAACACAGGAGTATTGGAACTCAGAAAAGGTGTGAGCTAGCTACAGCACAGTGCAGAAGAGAGTAGTTAGAGTCCCTGCTCCCGCTCTCTGCCTGAAGGAGTGTACTGAAGTTCCAGGAAGCATCCAGTGGGCAGAACGAAACTCTGGAGTGGAAGAAGAATTGGATCATGGTTCAGGATAGGGCAGGAAATCCTGCAAGGGAGCACATGGGCATGCTGGGAACAGCAAGGCAAAGTTCCAAGCATAACAACATTCACTAAAAAGCTCCTTTCCAGCTCTCATGTTCGGGTAAAGCATTTAAGTACCATAATGCATTAAGAGTTGATAAGTAAATACTGGAGTGGATCTGATTTCCAAGAGGATTTGTAAAGTCCGTGCATGAGCATTGAAGTGCACCACAGGTTCCAAACTAGTACTCACAATGGATTTTGGCTCACAAAAGGTCTTCAAGGAGCACCACCCTAAGGCAGGATTGAAGCATCCTGACACTGGGTACACTTGGTACCACACACATATTGCCATTTATAGAATTTACACAGTACATTACACACTACTTACAACTTGCAATAATCGGAGTAGAATTGACGTCCAAAACAGTGGTTAATTCCACCACGCCAAACTCGTAATAGAGCCCTTAGAGTTTACTTTCGTTCAATTGCCCTTATAAGAGCAATCATTTTGGCCCTTATCAAATGCATTTCCCTTATTAAATACCTTACCAATTTTTGTAGTAGACATTTTTCGAAGAATAGCACCCATTACAAAATGTAAAGCATCCGCACATTATGAATTGAAAGATTAAAAAGCCGAGAACATGTAACCATACATTTACAAAAAAACGATTTACTCTTAGCAATATGCCGTTATTTGGTATCATGGTTTAAATCTGCACAAGCTAAAACAGTACAATTAAATAACATATTAAATGTTGTTTGCTCATACTCTTTGAAGTGTACAATAAAATGTAAGTTAAAGGAGAAATTATGTTATTCGCATAGCTGAACATTATTTAGAACTAGAATAATGGAATGCTTCTAAAAATATGAATAGACTTCTAAAGTCATTCTATCCAGCTTGTGCTTTTCCTCCTCAGGATTGTGTTAAATTATTAATGCGCGGGAGTTTGCAGCATGTGGAACCCCCTAAAGGATTCCAAGAGGTGGGAACACATTTAAGCAGATACATTGTATTCCCATAGCATTTAAATGCAGATGCATCTGCGTGGAGTACATTAATTCCATTGTGAATCCATATGGGGCTCCGGAAAGCAGGTGGTCCGTGAGTCTGCCCTAAGCAGCTTAATTACTGAATTGATCAAGGGAAGCAACCAGGAGCAGTGGATGCAATGATGTGTGGAAGATAAATGTCCCATTACTCCTTTTCCATTGCTGCGTAAATCGCTGCTACCCTTTAAAGCATATCTTCATAATGTGTAACAGATGCCCTTTCGCCCATGTCCCAGTCACGCTTCTACATCCTAGGGTCTATTTTATTATCTTTGAACAGCAGTGTTACTAACCCAGGGCCGCTGTGAGGGCCCAGCACTCCAAAGGCTACGTTTGTTTGAGTGTAATAGATGTGCCGTTCCATTGAAAGTGATGGCCAAACCTGTTCCCCTAATCACCAGTGTTGATGTGATTATTTAAGGTGTTTTTATTACACATTACATTTAGTCCCGCTGCAAATGGACAGTCAATGCAAATGTCTTTTTTTCACACTGTAAACAGCAGAATATCCCCTGAGCTGGGCACAACCAAGAGTGCAGCCGTACAACTCGTTTTAATGTGATGAGAGAGCAACACTGTGCCGCACACTTTCGTTTATAATTAGACCATTAATATGGCATTGCTGTAGTTTTTTACTTACTCTTGGGGAAACTGATTTTCTACAGCTCCACAAAAGAATCTCTTTTGAAAGAGGTGAGGTTTTCATCTTGTATACTTGTACTGAATAATAGAGGACATATTTTTTTGAGCAGATTCTAGATACTGGAATTATGATTACTTTTCATGATGGCGCAAACTGACATTTCTTTCCCATTTTAGACTTATTGCTGGAATCGCTGCATTAATATAGTTCTGAAATACTTATTTTAGCCAGTGTCATTGAGCACGAGTAGGCCACACAGTACTATAAATGTTTGCATTCGTCGTTCGCCACTCGTGAGTCTTTTAAATCTGTGTGCATGGCAGCGGTTTAAAGTGCAAAAAAGATTGAAGCATATTGTGTAAACTGGTAGACCTTCTACTGAAAGTAATTAGAAGAGACCATACACTATACCTCCCTACTTTGGCATAATTTAAATACTTTTCATGTTTTGCACTGTTGTTATAAGCATGTGTGGGAAGAATATTCTTACCGTGCTACAGAGCAAATACAGCTAATCAAGCTGTGTACCTCTACTCTTGCAACACTCACAACAGAGCAACTCCTACTTCATGCACACTTCGGGCCTAATTATGAGTCTGGCGTTCCCCGGACTGCCAAACCCATGGTGGGCGGCACTGGCGGTCTTCCGAATGCCACATTACGACCTTGGTGGTCTTCCCACCCTGAGAAAGTCGACTACGCCAGGGAACAGCCGTTCCCTGGCGGAGGTGCAGCAGTCTTGAGGCAGTAATATGCTTGGCAGGACTGCCGCAGTGCTGCCAAGCATATTACAACATTCCTCACTCCACTGATTTCATGGAGGTTTTTTTCATGAAAACAGTGGTAGTGAGGAAAGAAAGGGGGCCCTACAGGGCTCCCTTATGCCTCACTCCATGTGGATGCACACAGGGGGGCACAACATGTGCCCCCCTGTTTGCATGAACACCCAGTTCCAGCAGGGCAGGAACTTCACAGTCCATGCCGTGCTGGAACTTCCTTTGACATTCCCATTGCGGTGCCTATTTTATAGGTACTGACGTGGGAACGCCAAAGAAACCACCCGCCAGTGACTAAAAAAGTAATAATACTTAATATTCATAATCGGGACCCTCGTTTATATAGCATAAACACTTTCCAAGACTTAATTCATATAAATGCAAACGTATCTGCCCTCAGCACAGAGAAGCCGAGTGCATTGAACACAATGTAACATTATGTTATAGCTACTTCATCCCCTGCAGTGTGTGGGGGCCCACGAGTTACAGGGGCCCCCTCAGCATAGTACAGTGACTGTTCTGGGACCAGTTAGTTTAATGATTGTGCACGCAGTCACGCACTGCACGATGGCCGGTATTGTGCACGGGCGGTGGGCCACCAGCCTGAGAGCTCCTGACTGGGACAGAGGGTGCCCTCCATGTACTTTGCCCTTACTGCAAACAATCCCACAGTGCCTCTCTGTAATAAATAGGGTTATTGGTTGTGCGGATCCCTTCACAAGCAACAACCACAATCATTGACAGCGTGAACCACAAAAGTCACTAAATTAATCTGTGCTTCAACCTATGGTAGCTTGGCACAAAGCAGTTAGGGTTAACTTAGAGACAATGTGTAAAGTATTTATGCAGCACACAAACAGTAATGAAGTAAAAACACTACACAAGAAAAATCCCAAACCAATTTATAAAATAGGATACATTTCAATAAATAAAATCACACAGAAAAAGATTAAATGTAATCAGTAGAACTTGAGATATGCAATTTCAAAGTTTTAGGTAGACACAGCGTCTAAAAGCAAAAAGCGCCAATCGTGGTCATCTGGTCATGCTAGACCGGGGGAAAGTCTCAAGTTCAGACTGACTGCGACAGAATGTGGGCTGAGTACAATGACCAGACTACTCTAGCTCAAAAAGTTACCTTCTCGAAGTCAGGCATGAAGAGTTCAGTTAGCGGTGAAGGGGGCCACGAGAAGCAGGGAGAGTGTTGTGGATGGTCATTGTTGTAGTGCGAAGATCAGGCCTGGCATCATGGAATGTCATCACTGTAACGTGAAGATCCGGTCAGGAGTTGCAGACAGTTGTTGCTGGAGCTTCTCATTCACGATCATTGTGGGCTGTCATTACTGGAGTGCAAAGTTCAGATCTCACAATGCCAGTTGTCGCTGGTGGCAGCTGCAGCACTGAGTCGGTTTCACCAGATGTTCACACTGGTGGTTGTCATGGGCGTCAGAGTCTCTGCACAAACGGGCCTGTTCACAGTCACAAAGACCCCAAAACCTCAGGATTTCACCTTTTCTTGAAGAGGAGTGCTCTCTGATGCCAGCCAAGGGTCCGGGACCTAGGGAATCACCTTTTGGGGATTAGGAACTCACTCTAGCAGAGGTCAGCACGGCTCAGGCAGGTCCAGTTGCAGGTTGAGGCAGATCATGTTGATGCAGGAGTTCTCTGACACAATATCAAAATCAAAAATATTGTGATACAGAAATATTGTGCCTAAAATATTGATCAAAAAAATATCGTTTTTCAATGCATTAAATGGTGAGTACAAAAAAATCGAAAAAATATATCATTTAACACTGATATGAAAAAATATACAAAATATTGTTTTTCAATATTTATGGTTTAAAACAGTAACTATTACATATTTTAACATAGAACATTAATATAAGCTAAATTTAATATGTTTATGTTTAAATACACATATAAGACTATTTTTAAATAATATTAAATATAATCCATGTTTTAATTCTCTAATTCTTTTAAAAAATACCAATATAACTACATGCATATACATCAAATAAACAATAAATGTAACAAATAAACTGCAGACAAATTTAAAATATGTATAATTAAATTATACATAAAAAGTAAACAATAGATAAAAATACTTTTTACTAAAAAGATGTTGAAAATTACAGATATGTATATACTGTTGCACATACTGTAGTGAGAATAGTATATTTATTATTATTAGAATTTAATAGATTTTTTTAGTATTATTTAGATATTTCTTATGTGTTTTTGTGTTTAATTTAATATATACATAATATCCAAATAATACTGAAAAAATCTATTAAAATCTAATGATAATAAAAATACTATTCCCACTACAGTATGTGAAACAGTAGGGAAAGCGTTGGACACCAAAGGGCTAAAATTCACTATTCCCACTCCAGTGTGTGCAACAATAGGGAAAGCGTTAGACTCAGGAGGGATTACATTTGCTGGGCCTTATTATGATGCGTTCCGGAAAGGCTCTGTCTGTCTGTCAGAGCCTTTCCGGGCCGCATCTCGGTTTAATTTCCGACCACACATTACAATGCTGGCGGTCAGAAATTAAACCGACCGGTCATTATGGCTGGCGTCAGTCGGAGACTGGCCCGCAATCCGAACGGGCGGCCAATCTGGCTTTGGGATTATGATACTTGGTCTCCGGCAGGGTTTTCATATCGGGCTATTCCCACTCCAGTCTGTGCAAAAGTAGGTAAAGCATTGGATTCAGGAGGGGCAACATTTACTATTCCCACTCGTGACTGTGCAACAATAGGGAAAGCGTTGGACTCAGGAGGAGTAAAATTTACTGTTCCCACTCCAGTCTTCGCATCATTAGAGAAAGCGTTGAACTCAGGAGGGGTACATTTACTGTTCCCACTCCGGTGTGTGTAACAGTAAGGAAAGTGTTGGACTCAGGAGGGGTAAAATGTACTATTCCCACTTCAGTGTGTGCAACCGTAGTGAAAGCGTTGGACTCAGGAAGGGTTACATTTACTATTCCCACTCCAGTCTGTACAACAGTAGGGAAAGCGTTAGAGTCAGGAGGGGTAAATGCTACTATTCCCACTACATTTACTGCTACAGTACAGAGAGAATACTTCACTTCAAACAAATAACATAATTCGACAACTCTATTAAATACCCCAAAAAATATAACATTCTCAATATATACAAAAATTAAATGTCTGCATTAAAAAAATAACATAAATATTAAATCATTAAGAATTAGTATCAATTACAACAAATATTATTAATGTAATTAAATACCACACTACATGCCCACAAATGTAGTAGTCAAAAATGAACATTTAATGAAAATAATCAAAGTATAAAACAATTAACATATTAAATAATAAACAAAACAAGTTTTTATAAATGAATGCATATTTTTTGATTTATGATTAGTTGATTAACTTTCCAGACTATTTATCTACAAAGCAAACAACACACACCTAAAATCCAACTTAACAAATATGATTTCTCACCCTGTAACCCTAAAACCACAACAACTCACCCCTAAAATATATATTACAAATTATAATAATTTTACAATTTAAATCATTATTTACCATTTAAACAATTAATAATAAATACATAAAATTATTAATTATAATTATTTAACTTCTCACCCTGTACCACTACAAATCCAAAAACCCACCTGAAATATAATTTAAAAGATATCTTAATTACACAATTTACATAATGAATTATCGATTAAATTATTAATAATTATTAAAATGTATTATTACTTAATTGTGAATAATTTACTTCCAACCCTGTACTGCTACAAACCCCACAACCTGCACCTAAAACATAAATTATACAATAGATGAATTACTTAATTTACATAATTACTTTTCAAGTAAATAAGTAAAAATCAACAATTATTTATTAAATATTTATAATTAAGTTACTTTCCGCCCTGTACCCCCACAAACCTCACAACTCGCACCTAAAGCATATCTTTAAAAAAATAGCTAATTACACAGTTTACATAATTAATTAGCAATTACATTATTATTAATGAAAAATTATGAATTAATTAATTATATTTAATTTACTTCCCACCCCATACCCCTGCAAACCCCACAACCTGCACCTAAAACATAACTTAAAAAATAAATTAATTACACAATTTACATACTTAATTATACATTAAATATAATTAATGTAGTACACACCCTGTGCCCTTACAAACCCCACAGCCCACTGTGATGCTACAAAATCACAATAAACAATTACATTTAATTTGAAAACAACTAAAAATTTGCTAACTATATTGAAAACATTAACAATAATTATACAAACCATTTAAAACATATAACTTAAACATATACTAAAATACATAAGGATAATTAAAAAACGATATTATTAACAACAATATTTTTGTAAATGATATTAAAAACATAGATATTTTTAACATTGATATTATTAATATCAATGTTAAAAATATCTATGTTTTTAATATCATTAACAACTTAGATATATTTGTAAACAATATTAATAGCATAGATATTTTTGACATCGATATTACTTACCTTAAAAATTGATATTCTGCATCACGATATTTGTGGATCACAATATTAAAAACTTGATATTTATGAATCTCGATATTTTTTACTCTATATTTTGTCCGAATACTGCAACAGGTCTGCCTGGAGGTGCACCTCCAAACATTCAGTCCCTGATTACGATGTCAGCTGGAGTTTCCTCCGCCAGACATCGTCTCGGTCGAGGGACCGACCGACACCCGGTCGGCAGTCTTGAACGACTAATTAGGATTCCTATACTTTACAATGGGAGCACGTATTCCTGTCGGAATGCATGCTCCCATTGTAAAATAGGAGGTGCAGTTCATCTCTGCACCCTATGGCTGGGGCTCCCCAAAGTCGAGTTCCGACAGTCTTTCTGTGTCAGAAAGGCCGGCATGGAAAGTCTGCCGAAACCCGACCTCGTAATCCCACGGGTGGAAAGAGCCACCATTGGGATTACTAGTCACATTCTGACTGGCGGATGGGCTCTCCGAGCCCATCGGAAGCCAGTCAGAATGATCGTTTGGATTCCTTTCCAACCGCCTCCATTATAATGAGGTGGTCGGAAAGGAATCCGATGGGCATATTACGATGCGGTCTGAAAGGCTCCGACAGCATCGTAATCAGGCCCTCAGTCCCCTCTGCTTGCAAAGCCTCTGCAGCTCTGCCTTGCTGAAGTTGTCAATTTTTGATCAGATCCATCTCCATTGTAGCAAAGAGGTTGTAAGGCAAACTTAAATTAGGCAAAGGGAAAAAATTGTCAAATCAAAAACAAAAGAGAATTTAGAGAATAAAAATCAAATTTGATAGCAGATTATTTTTAAGGCTTTCAGTGTTACACAAAATCCCTGAGTGGCACTTCACAAACACAAGCACTGGATCTCACCACTGAACACCAAAGTAGAAAATCGGATATTGGTTGAAGGGGGGTGAAAACCCTTCTCAACCGACAGCTACAGTCTTTGTCTGGGTGAACCATAAAGTTCACTAAATTAAACCTGTGCTTAACACAAAGCAGTAAGGCTGAACTTAGAGGCAATGTGTTAAGTATTTATGCAGCACACAAACAGTAATAAAGTTAAAACGCAACACAAGAAAAACCCCAAACCAAGTTAGAAACATATAGTAAATATTAATAAATAAAATGGCATAAAAATTAATTAAATCCAACCAATAGACTTGGAGATATGCAATTTCACAATTTTAGGTAGATTAATTGCCTAAAATCATGTAGTGCCGTTCGTGGTCATCTAGTCGTGCTAGAGTGGGGGAAAGTCACATGTTTAGGCTAAGCGTAATCGAATGTGGGCCAGATACAGTGGCCAGGTTAGTCCCGCTGAAAAAGTTACCTTCTTAAATTCCAGTGCGAAGAGTCCAGTAAATGGTGGAGGAGGCCATGAGGAGCAGGGCGAGTGTCGTAGATGGTGATTGCAGTAGCACAAAGAGCAAGCCTGGTGGCAGGGATGGACGGGCGGCTCTGTAGGAAGAAGGTCCAGTTGGGCATCACAGGCTTCTCTTTTGCAGTAACGGCAGGCTGTCGCTGTAGCGCAAAGTGCAGATCTCAAGTTGCTTGTCATCACTGGTGGTTGCTGCAGCTCAAAGAGTCAGGTTCACATTGGCATTCATCGCAGACAACAGAGTCTCACGTGAACAGGCCCATTCACAGCCACAAAGAGCTCAAAACCTTGGGAATTCTCCTCTTCTTTCAGAAAAGTGCACTCGGATCCCAGCCAAGGGTCCAGGACTTGGGAAGGCACCTCTTTGGGATCTGGAACTTATTCTAGCAGAGGTCATCAGGGCTCAGGTAGGTCCAACTGCAGGTCCAAACAGGTCCAGTTTCAGCAGGTCAACTGGGAAGTGGCAGGGAGGCCTCTGGAGCTTATTATGTCCCTATAGTTCAGAAGAAGACATCAGCCAACTGACCTTTGGAGTCACTCAGGTTAGCTTAGGATTAAGGGAGCAGGTCCAGTCTTCCTTCTCATGGTGTAGGAGAGGCCTAAGGCAGCAGGACAGTCTTCTGGGAAACAAGATGGGCCTCAAGCAGCAGGGCAGTCCTCTGGTAGCAGCAGGGCCGTCCTCTGAGGAACAAGGCAGGCATCAAGTAGCAGGACAGTCCTCTGGGGAACAAGGAAGTCCTTCTTTGCACAGGTCCTTGAGTGTATTAGAGGGATCAGTAGTTATACCGGTTGCCATTCTATGAAGTGGGGGCATTTCCTTTACTACCCCCACACCTGGTTCTGGAAATATATTTCCTTCCCCTGTCAAGGCTTCAAAAAGTCTGGAGTGACAAAAGGCTGTTGTCAATTTCCTTTGTGCGTGCTGTAGGCAAGCTCCTTGAAATGTAAGTGGGACAGCATAAACCTCCACCCCAACCATCCTGGCTGTATGGCCCATCCAGCTAACACCAGTCCCCCTTTGTCTCACTGTCTGGGAGGAATACACAAAGGCCAATAGTTAAGCCATTCACAGTCATGTGACCCAGGACCAAAATATTAAGACAGAAAAATGCCAACTTTCTAAAAGTTGCATTTTCAGAATTCTGACTTAAAATTCAACCTGTAAAGATGATTTTGAGTTACAATTTGTTTGACTCAAAACTTTATATCCCTATCTTTTCCCAATCAAAGGTTATCACTTATTACATGGAATCCAGTAACTCAGTGTTATCCAATGGAAGAGATAGGCCTATGAGTAGGGAAAACGAATTTAGGAGGATTTTCACTACCAGGACATGTAAAACTTAAAACACGTCCTATTTCATAAATACAAAACAACCTGCCTGTGGGAATTTTAGGGCTGATATAGAAACAAGCAACAGAGGTGCTGAAAGAGACAAGAAGGGTGCAGAAAATGGCAAGAGAACTGCAGAAAGAGGCAAGAGGGATGCATAAAGAGGCAAGAGAGGTACAGAAACAGGCAGGAGATGTACAGAAAGAAGCACAAGAAGTGCAGAAAGAAGCAAGAGAGGTGCAGAAAGAGGCAAGAGAGGTGCAGAAAAAGGAAGAAGGGTGCAGAAAGAAGCAATAGGGGAGCAGGAAGATGCAAGAGAAGTGCAGAAATAAGCAAGAGAGGTGCAGAAAGAGGCAAATGAGGTGCAGAAAGAAGCAAGAGAGCTGCAGAAAAAGGGAAGAAGGGTGCAGAAAGAGGCAAGAGGGATGCAGAAAGAAGGAAGAGAAGTGCAGAAAGAAGCAGGAGAATTACAGAAAGAGACAAGTGAGGTACAGAAAGAGGCCAGAGAGGTCGAGACAATGGCAAAAAAACTGCAGAAAGAGTCAAGAGGGATGCAAAAAAGAGAAGAAGGGTGCAGAAAGAGGCTAGAGGGGGTGCAGAAAGAGGCAAGAGAAGTGCAGAAAGAAGCAGCAGAGGTGCAGAAGGAGGCAAGAGACCTGCAGAAAGAGGCAAGAGAGTTGCAGAAACAGGCAAAAAAGGTACAGAAAAAGGGAACAGGGGTGCAGACAGAGGCAAGACAGGTGTATAAAGAGGGAAGAGGGGTTCAGAAAGAGGCAAGAAGGATACAGAAAGAGGGAAGAGGGGTGCAGAACGAGGCAAGAGGGGTACAGAACGAAGCAAGTGAGGTGCAGAAAGAAGAAACAGAGGTGCAGAAAGAGACAAGACATGTGCAGAAACAGGCAAGAGAAGTGAAGAAAGAGGCAAGAAAAGTGCTGAAAGAAGCAACAAAGGTGTAGAAAGAAGCAAGAGAAGTTATGAAAGAGAAAAGAGAGTTGCAGAAAGAAACAAGAGAGGTGCAGAAAGAGGGAAGTGAGGTGCAGAAAGAGGCAGTATAACTGCAGAAAGTGGCAAGAGATGTGCAGAAAGAGGGAAGAGGGGTGCAGAAAGAGGCAAGAGAAATACAGAAAGAAGCAACAGAGGTGCAGAAAGAGGCAAGTGAGGTGCAGAAAGAGGCAGGAGAACTGCAGAAAGAGACAAGAGAGGTGCAGGAAGAGTGGTGCAGAAAGAGGCAAGAGAAGTACAGAAATAATCAAGAGAGGTGCAGAAAGAAGCAACAGAGGTACTGACAGAGGCACGAAGGGTGCAGAAAGAGGCAAGAGAATTGCTGAAAGAAGCAACAGAGGTATAGAAAGAAGCAAGAGAAGTGCAGAAAGAAGCAAGTGAGGTGAAGAAAGAGAGTTGCACAAAATGGCAAGAGAACTGCAGAAAGAGGCAAGAGGAATGCAAAAAAAGGGAAGAAGGGTGCAGAATGAAGCAAGAGAGTTGCAGAAAGAAGCAAAAGAAGTGCAGAAAGAAGCAAGAGAGGTGCAGAAAGAGGCAAGAGGGGTGCAGAAAGAGACAAGAGAGATGCAGAAAGAGGGAAGACAAGTGCAGAAAGAGACAACAGGGGTGCAGAAAGAAGCAAGAGAGGTACAGAAAGAAGCAAGAGTAGTGCAGAATGAAGCAACAGGGGAGCAGAAAGAGGCAAGAGAAGTGCAGAAAGAAGCAACAGAGGTGCATAAGGAGGCAAGAGAACTGCAGAAAGAGGCAAGAGAACTGCAGAAAGAGGCAAGAGAGTTGCATAAACAGGCAAAAGAGGTGCAGAAAGAGGGAACAGGGATGCAGACAGAGGCAAGAGAGGTGTAGAAAGAGGGAAGAGGGGTACAGAAAGAGGCAAGAGGGGTGCAGAATTTTGAGAGAGAGGTGCAGAAAGAAGGAACAGAGGTGCACAAAGAGGCAAGAGGGGTGCAGAAAGATGGAAGAGAGGTGTAGAAAGAGGCAAGAGAGTTGCACAAAGAGGGAAGAAGGGTGCAGAAAGACACAAGAGGGGTACAGAAAGAAGCAAGAGAGTTGCAGAAAGAAGCAAGAGAAGTGCAGAAAGAAGCAACAGAGGTGCAGAAAGAGGCAAGAGGGGTGCAGAAAGAGGCAAGAGAAGTGCAGAAAGAAGCAAGAGAGATGCAGAAAGAGACAAGAGAGGTGCAAAAGGAGGGAAGGCGAGTGCAGAAAGAGACAACAGGGGTACAGAAAGAAGCAAGAGAGGTGCAGAAAGAAGCAAGAGAAGTTCAGAATGAAGCAACAGGTATGCAGAATGAGGCAAGAGAAGTGCAGAAAGAAGCAACAGAGGTGCAGAAGGAGGCAAGAGAACTACAGAAAGAGGCAAGAGAGTTATAGAAACAGGCAAAAGAGGTGCAGAAAGAGGGAACAGGGATGCAGACAGAGGCAAGAGAGGTGTAGAAAGAGGGAAGAGGGGTACAGAAAGAGGCAAGAGGGGTACAGAAATTTGAAAGAGAGGTGCAGAAAGTAGGAACAGAGGTGCACAAAGAGGCAAGAGGGGTGCAGAAAGAGGGAAGAGAGGTGTAGAAAGAGGCAAGAAAGTTGCACAAAGAGGGAAGAAGGGTGCATAAAGAGGCAAGAGGGGTGCAGAAAGAAGCAAGAGAGTTGCAGAAAGAAGCAAGAGAAGTACAGAAAGAAGCAACAGAGGTGCAGAAAGAGCAAGAGGGGTGCAGAAAGAGGCAAGAGAAGTGCAGAAAGAAGCAACAGAGGTGCAGAAACAGGCAAGAGAAGTGCAGAAAGAGGCAAGAGAGGTGCAGAAACAGGCAAGAGAGGTATAGAAAGAGGAAACAGGGGTGCAGAAAGAGGAAAGCAAGGTGCAGAAAGAGGGAAGAAGGGTGCAAAAAGATGCAAGAGGGGTTCAGAAAGAAGCAAGTGAGGTGCAGAAAGAGGTAACAGAGGTGCAGAAAGAGGCAAGAGAGGTACAAAAAGTGGAAGAGATGAGCAGAAAGAGGCAAAAGAAGTGCAGAAAAAAAAGAAAGGTGCAGCAAGAAGCAACAGAAATGAAGAAAGAGGCAACAGAAGTGCAGAAAGAGCCAAGTGAGGTGCAGAAAGTGGAACAGATGAGCAGAAAGAGGCATACGAAGTGCAGAAAAAGAAAGAAAGGTGCAGAAAAAAGCAACAGGAATGCAGAAAGAGGCAAGAGAGGCGCAGAAAGAAGCAAGAGTGGTTTGCACACCAATAGTACCAATTTAATACCCACATTTAGCAATAAGTAACAGGTGACAATTCTAGGTTTGCAAAGGGCCTTCCACCACGCTGTAACACTTGTCGCTGCATTTTTGATAACATTTGAGCCGTTTGAGCTAGAAGCAAGGTTTTTTTTGTTCAAATCTGCAGATTATGCAGCAGATGATGGATTATGTGGCAATTGCGGAAAATGGATAATTGTGCGAAAGTCAGTGAAGCCAAACAGTCGCATAATTCCAGTGGTCCTGCTCATACCTCTGACTAGGTCCAGAAGTGCTCCTCAGTGGTTCCTTCTTTTTTTTGTCTCATTGAGTTTATAGTTTAGCTTCTATGAAAATGAGGAAGCCTAAACCTGAGGTTACCACTCCACAACACAGACTACTATACCACATAATTACTCTCCATAACACATTATCCCACTCTACATAATTCCTATACACTTAATACCACATACTTTCTATCCACATAATTTCACTGCACAACATACCACATAATTCCACTACACACAACCTACATCCACATCTGTCCAAAAAACAATTAGTAAAAAACTTTTACATTTACAATGCCAATAGCTCTAACTCTGGCAAATGCGAAACCTATTACATTGCAAATGCTTCTTTAACTAGTAGTCGCGTTTGCAGAGAGGTGGAGAAAGAGGGCTGGGCCTCTGACCAGCGCTCAGGAATTTTGCTGCATAGGACTTACAGGAGGTACCAGGAGGGCTGCTTGGCCCCCAAAAGTCCCGCAGGAGAAAAGTGGACTTCATCCCCCAACCCTTAGTGTGCCAGGAGGCGCGTTTGCAGAGTGGTGGAGAAAGGGGGGCATGGCCTCCGAAGACCTCTTAGCAATCCCATTAATTAGATGATGTGGCAAAACAGCAATTGGAGAGCAATGCGTTTCTTTGGAATTCATGCCATACAAAACTAATGAAAGAGGGGGCAACAGGATAAAGAAATTACGCCAAACTGAATCCAGGTACATAATCAGACTAAGAACTAAGACCCCTCATGGGATCAACAATGATGAGGAGTTATTTGTACACTTGGAGTGAAAGACCTGAATTCGATTGAGCTTCCTGGAACAAACAACAAGACTTAAAAATGTGGTAAAAGACTATAACAAGGGAACTATTCCCCAAAAAATGGGACTGCATTTGAGTTAAATAACGATTAAAACACCAAGGTCTAATTGAAAATAGAGACAAAACTCTGATGATGTACTAAACATAGCAGAATATGTAACTTTATTCATGATTTTTCTGATCAAAAAACAGAAAATACTTTGGTGATGTACTAAACACATTACAAATGTGCAATTTTGTGAAAATATAACTGTATTTAAAGCAATGAGCAACATCTTGAAACTGACAACTTTGTAAATATTGTATATATATAAATATTCATGTATAAATTCAAACAAGCACTACGTTTCCCACAATGCCTCATAATGGGCAATATGTGAATGGTATAAATAGTGAAACTAATGAGGGACTCACTAACCGTGAAAAAGGCCTTGCCGGGCTGAAACGCGTTGGTTGTTGCCAGAGAAAGCTGAATAAACAAGCTTGAAACCTGGAACTGGTGTGCATCGCATCTTTGTAAAAAATTAAGTTTGGGCTTGGATTCAGCCCCACCGCGAATGCACCCGTCACTGAGCGCGCTGCTGGAGGAATCCGATTGTGTTTCATTCATATATATATATATATATATATTCACTGAAAAAACCATAGGTTTCAGGGACGTTATAGTTACTTGCACATTTCACTCGTACAAAACCATAGAAATTCGGCTGTTATAGTTAGTTGAGCTAACTATAACTCACGCCCCACAATGCACTGCTGATGATGTCACATATTACATCATTCATGACATGGTCAGTGACATCACTGATGACATCACTGATGACATCTCAAATGACATCACTGATGACATCATCCAGTGACTGTGTGTTTCTGTAAAGTTTAAATTTGTTTTATATATATGCCAATCTGTATTGAAGAATGAGTGGGTGTATAAGTGTCTGTATGGAGGATTTAGTAGGTACGTGACTGACTGTATAAGTTAGTGATTAAATGTGTCTTTCTGAATGCATGGGTTAGTGACTAAACTGTGTGAAAGTCTGTATCAGTCTGTCTGTTGTTGTTTTGTAAGCTGCTGCATGGGTTGGTGAGTAGCTGCATGAGTGTCTATATGGGTTATTGATTGCTTGCCTGAGTATTTGTATGGCTGCCTGAGTGTGTGTGTGGGTGGGTGGGAGGTGTGTGACTCTGTGCATAGATGTGTGAGTGGTTGATTCACTGGGTGTATGGGTTCAAGAGTGCATGTGGAAACAGCTGTATGGGTGGGTGAGTGTGTGTATGGGTGTGTTGGTGAGTGAATGGATGTCTCAGTGGTACATGTGCAAGTAAGTACATATGTAAAAGGCAGTATATGTGAGTGATGGTGTATATAAATAACTATATGTGAGAGTCAGTAATTGTGAGAGTGGCTGCATGGATGAGTGTGTATCTGTATCAGTGATTCTATAAGAGAGTAATTATGTGTTAGTATCTGTATGAATAAGTGAGGTGGTGTCTGTATAACTGTATAGGTGAGTAAATGGAAGTATGATTGATTCTTTGCATGACTGACTAGGTGTGTGAGTAACTCTGGATATGTGGCAGTGTGTGAGTGTCTGTATAGGTGTATGAGTGCATATGATAGTGTTGTATTGATGAGTGACTTTATGGGTGAATGAGTGGATGTGTGTGTAGACCTAGGAATCAGTGCATGCGTATGTAGTAACTGGTATTGGTGTCTGTATTGTTTCGAAAATGGTAGTCTGTATTGTAGAATGGGTGTATCAAATGTTTTATTAAGGTATGAGGAGGTGCATCAGATTTTCACTGGATGATGTCATCAGTGATGTCTTCAGTGATGTCATTTGAGATGTCATCAGTGATGTCATCAGTGATGTCACTGACCATGTCATGAATGATGTAATATGTGACGTCATCAGCAGTGCATTGTGGGGGCGTGAGTTATAGTTAGCTCAACAAACTATAACGGCCGAATTTCTATGGTTTTGTACGAGTGAAATGTGCAAGTTACTATAACGTCCCTGAAACCTATGGTTTTTTCAGTGAATTTCTATGGTTTTTTAAATGCTAATTTGTAACTATAACGTCCCTGAAACCTATGGTTTTTTCAGTGAATTTCAAAGGTTTTTAAATGCTAATTTCTAACTATGATGTTCATTCAACATATCTGCTGTGCGATCCAAAAACAAGCTGGAGCTTGTAGTGTTATGGACAGTGGACGCAACCATGTTACCTCAGGCAGTGGGGAAGATCTCGGTCATGAACCTGTGTCGTCGCCCCCTGTAAGCGGAAGCGCAGTGGGCTGGTCCAACGTACGCCACTCCAGCGTAGAAGTGTGAATAAATAGGCCGGGGTTCTGGGCGTGGTTCACTTGTGTGAAAGCCAACGCATCTGCCAGAGCGGCAACCCTCACCCTGCCACGTGGCTGCCGCCATGACCGCGGGCCTCCTCGACACAAGCCCCCTGCGAACACAGCGGCACAGCACTGCACAGTTATGTCTGTACAGACTACTGCCTTCGATCTACACTGCGGACAGCAGGGCTCACAATTCAGATTGAGTCACGATTCCAGATGACGGAGTCCAGTAGGCATGACACATTGCTCCCAGTGCGGCCCGCCCGGACCACACATCATCTCAGGCTGCATACACGCTGAGTGCCAGAGGTACCACTAACTCAGTGCACCACAAGTAAATGCCACGTGGCCTTATTAAGGCAGAATTCATTAAACAAAAGACATTGCTACCAGTGCGGCCCACACGGACCACGCACCATCGCAGGATGCACACACGTTGAGTGCTTCAGGTGCCACTAGCTCACTGCACCATAAGTCATCGCCACGTACCCTTAAACCTACATAATATCCTTTTAGTATCCTTGCTTCAAGAACTTGATATCAATTATAGCTTTAATAAATGACCAAATTCATCTTGCAAGTCCAAAGGAACACTGAATGGCAGTCTACACTGCGGACAGCAGAGCTCACAATTTGAATATAGTCTTGATTTATTAATTGGACAGAGAATTGTACTCTATGTCGTTGAATTTTCTCAAGAGGAATTGACAAAAAGCTTTCCTCGATGTCTGTGCTGACTACTGCCTTCGATCTACACTGCAGACAGCAGGGCTCACAACTCAGATTGAGTCGCGATTCCAGACGACGTAGTCCAGTAGGCATGACACATTGCTCCCAGTGCGGCCCGCCTGGACCACGCATGCATCATCGCTAGCTGTGCACACGCGGAATGCTTCTGATGCTCCTACCTCAGTCCACCACAACTGATGGACCCTTTATGACAGAATATTTTGTGTATGATTTCAGATCTGGTGCCCCTAACTTAGGGCCCGATTCTGATGCGGGTTGTAAAAGCTTCCCGACCGAGGGCCTGATTCTGATGTGGTTAGGAAGGCCTCCTAACGGCATTTGCTCCTTCCAAATCGGATCGGGAAAGTGTCTTCCCGACCCAGGGCCCAATTCTGATGCGGTTAGGAACAAATGATCCCATTGAAGTCAATGGGAGTTCAACCAAATCGTATCTGGAAGCATCCGGATGCATCCTACTCCGCCGGTCGGACTTTCCCGATCCGAGTGGGTCGGACACCATTTCCCAACCGATTCGGTCGGGAAGCTTTTCCAACCCGCATCAGAATCGGTCCCTATGTGTAGCACAAGTCATGGACCCTTTATGATTGAATCTCTGTGTGTGATCTGATGATTACTGTTGTACTTGTTACCAGCACCAACCATTCCCGGAGGACTGGCTTACACTCACCCCACACGCATCCAGCACAGACGTCACTGGACATGTGACCCTGGTAATAAAAAGGAGTCGAGTGCACGTGCTCGTACCCAGTTCCACTATCTATCTGCGTCCGTGTGTTCATTATGTATGCAACATGCTGCCCCTGGGCCCTACCACACTACATTGTGCTCTGGACAGCGTATGCAACCAACTTACCTTTGACAGTGGGAGAAAACTGTGGTTATGTAACTTTGTCTCGGTCATTGTACAAGTACGTACGTAGAGACTGGATGATTAGAGTACTGCAAGGAGAGTGTATGGTGAATTTATAAGTGCGTGGGGATTGGCGGAGTGATTGTATAAGTACATATGTTGGCGCACCCTAACTTCGACAACGAGCTTGTCTCTAATTGGCTGCCCTCCAAGTCCCAAAAACTGAAATTTGGATTTTGCTTGGCCCAGTATTGCTACAGCTGCAATACTCCACTGAATGTGCAATAAACATTCACACCCACACAGATGTGTCATGTCCACCATCTTTCTTGTGTGGAACTATGGATGAATGTAGGGTCAGTGATTCCCCGTACCTTCCATGTTGGCCATGTTCAGGGACTTGGCTCACAGAGTGACACATTGACGCTTGCGACCCGGGTGACGGCAGCATTACAACAAGAACACCGGCATGCGGCCAGTGTTGCAAGATTTTTTAAGCATTCTCTAGCCCAAAGACAACCAAAAAGTAGCCCAAACCAGCCCAATATTGCTACTTTAAGGAAGGAGGGGCAGGGACATCGTCAAGCAGGCGGTGAATGTATTGGAATTGATGTTGCAGCAGGCTGCCAAGTAAATATTTGTCTAATAAAGCGCTTTAAAATACTAGTTTGCTGGAGCGCTGTATATATATTTATAATCTGGCAGCTAGCACAAACCTAAATTTTACCGCACAACCGGGAAAAATATAGCCCAATTGTGCGTGATCTAGCCCAATCTGGCAACAGTGCCGCATCAGTTGATTCCTCATACAGCTCACGATGGAGCCACGCCCATAGCTCCGGAGTCATACTTCACAGCCTCACGCAGAACTGGCATATGCCAGGCCAGCCCACTCCGCTTACGCTTACAGGGAAGGACAACAACGCTACATGGCCCAGATTTTCATTGCAGTGGTCTGCTGGTCACACCCTAGTTGCCAGTACGCCACAGCCACTCCCTCAGGCTGTACACCCACACCACAACCATCCAGCACAGGCGTTACAGGACACGTGACCCAGCCAATAAAAAAGACCGGGCGCACGTGCTCGACGCCATTTCAGAGTTGCTCGCACCGGATGCACTGCGGCCGGCACAGGCACACCGGCACGGGATGGTGACTTTCGGTCCACTGAGGTACGGGTACCGTAACTGCTGAGCGGGTGTACAGCCTGCGGTGATGGCCCGTCCCAGTGGTTTGGACAGCTCAGGTTTTGTGTGCCCTGCTGGACCGCAGTGTAGGCCTGAGCCACCGAACAGGGAGGCCTACCACCATGTTCGTGGCCTCACTGTTCACTGAGTTAGTGGCACCGCAAGGACTGAGCGAGTGTGCAACCTGCAATGATGATAGGTGCACTAGTATGTCCTCTGGCATGGCAAAATCAAGACGCAGCACCAAATTTGAGACTTGTTGGACTGCGGAGCAGGACTGCATGATGCGGAGGGTGCCCTGTCCGCGAAAAGGTGAGCAGTGAGGCCTGGGTGCGCAGCGGTGGGCAAATACGTCTGGGCGGCGGGAGTGCATACGCAATCGTATATACTCTCCCATTACTAATTCTGTACTATGTTTAGATGTGGGAGCTTGAGGGCTCCACTAGGTCCCGGCACGTGTTGGAGACACAGCACTCACTGTCCCTCTTCATCTCTTCCTTTCTCTCCTTCACACTCTTTCTCTCTCTTCTTCTCTCACTCTTTCTCTCTTTCTCTTTCTCTTCCTCTCACTCTTTCTTTCTTTTTCTCTCTCTCTTCCTCTCACTCTCACTGTTTCTCTCTTTCTCTCTGTCTTCCTCTCACTCCTTTCTTTTTCTCTCTATCTTCCTCTCACTCTTTCTTTCTCTCTCTATCTCTCTTTCTCTCTCCTTTGATGGACGCATGACGAACAATCTTATCTTGCTTTTTGTCTTGCAGGCCTGCAATGAAGCGTGGCCATCCTGCAATCAACACTCAGCCTGAATTGTGAGCTCCGCTCTCCGCGTGTACACAATGGGTGAGGAGGTTTCTTCGGCACGTGGTGGACCCTCTTCAACACACGCCGGTGGTGTAAGGTGAGCAGAGAGGCTTATTTGCACAACGGCGGGCAGTCACCTCCAAGCAGTGGGAGTGTATGGGGTGCAGCAGCCTGGGTGCGCAGCGGCACACAGTCACCTCCGGGCAGTGGGAGTGCATGGGGTGCAGCAGCCTGGGTGCGCAGCGGCTGTCATACACCTCTGGGAAGTGGGAGTGGATGGAGTGCAGCAGCCTGGGTGTACAACAGCGGGTAGACACCTCTGGGCAGTTGAAGTGGATGGGGTACACTAGCCTGGATACACAAAGGCGGGACAGCTATTTAGGCATACGCAGTTGTATGTACTCATCCATTACTGATTCCATTTTTATGTTTCAGATGACTAAGCTTGAGGGCTGCCCTATATCCCAGCACGTGGTTGGAGACACACCGGTGACAGAAAGGTGAGCTGTGAGGATTTTCTCCACAGTGTCAACACTCACTCTCCCTCTCCATCTCTTCCTTTCTGTCACTCACACTCTTTCTCTCTCTCTCACTCTATCTCTTCCTTTCTCTCTCTCACACTCTTTCTCTCTTTCTCTGTCTCTTCCTCTCTCTCTCTCATTCTTTCTTTCTCTCTCTTCCTCTCTCACTCTTTCTCTCTCTCTTCCTCTCTCTCACACTGTTTCTCTCTCTCTTCCTCTCTCTCACACTGTTTCTCTCTTTCTCTCTTCCTTGTATCTCACTCTTTCTCTCTTTTTCTGTCTTCCTCTCTCTCACACTTTCTCTCTTCCTCACTCTCACTCTTTCTCTCCCTCTCTTCCTTTCTCTCACTCTTTCTCTCTCTCTCTTCCTCTCTCTCACTCTTTCTCTCTCTCTTCCTCTCTCTCACTCTTTCTCTCTCTTTCTGTCTCACACTGTTTCTCTCTCTCTTCGTCTCTCTCACTCTTTCTCTCTGTCTTCCTCTCACTCTTTCTTTCTTTTTCTCTCTCTCTTCCTGTCACTCCCACTGTTTCTCTCTTTCTCTCTGTCTTCCTCTCAGTCCTTCATTCTTTTTCTCTCTGTCTTCCTCTCACTCTTTCTTTCTCTCTCTCTCTCTCTCTCTTTCTCTCTCCTTTGATGGATGAATGATGCACAATCCTATCTTGCTTTTTATCTAACAGGCTGTGATTCACGAATCGACGTCCCCCCCCACACCACCACAGCTGAACGCGTGTACAAACTGCGATGATGCATGGCCATCCTGACAATGCCTGACAAAGTTGCTTCAGCACGTGGTGCACCCTCTTACACACACCGGTGGCGGAAGGTGAGCAGAGATACTTCTTCCGCAGCAGCGGGCAGTCACCTCTGGGCGGTGGGAGTGGATAGTGTGCAGCAGCCTGGGCGCACAAGAGCGCACAGACACCTCCGAGCAGTGGGAGTGGATGGGCTGCAGCAGCCTGAGTGCGCATTGCCGAAACAGATAATTAGGCGTGTGCAGTTGTATGTACTCTGCAATTAATAATTCTATACTATCTTTCAGATCACTAAACTTAAGGGTGCACTATGTCCCGGCACGTGGTTGGAGACACACCGGAGGCACAAAGGTAAGTTGCGAAGATTTTCTACAGTGTCAACACTCCCTCTCCATCTCTTCCTTTCTCTCTCTCACACTTTCTCTCTTTCTCTGTCTGTTCCTCTCTCTCATTCTTTCTTTCTTTCTCTCTCTTCCTCTCTCTCACTCTTTCTCTCTCTCTTTCTCTCTTTCTCTCTACCTCTCTCTCACACTGTTTCTCTCTCTCTCTCTCTTTTCCTTGTATCTTACTCTTTCTCTTTCTCTTTCTCTCTCTCACTCTTTCTCTCCTCTCTCTCACTCTTCCTCTCTCTTCCTCTCTCTCACTCTTTCTCTCTCTCTTCCTCTCTCTCACTCTTTCTCTCTCTCTCTTCCTCGCTCACACTATTTCTCTTTCTCTCTCGCACTCTTTCTCTATTTCTTTGTCTTCCTCTCTCTCTCACTCTTTCTTTGTTTCTCTCTTTCTCCCTCACTCTTTCTCTCTTTCTCCTTTGCTGGACGCATGACGCACCATCTTATCTTTCTTTTTGTCTTACAGGCTGTGATTCACAAATGGTCCAGCGATGACACGACATGGCTGTACATAGTTTTATTTGTTGTTGTTTTGTTTTAATAAAATGTTTTATATGTAATTGCATACATGACTAAGATTCTTATTTCTCCAACCTAACGTGACTGTCACATTAGTTTGTGGGGGGTGGGGGTGAGGGGAGATGGCGGACAAGGAGCTCCTACTGGGGGATGTCGGAGCAGTGTTGGGTGTCCGACCTGCATGATCGTTGCCTCTATTACATCTGATCTCAGAGACTTAAGAGCCGGCGGTCTGGCTCGTAGATGAAGAACTGCGAGCCGGCTAGCAGGCTCATAGAGGGAGAACCGCGGCCCGTCAGTTCGCAGAGAAAGAGCTGCGGGCCAGCTCGCAGAGGAACACCTGCGGGCCGACTGGTATAGGGAAAGGTGCGGGCCATCGGCTTCCAAAGGGATAGCTGCGGAACACTGATGTGGGGAGAGGGAGCGTGAAGAGCGTATCTCGTAGAGAGACACCTCCGGTATATTTCCAGTACTGGCTTCACAGATACAACTGCGGGCCCGAGAACTCGCACCCGAAGAGCTGTGAGCCGACAAGTGGTTCGCAGGGGCAGACTTGCGGGCCTAAGTATATTGTTGGAGGTATACTGTTGATGGTGGAAAAGGGTGCATTACCTGCTAATGTAGGGAGACGCAGCGTGAAAGCGGTATCTCGCACAGACAGAGCTCCGGTATATTAAATTGCCCCCGGGACCTTTCTTTTATATTTTCACTCGATGCGAGGCACAAGATGGCTGCTAACACTTCCTGGTTTGAATTGTTAGCAGCCAATCAGAGGCAAGCTCGTGCTCGGGAGTTAGGCACAGTCCAGAGATATATATCTTTTTTCCTTTAATATCTCAAAAACTACTGAACGGATTTACACCATTTCCACAAAACAGCGCTTTCTGCACCAAGACCTTTCTCCCTGCCAAATTTGCAATTCTTTCTTTGTCACACAGTACATGTAATGCACCGCTCTCATCAAGAATGGAACCAGTAATGGCACAATTTCCCTGTTGCTCGACACATAAATACATGTAAAGAACAAATCAGAATAGTTCCTTGATTTTTTCAAATTGCAAAACTTCGCTCTATTGGTTATTTTTGAACTTTCCATATAAACAGTTTTTAAAAAATTTAAGAACACATACAGGTGAGAAGTTCAACGTATTCTATCAACAAACTTTCTAGAACATTCTACGACACGCGCAGGTTAAAAGTTCATCATTTTTTCAAACCTAACGATATTTTTTTGCAACATTTTCTCGAACATTTAAGGGCACATGCAGGTTAAAAGTTCACCATTGTTTTAAGTTCGAACAGTGCCTTCCAAATGCAAGTAGCAGGTGTGGTTGAACTGAGCAAATTTGATCCTATCATATGAACTCTACGTTGAAACTGCTTTTTATTAACCAATGACAAAGATGCTTTTCGACAAACTAATATGCACCCTACTTTTTAGTAAACAATGTTTTTCATCTCCCAATCAGTTATCGTTTTGTATGAGAAAAAAAAGTAGTTCCCCATCTTTAAACATATATCTTATTCTACGAATGGACTGCATGAGCTACAGACATCTATCCATATCTTCCAGCTACACCTTCAAAATGCTAGTGTGGATCGTAGGACATAGCTATGTTTTCTGGTGCAAGAGGTATGCAGAACAGAGGCGTATTGACTTAGACATAGGTTTACAAAATGTGGACATTAAATGGTTTGGACAGAGAGGATTGAAGTGGCACCAATTACTCCCTTTGGTTAAAACCTGTTTGCATCTACAACTCCCTGACCTCATGATTGTGCACTGTGGTGGAAATGACCTAGGCACATTGACTGGGGTAGGTTTGGAAATGCTAATGAAGGACACCTTTAGACAATTGATGTTGCTTTTTACCTCAAACTGTCTTTGTATATTCCAATATATGCCAAAGACAGAAGTGGAAATGGTCAAACAAATGTTGTCCTCAGATTGAAAAATCTAGGAAGAATGTCAACAAAGCTGTGTCTGCATACCTCAGAGACCATAGAATGGGGTCGATCTACAACAGCAACATACGTTATGATATGGCTGATATCTACAGAAGTGATGGAGTACACTTCACAGATCAGGGAAATCGAGTTTTTCTGAATAACCTGAAGCTGTGCATCCGCACTTATATGTAGCTCCAACTAATGAACACAAAGGCTCTTTTTAGAGCCGCCTTATATTCCCAATATCGGTTCGCAGACTGACAACTGCGATCCTGCTAGCACAGGGAGACCTGCGGGCCGTCGGGCAGCCTCGCAAAGGGAGAGCTACGGCCCGTGGGCTCTGCTCGTACAGAGAGAGCAAAGGGCCGTCGGCTCGCAAAACACAGAGCTATGAGCCAATGGACTGGTAGTGTTTTATGGTTTAGGGTAGTGCAGTGGTGTTTGACTAGTGTAGGGGGTCCTGCTGTGGGTAGTGTTTTAGGGTTTACGGTAGTGCAGTGGTGTTTGTGTAGTGTAGAGGGTGGTGCTGGGGGTACATTTAGGGTTTAGGGTAGGGCAGTGGTCTTTACGTAGTGTAGGGGGTCCTGCTGTGAGTAGTGTTTTAGGGTTTAGGGTAGTGCAGTGGTGTTTGGGTAGTGTAGAGGGTCGTGCTGGGCGTAGCGTTTTACGGTTTAGGGTAGTGCAGTGGTGTTTCTGTAGTTTAGGGGGTTGTGCTGAGGGTAGTGTTTTAGGGTTTAAGGTAGTGCAGTGGCGTTTCTGTAGTGTAGGGGGTCATGCTGGCAGTAGTGGTTTAGTGTTTAGTTACATAGTGCAGTGGTGTTTGGGTAGTGTAGGGGGTCGTGCTGGGGTAATGTTTTAGGGTTTAGGGTAGTGCAGTGGTGTTTCTGTAGTGTAGGGGTCGTGCTGGCAGTAGTGGTTTAGTGTTTAGTTAGGTAGTACAGTGGTGTTTGGGTTGTGTAGAGGGTTGTGCCGATAGACTGACTCACAGAGCTCTGAGCCAACGGACTGGCTTCTAAAGGCATAGTCGCGACCTCGTGATGTGCGGAGAGGCAGCGTGAAAGGAGTATCTTACACAGACGCCAGTGTTGCCTCGCAAAGGTAAAACTACACACCCAATGGCTTCTACACGGAGAGATACGAGCTGCCAACACTTCCTACTTTCAACCGTTCACAGCCAATGAGCCGCGAGCTTGTGCTCGTAACCCTCAGCCAATCAGATGTCAGAATTCTCAAATATCGATATCTGTAAAATTTGATATTTCTCAAAAACTACTGAATGGATTTACACCATTTCAACAAAAGCGCGCTTTCTGGACCACAACCTTTCTCCCTCACAAATTTGGCGTAATTCCGTTCAGCAGTTTGACCTGTAGCCTTGTCTAAAGTTTCCTATGGAAAATGCATTGAGAAAACACATTTTGGGACTCCCCTTTTTTCTCAGCCCCCCCTTGACCAATCACCCCCAAACTTTCAAGATAGGAGCTGATCAAAAAAGAGATTTTTTTTTTTTATTTCGTAAAGATTCGTCAAACAACGCCAAAGTTATGAGCACATGGAGGGCTCCAGGAGAGGGGCCGCGCAACCCCCCTCCCAACATGAGTGAAGCCCCGGGGCTGCGGGGACTCCAGCGGGCCCCCGCAGCCACAGCGACCCCCAGCTACTAATTTTTAAGAAATGCCCACGGGACCTAGCCCGCCCGGGGTCCTCATTAAAATAAAACGCGGGAACCCGCGACTCCAGCTGAATTGCGCCGATTTTTTTTTTATACAAAATGCTTTTTGGGCCCTGGGGTCCTTCTGGGACCCCTGAGCAGGCCTAGGGGTCACGGTGTTTCTACCCTGCCCCCTTCTCTTGTTTTATACCTTTGTTTCTCTGTTTTCTAGTGACTCGCTTCTACCGAGCCACAAGATGGCTGCCAACACTTCCTAGTTTGGAGTGTTCGCAACTAATCACAGTGAAGCTCGTGCACGGGACTTAGGCTCTGCCCAGATATCGAAACTTTTATTTTTCTTATTTCTCAGCAACCACTAAACGGATTTTCACCATTTTACAAAAGGTCGCTTTCTGAGCCAAGCACAACCTTTTTGCCAAATTTGGGGTAATTCCGTTCAGTAGTTTCGGCTGTAGCCTTGCACAAAGTTTCCTATGGGAAATTGATTTTTGACTCTTATTTTTTGTATTTCTCAAAAAATACTGAACGGATTTACCTCATTTAAAAAAAGTTCGCTTTCTGAACCAAGCTCTACCTTTCTGCCAAATTTGAAGTAATTCCGTTCAGCAGTTCGGGCTGTAGCTCGTCGCAAAATTTCCTATGGAGAAAACGTGTTTTGAGACCCCCTTTTTTTCTCAGCCCCCGCTTGACAAATCACCCCCAAACTTTCAAGATAGGAGCTAACCTAAAAAGTGCAACGTTTTGCAAAATTTCATAAAGATTCGTCAAACGACGCCAAAGTTATTAGCAAATCAAAAAATGCTTTTCCTATGGAAACTAGGTTGTTACTATAATTACCTACTGGCGACCGCCAGTAGGTAATATATATATATATATACGTTAAATCACTCACTTATAGAGTCAGTCACGCCCCTACTAAATCATCCATACAGACACTTATACACCCACTCATTCTTCAATACGTCTTTTCCTATATATATTAAAAATATTTAAACTTTACAGAAACACAGTCACTGCATGATGTCATCAGTGATGTCATTTGAGATGTCATCAGTGATGTCATCAGTGATGTCACTGACCATGTCATGAGTGATGTAATATGTGACGTCATCAGCAGTGCATTATGGGGCGCGAGTTATAGTTAGCTGAACTAACTATAACGGGGAATTTCACGGGTTTTGTACGAGTGAAATGTCCAACTAACTATAACTGTCCCTAAAACCTATGGTTTTTTCAGTGAATTTCAAAGGTTTTTAAATGCTAATTTCTAACTATAACGTGCCTGAAACCTATGGTTTTTTCAGTGAATTTCAAAGGTTTTTAAATGCTAATTTCTAACTATAACGCCCCTAAAACCTATGGTTTTTTCAGTGAATTTCAAAGGTTTTGTAAATGACAATTTTTAAATGTATTAATTGTTATATTTATTTTTTTGATACTGATTTACTACAATTTTTAAAACTATTTATTTTTAGATATTTTATTTATTAAATTACATTGTAATTACATTATACATTACATTACAAAATATACTTTCTCAGAATGAATTACTTTAGTTTAAATACTTTGCAAATAGGCAATAGAGTTTTAAGTACAGTAGTTACAGTTGTTGCAATGGGCAACACAATTTCAAACACAATGCAACATTGAGCTCAATGTGAATTTCTAGTTAAATGCAATTAGTTACTTTATGGATTACTTTTCTAACCACAGGACTGGATCCTAGATTCAGTCCTGGGACATCTCCTGTAAACAGTTGAGTAAAAGCGTTTTGGTTACAGTAGTGATTTTTAAGGAATATTATTGTATTTTAAAAGTTGACACAGAAACTTTTTCACATAGAATCACCAATGTTATCCTATGGGAGGAAAATCACTTAGCAGGTAAGTAGTGTTATCGTTACTTTTCTTACTCAGTGTTGGATCCTGGATCCAGCACTGGTGCATCTCCTGTAAACAGTTGAAAGAATGCGTTTAAGTCATACAGGCGATTTTAAGGAATATTTGTAGTTTGTGAAAATCGACACTTTGAAACTTTTCTGCTGAAAACCAGACAATGGATTCCTATGGAAGGAAATATAAGTTACTGGTAAGTACGGTTAGAATTACTTTTCAGGGTCAGTGCTGGGCTAAAAGATGCAGCACTGGGTTCTCTCCTGATAACAGGTGAGTAAATCGGAATTCGTAGTTCGGTTGGTTTTAGAGGAATATTATAAAGTTCCAAAACTCCACACTTAGAAGAATTTCCAAGTGAAACCAGTCAATGTTAGCCTATGGAAGGAAATTCAAGTTACTGGTAAGTACGGTTAAAATTACTTTTCAGGATCAGTACTGGGCTCAAAGATGCAGCACTGAGGTCTCTCCTGATAACAGGTGAGTAAATCGGAATTCGTATTTCGGCTGATTTTAGAGGAATATTTGTATGTTTCAAAAATCGACACTTAGAAACTTTTTCAGCAAAAAGCAGGCAATGATATCCTATGGAAGGAAATTCAAGTTACTGGTAAGTACGGTTAAAATTACTTTTCAGGATCAGTACTGGGCTGAAAGATGCAGCACTGAGGTCTCTCCTGATAACAGGTGAGTAAATTGGAATTCGTATTTCGGCTGATTTTAGAGGAATATTCTAAAGTTCCAAAACTCCACACTTAGAAGAATTTCCAAGTGAAACCAGTCAATGTTAGCCTATGGAAGGAAATTCAAGTTACTGGTAAGTACGGTTAAAATTACTTTTCAGGATCAGTACTGGGCTCAAAGATGCAGCACTGAGGTCTCTCCTGATAACAGGTGAGTAAATCGGAATTCGTAGTTCGGCTGATTTTAGAGGAATATTTGCACAATGGTGAAGGAAGGGGGTGGGGCCTGAGGTGACATGTCTGCAAACACACACTGTGGCGCATTTTAAGTTAGAGAATTAATTCCTCCTCAATCCCGAGGGTCCCTAGGGGCCAACTGGCCCACCAGATACCTCCAGTATGCGCCAGAGAGCTGCGTTGCAGAGAGGTGTTCAGAGGCCACGCCCCTTTTACAACACTCTGCAACGCAGCTCCGTGGCGCTTACTGGAGGTACCTGGTGGGCTAGTTGGCCCCCAGGGACCCTCAGGATTGAAGGGGATTTAATTCCCCATCTTAAAACGCGCCATGGGGCCTGTTTGCACACATGTCACTAGAGCCCCGCCCCTCCCTTCACCACTGTGCAAACGCGCCCTGTGGCGCGTTTAAAGTTGGGGATTAAGTCCCCTTGAATCCTGAGGGTCCTGGGGTCCAACTATCCCACCAGGTACCTCCAGTAAGCGCCACAGAGCTGCGTTGCAGAGAGGTGTAAAAGGGGCGTGGCCTCTGTACACCTCTCTGCAATGCAGCCTCTGGCGCATACTGGAGGTTCCTGGTGGGCTAGTTGGCCTCAGGGACCCCCAGTATTCAAGGGAATTGTTCCCTTCTGCAAACGCGCCAGGGGCGCGCTTGCATAGTGGTACAGGAAGGGGCGGGGCCTGCGGCACGATCGTTTTTTTTTTTTTCTCGAAGGGGGCTGTGTGGCCCCCTTCCTTTCTTTTTGGGCCCTGGGGACCCCATCCCCAGGGCCTTACCCCTTTTTCATTTAAAAAAAAAACGGGAAGGGGGCCGCGTGGCCCCCTCCCATGGCCGATTCCGGCCCCGGGGACCCCATCCACCGGGGCATGGCCACTCTTTTATTATTTTTAAGGAGGGGGCTGCGTGGCCCCCTCCTCAGGCCTCCTTTTGCCCCGGGACCCCATCCCCCGGGGCAGGCCTTTATTTTTCTTTTTAAATTTTTTTGGGGGAGGGGGCCGCGTGGCCCCCTCCCGGGCCACTACTTGCCCGGGGACCCCATCCCCGGGGCTGGCCCTCTCCGTTGGGGACCGTGGGGGTCCCCAATCCCCCACCATCCCGGCATGCTGTTCCACATGGGGAGCTGCTGACATGCAGCTCCCCATGTGGAGAAGCTAATCTGCTTGCTTCATTGAAGCGAGAGCAGGTTTCCTGCTCTCCTTCAATGAAGCAAAGCAGTTTGTAATGGCAGGACGGGAGCCGCGAGGCTCCCGTCCTGCCATTGCAAACTACAGTGTCCCGGGGGTAGGCACCCCGGGACACTGCAGGAGCCGGCTCCTGGGGGTGGCGGTCCCCAGGGCCACCACAGGCTCCAGGAGGGGGCCGCGCTGCCCCCTCCCATGTCTTTAAAGCCCCGGGAGGTGGTGATCCCGGGGCTCGGAGGTCCGTTACGGACCCCGCATTTACATTATTAGTTTCCCGGGAGGTGGTGGTCCCCGGGCATGTGGGGAGCCCCACACAGGAACTGATTTTTTTTAAAAGAAGCCCCGGGAGGTGGTGGTTCCCGGGGCTGCGGGAGGCCGACTGCCCTCCCGCAACATTTTATTAGAAAGCCCCGGGGTGGTGGTCCTCGGGCTTGGGGCCTTAGAGGCCCCCCATTAACTATAAACCCACCTCTCGCATGCCCCCGGGACTTGGGCCACCCGGGGCAAAATAACTGTCGGCGCGGAGACCGCGCTCGATGTTTACGGCGGGATTCGCGCATTCTGAGCGCATCCCGCCGATTTGTTTTAAAAAAATGCTTTTTTCTGCCCAGGGGGTCCTTGTGGGACCCCTGAGCAGACCTAGGAGTCAGGATGTTTCTACTCTGCCTCCCTTTGTGCGTTTTGCGCACTTGTTTCTTCTGGGTTTTTTTCTAATCAGCAGGATCCGCGCACCTGAGCGCATCCTGCCGATTTAAAAAAAAAAAAATGCTTTGTCTGCCCAGGGGTCCTTGTGGGACCCCTGAGCAGATCTAGGGGTCAGGGTGTTTCTACCCTGCCCCCTTTTGCGCTTTGCGCACTTGTTTCTGTCCCTCGGTTCTACCGAGGACAAAATGGCTGCCAACACTTCCTGATTTGGAGTGTTGACAGCCACTTGACAGCCAATTAGCATGCAGCTCGTGGTCGGGAGGGTACGCGGACCCTACTCGGCCATAGATATATATGTGGCTTAACTTTTGATTTTCTCAGGAACTACTGAACGGATTTACACCATTTAACAAAAGGGTTCTTTCTGAACCAAGAACTACCTCTTTGTCAAATTTGGTGTAATTCCGTTCAGCAGTTCGGGCTGTAGCCGTGTCTAAAGTTTCCTATGGGAAAATGAATGGGGAAAACACGCTTTGGGACCCCCTTTTTCTCGGCCCCCGCTTGACGAATCACCCTGAGACTTTCAGGGTAGGAGCGGACCAGAGCGGGCCATAAAGTTTGAAAATTTCGCGAAGATTCGTCAACCGACGCAAGATTTATTTCAAATAGAATGTCGCAGATTTCCTATGGAAAATAGGTCCTAACTATAACTATCTACTGGCGACCGCCAGTAGATAATATATATATATATATATATATATATATATATATATATATATATATATATATTAGCTTGCTAATGTATTTTATGATTTATAAATAAATCAAGCCTGAAATGGAACTCTAGATTGCAACATGATACAGTGGTCAACGTTGTTGCATTATCCAGAATTGATCAGTTCTGAAATTCATATCTGAGGGTATGAATTACTATGCTGCACCACATGGCAGATCAAAGGCCCCAATAGACAGTAGACTGCTTCCAGTGCAATTATGGATCACCTGCTTTAAGAAGAGAGTGGGATTACAATATCCATAGGCATCAATAGAGACTGTCTGGTACTTAAGGAGGAAACATTATAAAGTGTAAACTATAGAACATGACCCGACTTCTGTCTCTGCTTCTGAACAGTGTGCCCAATTGAGGTTTTTTGCAGGAAAGAGGCAGGCTAGTGAGCTTTAATGTTAGGGCAAAGATGATGTTCCTTAATTTTGGAAGGAGCATACATAAATGGTTCTACCCAGTGTCACGGAGTGGAGGGTTCCCCACTGAAGGCTAGCCCAAGTGACCTGGACGATGACCCTTTACCTCCTCATGCTCTGCCCTCTCCTCTTTTACAGCTGTTTTGTCCATACACGGCTTTCTCCACGTATAACGAGGACAGCGGCGGGCCCTTTATGGAAGAAGTATTCGAGGAACCCAGCCCGGCCCCAACGGCTACTTCATGGAAGTCCTCCAAACAGTGATGCCGACTACCCAGCTGACGATTACGTCAAAACCCAGAACTTCGCCAGGACCGTGGTGTGTGAGTGAGATTGAGAGGACATCGAGCCCTTCGCCGACCAAGACGCGCAGCCCTGAATGACACTACAGCCCGAACCAAGAGGACGACTGTAGCAGAAGGCGCGTCAGGACCGGTAAGCCCAAACCGACTCCTGAGCAGACGACTGCGTATCCGGTAGCTGCTGGAAGGGGAGACAAAGACCCCAGGCAAAAGCCAGACACTTTCCAGGAGGAGCGTGGCTCTCACAGGTACGAGAGCGTTTAAGGGGATTAAGCGGGAGGCGGGCATGAAACGCCACTTGAGAGTTGCTGAGATTGGGCAACCAGACTATAGATACACGATCACTGGTGACTTTTGTTTCTGTAAGGTGAAATCATCCCAACACCTCCCTCCCGTGTTTTGCTTCATACGCCAAAAATAGGCCACTGACTCCGGTCCCCCTGTTTCTGTGTTTTTATTTCTGAGGTGCCACCCAACCTACGGTCCAAGAAGAGGCCCCGCGAAGTTGGTCCCTGGACAAAGAGAAGACCAGAGATATTCTGTTGACTGTCCTTTAATGCGGAAACCCTAAAAAGTGCGCAATAAAACATACAGCAAAGAACGATTAGTTTGTGAGACCTCCTTACTTACGAGCCAATTCCATACACCCAGAAAGCACAAAGCAGGTGAGACAGGCAGTATTCTAGCTCCTTGAGTGTCATTTATAAGTAAAGGGATGATGTACCATCACAAGAACAGCTGACTGCCTTATCAATTATGGAAAACCCCAGCTCCATTCATAAGCCATTGCACAGTCTGGGAGAGCTGGGAATGAGCCTAGAAAGAACCAAGGAAGGATCAGCTTAGCTATGGATCTCTGTGTGAAGCTAAAGGTATCATCTACTGCTTCTTTATTTTCTAGAAGTTGGGAACTCTGTGCAGTGCTAGTGACAACATCTCCTTGACTATCGCCCAGGACTAGAGGATAGTGGAATTCCTAGGGACACTGAAGATGGGGGCCCACTGGATTTATACTGCTTCTGCTATGGTGCCTGAAGGAGCAGGTTCTGTGAACTCCTGCTGTTACCCTGCAAGAGGCTGAATTAGTTGCTGGTTGTGCAGTGCAAGCAGTTAATGGAGTCAACTATTAAGATGATCCTGAGGAACACTGTAGGTCAGGATATCATCAGATCTAGGTAATACAGAATGCCCAAAAACTGTGCGGCAAATCTGTAGTTAGCCGGGGGAGGATGCAGTAGTACCATAGAATGTCTAAAGACAGCATAAGAAATCTCATGAAAATATTGTGCCAGGAATGCCCCTAGCTAGTGCTACAGGTGGTTGGAGTCTATCACCAGGAGTATGACACCACTAATTCCACACAAAAATGGTCCAGCAGGAACTGAGTTATCACATTTTATACAAGCCATTCAGAGATGGCTGTAAATTCTTGTTTTGAGTTCCTTGGGTCCTGGATTTGCTTGTCTCTGAACGAAAATCCTAAATACAATAGTGTTACCACATAGTGCAATAATTGTTTTTTGGATTAGGCCCCCATGGTGGGCCATTGTACGAACTTACAGGGCACCCAGAGAATCATTACTTCCAATGAGGCAGAGGGAGAGGAGTACAGGGAGAGTGGCAGCAGTAAACATCCCCCAAACATGATCAAAGAGGGCAAACTGGGCAAAGGGGGAGCTAATAAGATTGAGCTGCCTCTGCTACTGCATGTGGTGTAGGATCAGGAGCCACACAGTGGGCAAAAGCTATAGCTGGTAAAAAATAGAGTTGATTGTCACTGTGGCTTTGTAAACATGAGCAACCTTATGGAAAGAAAAGCTGTGGAAACATAAACGGAGTGACATTGTTTCTTTCTTGGTAGTATTATGATTGAATTGCAACCAGAATGCCATACATAATTGTGGGCTGTGTTTCATGTTAAACAAATGAGTGTGGCTTAAAATGTCTTTAGGCACCCAGACCAAGTCTAGAGGTTAACCTACTATCAATGTTTGTAATATGTTTTTTTAGATTTGTGTGATATAATGTTATGTCTCTACAGGGAAAATTCATGATTATCTGAACTTCTTTTAGGCATTGCAGAATTTTATTCTAGGTTTTCTAGGTAAAGGTATTGTGCTAAAGTTAAAACAAGTGGGCTTGGGGTGTCAATGGAGAAAAGTATTGTTTAAGGATTTAGACCGTTTCTTTAAATAGTGGAAACACCTGACAAAGCGTGAAGCTTAAAGTATGCATTGCAATAGGCCCAAATAGTGGCAGTGCTGTTTTTTAGGATTACAGCTGTGTGCTGATTAAATTGTTTACTGATAATAGAAAATGCCTAGGTTTAATGGGAAGTTGCCCTAAAAGGCCGATTTTTGGGCAATTTGTAAATATCACTAAAATGTGTATATACTTGTAATTTTGTGGACAATATTTATTTGAGTGTGTATTAAAGTAATTTTACTATCTAAGGAATCTACAGGCTGCACAATGATTTATTGTAGGTTATTATTCTGCATTGCTGCTCTCTGAGTTTCTAGCACACAGCACCTTTCCGAGTCAGCCTTGAACTGCTCAGGCTCGATAAAAGGCAGTGTTCAAGTGCTAAAAGTCGTACTTTATCCCTAGTTTGCTGGTCTGTAGTAGAGTGTCTACAACAAACCATCTGTAAAAGATCCCAATTGATACAATTTTAGCCCAGTACCACCTGATTGCCCCAATATTCTCATTCACTGAATTGATTTCAAAAGCACAGTCAGAAAGTTGTAGAAATTACTGTGACAAGTGGATTTATGCTGCTATTATAGACTCTATGTAGGAAATTGGGCTATTTGTTGTACAGGATGTGAAGCCAACTCAAGTAATAGCTCCACAATGTTCCCTACTGGGAACCAGGCACTGCATTGTAACACATGACTCTCTCAGGGTACTGAAGCAGAGCAGTCCAAGGCCTACACAGGACAGGTGGTGTGGGCTAGTAATCACCATTCGCTGGGACACAATAATAACACTCAATACATGATTGTCCAGTCAGTGCTTTTTCTTCAGAAAAAGGAAAAGTACATTTCTTATACACACACACTACTAAATATTATGCATTAAAGTACAAATATATACATAATGTCGATTGGAAATAACTTAGGTGACATTATGAAATTACATTTGACCCCTAAAGGATCATGACCCTTACAATCACAGTACCCTTCACCTATACAAGACAGCACTTCTCAATATAAAGGCGTATTACTTTAAACAAGACAGGCCTATTGACTTTATCAAGGGTCACCAAAACATTTCAAGTAAGCCAATTGGCTTTTACAAAGGTTAACCATATTAAAGGACCAACAAAGCACATGTTAAAAAACACCATCATTTGCTGTAAATGCAATAATCTATAATGGCAATGTGTAACGAAATAAATAGCCACTGTCAAAATAAATGGTTAATAAAGAATTAAAAATAAGCATAACATGTCTGTCTTTTTATACACTGTCAAGCCACATCAAATGCAGCCATAGAACAAGCCCCTAAAGGATGCTCTACTCCCAGCTGTACTCCTGCAGGCCCCCATTTTCTATTGCAGTGGTGACTGCCCCACCCTCCTGAGGCCACCATGAGATGAAAAAATACTTTGGCCAGAACAAAACCCCCAGGACAGTATGGGGTGCTCCCTCGCTGGAGCTTAAATTTGGAAGGAGCGGCTCTGGATGCGTTCCTTAGGTGTTCCTGAGCGGCTTTGCACCACGTCACTTCCTTGTTGTCTTTTCTGTTTTTTTTTTTGGGGTGCCTGGTCACACCTGGGCACCCTGCATGGCTCTCTCATTGGGGCAGCTCGGGGAGCCCACCCCTGGCTGCTCCTGCCGGATCCCTGCCCGACCTGCATTCTCCTTTGCCAGAGCAGGAGTTGGCAGCACTCTTCTCCCCTGTCCATTCCATGCGGACATGGTTGCTGATTATGGTGGCTGCCCTGCTCCCACAGACATAGGCGCAGGGAGTGGGAGCAGGCCCATCACTGGTGGCGGGAGTGTGATGGCGCTCTCCTAGCCTCCTATATTGTTGGGGGCCCAGAGAAGTGGTCCCATGCCCCTCCATTCCTCCTTGCGGGGAGTGCCAAGGTGCTCCCACTCTTCTTCCTGTTTTAACATATAGGGGTGTGCCCGCATGACCCCACAATCCCTGGGCATAGAACATCTCAAACATTAACATGGTATCTAGTGGGAATTGATCACACAAATATTTGTGCCACAATGAAACATGAATTTATCACCAGGACATCAGTATGATGTGTATCAAACAATGTATTCACTTCATTATGGTGTAGTATTCATCACTGCTCATACAAAGTACCTGGAGTGTTTGTTAAAAGTGAAAGAAAGAGAAAAAAGGAACAAAGAACAAAAAACAAAATCACCATGAATCCCAACACAAAATCACAACTAAAACTCAATCAATCTTAACTTCAGTCTTACTTATGTACTAGCACAGTGTGGGTGCACTCCTCATTTCATGCACAATCCACATAGGAGGTAGGACCTAGGCCTATGGGAAGGGAAACTGTACTCTAAAGCAGATTTCCCCCTATATGTATAATAAAGTGTCACTGCGGACAAAACAGTAAATCATACTGACTTTCCCTATGAGTGCCCAATAATATTATAATAATATAAGGCCTATCCCAGGTCAATTACTAACCCTGCAGAGGCCCCTCTGTACCAAACTACCTGTACACAGTTACTGGGCTGCGCACGAAGATAGACTCACACGTGCAGCACCCACACATGTACATACATATACACAAACGTGTGCACCTTTGTTGACGAGTAACCAGCCAAGTACCCCTTACCCTAGCTGCATTGCAGCAGTCTTATCTTAAAAAGACGGACACTGGCAGTAAACACAAGAAATTCAATTACAGTGTGATTACCATGGGTTAGATATGTAGTGAGACTCTTCCACAGTAAAAAGTCCAAAACCGAGTGGTCAAAAAATCTGAGAGCATTAAACGGAGGGAACCCATTTTTCAAAGCCATAGAAATAAACAAAAGGGTGTACGATCCCATTGTTTAATCCACATTGCCAAAATTCATCGTAAGATCTAAAATGTAGCAGTATATGAGTAAGTTAGAAAGACGCATCAGTTTATTATTTATTGCAAGGTGAAATGCCTAATATACTAGCAAACTGCATCAACAGCTCTCGAAGACAGGATTTCAGGTTTCAAACATTTGCATTAATTCTGTTGCAAAGAAATAAAGCTGGCACACCTGTTTCGAAACACTGTGATGGAGAATTGCTGTTCTGTGATGATATTAAAAAAATCTTCTAAAGGGCTACCCATGATGACTGCAAAATTCTAACGTGTCATGAGAACTTGTCTTTATAGACAACATCGATACAGTTGCTGAACAGGTAAAAGGCCTTTAGGCTGTATCTCTACGTCTACTTTGCTTCATTGCATGTAAAAGTACAGCTACCATTTCACCACAACACAATCAGAACATCTTCTGGAGACCACATATGATGTCAAATGTTATCTCTCGTTGGACTATTTGGGGTGACTTGTGCAAATGCTACAGTACAATCTAGTGCAAGAAATCACGAGTATTCTTATAGTGTGTATTGCTTGGCATGAGCATCGCATTACTATGTAGCTCACGGATGTAGAACATATCTGGGTTGACATATACAGTATATATTATTTAAGTTTAAATACAGATGGAAATGTCAACAATAAATGCTGTCAGACTCATGTCTGAATATAAAATGACGGCAAAGGTATTATAAACGTTGCCTCTTCTGTCGCAAATGATTAAACCTAGGAAACAAGTTTTAGATGGAGAGTTATTATTGTTATTCTTTATGTTATATGTTAATTATATCCATGCAGACAAAGCAAGAGAATACCAGAGTACTTCATATAGAAAATATTAACTTGAGGCCAACGGACTCTCGATCTGCTTGTGGTTGCACTGCCTGTGATTTGGAAAAAAGCAGGAAAAGGGATATTAACCTCCACAGAAAAAATTGCGATGAAATATATAATTTGTTTTACTCCCACAACTAAGATCACATACCATTGTTTTGATATCAACTGCAGAGAGAAAGCTGTAACTCTGGCCGTCCATCCCTAAACTTACCCCCATTTGCAGGGATTCACTAAAGGGCACCTGCCATGTATATTATGATTCAGAAGCCGTTGTGAATCTTTTCTATTACTGGTTATGCACTGTAACTGATCAATATATCAGTCACAGTGCAAAACTCAGGTCGGTATGCATTGCAGTTGGTATGCAAAAACACGACTCAACAGACTATGGGGCATATTCACAAGGACTTATCGCCAAGTTATCGCCACCTTAACGCATCAAAAGTGGAGATAGATTTAACGCCCCATTCATAAAGTGGGTGCAAACTGCAGACATCTCCAGTATTCCCGCGATAACTGCCGCAAAATTTATCTCCACGGGTGACACCACCAACTAACCCTAATGAGATGCAGAGTAGGCGTTCCCGTGCAAAAACTCACGAAAACACCACTACACCACCTTCACAACAAACTGCCAGATCTGCGATGCGAACCAAAAACAGGAGATAAGCCGTGGTAGCACCAGGGAATTAACACCTGCCTTTTGCTGGTGTTAAGCAGGACGACTACCTGCAGCATGAAAGGGAGCCCAGCCAAGAGCCACATCTGAAGACCCACAGATGCCATGGAGACAATGATCATGCAGCTCCAAGACCCATGAGGGCCACAACACCCACAGCCACCACCCCGAGGCCCCCCACCACCCCCAGGACCTGTCCCACCCCCCCCCCGGACCACCACAGAGGCAGCATACACAAAGACAGCGGACCCACCTTAAACGCACCAGCCGCACAGACCGAACGCCATAGGAGGACATTGCCCACTACAGGCCCAAAAGGACAACCATCCCCCGCATCCTGACCCACATCGCCCACCTGCTGAGGGTACCAACACAGCGGACAACCAACATCCCTCCGCAGAGAAAGCTGCCGGCTGTGCTGCACATGTTGGCCTCTGGTACCTTCCAACCCACAACTGCCAGAGTCGGAGGAGTCTCACAGCCAGCCCCATCCAAGTTCATCACACCTGTCCTGGATGCCATCATCAGCCTGGTACCCCAGCACCTCCACTTCACCCACACTGCGCAGGAGCAGCTGGAGACCAAGCAAGGCTCCTACGCCATAGCTGGATTCCCTCACGTATCTGGGGTAATCGACTGCACACATGTACCCCTCGTGCCCCCTGCCGACACTGCACACAACTACCGCAACAGAAAGCACACGCATCCCATGAATGTGCAGACAATAGTGGACCACCCGGGACTCTTCAACAATGTCGTGGCTAACTCCCCAGGCAGAGTGTATGATTCCTACATCGCCCGACAGTCCATCATCAACCAGCGCTCCCAGGATGGCACCTATGGAAATGCAGTGCTCGTTGGTAAGTACCAAATGAACACACCACACACCTCCACCCCACAGTCATGCAACTCACGACACTGGCAATGGGCACGCAGCAGAACTACATGCAACATGCCACACAACATGCCAACCGACCAGACATGACAACACGACTCCATTGGGAACCTGGGCCTGCCATGCACACAACCCAGCCACGGCATGGCACCACAGCCACACAATAGCAGAATGTAAGGAGAGGCTTGGAGCAGCCATGTGCAAGAGCGGCAAGTGACCAATAAATGAGAACCTACCCAATGCCAGGTGTGGCGTGGAGGTGCCGGACAGACTCCAATGTGTAAACCACGGAAATGGCCATGTGGACATTAACTGCTGGTGCATGGAGTGTAGTGGCCAGTGGACGCTACCATGTCTCCACAGGCTGTGGGGCAGAATGCGGAAATGTTGCACGTTAAGTTCCCCCCCCGGTTTGCGCGGGCGGAGTGGGTTGGCCCTGCGTACGCCAGGCCTGCGTAGGGGTGTGAATAAAAACCCTGTCGCACTGGGCGTGGTTCTCTTTCGGAATGGCCAACGTGTTTCCCAGGGCGGCGCCTCTCAGCCCGCCACGAGGCCAGCGCCGTGCGCGGCGGGGCCTGCGTCCCTGTGCGCCTGCTGCACCCCAGTCCGCTGGTCCCCAGACCCGTCATGCCTGCCCCAGCACACCAAGGAGGCTCCGCTCACCTGCCGACACCGGCGTGTGTCAAAGAGGGCCCACCACATGCCGGTGCAAGCTCCAAGCTCCAGTCCCGCAACCTTTGCAGCCTCCGCAGACCATCGCTGGCCTCCATGACGCTGGCCCACAGTACTCCTTTTTCATTGACATACTCCACCGGGGTACTCTTCGGCCCAGTTGTTGGCACATGTTGTACTGAGTCGTGAGTTAAGAATGGCAGTGACCCCAAGTCTGTGGCAGCGTCCACATCACTATACTCCCTCCGATCAGTGAAGCCAAAGTCTGCATCGCAAGCCTGCGACACGTGGTGCAACTAACCCTGTTCAATGCAAGCCGGCGACACGTGGTGCCACTAACCCTGTTCAACGCGAGCCGGCGACACGTGGTGCCACTAACCCTGTTCAGCGCAAGCCGGCGACACTTGGATGAGGGCTCAGGCCTACACTGCGGCCCAGTAGGTCCCACATGTGGAGCTGTGTCCTGAGTCTTGAATGGCAGTGACCCCAAGTCCGTGGCAGCGTCCACATCACTGAACTCCCTCCGAACAGTGAAGCCAAAGTCTGCATCGCAAGCACACGACATGTGTCTGTGGGCCCGTGCTGACCGCTGCCCCCGGCCTACACTGCAGTCCAGTAGGTCCCACATCCAGCACTTAGTCGTGATTCATGAATGGCAGAGTCCATACCAGTGAATGCATGGAGAGGAGTAAGAGGAAGATGCGGCTCAGTCCGGATGAAAGCCGGATCCTCGTCACGGAGGTGGCCGAACACTAGCAACAACTGACCTGGTGCCACCAACCCTGTTCAGCGCAAGTCTGCGTCCTGTGGTGCCACTGAACCTGAACTGCGCAGGCCGGTGGGACCATCCAACGTAAGCCGGCGACACTCAGTGAATGGCCCCTGCTGACCGCTGCCTCAGGCCTACACTGCGGTCCAGTAGGTCACACATGTGGAACTGTGTCTTGGGTAAGATATGGAGGAGTCCACACCATTGGACACGCCTCATTGCAGGCGGCATCCCCTATCAGCACTGGTGCCACTAACTCTGTGCGCAATGAGTCATGGGCACTTTCTGGTTGGACTTTGGTGGCGTCTGAGTCCATGGCCTGGGGTTGTCTGCATCATCATCTGGCTGGGCCGGACTTGGTGTTCGACATGTGTCTGTTCCATTCATCTCCACCATAGTGACTGTTTCTGCGTGGTTCTGCACTCTGCATCATGCCCTAGGGGTACACCTTCCACTGTCCACCGAGACACTCCGCGACAACCCCCTTTGTCATCTACGAGAACCTGCTCTGCTCTCGTGACCCTGCCCCAGTGCACCGCAAGTCAGCGGACGTGGCGGTAGGCCCGTGCAGGATGCTGTGCATCCGGGGCCACTAACTCTGTGCAGCTCAAGTCATGGGGCCTTTATGGTTGAATGGTTGTGTGCTTAACAATGTACACTGTTCTCATTTTGTGACTGCACCAGGGACTCCATGACGGCTGGTGTACACACACCCCTCACACATCCAACACAGGTGTCACTTGACATGTGAGCCTGCTAATAAAAGTGGCCGGGCGCACGTGCCCGTAGCCATTCACACCATCTAAGCAAGTGTGTCCGTGTGGTCATTATGTCAGCATGATGGGCCCGAGCCCTGCAACATCACTGTGTGCTGTCTTCAGCGGACGATACCATGTCACCTCAGCAGTGGCTGTGACCTTGGACATGTAGCTTCGCCCGCCCCCCCTGCATGCACAAGCGGCGTGTGCTGGTCCGGCATACGTCAGGTCAGTGCAGGCGTGTGCTGATTCGGCAGGGGGATCAGGGCGTGGCTCTGGTCTGGCCTTGAGCAGGAAGTGCGGTAAGCGTGTCTCTGTGTTGGAGTGTTGTCACCACCGGGGCCACAGTAGTCGATGTTGCAATGTACCATGCACCAGGAGGGCGGACCCGCACGTACAGGGAAATGTAGGAGCGCAAGACCGCTAGGGGTCTTGGCTCATACATGCCAAGTGTTATGTGTATCAGTCCTGCGGCTGCATAAGTCAGATGCCTAGCCTCATTCGCAGCGCGCTCACAGCCAGCCATGAACTGTACACCTGTGTCCGCCCTGTCCAGACCATTGGCCTACACTCACGTGGCCGCACAGCCTCAATGGCCAGCTTCACGGTGTCGTTGGCATGCCGCTGGACATGCGCAGCCAGGCATGACAATGGGGTGCCATAGGAGTGCATGTGATACAACCGCGCAGCGCACACAAGTGTGGGGGCTCATGGGAGGGAGGAGCAGCTGTGAGGCAACGTGACATCCAGTGTGGCCGCTCATGTGCCACGTGCTCGGCATATCATCCATGATTCCCTGGGTCGCAGACATCCCACCCCACCCACGACAGGCCTCTGTACATCTCCTGTATGCAAGCAGATGGTAGGGTTACTGTAGGGATGAAAGGACCTTTGTCTGAACTATCAGGCGGAAGCACATCTGCAGCTTCGAGCTGGGACTTGCATGTGCCCAGCACCCCCTGACAGATACGATAGCATTTCCTGGCGACTCCCACACTACGCACTGCCCAACGTGAGACCAACCTGTACACATCCCACACACAGAAGTCCTTGGTCGTAGTTAGCGTGCGTGAAATGGCCTTCACATATACTCCCACCCCAGGCCTGCACCCGTTGCACACAGACACTGCTCATTGATCTGAGCTGTGGCATTTCATCCACAGGACTGGTGCGGGTCAGCATGGTGCCGCTTCAAGCAGAGCCACTGACGCAATGGCAGGACATCCCGGACACATGCACGACTCCAGTCACGTGGACCGGTACCGTGCACGTCTGCTGCATGTACTGGGGGCACTGCCATTGGCAGTGCTGCGGATCAGTTACCGGCTAAGCTTCCGCCTTGCCAACGTCACCTGCGTTCAGCCTGTGTTGCATTGTCGCTCGTGCATATTCGAGTGGACCATGGATGTCTGCCTCTCCAACGTAACGGTAGCTGACCTGGATTTCGACGTGTGTGTGTGCCCCCTGTTGGCCCACGACCAGGAGTGTCACTGTGATGCCCGTTTATGCCATGCCTGGATGATTGGCATGCATGCTGGCAACTGGACCTGGGAGATTGCACGACTCGTCGTGTGCAGTGACCACATTGAGCCGCTCCCCTATTGGGCTTTAGTGCCAATTGGGGCCAGGGGTTGGAGTGAGCACATCTGTCCGGGACAGCTGATGGGTTACGTCACTGACATGTTAGATCTAGACGACAACGAGCTCTCATTGGAAATGTTGGCCTACGCTGCTGCACTCGCGTTCATGGACGAGTGACAACGTACCTGCAACCACAACTGAATGTGACCCATTGCACGTGTCCCGACGCCTGGTTGTATGTTGGGGATCTGGTCACATGTCCCAAGATGACAGTGCACATGGCTGCATTGGCCTGGACTCCGGATCCATATGCGGACAACCAACGCGGGTTGGCACTGACTTGTGTGGGTGGACATGGGCGCTTTCCAACGTTCCTCATTCAGACATGCTGCTGCATTGGTCTGCATGTCGTGGCACTTCTCTTGGTCGTACTGACACGCAATTGTTGATAAAGTTTCCGCACCTTCACTTGTCTCCAACTGTGATGAGTGTTGATTTGTATGCCAATGTGTGTGTCACGGCCTATCTGGGTCCCTGCCATACATGCATTGCTACCCCATCAGGGCTGTGGGTTTGTACTTGTGCATTATCATGTCCCTGTTTCGTGCTTTGCCAGATGCGTTCGGCCATTTACCGGCCACAAGCGGGTGCACTTGTGTCCTGTGTTCGGTTGTGCAAATGTTGGTGTTTGTGCCACATTATGTTCGATGTTGGGGTGCTCTGCTTCCTATGTGAGTGCTGCATTGTGTGTGAGATGTCCCTTCAGCTCTGATTCGGCTCACACTTCTCCCTTTCAGGCAGTGTGGTTTTCACTTCTGTGCTTGTTCAGTGGTGTGATATTGCCGAGTTGTGTGACTTGTGCTTTTGGTTGGTGTTGTTACTCTTGGGCATGGTTTGTCTGCTGTTGTGCTGTGCTTAATTGTGCATGTGTGCCATTGTGCCCAACTCCCCCGTCACCCCAGTCCCTGGTCGTTCCTCTCCCTGTTGCTGTTGTGTCTGTTGATTTTGAGCAGTTTCCGGTCCCTGACTCCTGCCACCATCTCCAGACTGATGTGGTGGACACCATTTCCTCCATGTCATCCAGCTCCTGGTGTGGCGCTGGACTCCCACCTCCGGTGTGCATTGCTGCCTTCTGGTTGTTGGAGTGTTTCTGCTTGTTTGTGCGTTTCGCACCATTCCAGCTGTTCTGGTTTTCTTCCATTGTCCTCCTCCGCTCTCCGGCTGCATTCACCTTGTCCACGATGGACTGCCATGTACAATGTTTTGTTGCCAATGGGGCTTGTGTACTAGCTCCGGCTGCCTCCATTGTGCTTCGCTGTTGTTTTCTGTTTGGTTTGTCTTCCTTTTTCATGCTTTTGTTGTGCTTATTCCCGCCTGCCGTGTGTGTGTCGCAGGCCTGGTGCTGCTTATCGCTGCTTTCCTCATCGCGAATGGGCTCATCGCACGTTTTTTGGTTTTGGGGTTTGTGTTTTTATCTCTGTCGAGGTGGTTGTATCGCGGACATTGGCCGCATTTTCGGCAAACTATCGCATGGTACTGCCGTGTTGTGAATTCCACGTTAACACGGGGTTATTTTCCCGCGCTAGACTGCAATGTGTAAAGTTGCTTTAATATTTTTGGGAGATGTTTAGCGCACGTTCTTGTGAATATCCCCCAGAGTCCATTGAACCCTTGAACCCTTACAAACACCATATTGTAAAGAATGAAAAGCAAACTTAAGGGAAAGTGACGTGTTTGGGAATGTGGGTGTTAGAAACGGGTAGCGTGGTGCAGAGCGGGCGGGCCAAACTCCGGAGGAAATGTGTAAAGCATCTGCGCAGCACACTCACAGGCGACACACCAGGCACACTACAAAAGGAGACCACACCAGGTTAGGTGGAAAAAAACAGCATATGTATTATGCAGAACATGTTAGGATATTATCACAGGTGCAGATAACTGTGCCAACCGGCACCGGGTAGCAGTTCACAGGGGGACTATTTACAAGGCAGGGCCAATCGGGCCGCTGCCAGAACCATCACCAGGACAAAGAAAGAATAAATGTAAAGTCCATCAGCATTAGGACACATTGGCATCAGACCTGAAAGGAAAACATGCTTGCAGGCCAAGAGGCGTCACCTGAGGCATAAAGACGTCGTCCGGCATTGGGGAAAAAGCATTAACATTGAATGCAAAACCATCAGCAGTCAGCCTTAGGGGAAAAACATTATCAGTAACATAGAGCATTAGGCCGGAACAACCACAGTAGGCATAGACCTGTGAACATCACATTAAACATGCCCATTAGCATTGGCATAATCATAAGCATAGATGCAACATTAGGCAGGACTCCAACGATATAAGCCTGCGGGGGAAAACATTATCATTAGCATTAGGTATAAAAGCACACTAGGCACATCCTGAGCCTGGGGCATAAAACATGTGAACATAGGGCATAGAAACACATTTAGCATGTGGCTCCTTCTCCGCAGGAACCCAATAGGCCTACCATCAGCACTGCAAACCTGAGGGAAAAGCTTTAAGTAGCATCCTAGGTACAAATGCATTATGCAACCATATTATGCCATAAATCATATGGGGTAATAGGCCTCGCCAGCATAACCGCAGTTCGCCCCAGTCGGGGGCACAACACTGAGACTGGCCCCAGGCCAACTGGCCTCTCTCGGGGGCTCAAATGCCCTATGTCCCACACAGTCAGGGTTGGCTGCAAGGGTGGCGAAAACAAAGGTGCGCAAAGCGCTAGGGTAGGAGGGTCCCTCACTCCTCTCTCTTTCCCTTCTGGGTAATCCAATGCCCCCAATGCGTGGCAGCTGCCCCCTGTCTTGCGGGGTAGCTGGGTAAACCCAACAAGCACTGGCGCCAACAATGCAGCGATGGGAGCCCCACTCCGGGCTCTAACAGGAATCTGCCCACAAGAACACTGGCACGGTGGAGCCCCTCTTCTGGGACTCTAGAATTTCCCAAAATGCCTCTGTCGTGCAGCTGAGGGAGGAAACAAGTACTGGGCACGTTGGAGCCCCCTCCTATGGGACTCTAAACACAACCAATGCCCTCCAAAGAATACTGGCACCGGGGGCGGGCACCGACAATGTGCCCCGACACACCCCCCAACCACAGGATGACTGAGCCCCACTCACCGGCAGTCTGGGGCCCCTCTGGATGTCTCTGCAGTCTCCGGGTCCCGCTTCTGGGCCCTCTCCTGGCTTCACCCTCAGCGGAGCCTTCTCCTCGTCAGCAGCGCGGAGGGGCAGGCACCGACAATGTGCCTCGGGCCCCCTCCGCCGCAGTATTCCTCCTTGGCAATTTACATATAGCGCTCACGAGGCGCTAGGCGGCAGGAAAGTTCTTGGGCTGAAATTAAGTTGTAGCGCCCACAAAGCGCTAGGTCCCACACCATAAAGTGATAGCGCTCCCCTTCACTGGCAATGAAATATAGCCCTCCCGAGGCGCTAGGGAGCAGGCAGGAAGGCACAGTCACTGGAAATATAGCGCTCTCGCAGCACAGCGCTGCAGATGTCAGCTCCTCACCTCCTGGGCAATAAGATAAAGCGCTCTTCTCCAGGCGCTAGCCAGCAGGCAGGGATGGTCAGTCACTTCAAATGTAGCGCTCCTCTTCTGCTGGGCACAGTTATAGCACTCTCGCAGCAAGCAGAGCACAGTCAATGCAAATATGGCACTCCGGCAGCCCAGCGCTGCAGGACCCACGCACCTTCTTCTCCTGGGCAGGGCTGGAGGCAGCGCTCTCCTGGTGCAGGAATAAGGTTGTAGCGCTACGTCCCACAAAATAAAGTTGCAGCGCTCCTCTTCCCCTGTGGCACAGTTATAGCGCTTTAGCAGCACAGCGCTGCAGGCATCAGCTCCTCTCTTTTCCTGGGCAGACCACGTGCTCACACGGTGCTAGGCAGCAGGCAGCTGGCAGTAAGATATAGTGCTCACCAGGTGCTGGGCTTAGGACGGCAGGAGAGCAGGCAGGCAATACTGGGCAAGATCAGCAGGCAGTGGGTACTCATCAGAACAGGACATCAGCTCCTAGAAGCAGTCATCTCCCATAAAGTGGCACTCCTCCTGACACAGCAGGCTTCACTCCAGTGAAGGGCTCTCACTGGCCCTGTGGACAGCGGAGGGGTGCAGATGGGCACAGGGGCCAGCACACAGGCCCAATGTGGCGGTACCTCCTGGCAGAGTGTCCCCTCTCAATCTAGTCCACGCTCCGTCTGAGCACATGGAGGCACAGCCCCCCTCACCCCACCTACCAGAAAGGGCTGGAAGCTTCTGGAAGGTTCCCTGGGAAACCGGTCCCAACTGGTTTAGGGGGAGGTGTAGAGCACCCTGGGTGCCAGGCTTCCCTCCAAAAGCTGAGGGGTGCTGGGAAACAAACAACTAGACCGCCAACTCACCTCAGACAGGCGGCACATGTGCAGACAGGAAGGGCGTCCATTTTAAAAGTAACATTTTACAAAGGTGCATTTCTACAATGGTGGAAATAAAGGTGCGTACACCATTGCACAGCATTTATTATTTTCAGTTCAGACACACCATGTCAGTAAAAAGGCTAGGGGGAAAAGCGAAAAATTCAGGGAAAAAGGGCCAAGTCCAACAGTGGGTCAAACAAAACAAATGTGAAAGAGTTGTGAAAAATTCAGAAAGGAGGACAGCATGCCTCAGCAAATACCAGGACTGGTGTAAAGGAAAACAAGTTAACTTCACGGCTAAGATAGGATTGGTTAGAAACATGGGACACAGAGTTGAAACAAAGGCAGGTGAAAGAAGAAAAATAAAGTAGGGAGGTATTGGCTGCCCCTTCCAGAGAACAGTTTCGATTGAGTATAGTTATAAACATCAAATATGAAAATGTGTGAGAAAACACCTAGGGCTAGATGCACAAAGTGTTTTTGCGTTTGCAAATGGCTCAATTCAGAGACTCGGGCCATTTGGGGCTGCAAAAATGCTTTTTCTGATATGCAAAGCCCATTTTGAGTTTTGCGATTCAGTATTTGGAAGGGGCATGTTGAGGGTGTCCCTTCCTAAGACTTTGGTATGATCGCATTTCAGGTCACAAAACATTCACAATTTACCCTCAACTCAAAGTTAGAAGCAACTCATTTACAAATGGGAATGCGTCCCCAAGCAACCCCTTCCCCTTTGAGATGGTTGGGAAAATATTTTTAAGTGGTCCAAAATGAAACTTCAAAACACATTTTTTACTTTTTAAACACATCCCGTTTTCCTTTAAGGAATTAGAAGCAATAACAGACATGGTGTCTGCTGACCCCAGCAGGCCACCATCCCTGTGATGACAGTGAATTGTAGTGGGTGACAATGTGTGACCTACCTCATTAATGTGCATGAGGTAGGTCTATTTGTGACCTACTCCAAATCACTAAATGAAACTCCACAAGTTTCATAGATAAGGAATTGTGATTTCCTATTTGCGATTTGCAAAAAATTGCAATTAGCTAATCGCTATTCCTATTTCGTACATCTAGCCCCATGTCTCTAAAAAGCTAAGGACAATGAATGTTTAATGTTCCTTTTGAGATCAGGAGAGTGTGCTGCATTTGAAATTCAAGGTTGTGAGTTTTCCCAGCTATTGCATGAGAGTCTGGCTAGGACTGGCAGAGAGCTTGATATGACATTGGGGCCCAGATTAATAATAAATTGTGGTTGCACAAAGTGGCATACAACCATGAAAAAGTCTTGCAATCGTATTAATTTTCCAGCGCAAAAGTTCTTTTCGCTGGAAATATTTCCCATTTCTCAGCATAAATAGCACTTTAGCCTACTATGTGTCACATTTTGTCAAGGGTGGTTAATGGGGTGTAACTTGGATGTATAAGTGCAAACACCCATAATTTCTGAGCAGAGCCTGATTTACCAAGATAGGCTAATTGGGCTTTACATCGAAATAGCATACTTCCTTGAGGCAAAATGTAAAAGGGGAAATGCTTTAATTTCTCAAAACAACCCACACGTTGCAAGTGTACTGCAGTGCACAGAAAACATCCATGCCCAGGCTTACTAATATTGTGCATTGGGGATGAACCACTTTTGTGGTGCAGCCCTGACGTAAAATCCATGTTGGATTTTACCAAGCCATGCAAATCAAGATTTGCATGGCTTTGAGTGGGACTTTATCCCAAAAGTAATGCAACTCGTAGTATAGGGCTGCCTTACATCACCTTACGTCAGGGAGGAGTTACATGGGTGGAGCACAGGCGTTCCCAAGCATCCACCCATGTATTTTGATGCAAACTCATATTAACTAAAGTCAATAAACATGGTTTTGCAGCACAATGATGCCCCTACCGAAAGCTGGCGTAGCATGGAGAAATACCTTTATTCCAGCTTGCTACTTTCAATTTGAATGTGTGCTGTATTCTGCACAAAAACTATTCTGACCACAACACATGCACCCTTGCGTTGTGGCTCAAGAGTGCCTGCATTGGGGGAAGGCAGCCAGAAATGCAAAAGAGAGCAGAGCTGTGCTATATTTTAGTAGCTATGTCACATTTCTGCTCTTGCCCTTTAATGCAACACAGAGCAGCAAGTTCCCTTGCTGTGTTGCACTGCGTCAAAGTTTAATAAATCTGGGCCCCAGTGTGTAGGATTGCTTAGAGAGTGCAGCAGCCAAAGTGTTACGCTGCATTACATAAAAAAATAATTAATCTGGGCCTTGGTAGTTGTTGATCTAAATCTTAGTTTTCTGACAACTGGGTTGTTTGAGGGTTTAGTGAGATAAGCAGTCACTCATAGATATGCAGCAGTAAGTTTGTGGGAAGCATATTGTAGATTTACTCTGGTGTACATGGCAAGCCAATCAAACTCTAACAGGGCTGATGTAATGTGGTGACATCTTCATATCCGACTTGTGAGATAGACACAAAAGAGCAATACTTTTTAAGGGAGCAAAGAGGTCCATTAGAAAGTAACAAGAATGAAATTTACACCAGTCCGAACCCCTTTCAGAGGGCCACAGGGCACACAGGGGCTACTGGGCCCAACCATGGTGTTTGAGCCCTTTTACTCCTCATGTCCAGAGGCTTGACCTACTATGGATCCTGAGCACCTGGGCCAAGTACCCCTTCGGCACTTCGCTCACAGTGGTAGATGTGACCAAGCAGTCAAAGGCTCCCTCGGGGGGGGGGGGGAATTGTACATACAGGTTAGCGAACATGACTCATAACTCAAAGTACACTCAGTAATATCAATAAATCAATGTCCAGCCAATACTTGTTTTTATATTAAAAAATAAGTATTTTATTTCTAACTCTACACATTCAAAGAAGTATTATGACATATGTAAGCAATAACACAACCCCCTTGGGCTCCCAACATCAGAGCAAAGTCCTCCCAACTTCCTCCGAAGTACACAGGACAGAAGAGGGAGCAGATCTCAGTGCTCAACTTCGACCCCCAGGTCCCATCTTCAGTTTTCCTAGGTGATGGCCCCAGTGGCATAGCTGGGGTGGCGGTGGGGGTGGACCGCCCCAGGCGGCACAAGTTTTAGGGGCAGCGGCGGGCCCCCTCCCTCCGCTCCTACCTGCGTCCGATGCGGCCGCAAGAATCGCCAGCTCCCCCTCAAACCCCACCACTCCTTACCTGTGGCTGATGCAGCCGCATTAATAGCCAGCATCCCCCAGCTCTTCGATGAGGCTGCCACGGATGGCAAACGCAGGGGCCGCCACGGGCGGCCTAAGGCCTAGCTACGCCACTCGATGACCCTAACTTGACAATATTCGGTACTGGCAGCCCCTCCTGGCATACGGATTTGCCATGGGACCCACTGGCAAGGCATAGATTTCTACGGTGCAGCCACCTATACTACGGCGGAACCTCCTGGCATATGGGGTTGCCGATAAGGTCCACGCAAGTCTTGGTGCTTTGCTGATGCAATCACTTCTACGATGGCCTCCTATGGCAGACGACAACACCGCAACAAGGTGGTACAGGCTTAGCGTTCCCCGCACAGCACTCAATTCACAGCTCAGTCCACTGCAGCTCACTCCTACTATACGGGGGTCACTGAGTTAATCCTGCACATGGGCAACAATTTTTTCGGAGCACAGCAGTCTCCTCACACTTCGCATTGGGAGTCCTCTTGCCAAGGCTCCCCACTGGACACCGCTCTTTCGGATGCTCTCCTCTTCCACATAGGCCACACTGGTCTTGGCAAGCAAGCAGGTGCTAGTGCTTCAGGCTTCAGGCAGGTGGTGTTGGTTTCTCTGGGTGATGTCCCCTCACCCAATAGGGAAAATAGTAGGCCTTGGCCCCCAGTCCTGGTCACAGGCTGAAGTCTTGCAGAGCTTCCTCTCCTTAAACAGCCTATCTGGCTGATGACAAATTTTGGGGACTCACCCTTCCCTTCTTATAGTCTATTTCCAGACCTCAAATGTGATTTAGGGTCTGGGTCTTTGAAGTTTTATGTTTGCTTTCTGCTTCTTTTTATGTGTACACTTTTCTCTCTCTACTTCCTCTGGAAAGGCTGTCTGTCACAGCAGGAGAGACTCTGAAGCTGATAGTTCCACAACACAGGCCATTTGAGTGACTAGAGTTCACACCTGGATGTCAGCCACAGTGATATGTGCATCACAGGGTTAATCCTGGGCTCCCAGCACCGCTCTTTATGATTCCCTTATCATCGCTAGCTTCTTCCAGAGATGTGTCCAGGCCCTTACTTTGTGATATATCACTGAATCAAAGAGCACCTTTTTGAAGAGTACAGGGGGAGTCTCTCTCTCCCTTCCTCCAGTGTTTCCCATCCAGCTCACAGGAATGCAGCAATACACAAATCTGTCTGAGGGGATTCCTCTACTCCTAATGTCTGCACCAGGCAGGTCTGGGCTTCCCAAAATGGAACCCAGTATCCCCCATTCAATGTACCATTACTAACACACTTGCACTCAGTGTATGGCCATAGCACATACATTATCCCTTTCTGTTACCTCCATACACTGTGCCCTCACAGACATACATACATTCAGCCCATACATTCATTCTGTGTATTCTGCTTAGTACTGTAGCCTCTCATTATTGTGTCATGTTGTGCTGTTTGCGAGCACACACACTGCTAGCACACACACTCACTATGTGCGTGATGCACACTGTACGCTTCATGTATTGTACTCCTTGCACGCCCACATGCACCTAGTATATGCACCCATTGCGCACACACTGCACAGCACTACATCTCTCATGTAATGTATCCCTCACAGGTATACATACATCCTGTACATGCACTCACCATGCATGGACTGCACTGCACTACTCTGACCTATACTGTGCCCTTCCCAGGCATAGATTCATCCATTGGAGTATCAAATTTCTGTGCTGCGCAGCACTTTACATCCAACTGTTGTAGGCCAAGGATGAGTTAAGCACACAGCAGTTGAACGTTAAAAAAATGGTGAGTGAGTCTGTAGACCTTACTCCAATAACACTGGGTAAAAAGGACCTATTCACTCCTACTGATCACTACACAGTATGTGGCCACCACCACACTCATGCTGCTTAACTTCTGATGAAAGCAGAAGCCTTCCACCACTATGAGGGTAGCGCTTTGGGTGCCTCTCCTGGGCCAACAAGACCACAATCCGTGAGACAGGCCTATGTCATGGCACCCATTCATGATCCGTGTTTGCCTGTGACAACAAAAATCTGCATTAGGGATCCAGACCACAGCACAGTTGGGTACAAAGGGCAGGGGTTCACTTCCTTTACCATGCAGAGGACTTTTTCATCCCAGCAACATCATATATTGGTGGGGAGATGACCATTGCTTTTTATCTCACTTATACTGCTGTTTGAACTCCAAATATTTATTTGGTTCCATTCATTTTCAGTTATTCACCAAATGTTAGCAATTTGCTAGCTATACTTTGTAAATTTTAGAAATGTATTATTAATGACTAAATTCATTCACTCCTACCACTTTTCACTGAGTCATGGGTTGCAAATATTCTTCACTTCTTCGGACTTCAAAAACCGCACACAAATATCATGGTCTTGAATGTTCTTGTGACAGGTAAAATGATATATTGAAGGTAATTAACTAAGTGGAATTTTTACCTGACTGTTTACAGTTCTAAGACAGTGAAAAATGACCTAGGCAAAATGGGCAGGACAGAGCTGTATCTTATACCATGTGCTGGCCCAAGCGGGCTATAACCCATTGCGTAAATAACTTGCAAACACCTTACATTTCAAGAATGGCAAACTGGAGCGTGAATGAATGGATAAAAAAGCAATATTAGAAATAAAACAAAGCAGCCATGAAAGGTGTGATCTAGGAACAACAAAGGCTAATGTATATCACCATCGTTCATTGCTCAGTACCGCCAGAGTAATCTTACCAAAAATAACTGCTGAAAAATGCATGTATTCCAGAAAGAATTCTATTACAGATTAACCTTTACTGTCTGAAATTGCACCACCAGTAATTCACGGGAAGACAGTGACAAAATTTCCTTTACTCTAGAGAATGTACACCATGAGCCATCATACAAAGTAATCAAGTGCAGGGTTTAGTTGTGCAATAGCTTTGACAGAAAACCAATAATCTTTTCTTCAAATCTGATTCTGACAGTTGCAGGATGATTCAAAATCCCACTGCTCTTCCTGTATGAATAATCAACCCTGAGAAATGTTTATAAAGACCAAATATCTTAAATATTTATAATTATTAAAACACAAAAATTTCCGAGAACCTAAAGCTTTGCAATGTACTGAAATAAATGATTCCTCGAAGTGAAATATGAAGCAAAGTTTTATTAATTTATCCCTTGCAATACAGAGTATACCATATGCAGAGAATACAATATTTCCAACGGAAGATTAGCCCTCTATGGGAGAAATAAGGCCCAGATGGACAAAGCTTTTTTGAGGTGTCAAACTGACCGATTCACAGAATCGGACGAACAAGGTGTCCCTTCTGATTCGCAGTGGTATCTATTAATGTTTTGCAACAGAATTATGATTGCAAAACATGAATTTTTTACAGACTACTGAAAGGTGGTGGTAATCATTTACAAATGAGATGGAGTCCCCATGGGAACTTTTCCTGTTTAACAATGTTAACAAAATAATTAAGAACAGGTACGGGTCCCATGGGCCCTTGACTACTCTTAAAAAACGAAACCTAAAGGTTTCATTTATCTTTTGAAATGCAACCTGTTTCCTTGAAGGAAAACGGGGTACATTTAAAAGAAAACAGGCTTTCTTTATTAGAAAGCAATCACAGATATGGTGGTCTGCTTACCCTAGGAGGCTACCATCACTGTGATTGCTGTGATTCCTAGAGGGCCACAAATGGCGACATACCTCATTAAAATGCATGAGATAGGTTGATGTGTAGCCGCACTACGAATCACTATGTTCAAAATGATTATTTAGTACATTAGGAATTACAATATCCAAATAGAGATTTGCAATTTGGATTTTGCTATTCCTAATGTTAGCAATGTTAGTACATCTGTCTTGGTATGTTCCCTAACCTAGGCCTAAGTAGCAAACAGACCTTTTACCTACATTTGACCTACCTTTGCTCTCCATAACGGTTCTAGCACTAACCTTTTAGCCAGCTATGTGCTGAATAAATGTCGATTGGTTTGCTTGAAACTAGCCTTATTATGCATAGGATTCTTAGTAAAATCCCCTGCACATGAGGTACATAACAGAATTAACATACTCTGTACAAAAGTAATCGCAATCTTCATCCTAGGGCGACAGGACTACTTTACATAATTACAATGATTGATTTAGGCTCATCTACATAATCGTTCTAACAACATATCAATTGTGGTAGAACCTACAGGCTACCTTTTTGGTATGAAAGAACTGCATCTTCACTAATTAGTGGGAGGGGACGCTTCCACGCTGACACAAGACATTGAGGTTCCTGCACACTGAAGCTTCCACACGCAGTGGCCTGACATCCCTTGCGTGGTATCCAATTCGTGACCCAGACGGGGTCCTTCATTCTCTCCCATCAGGTAATGGGGGTTGGTTCTTTCCTAGGGGATTCTTGGCTTTCACCCACATACATGCTAGGTACACTTAGCTATGGTCCGCATCATTAGAGTACGCTTGATTACTGTCATGTTTATATGCCTGCATATATTTGCTGTTTTAGCACCATGGTAGAACTCTACCTTCTATTTACTCTTTTGGTGCTTATAATCTCTTACGTTAGCTTCTGTCTATTGATTGTCGCAGCTAACATGTTTTATATTAGAATGACGCTGGTTCAATAAATGCTTATTGAAAAACGTCCCCAACGTTTATTCTGCATATGTCTCTGAGGCTAAGTGAGCACTATTGACTGAGCGAAAAGTACTGCACTGTTTCCACGATGCCTGAAGGGTCAAGGGTTTTCATGTTCGATGGTTGCCAGAAACTATTTGTTCATTGCTAATGTTAGGGGGCTTGTGGTGGCATTGTGAGCTAGCTGGTTTATATCCTGCGGGGGTGTCCGGAATCAGTTTTGGCACCAAACCCTTAGTTTATGTTGTCTAACAAACATGCAGATCCTATGTTTTTATAGGAACTACACAACATGGCGCCACCACCGTTGGTTTGGTTCTTATTTAACAGTCAAATCTGAGTAGTTCAGTCGTGCTTTCTCCGAGACCCCTTCCCACTTTTGACCAGAGACGTCTGTAGTGAGAAGGGAAATCCACCTCAGCAGAGTAGGTAAAACCTATGCATTGGCTGTAGGTTATGCAAGCTTGAAGGATTGAAATGTCCCACACTGTGCAAAACCTTATCTCTTTTCCTTACTACTTTCTCCACAATGTCTGACAGTAGAGACGACATTGCGGATGCAGGGAAAGAAGAGCAGGAAGTTGCTCTTAACATTACAGAAAATTGCAGACATGCAATTACTAATAAATTATTACAATACGGTGGTAGTGCTACCTTCGTGATTGAGGCAAACAAAGCATTCAGGACAGAGGTATTCTATTCTTGTGTCAAATTCTGGCCTGCAGATGCATGCACACAGTTGTTTCATACTTACATTGAAGATGACACACCTGAAGAATACTTCCATACGTGAATGTAGTAGTCCTGTTAACGTACCAAGAGCATATTAATTGGTTTAAAGGCATCCTCCCCCACACCACAACAAATGTGAGAGTCAGTCTGCTCAGCAGAGAAGGAGCAACCTGGCCGGTCCTAGCTGCTTACACACCGCATCCAGAGATTGATACATTGCCAGCAGCAGAATTACATACACTTTACAGAGACATAGTAAAACTATACAGAAACCTTACACAGTTCGTAATGCGAACAATTACAATTCAACCTGCGCGGATTACTCAAGCTGGACAACATCAAATGACTGCGACAAATATCAGCCCACAAACGCTGAACTCGATTATGGGAAGAATGCCCACCAAGCAGGAGCATATGCTGTTCTGGATAGCACAGAAAATAACACAGCTTGAAGCAGTATTTCCCCACATGGGACAGTAGGAAAAACACAGAATACTATCAATTTGCTTGCCAATGGGAATAGCTCCCCCGATTTCACTGCCATTTATTCCAGAACTTATGCTACTCCCTCAATAGCAGTTATACCAGATGTATTGAAACAAATACAGAATGAATACGGGGAAGAACCTGCCCTGAACTTGGGGATGAAACTGATGGGCAATTTTGCCCAGGTATCAACAATTATGTTAGGTGACATACAAGGGGAGGCAGCAGCGGTGGCTATACGGCAACGCCTGAGGGAACTCACTCCTGCACCACAGGAGCGAGATCTACCTAAGATTATCGAAGAAACATATGCTTTGCTGGGTATAGATAACTCGAAAGCTAGACCTGGGAAACTACAAGTGATGGGTAATCCTCAAAAGGATAACTCAAAGCAAGCACCTGATGCTTCTAAAAAGAAATGGGATAACAAACAATAAAAAATAATAAACAGAATACATCATGATCACGGGGTGGGTCTCCTCAACAGGAGCCCTCTGAAAAAGATATAATCTTAGAAACCGTGATCATTTAAAAAAACCTGACAGGCATCAGGATACTGATACACTTTCCTCTCGTTCCTTTCAGTGTTCATCAAAACACTCGGAGAGGGAAGGACGGTCAGAACACAGATCAGAAGAGCGAATCAAGCCGAAAGGGGAGACACATCGCACTTCAGACTACATTATCAAACAAGAAGATGAAATCAAAACTAAACCTCAATTTAAAAAGAAGAAGGTATCTGGCCTTAAAATAGGAAATGCCGAGACTACTGAGGACTTTGCTTCTGAACGGGGAATGAGCTCTAACGATGCTAGACAGCGTAGCAGAAGTAACAATAGCTCCCAGAACCTGATGGAATTTCTGGTGACAGAAGCGTTGAATGAACATATCACGGTGGAGACACCGGATACAAGGGTAAGTGTCCCACATCATCTGTGCGAAATTACACTCCAAATGGAGGAGGACATACCCAGGAAAGCGAAAGGTCTCTTTTGTCAGAACTTGACATATAGATACGACATCCTTTTGACTGAAAGTGATTGGTTGCCTGAGTTTGTTATGGAGTGTCCTAAGAGGGAAGATGTAATTTTTCCGGCTTTCTACAACCTTGTTCCAGTCGCTTATAAATTCATACGCGCAGGAGTGGGCATTAGCACTAGCTCCGCACTTTACTGCAATCATGTAAGGTGGGATGCTGAGTCACCTCACAACGAAATACCATTAAAATCTAATCCTACTCCACAGAGACAGTACCCAAAAAAACATGACACACAGAAACAAGTCATTGAGATCTTACATCAACTTGAATACGAAGTGTGATTGAAAAGTGCACCTCTTCCATGAATAATCCTTTGTTTCTCGTAATGAAACCCAACAATTCATACCATTTAGTTTTAGACTACAGGCATTTGAACACATGCACATGAACATTTGCAGTACAAAATTCATGCAGTGCTGCATTAATGAATAACATTGTGCGGAAAAAATACAAACAAATACTAGATATCTCAAATGGATTCTTCTGCCAAAATATAGCACCTGGAAGCAGATATTGGACAGCATTATCGGCCCTCGGCTCTCATCGCCAATTCTGTAGACTGCCCCAAGGGTATAGGAATAGCCCTGGGTTGGTTTCAGCAAAAGTAACAGAGTTACTTCAAAATTGTGATGAGAAGGCATTCTCCTACGTAGATGATATTTATCTGACAGACGATGAGTTATTGGAACACTTGAACAGGGCAAACAACATAATTCTGGGGTTCGCCAATTTGGGCTACAAATTTAACTTTAATAAATCAAAAATTGCCCACCTCAATGTCATACTTTTGGGATATGAGCTACCAAGTGAAGGAAAAGCCTGGCAGCTAATTTATTAGAAAAATGTGCACTGCTCCAACCTCCAAAGACTCTTAAAAGATTACAATTGATTTTAGGATTCCTACATTATGGCATAACATACATCTTGGATTACACAGAAAGGGTTAAACCTTTATTACGACCTAATCAGACCTGATTTTTCAGTCTACCATTGGACACAGGAACACACAGAAATTCTCAGTTCCGTAAAAGCTGACATGATAGCTTCCAAACACTTACACACATGTGCAAACACCACTAATTTGGTGATCCGTGTAGTCGCAGGTCAATCAGGGTACACTTACATCACCTTCAATGAAGGCGAAATGGTACCCAGAGCGTACAAATCACATTTGTACACAAACGCTGAAACGCGTTTTGCATCTACGGAAAAGATACGGACAGCAGTACAAACTGCTGTAGTGAGAGAAAGAGAACTAGCACAGTGGAAATGCATAATTGTTGTGACTCCAGTACCAACCTTAGAGGCATTTATCAAAGCAACCGTTCCAAATGCAAAATCACTGCATCCACAATGGATACAATGGTATAATTCTCTCACTGTAACAGATGTGGACTACAAATTTCATTCTACATTATAAACACAAGCATTCCTGCAGTGCATACAAGAATATCCTCACCCGAATGAAATCCTGCCTCTAGAGCGGTATGAATACATCATTTATACTGACGGATCTGTCCAGCCTGCTGTAGGAAGTAAACAGCAATACAGCACAGCCTGTGCGATTGTGAAGGGATGTATGCATGACGGCAAGCTCTGTCCTAGGAATACACAGACTCAGTCTCTAGGATATTGTACGGCACAGCTGGCAGAACTAAAAGCCCTGATACTGGCACTACAAAATACAGTTCGGGAATTCCCCACACTCATTGTGTGCAATTCGCTTTATTGTGTCCAGTCATACAATGAATTTCTTCACTATTGGGACAAGAATCGGTTTAGAGATTCCAAAAGTTGCACAATAACGCAAAAGCTGCTTTGGGAACAGGCGGCAAAGCTAAAAGAATGCTTGCCATGGGCTCATGTAATTCACACATTGAGTCATCAGCATTTTGGTGTGCACGTTGAAGGCAATTCATTGACTGATGAAGCCGCCAAAGCGACAGTGCGAACTGCTGCCGTTGCTGCAATCACTTGTTCCAGCACGAGGATAGACGGACAAATACTGATAGCTGTAAACGCTATGCAACAGCTCAGCCTTGCCCAAAGGTTTTCCACTCAAGTACTCCTACAAGTTAGATGCACAAAACATTCCATATGCTCAAATTCCAGGAGTGGGGAATACAGTAATACCAAACATGGATCGCAGATTAGGATTAATTCTAGCTGCACACGAGGGTCTGGGTTCAGCACACGCAGGTATCGCAGCTACTGTTTCACTACTGAAGCAGCGTCATTGGTGGCCAGGTCTTGCTAAACAGACCAAGGGTTTTGTCCTCAAGTTTGACATCTGTCAGCAGATGAAAGGTTCCACCGTAGCACACCCACCTCAAACACCACTACTGATATCAGACAGACCCCTCGCATGTGTCTATTTGGATCACTTCGGCCCCCTACTCTTGGACAGGGCTTACAAGTACATCTTGGTGGCAGTAGATTCATGCTCTAGATTCCTGTGGGTTTGGCCTCAGCACTCAGCTGACGACTGAACTGTTATAAAGGATTTGCGATTCTTCATAGGGAGATACGCACATTACATTCCGACCGTGGCCCTGCGTTTAGCTCACAGGCTTACAAAGAAGCCTTGGAAAGTTTGGGTGTAGCATTGCGGTACTCCTCCCCATATCATCCAGAGGGAAATCTGGAGATGAAGAACCGGGACTTAAAGCAATTCTTAACAGCTGGAGCATTAGGCTCGGGTGAACAGTTGGTTCAATCACCTATATTGGGTCCAGTGGGCACTCAACAACATGCCAAGAAAATCCCTAGGGGGCTGTAATCCATTTGAAGTCCTGTTTGGGATAAGAATGTGGGTAACAGATCTCGACTGTGGCAGCACAGTGGCGGATGAAAAACCATTTGACATCAATGATCGTTTGCCTGTTTTACAGGAACTCAATGAATTCCTGGTGTTGCAAAGCAACGCCCAAGTAAAACACACCGCCACTAGAGAAGTGAAAGCTTTTCCGGCAAGACCTGCCTGGCTCCCAAAGATTACGGGCCTGGTCAGAGAAAAGATAGTGACAAAAAAGAGTTTGGGCCATCTTTGGGCTTATACCCATCCTGGCTTTCGAAGGAACAAAAACAGTATTCCTTCCACCCCTTGCCGGCTGCAAAGAGAAGAGATTCATCTCAATTGATTTGATCAAACCACACTATGTGGCCAATACTGAACAGTAGGCCGCATGGGCTCCTTGGTAGCCACCGATCTCCTCTCGCTACCATACAGGAAGTTCAGATGGAAAGATTAATAACATTTGAAGATTCTACTCTGCAAAGTGAAGGAGTTACCAACAATGAAATGCAACTTTTACCTGTTGAACATGAACAACATCAAACTTCAAATGACACACAGATCTCAATTCAGCCAAAGACCGAAGTCTATGTGAATATATCTAACCCTGGGCAAAGCACTACGCTACGCTCGCGTAGTTTGCGAAGTTTGCGCTACTTCGCACAACGCGAATTGCACGTAGCACAGTGCAAACACGCGTAGCATAGCGTAGTGCAGCGGTCATTTTTTGCTTGCTCGCGGTCCTCAACGTCAAGTTGGCGACCGCGAGCAAGCAAAATGACATCCCGGCGAGACTTTTTCCTCGTTCACGATCAGCAACATCAAGTTGCCGATCGCGAGCGTGGAAAATAAACCTCCCGGCGAGATTCTCAACGCGGGGAGGTCAGGTTTCTCATTGTGAGTGGTCGCGTATGCTCGCGACCGCTCGCGATGAGAAACTACCAGTCCGCGTTGAGAAAGCTGCCGCTCGAGTAAAAATCTACTCGAGCGGCAGTAAAAGACAGCTCGCACTGTGCAAGATGCCGTTTTCAATGATTGCACAGTGCGGACAAGCATCCGGCACTGTGCAATCATTGCGAACAGTGCACTACGCAGTTCGCATAGTGCTACGCGTAGCTCGCGTAGTGCGAACTGCACTTTGCGTAGCTTTGCGTAGCGCTACTTCGCGAACTACGCCCAGACTTAAATATATCTCGAATGGAGGCATCTGCCAGTTCCACAAAACCTGCTGAGCTACCAAAGATAGATCGGAATGCATCTGGCTACTTCATCTATTTTGATGATTTCTCATCGGATCCAAGTGAACCCGAGTTGCCACACCGCCTGTTCCCCACAAACAACGAATTTGTGATTTCTACCTTTGGCTGAAAAAGACTTACTTTGTTTCACCCTGGCTACAGCTCTGGATTGCAATTGGTCTACTGTTCCTAGTCCTTTGGATTGGTATAGTGACTGTCTTTTTCTTACTCCTGAATGGACACTACCTCCCAGAACGCTCTGCAGCACCACATGTGAAAACTGCATGCATCATCATACCGTGAACAGAGGGACATGTCCTTAGTGAACATTACAGCAGTTACAGTTCCTAAAGAAATAGTTTGGGATAGAGTTTCCTAAGATGTGTATGGTCCTACTGAACTTTTAAGAATACCTCATTTGTTCAAAATGTCTCTGAACAATATCATCACCTCTAGTACTTTCTCTGATGATTGGGACATTGAAACTGTGCATACTATGCTGTCTGATTTACAATAATCCACTGCATTTTCAAATGATGAATTGTATGATGGTACATCTAATTTTGACACCATGTTTTGTTACCAACACTATGGTTACCATTTTTTGCATAAAACAAGTATCCCACGTAATGTTTTCAGTTACCATCAATGGGAACACTGCCCAACACAGCCAAAAGCTAGTTCAACAACATTCGCACAGACATTTGCTCATTGTTCTGGGTTTAACATTTCAGAACTGGCCTCGTATTACTATAGGCTTGCACATACACCTACAAAGAAAAATATGCTCACTAACACTAAGCTCATATACTCTGCTTCCTTTCTTGCCCAGCTCTCTGTACATGGGTTAGACTTTTAGAAAGACACTATAGACACTAAATCTGTCTGGGGACTAAAGAATGGCAAGTTCAGGGAACTGAGGTCTTATTTAGAGCATGCCTCCTGCCACATCAAATGATTTTCTTGAACGACACAGTGCAACAGACTTCCTGTCTTAGGCTAGCCAAGATCAAGGATTTGAACACACCTCAGATTCCCTCGCTTACACACTTTGAGGGTTGGCAAAACTATACACTACACAGTGAGGATACATTAGATGCCATACTACACAATGGTTCTTACAATTCATCAGACCCCAATTGGAAGGAATGGTTGGTTTGGCCTTTTAACACAAATAGGTGTCAGTCAAGATTCAGGGGTACCACCGAAGTGTTTAGTACCCATAGGCCTGATCAGCGCTATGTTCAATCAGAACACTCAGAACATCTTACAGTGTTGGGAAGTTATGCCCAGAATGGCTAAAGATCTTGCCACTGTCCCAAGTGAAATAACACTTGTCCCTTCTCATGGATGACATGGACCTTAGGGATTTTTTGTTAGGTCCCCAGAAGTCACTTCTTGTATGCTATTTACAATGAGCTATGAAAAATCTCTCAACAGGAGGCTGCTAAGAGACTACGTGAAATAGATCAGGTTAACCTTGAAAAGGCCTTGGCTGTGGCCGACAATGGTATGATCACACTATCATCCAGAATTTATTCACTGGGCAACATTGTGTCTTCTGCATTAGATATAATGGAACCGGAATTGTCTACTCTACAACATGGACAATCGCAATTGCGGTCCATTATATTGCTAAGCTGGACGCTGCAATCATTGCGTTCTGGCCATGTGATCTGGCGTTACATCAACAGTATAACTCTGTTTTCCACACGTAAAGACAGATCGTAATGGCACGAAGAGATGCAAAATATAACATGTTGCACACTGAAAGATTTAACCAGTTACCTTTTACCATGGCTAAGTCACCTTTCACAGAATGGTTAATCCATGTCTATATTACACTGCCAGTCATGACTTTCCTATTCCAATACTGTCTCCTGTATCACCAGGTAGGCAGATATGAAGCGCTAGGAGAGGGGTACATACACGAGTACTGGGCATTACCATACAGATTTAGATGCAGGAATGGGGACACTGAAGTATTTCTCAGCGGTTCAAACTGTAAAAGTGCTTTAAGTGGGTTCTTAGTTTGTAAGGACATTTCGCTTCACGGGGCCTGTAATGCTTCGGTTGCAAACTTGTCCTGTTACTTGAAGGGTTCTCCAGCGGTGTTCGAGCTGCTCTCGGATGGGAGATTTTTGATGCTGAATGATCAGGGCTGTTGTGGGATGGTACCAGGCATCACATATCTGGTCACATTGAGTTCCAGGGTTACTTGTTGTATGCAATTATTTTTTCCACTGACCCACACGGTTAGGGAAGCAACGCTATGGCCTTCATGAAATGTTTCCTTTATACGGTTTGATTCTCTGAGCAGACTGAAAGCCATGCTTTTTCAGGAAGATGTGGCCTTAACTTCAGCCCAACAGACGTTTGATCTACAGGTTGCAAGGTCTTCATCTGAGATAGAAGCACTAGGCCATACGAACGTCTCGTTCTATTTCAGGGAAATGGTTCATCGTATCTTTAACATGTCTGATACTTGGGAGATCACGCACCTATTTAAACGTATAGGTTCTGGACTGTTGAGCACCTTTCAGACAATCTTGGGAGTCATTCCAGCATTCATACACTGCGTATTGAGAAGCCTTTTTGGAGGGCTTCCGCTGGTCCTACTACTTGTAGTGGGTATCCTGGTTTTAATGATCCTGCTCCGCAATGTTCATTGCAGTTCATCTAGAGATTGAAAAAGCACCGCTGGTGCATGTTGTCGTGAACGCATGGTGCTTCATCTGGGCACACCTCGGCTTCGGGATCTAATCGAGCATTGGTTCCTATCATTCAGACAAGTCTGGTTTGACTGCATCTTGCCTGTGTTCCGCTGCCTGTTTTGCGGGTACGAATGCGTGTTGGACTTGTGTCTGACCCTTACATCGGTTGCGCCACCGGACATAGACATACTACTGGACCCTGTAAAGGCCCATGTGTATCAATGTCCTCAGCGTATTCCCATGATGATTATGGCATTCTTAGAGCCTCCATGGGATGCATCAGCTCCTGGAAGAACGGACAACGTCTCTACAACAGGCTCACTGGTGTTGAGTGCTTCCTCAGTGCTGCTGTGGGAAACAGAGATGATCACCTTTGCTCCATTGACCTGATACAAGAGGTGTTACAGGGACCGTCATCTGTGAATGTGAGCAACAGTGATGTTGCGTCTCCCACACAGGACACATAAACATTTGGCTCTCTGTGTGATGGGAACAATTCAGCCTTTTTCCAAAACAAAAGCAAATTGGAATGAGAAACATTGTTTGGTTTTATTTTTTCTTCTGCTCTCACTGAGCACCATGGCTATCGATGTGCTCAGTCAATCTAATCATATATTGACTCTTTAGTGGACTTGTAGAGATTTTGAATTTTAATAGCATCCTTTTTACATATAACTTGTTTTTAGATGTTTTTAGACCCTGGTTTTATGACACGGGTTTTATGCTTTTTAGCAGGCTTATTTTAGCATTAGTTGACCTTGTCAACCTTCAGATGAGGAGTGGGTGTTATGTTCCATAACCTAGGCCTAAGTAGCAAAGCAACCTTTTACCTACATTTGGCCTACCTTGCTCTGCATAACAGTACTAGCACTGACCTTTTACCCAGTTATGTGCTGAATAAATATTGATTGGTTTCCTTGAAACTAGCCTCATTTATTATACATGAGGATTCTTAGTAATATCCCCTGCACATGACGTACATACCAGGATTAGCATACTTTGTACAAAAGTAATCGCTGTGTTCATCCTACGGCGACAGGGCCACTTTGCATCATTACAATTATTGATTTAGGCTCATCTACATAATCGTACTAACAATATATCGATTGTGGTAGAACCCTGAGGCTACCTTTTTGGTACAAAAGAACTACACCTTTACTAGTTAGTGAGAGGAGACGCTTCCACTCTGACACAAGACACTGAGGTACCTGCAAGCTGAAGCTTCAACACGCAGTGGTCTGACATCCCTTGCTGGGTATCCAACTCGTGACCAAGACGGGGTCCTTCATTCTTTCCCATCAGGTAATGGGGTTGGTTCTTTCAAAGGGGATTCTTGGCTTTACACCTACATACATGCTAAGTACACTTATGTACACTTAGGTAGGGTCCGCATCGTAGGAGTATGCTTGATTACTGTCATGTTTATATGCCTGCATTTATTCGCTGTTTAGCACCATGGTGGAATTCTACCTTCTATTTACTCTGTTGGTGTTTGTAATCTCTTACGTTAGCTTCTGTCTATTGATTGTTGCAGCAAACATGTTTTATACTAGAATGATGCTGGTTCAATAAATGCTTATTAAAAAACGTCCCCAATGTTTATTCTGTATATCTCTCTGAGACTAAATGAGCACAATTGACTGAGCGAAAAGTACTGTACTGTTTCCATGACCCCTGAAGGGTCAAGGGTTGTCATGTTCGATGGTTGCCAGAAACTATTCGCTCCTTGGTAATCTTAGGGGGCTTATGGTGGAACTGTGAGCTAGCTGGTCTGTAGGCTGACATATCCTGCAGGGGTGTCCGGAATCAGTCTTAGCACCAAGCCCTTAGTTTATGTTGTCCAACAAACTTGCAGATCCTATGTATTTTTAGGAACTACAGGACGGTCCCTAAGTCACATGGAATTCAAAGCAGAAAAAAAACATATATTTTACTGGCAATATGCCACTTAAGCTCCGATTTTTAATAATGAGAATTTCTGTGTGGACAATCTGTGTGGCTGAAATCTCTGCACAGAGTTCCTGTAATTAAGAGTTATACTCTTCCACACTCTGCTGGAATGTAGAGTGGACCGCCTATTTTGGTGTTAAGGATTTGGGGCAAAGCCAGATCACATTATTTCAGTAACCTTCTCTTTGGAAAAAACGGTGTATTTTGTACTGGCTCACCCTGACCCATCTTTGTATATATTCAATAAAAAGAAAGGACTATAAATAGACTGCAAACCTTAATTTACTTTTTGTAGAAAGTGTAATGTGGCATTACCTGATCAACAGCTGTGGCTGTTACTCCATTTATCATTTTGAATGGGGAGCCTACCTTAAATGAAGCTGCTGCTCTAGTCTATGTTTTAGTCCTCATGTTTCATTAATTAACTCAAAACAGCTATTTACTACATCTTGTTGTTACAGAGAAGGTTGACCTCAAATTGAATCATGCGCTGATTTTTTTAAAATAACAATTGACCAAATGTATGTACATTAAATCCTTCACACACTCTTCCCTTTCCCTCATTAAATGGAGTCATTTTTAAGGGCCCCCCACAATGTAAGTCTGTTTTCCCACATGTGGTTTGGTAAACGTATATGTAGGCGGCACATCAGGAGAACGTATAATTGAGGTGTATCTCTTCTTATTAGACTCTTTAATGTGTCCGCCTATCATGAGAGCAATGAATGAGTGACGTATGGGTTAATCTTCCTGTCAACCTCTGGTTACTTGAGGGCTCCTAGAAGAATAATTTCCTCTCAGGGCCGGATTGGGAATTCATAGCAGCCCTGGCAAATTTTGTTGAACCAGGGCCCGTATGATGCGTAGCGAGTGAGCGCAGCAAGCGAGCCTGACCACTACAAAGAGGAATGGGGGCGAAGTTCTCTCCCGAAGAAAGTTTGGAAAGCAGTTACAAAAATGGTGCATTCTACAACACATTTTCTTAGTATTTTCAATTGTATTAGCTTTTAGAGTACAGTAAATGATGACCTTACAGTGCATCAGGATACAACAATATTTTTGGGGACCATCAATGAATCCCACACTATCACCCTCTAACAGTGCCCGCATCGATCCATAGCACCTCTCACATCCATATCATTTGTTTAATAGGGCCTTTCATACATGTGTAGGGAGTCGGAGCCCTTTACATCATGCCCACATACAGAGACAATGAATCATACATGTGTAAATCAGTGTTTAGAAAATGTTTAATAAAATAAAAGGGATTACAAAATGTAGGATTTACATGGCATCCCTACTGGTAGGTGTATCATCCTCCCCAGCGTGGGTACCCACCAATGACTATGCCACACATTAGTACTACACATCTTTTTTCTTCTGCGTGTAACTGCAAACCAAAGATTCTATACCAGTCTTCATTGCATTCCGCTCTGACACTTATGTCACAGTTCTACGGAGTCTATCAGGAGCCAAAAGAGATCCATTATTTCAAATTCACAAGGCACTACATCTGTTAAATAAATATTTTTAATTTTTTACAAAATATACATATATAAACATGTACAATTAAATCTTTTCAATCAATCTTTTTGGCGCTTTAATTACTTAAAGCAAACACAAGGAGATGATGGACGGAGCACTGAAACTTTTCAGACACTCACCCCCAGTCACAGATCTGGGTTGAATCCATCATCGTGTCTGAAAAGTTTCAGCGCTCCGTCCATCATCTCCTTGTGTTTGCTTTGCTTGTCCTAAGTTGGCTGGGTATGCCCAGACCTGAGTCCCTTGCTCACTTTGCCACTGGATTCAAGCTAGCCTGGCTGATGAGGGGTGTTACCCCAAAACCGGTTCCAGGATGCTTGTTTCCGGTTCAGGGAAGACCTGGCTTGGCAGTTCGGGCTAGACTGTTCCAATGAGGCACAGGGTCAAGACTGATTTGCATATAGCTGGGTCTGGACTGAGGTGGCGAAGTGAGCTAAAAGAACGATGATGGATTCAACCCAGATCTGTGACTGGGGGTGAGTGTCTGAAAAGCTTCAGCGCTCCGTTCATCATCTCCTTGTGTTTGCTTTGTTTGCCCTAAGTTGTCAGGGTATGCCCAGACGTGGGTCTCTTGCTCACTTTGCCACTGGATTCAAGCTATCCTGGCTGATGAGTGGTGTTACCCTGAAACCGGTCCCAGGATGCGTGTTTCTGGTTCACGGAAGACCTGGCTTGCCAGTTCGGGCTTTACTGTTCCCTTGAGGCATAGGGTCAAGACTGATTTGCATATAGATGTGTCTGAACTGAGGTGGCGAAGTGATCTAAAGAACGGTGATGGATTCAACCCAGATCTGTGACTGAGGGTGAGTGTCTGAAAAGTTTCAGCGCTCCGTCCATCATCTCCTTGTGTTTGCTTTAATTACTAAACCTGATCTTATTTTTGGAAATGGGAACTGTCACCACCACTAGAATGCTGAACAATGTCAAACATTCATCCTCAGTACAGAGATCTGGGCCAAAATCCATTGTTATTTTTCTCACCACACCATCCCAGTTTGTACCAAGCCATATGCAAATCAGTGACTGGGGTGAATGTTTGACAATATTCAACATTCCAACCATCATTGTTTTGTGTTGCTATAGTCACCCTAAGTGGGAAGGTTATGCCCAGACGTGGGCCCTGTGCTCGTGATGCCACTGGATTCATGGCTGATCAGAGGTGATACCCCGAACCCGGTCCCAGAATCCTTGTTTTCCGGTCCAGGGAGGACTGGGCCTGGCAGCTCGGGCTGGACTGTTCCCATTGGCAGCAGAGTCAAGACTGATTTGCATATGGCTGGGTCCAAACTGGGATGGCATGGTGAGCAAAACAATGATGGATTTAACCCAGATCTGTGAATAGGGGTGAATGTTTGACAATGTTCGGCATTCCGTCCATCATCTTTTTGTGTTCCTGTAGTTTTTGTAGAAAAGCAGTTGCATAGATGACAAGCCTTTAATTCCCTTTCAACTCTGTCATCAAGATAAGTAAATCATGCTCAGTCTCGGAGGACTTGTTTTGTGGCAATAATTCCACAATGTCCTTCATGTGCCACTTCAATTATTTTCTGCAGCAGACTCTCTGGAATAAGAATTCTCAACCCTTGTTGTATAACTCCTTGCTGAGTTATGAAAAGATCATTCTTGACATTTTTGTATTTTTGATAATTACCATCACTGGTGAGCAGTCAAGTGTGTTGGTTCCATCATTGATGTGTAATGATATCATTCAACTTTAACCTGTCACTATCATGGCTTATTGGCTTAACAAAATGGCAGCTTGTTTGTTTGATTTTACGATTAATTTAATATATGCCTCAGCTGTGACCTTGTATAGGCACTCTGGAAATGTAGTCAGCAGGGTTTTGATCCTTCCCTGAATGATCCACAATGGTATTATTATACTCTTGTAACCGTAGTCTCCATCGTTCAATAAGAGGAGGCATTTTGACCTTTGGATTGCCAAATAGTCAGTGGAACTTAATGATCAGTTTCCAGTGTAAAAGGTTTACCATATAGGAACACATGGAAATGTTAACAAGCCCATACTATGGCTAAAATGTCTTTTTCTGGTTGTGAGTATGCATGTTCTGTTTGAGACAAACTTCTACCTACATATGCCACAATATGCCTTCGAGCATTCAGGTGTCCGCTTTGCTGTGCAAGGATAGCACCTAAGCCAACTGGGCTAGCTTCAACAACAACTTTTGTATGAAGCTTCGGATTGAAGTATGACATTTCAGTAGCATTCTCAATGGCTTGTTTGATTTTCTTAAAACATTTCTCACATTCATGTGACCAATGAAATTAAACATTCTTTTTTATCAAGTCTCTCAATGGAGCACTTACAGTGGCAAAGTCTTATATGTGTCTGGAACAGTAACTGGCCATGCCAGTAAATGAACGCACCATAGAAACTTCTTTTGGGGGATCAGAATTTAACAGTGCATGTACTTTAACAGAGTCTGGTGTCATACCCTCATCAGAAAAGATATGGCCAAATATTTTTAGCATTGTCTTATGGAATTCACACTTGTCAGCATTCAAAGTCAAACCTGCTTCAGCAAGTAAACAACATTCTTGTGTAAGAGCTTTGTCATGTTCTTTTTGTGTAGGTCTGAAAACCAATATGTCATCACTGTAATTCAACGCATTCATGTCAGACTGTATGATACGTTGAATGATGTCTTGAAACAATTCTGCAGCAAATGACATGCCAAAACTTAGGGGCCGATTCCGATTCGGGCCGGAAAACGTACCGACCGACTCGGTACGGGAATTTAGTCCGACCGACTCGGACCGGCGCCGCACGACCCGGGTAGTACGATGAAATGAATGTGAAATCCGACAGACTCGGACGGAATACAAAACGACCGACCGAGCCGGACGGAAGCAAGCCATCCGGCCGGGAAATCACGCGAAACGAACCGACCGACACGCACTCGGATTGAACCCGAACGAAACGTACCCGCGAACTCCGACCCGCGTAGTACGATGCTGTGCGTACAAAACACGACCAACTCGCCCGGAGCACAAGCCGTACGACCGACACGCATACAAAACCCAGCCGAAGCAACCCAGTACTACGCGACCGACTCGTACGCCGCATATGAAACCTAGCTGACACACATCGGGAACGAGTCGGACAAGATCGCAACAGACAACTGCAGCGTCCTACTCGGACACAAGAACGACTCGTACATGCACCAAAAACACCAAGGAAAAATTAGGAAAAAAAGGGCCAAACAAGCAACCACTAAGCCAATAAATACAGGGAGGGAAAAAAAATGGAACAAGGACACACCTCCAACTCCACCTACATAAAGGCCACAAATCCCTACCATGATCCTTTGCAAATTCCACTGACCTGCCAGCACACAACACCATCACACAGCAACCACAGACACACTCACAGCTCATACATCACACAAACCACACACCATTACCACACCTACAAATAGCACCCTCACACACACCCAGCTAAACCTACACTCACACCCCCCACCTGCACACACACACACACATCAATCACCACCACCACCCATCACCATGCCCCCAAAGAAGAACCATAAGTTCCTAGATTGTGAATTGGAAGTCCTGGTAGACGAGATACTCAGGGTAGAGCCACAGTTGTTTGGTACATTGGTACAACAGACCCCCATGTCGCAGAAAACCAAGATGTGGGCGAGGATTGTCGACAGGGTGAACGCACAATCACCATGTTTGCGCACAAAGGAAGACATCCAGAACAGGTGGTATGATGTGCGCAGGAGGGTCCGGGAACTACTCAAAAGGACTACCTCCTCAGCCAGCACACCGGCAGTGGCCCTCCTGCAAAACCAGTATACCTCAGGCCCTGGGAGGAGAAGGTGCGGGCCATCCTACCACCAGTGAGCGTATACGGACTAACAGACATCCCAGAGCCCGGTGAGTACACAACTAATATATACAATATGGTGTGACAACACACACACATCACAGTCAAGGGGATAGGCAAACCATGCACACTTAGCAAATACACAGCAACCAAAAGATATTCATCCCAAGATGTGAATGCCAGTCAGACAAACACAATACCTGCCATCTCATAGTGATATGTAACTGTGTCATGAGATCTACAAACCTAACAACAAATACAGCAAGGCAGTGGCACAAATAGAACCAACAAACACTCACAGATATTTACCCACCACTAGAACACCACCTCACAGGGAAGCTCACTCAAAGGAAGGAATTCTGTGTATGCTGGTCAAGTCAGTGTAGCCAATAGCATGATGGGAGTGGTAGTCACAGATATTGGTCACACCCACAATTGGCCCATCAACACCACTCTCAACCATGCTCACATCACAGGGAGTGGATAAGGACTCACAAGATGGCTGACACTGGGTACTGCTGTGGGGAGCACAAGGCCCTGCTGGGAACTGTGCACCAATAAATAGCACAACACCACTGCCTGACATCCTGAAAGCCAACTTGCACTCCCTGCAATGCAAGCACGTTGCATGGTGGGATATCTGGCTGGGTGGGAAGGAGGACTCACATCACTGACCATAGTTACAAGCAGCTCTCCTCACACACCCCCTCAACACTAACTCCACATAACCCACCTGGGAGAATGTAATGCCTCACAGCCTAACTGAAGTTCCCACAAAGAACCACCACCCTGGGTTATGCTGTGTGAAGCACAGGGTCACTCTTGGGACTTGTAGCCAAACAACTGCCAGGACAACACTCCCAGCCATCCTGTCAGCACAGGCACCCCACCCCACAGGGAAGCAGAGTCAAAAGGAAGGAAGGATGTCCATGCTGGGAAGGGGGGTGGAGGCAATAGCATGATGGGAGTTGTAGGCACAGATATTGCTCACCCTCACAATTGGCCCATCAACACCACTCTCAACCATGCTCACATCACAGGGAGTGGATAAGGACTCAAAAGATGGCTGACACTGGGTACTGCTGTGGGGAGCACAAGGCCCTGCTGGGAACTGTGCACCAACATACAGCACAACACCACTGCCTGACATCCTGAAAGCCAACTTGCACTCCCTGCAATGCATGCACATTGCATGGTGGGATATCTGGCTGGGTGGGAAGGAGGACTCACAGCACTGACCATAGTTACAAGCAGCTCTCCTCACACACCCCCTCAACACTAACTCCACATAACCCACCTGGGAGAATGCAATGCCTCACAGCCTAACTGAAGATCCCACAAAGAACCACCACCCTGGGTTATGCTGTGTGAAGCACAGGGACACTCTTGGGACTTGTAGCCAAAAAACTGCCAGGACAACACTCCCAGCCATCCTGTCAGCACAGGCACCCCACCCCACAGGGAAGCAGAGTCACATGGAAGGAAGGATGGCCATGCTGGTAAGGGGGGTGGAGGCAATAGCATGATGGGAGTTGTAGGCACAGATATTGCTCACCCTCACAATTGGCCCATCAACACCACTCTCAACCATGCTCACATCACAGGGAGTGGATAAGGACTCACAAGATGGCTGACACTGGGTACTGCTGTGGGGAGCACAAGGCCCTGCTGGGAACTGTGCACCAACAAACAGCACAACACCACTGCCTGACATCCTGAAAGCCAACTTGCACTCCCTGCAATGCAAGCACGTTGCATGGTGGGATATCTGGCTGGGTGGGAAGGAGGACTCACAGCACTGACCATAGTTACAAGCAGCTCTCCTCACACACCCCCTCAACACTAACTCCACATAACCCACCTGGGAGAATGCAATGCCTCACAGCCTAACTGAAGATCCCACAAAGAACCACCACCCTGGGTTATGCTGTGTGAAGCACAGGGACACTCTTGGGACTTGTAGCCAAACAACTGCCAGGACAACACTCCCAGCCATCCTGTCAGCACAGGCACCCCACCCCACAGGGAAGCAGAGTCAAAAGGAAGGAAGGATGGCCATGCTGGGAAGGGGGTGGAGGCAATAGCATGATGGGAGTTGTAGGCACAGATATTGCTCACCCTCACAATTGGCCCATCAACACCACTCTCAACCATGCTCACATCACAGGGAGTGGATAAGGACTCACAAGATGGCTGACACTGGGTACTGCTGTGGGGAGCACAAGGCCCTGCTGGGAACTGTGCAACAACAAACAGCACAACACCACTGCCTGACATCCTGAAAGCCAACTTGCACTCCCTGCAATGCAAGCACGTTGCATGGTGGGATATCTGGCTGGGTGGGAAGGAGGACTCACAGCACTGACCATAGTTAGAAGCAGCTCTCCTCACACACCCCTCAACACTAACTCCACATAACCCACCTGGGAGAATGCAATGCCTCACAGCCTAACTGAAGATCCCACAAAGAACCACCACCCTGGGTTATGCTGTGTGAAGCACAGGGACACTCTTGGGACTTGTAGCCAAACAACTGCCAGGACAACACTCCCAGCCATCCTGTCAGCACAGGCACCCCACCCCACAGGGAAGCAGAGTCAAAAGGAAGGAAGGATGGCCATGCTGGGAAGGGGGTGGAGGCAATAGCATGATGGGAGTTGTAGGCACAGATATTGCTCACCCTCACAATTGGCCCATCAACACCACTCTCAACCATGCTCACATCACAGGGAGTGGATAAAGACTCACAAGATGGCTGACACTGGGTACTGCTGTGGGAGCACAAGGCCCTGCTGGGAACTGTGCAACAACAAACAGCAGGACACCACTGCCTGACATCCTGAAAGCAAACTTGCACTCCCTGCAATGCAAGCACGTTGCATGGTGGGATAACTGGGCTGGGGGAGAAGGAGGCCTGGATGGTAACCAAATACCACCAATGCTGGTCATGCACACACCTCAACATTCACATTGACATGCCACAGGTTGGCAGGACAATGTGCTACACCAATATCACTCACTGACTGTCACTATTTAGGAGAATGCAATGTCCTGGTCCACATCCAGAGGTACAGTCACAACTGTCAGGTGTTTGAACAATTGATGCCAGTAGAAACATAACATACAATCTGTGTCTCTCCCCAAAACAGGAGATGATGGGGACACAGCAGCAGACCAGGAGGACTCCCTGTCCCAGGCTCCGGGGAACACTGAGCTCACTGGTGTGGATCAGCCTCTGCACTCCTCGGATGGCGAAGAACCAGCTGGACCCTCCGGTGTGAGTCATCATGCAGCACCAGCAGGACCAACATCTGCACCCCTGCACCCACCCCTCCAACAACTGCCAACACACAGGCCACCCCTGCCAACACGGACACACCAAGGACCACAGATGACAACAGCGCACGGACCCAGGCCCAAACTGGAGCTGCTGACAACGAGCCCAAGAACAACACCCAGGTGGGCCCACGGTCACCTGTGCGTGCCACTGCAGGTCCTGCACGTGTCGCCAGGGGTGGTGTGAGGGGTGGGAGACATAGGTCTCTCCTTGCAGAGGGGTCTGTACTGAATGATGACCCACAACTGGCACGCATCGCGGATGCGTACCAGACTAGCACCGGAGAGGTCAGCCAGGTAGTGGGGATCCTCAAGGACATACAACAGCAGCAGGCTGCCCATCATGCCCGCTTGGACTCCCACATGTCCCGTGTCGAGACACACATGTCACGTGTCGAGACACACATGTGTGGCATGGAGTCCAAGTGGGACACATTGGAACAACTGACAGCGGTGCATAGGGACATACTGACATGCCTCCGCCAGATCAGCACCAACATGGCCTCACCTCCCTGTGTGCCCACAACTGCAAATGCCACAGGGAGGGAGGAGGACTCTGGCAGAGAGTCCCCTGCACCGCCGCAGCCTGCACCTGAGGCTCCCCCCCCAAGAAGAGGGACCGTCCGAGGAGGCCAAACTGAGAGGTCGATGGCCATCTACATCCCCCAGGAAGCCAACACCTGTTCTGGAACTTTTCCTCTGTGTGCATACTGCACGCCCTGTTGAAGCCAAGCCAACTCTCCCACATGACATGGGGAGCTCTAGTTGACCAAATGTATCAGATGACTGTGGACTTTACTCTGGACTTTTCAGCTACCAAGACTTCCAATTCACATGGGAACTTTGGATCCAAATTTCTATGTACAGCACCCACCATCCTGTGCACCATCCTCACACCTGTATGTAAATAAACTCACCAATACACCATATCTGCCTCTGTTGTGATTCCAACGTGGTTTTTGTCATGTAGATGTTGATCTTCTAAATTACACTGTGCATGCTAACTGCTACAGCAAGTCCAACACTGTCATGTCAGTCATGGCAACGTGGCACATATGAGGGAGGCACACCACTAGGGCCACAAAACACATACACACCAGGGCCATCAGACTCATCACCTATACTGATGTTGCAACGAAGTACAGTGGAATGTACAGACACGCCACCTATTCACAGTCACTGTCAACTAGACAACAGGTGCAGTAAGCAAATGTCAGTCAGATGTGTGACTACAGACAACGCACATCCCAAAGTCAAGCACAGGTTTATTACACATTTCCAACATGTAGTTTCCACTACAAATGCAAGCTAATCCAACCTGGCTGTGGCCACAAAGTCAAAAAGTGCAGAAGATAGAAAGTCCAGGGGTGTGTGGCACATCACCTGTAGGGAAACGACTGCTTCCACCTTGGAAGTTGAATCATGGATTCAGGGGATCCAAGTTGATCAGACAACTCCAGCAGCACCCTGTGAAGGACAGACATGACACACAGTCAAAACCACTGAAGAACAGCACAGAACGGCAATACTCATGTCTAATACATGTCACGAGATAACTACACAAAACCAAGTTAGCATGTCAACACTGTTGGGCAGTACAGACCACCTGCAAGGACACATCGATGCACGCATCCAGTCAAGTAGCACATGGCCACACTCAAACAGCACCAGAGCACCACACACACATATCATGCAAACTCAAATCATTGACATTACAACCCTCTGGAGACTCACATTCAGCTGAAGAAGTTGGTGATGAGCTGTGTGCGGACATCACCATCATCATCATCATCATCATCTTCACTGGCATCGTGACCCAGGCCAGGATCTTCCACAGGTGGCGGACGTTGGTCATCGTCATCCAGGATGAGAGGCAACTCCTTCCGCACTGCCAGGTTGTGTAGCATGCAGCAGACAATGACAATCTTGCACACCTTTGCTGGGGCATATGGGAGGGCCCCTCCTGTCTTGTCCAGGCAGCGGAAGCGGCTCTTCAGGAGACCAAAGGTCCGCTCAATCACCCTCCTCGTCCGACCATGTGCCTCATTGTAGCGCATCTGGGCTGGTGTCACAGGGTTCCTGAGGGGTGTCAGCAACCACAGCATGTTGGGGTATCCCGAGTCACCTACAGACAGACAATTGCACATTAGCCGATTTGAAAATGTGTGCGAAAAACAACATAGCAGAACACACACAATTGTACAAAGTCAGTACACACCAACAAGCCAGGCACGCTGGTTCGGCATCTGTGACATCATCCTCGGGATGCGACTACTCCTCATCACGTAGGCATTGTGTGCAGAACCGGGGAAACGGGCACACACATGTGAGATGGTCATATCTGCAAGACATACCGCCAGAGCATTGATCGAATGGTAATGTTTACGGTTGCGGTATGCCTGCTCATGTGCCTCTGGTGGTATCAAAGACACATGTGTCCCATCAATGGAGCCAATTACATGTGGCATCCTCCCCAGGGCATAGAAGTCACTCTTGACGTCAGTGAGTCGTTGACGTGTTGGGAAAAAGATGTACTGGTTGAGGTATCTCAACATTGCCCCCAAAACATCGCGTAGCACACGACTGAACATAGTCTGTGACATCCCACCAGTAGTTGCCACAGTGTGTTGAAAGGTACCGGTGGCAAAGAAGTGTAGGGCTGCCATCACCTTCACCTTGGGGGTCAGCGCTGTAGGATACGGCCGGCCAGGCTGCAAATGTGGGGCCAACCGCACTGCCAAATCCTCAATCAGCTGCCCGGTGAAGCGGTACTGTCGGATGCTGTCACGTTCCACCATCGTTGCCAGGTCTGGGAATGGTCGATGGACAGCAGGAGCCCTGCAGTGCATAGGTGAAGAAAGCAAGATTGTCAGTCACCCCACCAATGTGCCGTTCACCATACTCAATTTCACATGACACATTATCAACATACACAAGTACTTGATGTGTGTGTCGTCCCGTTTGGACATATATGGCACCTACATGGACATCATCTAACATCTCTCTGTTCAACAAGTGCTGACAACTGGTTCCAGGGTGTGCTATGGGACACCATTAGGCTGTGTCACAGTACACATTAACTGCTCTCACGTTCCACACACATACCACAGTGACATGTCTGGACAGATGCTCCACAGGCATCACAGCTCATTGACAGGTAGATTCCTAGGGAGCCTGTCTTGCCACATGGACACTGGCATGACATGGCGTATCATGTACACGTCAGAAAAACAAACATGACACCCACAGGTGGTGGCCCCTGTAGCCTCTGCAGGACAGACATGGACGTCTGTGACACACACACACACCATCAAAGTTCATGCACAAACCACGTGGATGTGGAGACTGTCTCCCATTGTGCACATGGAGTCAGAGACATGTGATACACAACATGCACACAGACTGTGGAGGGACATCACTATTGTTGGAATGGGCCACCCTGTGACGTACATGCCTTCCCACATGTGAGCCTGGGGGTATGTGACATGTCATACACATACACAACCTGGAAATGTGACCATGACACATGCTCAGAAATGAAAAGTTGCACACCACAGTGGTCATGTGCACAACACACAAAGGACCATGTCCCCATTAACACGTGCACAGCCTGGGTGTGTCTGCCCCCAAGTGCCACTCCAAAATCCACATGTTCACCCCCATATACAGATAAGGTTATGCTGCCACACATGCCTCATAGACAGTGTGGACTGGGTGTGGTGTTGTAGGTGTGCCCCTGAGTCCCTGGAAAGTAAATGTGGCTGGCATAGGTTCACCAGTGACCAGCATGGTGGCATATGCGTGTGACCTGTCCTGGTACGCGTTGTACAGCAATGGTCCGATCGGTGTGCCCGCACAGACCATTGCATTGAATGTGAGCGGGTACGCTTGTATGCCTGGTACGCGTTGCACAGCAATGGTCCGATCGGTGTGCCCGGCCGGCCCATTGCATTGAATGTGAGCGGGTACGCATTGTACAGCAATGGACCGATCGGTGTGCCCGGCCGGCCCATTGCATTGAATGTGAGCGGGTACGCGTTGTATGCCTGGTACGCGTTGCACAGCAATGGACCGATCGGTGTGCCCGGCCGGCCCATTGCATTGAATGTGAGCGAGTACGCATTGTATGCCTGGTACGCGTTGCACAGCAATGGTCCGATCGGTGTGCCCGGCCGGCCCATTGCATTGAATGTGAGCGGGTACGCGTTGTACAGCAATGGTCCGATCGGTGTGCCCGCACGGACCATTGCATTGAATGTGAGCGGGTACGCGTTGTATGCCTGGAACGCGTTGCACAGCAATGGTCCGATCGGTGTGTCCGGCCGGCCCATTGCATTGAATGTGAGCGGTACAGCGTTGTACAGCAATGGTCCGATCGGTGTGCCCGCACGGACCATTGCATTGAATGTGAGCGGTACGCGTTGTATGCCTGGTACGCGTTGCACAGCAATGGTCCGAGCGGTGTGCCCGGCCGGCCCATTGCATTGAATGTGAGCGGGTACGCGTTGTACAGCAATGGTCCGATCGGTGTGCCCGCACGGACCATTGCATCGAATGTGAGCGGGTACGCGTTGTATGCCTGGTACGCGTTGTAGAGCAATGGACCGATCGGTGTGCCCGCACGGACCATTGCATTGAATGTGAGCGGGTACGCGTTGTATCGTGGGTACGCGTTGTACAGCAATGGTCCGATCGGTGCGCACGCATTGGCTGGGGCCTGGCATGGCAACGGACGCATTTTTGAAGCTTCAACGAGTCTGATGCAGTGAATTCAGTTGGCCAGCCACAACAATGTTGCAAATTCATGGGTGTCATAAAGTTGAAATTTTTGAAGGATGCTGTGGGCGTGTCTTGGTGCTGCAATTCCATGGATTGGTCAGATTCATAAGATGCATACGACTTGGACCTATCACTTTGGACACATGGCACAGTATCTGCCTCTGCAGCACACATATAATGCTGGCTGTTCACCTGAGGGCTCACTTGCCTGCACTACATGCTCCAGGACGACATCTGCCACTACACTGCTCCTGTCTCTGCATCCTCTGGCTACTGCAATGGCACATACTGTGGACAGAGCCCCAGCCTTCACCCATGTAGAGAACCAGGCCCTGCTGGACAACCTCCTTCCACAGTACGATACAAAAGGGGATGATGGACGGAACGTTCGAGCCAATCAAACACTCACCCCCAGTCAACTGATCTGGGTTTAATCCATCATCATTCTTTAGCTCACTCCACCACCCCAGTTCAGACATGGGCATATGCAAATCAGTCTGACCCTGTGCCTCATGGGAACAGTCCCGCCCGAACTGCCAAGCCATGTCTTCCCTGGACCGGAAACAAGCATCCTAGGACCGGTTTCTGGCATTCCAGCCGTCATCAGCCAGGCTTGCTTGAATCCAGTGGCAAAGTGAGCAAGGGACCCACGTCTGGGCATACCCCCGCCAACTTAGGGCGAACAAAGCGATACAAAGGGGATGATGGACGGAACGTTCGAGCCAATCAAACACTCACCCCCAGTCAACTGATCTGGGTTTAATCCATCATCATTCTTTAGCTCACTCCACCACCCCAGTTCAGACATGGCCATATGCAAATCAGTCTGACCCTGTGCCTCATGGGAACAGTCCAGCCCGAACTGCCAAGCCATGTCTTCCCTGGACCGGAAACAAGCATCCTAGGACCGGTTTCTGGCATTCCAGCCGTCATCAGCCAGGCTTGCTTGAATCCAGTGGCAAAGTGAGCAAGGGACCCACGTCTGGGCATACCCCGCCAACTTAGGGCGAACAAAGCGATACAAGGGGATGATGGACGGAACGTTCGAGCCAATCAAACACTCACCCCCAGTCAACTGATCTGGGTTTAATCCATCATCATTCTTTAGCTCACTCCACCACCCCAGTTCAGACATGGCCATATGCAAATCAGTCTGACCCTGTGCCTCATGGGAACAGTCCAGCCCGAACTGCCAAGCCATGTCTTCCCTGGACCGGAAACAAGCATCCTAGGACCGGTTTCTGGCATTCCAGCCGTCATCAGCCAGGCTTGCTTGAATCCAGTGGCAAAGTGAGCAAGGGACCCACGTCTGGGCATACCCCGCCAACTTAGGGCGAACAAGCGATACAAAGGGGATGATGGACGGAACGTTCGAGCCAATCAAACACTCACCCCAGTCAACTGATCTGGGTTTAATCCATCATCATTCTTTAGCTCACTCCACCACCCCAGTTCAGACATGGCCATATGCAAATCAGTCTGACCCTGTGCCTCATGGGAACAGTCCAGCCCGAACTGCCAAGCCATGTCTTCCTGGACCGGAAACAAGCATCCTAGGACCGGTTTCTGGCATTCCAGCCATCATCAGCCAGGCTTGCTTGAATCCAGTGGTGGTGGAGTGAGCTAAAGAATGATGATGGATTAAACCCAGATCAGTTGACTGGGGTGAGTGTTTGAATGGCTCAAACGTTCCGTCCATCATCCCCTTTGTATCGCTTGTTCGCCCTAAGTTGGCGGGGTATGCCCAGACGTGGGTCCCTTGCTCACTTTGCCACTGGATTCAAGCAAGCCTGGCTGATGACGGCTGGAATGCCAGAAACCGGTCCTAGGATGCTTGTTTCGGTCCAGGGAAGACATGGCTTGGCAGTTCGGGCTGGACTGTTCCCATGAGGCACAGGGTCAGACTGATTTGCATATGGCCATGTCTGAACTGGGGTGGTGGAGTGAGCTAAAGAATGATGATGGATTAAACCCAGATCAGTTGACTGGGGTGAGTGTTTGATTGGGTCAAACGTTCGGTCCATCATCCCCTTTTGTATCGCTTTGTTCGCCCTAAGTTGGCGGGGTATGCCCAGACGTGGGTCCCTTGCTCACTTTGCCACTGGATTCAAGCAAGCCTGGCTGATGACGGCTGGAATGCCAGAAACCGGTCCTAGGATGCTTGTTTCCGGTCCAGGGAAGACATGGCTTGGCAGTTCGGGCTGGACTGTTCCCATGAGGCACAGGGTCAGACTGATTTGCATATGGCCATGTCTGAACTGGGGTGGTGGAGTGAGCTAAAGAATGATGATGGATTAAACCCAGATCAGTTGACTGGGGGTGAGTGTTTGATTGGCTCAAACGTTCCGTCCATCATCCCCTTTTGTATCCTTCCACAGTACAGCAAGCTGTATGGGACACCAGGGGAGCAGGTGAGTGTGCTGTCCACTGCCTTACTAATTGTGCATGTTGTCTGACTAGCAGGATTTACAGTGTGCACACCACTGGCTAGCATGCTCACTGAGTAGTACTCACCCCCCAAAGTGTGTAGTCACATGCACTGAACAGGTACAGTGGAGTAACAGTGCATTCAAACAAGGTTCACTTCCCATGCAATGATACCATGTAGTAACTGCTGGCAAACTGTTCATAGCCATCGTTGCACTGCCTGTGTACATCATATGCCCCTGTGATTGAGACATGTATTTCCAACTGTGTGATGCACGGATATGTTGCATGTGTAGTAATGACCTTTTCACTTTGTCATCCTCACAGGTTGATGCCCATCAGAAGCAGGATATCTGGCTGGCCATCGTCCGGGCAGTCAGATCCGTGGGGGTCTACAAGTGCCGGATCCGCAACTGCCAGAAGAGGTGGCAGGACCTTCGGGGCTGGACCCGGAGGATTGCAAGGGTCCAGCTGAAGCTGTCGCCTCCTCGCAGGAGGGGCGGACACCGGACCCTGACCCCCCACACGCTCCAGATCCTGCCGTTGGTCTTCCCAGAGCTGGATGGGCAGCTGAAGGGCAGACAGCAGCAAGGAGGGGGTGAGTCAAAGACTGCACTGTGAACTCTGTCTGACATTCTATGTGCCCTCCTGTGGCGTGGTTAAACTTCCCCAGTACATCAGTCTTGTTGTCCAGTACCCATGTCCCTCTATTGTGACATGGCCACTACCCATCTGATAGGCCGGTGTGCTCCTTACGCTCAGGATAATTGTGTCACTCGGGTACAGGGTCCTTGCATTTTGCTTTGCTCAAGGTGGGTGACAGCTTTTGTTCCCGTGATATTGTGTTAGCCTTCATGGGTGGGTCAATTGCTCACACAATGCCTGAGTTGTGCAATGTAGTCTGGGTGTAACTTTGATATGTGATCCACTTGCAGATCAGAATCACCACATGTCCCTGGGGTATTTGCCACACCCCCATGCTGCGGGTGGGTAAAATGTTTGGGCCTCAGGAGTATGTATGTCAAGTGTGTCACACATGCCTAGCCACCTGCCTACTGACCAGGGCTCATCCATCTTGCAGGTGGAGCCGGACAGTCATGCCTACTACAGGGCATACAATACACTCTGTACTCCCACTCCCGTGTATCAGCTGACATGCTGTGCTCAGTGAAATGTTCCCTCAGGTGTCTGCCTCTGTGTCGTTGTGCTGTGACTACGTTGTCGGGACTCCTGTGATGTTTATCGGTTAGGGGTCAGCATGCCATCTGCTATTGGACCATGTGAGACAAGACTTCTGTGACTTATAGGTGTTTGATCACATGACTGTGCAGACAGGTGTATGCCACTGTGACTTTCAGGCAGCTGTTTTTCATTCTCAGCACACTGTGAGGTGCTCATGTTCAGAGAGTTGTGTTTCATGTCCCCCATATGTCCAATTGGTTTGACGTGGACAAATAGTAGTTCAGATGATGTGGTTTTTGGGGGATGGACATGTGCACTTGTCAGTTACATTACTTGCCTTCCCCATGTCCTAGGATTGTGACACAGTGCAGACTGTTGTTGGCTGGCTGCCATGGCCATGTGACTGGAGACAGTGATGTATGACTTTGCAGGCATGCCTGTGTCATGGCATTAAACTTCCTAAGAGTGATCCTGCAGGGGAGTGACATGTGCAACATGCAACCCATTGTGGCATTGACTATCCGGACATTTCTATTTAGACTCTGGCCGTCCATTTATACAGACACCTGCACTGACTCAGTGGCAAGAGATGTGACGTGGGCATGTTCACATACGTGACCGTGTTCTCAGCAATGTCCAACTACTGTGTAGGTGGTGCATGTGTCCACACTGGGGTCTTACCATCAGACAGGCACCAGACAGATGGGTGCAAGGGCAGGAGGGGTGTCTGTTCCATGGTTGACCATCAGACTGACAATTGGCTTCTCCTAATCTGTGTGATGACTTTTGGCAATGTTCTACTAGAGATGCCAGGGCTTGCTCTGTGATGTGCTGTACTTACTGTGGTGTGTGCGGTCAGTGCAGGTGACTGATGTTTGTCTGTTTCCCTAATTGTTTGCAGATACATCCACAGCCACAGGAGGGGACAGCTCCACGGACCAGGAGGAGCAGCGGAGCCAGACTGGGTCAGCGTCCGACGAGTGGTCAGAGGGACCCAGTGGCACGGAGGGCGAGGGGAGCCACACCGAGGAGTCCTCAGCACCATCCACCTCAGCTGGGGACCACAGCAGCTCGGAGAATGACTCCCTTGTGGATGCGGGTGTCAGCAGCCACAACACCCCAGCTAGTCTGTCTGACCCCGCCACCACCACCACCACCACCGCCCTCCCATTGGCTCCCATTCCTGAGGTCCGTGGAGGCTCCTGTGCTCGGGAGCGTGTCTCCTTCAAGCCAGGCACCACACCCCCTGCCCCTGTGTCCCCTGCTGCCCTGAGTGAGGAGTCTGTGTACCTCCTTCGGCAGCTCCATGTAGGGCAGACAGTAATGCTGACTGTCCTCCATGCACACACCACTCTGTTGACACAGCTGGTGTCGTTCATGGAGGGCATCTCAACGGGTATGTCTGCCCTACAGAGGAGCAATAGGTCCATGGACTCCTCCCTGATGGCAGCAGTGTCCCTCCTCCAACAGTCCCTCACCCCTCCCACCTCTGCCCCATCCACACTTCCTACCACCCTACCTGTCCAAAGCACATGCACACCTGCACAATCACCCAAACACACAGACACGAGCAGCACACACACACCCAAAACCAAGGCAAGACGTGCACTCAAGCATCCTCAGGGGACTGATTCCACACACACAGGGGATGGGGAACTGACACACACACAGGCAACCACAGTCACTCCGCAATCCTCAAGATCCTCTCCCTCCAAGATCCCTTCCCTTGCCTCACCTGCAACCCCACATACACAGCAGCTCTTCCTCTCTGACCTCGGCCTCTTCCCTCCAATCCCGCTGATCCAGCATACCGGGGGAAGAGGAAGTCCACACACAGAGAGGGAGTGCCCCTCGCCCCCGGACACCCTCCCCCAGGCGCAGGCAGAGTGAGCCCCCACCCGCAAGTCCCCCGGACCCGGAAGAGCAAGACCCCGCCACCGCCCTGCAAGTCACCCACCCAGTCTCTCACCTCCATCCCCCAGGCGACCACTCCACAGGTTCCACCGCCACACCCTGCCCCAGGTTCCCCCACACACCGATACCGCATCCCCAAACTGCTCAGGCCCTCCCCCCCTGCCACTTGCTCTTCCACCCCCAAACAAGACGCTCTGCCTGTATGTGCCACTGGTGTGGAGACCGTGTCCCCCCCCCTCTGTCCTGCCCAGCTCTTCTGCCCCCCCTTCCACTCCCTTGGAGTCATGCACTGCAGTGGAGTCCACAACAACCCCGTCTGACTCGGGCACTGCATTGGGGACCCAGTCCACTCCATTTGACCAGCCCACTGCAGTGGTTGCAGCACCAACACCATCGGACTTGAGCCCTGCGGTGGTGCCGGCCCCCCCTGAGTCAGACACCTCCACTGCAGTTGCCGGTGACACTCCTGCACCCACCTCACCTTCCCTGCCTCCTTCTGGCATCCCCTGATCCTGTCCCTGCGGTGCCTGGCCTGCCCCTCATATGCCCCTCCAAGGGGGATGTCCCCTGTCGGTACCTGTGCAGGCAAGCAATTGGTGACAAGTTGTCACACATCACCCTGTTGGGACTGTGTATTTGGACTGGACATTGGCCGTAGTTAATTTTGGACTTTTGATTTCAGTTGCACACTTGCTGAATAAAGCCTCTTTTTGTTTACTTGTGGTTAATCTTTGGTGGTACATGATGTAGGTGTGTAGAATCATGCATTTGCTGTTGTAATTGTGTTCAGATCAGGTAAATGAAGTTTTGCTGTGATGGGCTCCATGTGATCCATGGGATATGTGTCCTAATCTAGTCTGGATCTATAGCATCCCTTGCTGCAGTCTGAGGGTGTAATGTTCAGCATTTGACACAGGGATGTACGTTTAGCATTTGTAGATTACCATCTTTGTCCTACACTGTTGCACATCTGTTGGGCTTACCACTGTCCAATGTTCCTAGTACCCTGACTGTGTGCCCGTCTCCACTGGACATGCAGTTTTGCACATCAATTTTGGAGGACTCATCTGTGTATACAGTACAACTGGATTGCCACGTGTTTTTTTAGTGTATGCAGATGACTGACGTGACACTCCCGTACCCAGGCTGATGTGAGCAGAGGCTTCTGTGTGTTGTAGTTGTTGACTCACTGACGGAGTGTCCTGCTGATATGTTTGAGTCGTGCACAGACAAGGTTTGGCACAGTGGACCTTCCACAGGAGTGGAGTGCCCTCATGGCTGTGTGTAATCTGGTGACATTGCGTGTGCCCGTGTTGTGTGTTGTGTGAGCATGTCTGTGCATGTTCCCTTCACTTTTCCTACACAGGCTGGGTTCCTAGGGATGTTCCTGTTTGTGATGCTTGCAGAGTTGGTATGTGTTCATCCAGCATCTTGGACCTGGTTTCTCCGTGATGTGGGTGCATGGCAAACTGATGTTCATGAGGTTGTCATCCCATGTTGTTTTTGTTGTCAGGGCTGGGGATGTGGGCAAACGCTGATGGGACACATTCAGGATTCCCCTTGGCACTTGTTGTTTACACAAGTAATGTGATTTTGAGTTTGTGGTAGCTTTCAGTGATTGTGACGCGTTGTGTGTGTGACTGCTGCCACTCCTCAGGGTCAGAGCTGCAATGTTGGAAGTTGTGTACGTGTGTTCTTTGTGTCTCACCTTGGCTTCTTCGTTGGTGTGTGACTATGGCCAGGATCCCATTGTTTGTGGTGGATTTCACATCATGCGCATGTACGGCGTACTGTGCTGTGTGTCATACATAGACGAGTCATGTTGAGTGGGCATGTGTGATGGGTTTCTGCATCTTAGTTCCCCCCTCCACCCCTGGGATTGTCATGGGTGCATGTGCAATGTCACCAGTCCATGTGAGCTTCACTGCTGCACATTGGTGGAGATCAGGGTGTGTGGTGTTGAGTGTGCAAATGTGAGTTGTTGCACGGCTAGACCACTACCTCCATATTGGCCTTGGCTGGCAGGCCCTGCTGATTGATTGGAGCTTGTGTAGGTGTGATGGTAGTTTGTAGCTGAGGACACATGGCTGTGGTTCACAGTGTGATCAACATCTACCTTTGTCATCACAGTGGAATTGTCATGCAGGCTAGTGTCTGCACAATGTGGGGTCCCTGGGGGTAGTGCTGTGGTGGGTGTGTCTCTTGCTGTGTTAGTTCCTGTTCCTACAAGCTTGTGTGACATGTGTAATTTGGGCTCCCTCTCATCTAACAATGCCAGATTGCCCACATAGGGGAATCCAATCCATGAGTTACTTGTGTGTGGCACTGTATACACATCTGTGTAATTGGGATTCAGGCCTCCTCATGTGTTGTGTGGTTGCCTGGGGACACTGGCACACACCCCCATCACCTGTTGTGTTTGATATGCAGTGTGAGTCTGCCTGTTTGTGTTAGTGCATTTGCATCACTGCATATGCATTTCTGTAGTGTGCCATTGGCTGTATGTTGTTTGGTGATTTTCCCCTGCTCTCCCTGGGACTCCTGGGTCATCAGTCAGCACAATGATCATGGTTTGTATGTCCCATTGCTGCCATGGTATGGTATTTGTTCACCTGACATCGACAGTCTCCACAGGTTATATACATTTGTGTGTCCATAGGTGCAGATATGTGGGTCAGCATCATGATGGTCACTTCTGTCATTGTGTAATTGGCTGATTATTGGCAATGTGGTCCCCCATGTGTGATGTTTGTATGCACATGGCCAAAACGATGTTTCTGTGTCACTGCACTGTTAGCCTCGCCCAATCTATGTTGCAATGGGACACAAGCACTACTATGCCACAGATGTTTTAGTTGTTGTGTGACCAGGATTCATCCATACAGTTTGTCTTTGGCAGCTTTTACCATGCCTACACTTACCTTATGATCACCGTGGTGATGGTGCTTTGGGCCCCATTGCCACACTGATCAAAAGGTGCATCAGCCTTGGACCCCACACTTCCCTTTTGGTGACTGTGGTGATGGGGCTTTGGGCCCCATTGCCACACTGATCAAAAGGTACATCAGCCTTGGACCCCACACTTCCCTTTTGGTGACTGTGGTGATGGGGCTTTGGGCCCCATTGCCACACTGATCAAAAGGTGCATCAGCCTTGGACCCCACACTTACCTTTTGGTGACTGTGGTGATGGTGCTTTAGGCCCCATTGCCACACTGATCAAAAGGTGCATCAGCCTTGGACCCCACACTTACATTTTGGTGACTGTGGTGATGGGGCTTTGGGCCCCATTGCCACACTGATCAAAAGGTGCATCAGCGATGGACCCCACACTTACCTTTTGGTGACAGTGGTGATGGTGCTTTAGGCCCCATTGCCACACTGATCAAAAGGTGCATCAGCCTTGGACCCCACACTTCCCTTTTGGTGACTGTGGTGATGGGGCTTTGGGCCCCATTGCCACACTGATCAAAAGGTGCATCAGCCTTGGACCCCACACTTACCTTTTGGTGACTGTGGTGATGGTGCTTTAGGCCCCATTGCCACACTGATCAAAAGGTGCATCAGCCTTGGACCCCACACTTCCCTTTTGGTGACTGTGGTGATGGGGCTTTGGGCCCCATTGCCACACTGATCAAAGGTGCATCATCCATGGACCCCACACTTACCTTTTGGTGACTGTGGTGATGGGGCTTTGGGCCCCATTGCCACAGTGGCCATGGTCGGCTTGTATTGTGGAGGCCACACACTTTTATGTGTCACACATGTGATAGTGGGTCACATTGTATGTTCATTGTCATGTTTTGTGTTGTTGGCATTTGACATGGACTACACACGCTTGTCATGTTGTTTGGGTGGATGTAATTTTCTGTGATTCCTTATGTGGGAGTATGCTGGTTGTGTCATGCATTACCCGTCCTATGAGTAGGGGTAGTGGTAGTGGCAGGCATCCAGCCCCCCATGAGTGGGGATGGTAGTAGTGATAGGCATCCAGCACCCCATGAGTGGGGATGGTAGTAGTGGCAGGCATCCAGCCCCCCATGGGTGGGGATGGTAGTAGTGATAGGCATCCAGCCCCCCATGAGTGGGGATGGTAGTAGTGATAGGCATCCTGCCCCCCATGAGTGGGGATGGTAGTAGTGATAGGCATCCTGCCCCCCATGAGTGGGGATGGTAGTGGTGGCAGGCATCCTGCCCCCCATGAGTGGGGATGGTAGTAGTGATGGGCATCCAGGCCCCCATGAGTAGTGGTAGTGGTGGTGGCAGGCATCCATCACACCAAGGGTGGGGATGGTAGTAGTGGCAGGCATCCAGCCCCCATGAGTGGGGATGGTAGTAGTGGCAGGCATCCAGCCCCCATGAGTGGGGATGGTAGTAGTGATAGGCATCCAGCCCCCATGAGTGAGGATGGTAGTAGTGATAGGCATCCAGGCCCCCATGAGTGGGGATGGTAGTAGTGATAGGCATCCAGCCCCCCATGAGTGAGGATGGTAGTAGTGATAGGCACCCAGGCCCCCATGAGTGGGGATGGTAGTAGTGATAGGCATCCAGCCCCCCATGAGTGGGGATGGTAGTAGTGATAGGCATCCAGCCCCCCATGAGTGGGGGTGGTAGTAGTGATAGGCATCCAGCACCCCATGAGTGGGGATGGTAGTAGTGATAGGCATCCAGCACCCCATGAGTGGGGATGGTAGTACTGATAAGCATCCTGCCCCCCATGAGTGGGGATGGTAGTAGTGATAGGCATCCTGTCCCCCATGAGTGGGGATGGTAGTGGTGGCAGGCATCCTGCCCCCCATGAGTGGGGATGGTAGTAGTGATGGGCATCCAGGCCCCCATGAGTAGGGGTGGAGGTGGTGGCAGGCATCCAGGCCCCTATGGGTGTGTATGGCATTGGTGATGCCCATCCCACCCCTATGATTGTGCTGTTGCTAATGTACGTCATTTGTGCATCCCTATGTGTGTGTGACATATTTCGGGTACGTGTCGTTTGTTTGTGTTGTGGGTGTTTGACTTACGGTCTGCGCCATACGCGTCCGAACCGGTCCCGGTAATAGATGTAGAGTATAGGTAGGACCTGCGCGATGGGATTCATGGTTGGGTCGTCTCGTTCGGGTTTCGCGTGTCTTCGACTCGTACTCGTCGCTGGCTTGTTCGTCTCGTAGCCGTGGATCTTCTTGTGGCGCGAATCGGAGCTCATGTGCGGCTCTCCCGGATGCTGAAACGTGCCGGACGTAGCGACGGGTTCGGCGCGTACGGAGCGCGCATCGTACTAGTCCGGCCGGAAGGTGCTGTGTATTTGCTTCCGTGCAGCTCCAATCGGCGTTTGCGGATCCGGCTCGGGCGGGGAACAGGAGCTGGATTGGGTAAGTACGGCTCGCTCGGAATCTGGGCTGTTGTGAGCATCGTACTTGTTCATTCGGTGGGGTATTCGAATCGGTCGGAAAACACGCGTTCGGCTTGGTTTTTTTCCGGACGAATAGTGTTAGGTGTGCTTCCGGACGACATCGGAATCGGCCCCTCAGTCTTTTGTATCTGAACAGTCCAACTTGTGTAGAAATGGCTGTAATGTACCTGCAATCTTCTTTGAGTTCCAACTGATGATAACCTTTATTTAGATCAGGTGAAAGAAGATCTTTGTACCATTTAGTTGTATTATCATGTCAGCAATGTGTGGACCTGGATGTTGCATTCATTCTATTGCCTTGCTTGCCTGACGCATATCAATGGATATGTATAAAGCTTGTTCATTTTCTTTTTTTAGGTGCTACAACTAAGGCAGAAACCCATGGTGTTGGACCAGTAGAACACTCAAAAATATCATGTTTAAGTAACAAGTGAAGTTGTTTCTCAACAGTGTCTTCCAGATGAAAAGCAATTTGTCCATGTCTCTGAGCAACAGGACCGACGTCCTCATTAATATGCAACTTTACTTTCATAGGCTTAAGCTTTCCCAAACCATTAAATAATGAAGAGAACTGACTTACTATTTCGTGGTCAGCATTCATGTTGTAATTCACAGAAATAAATCCCGTAATACCGACTGTGCTGGAACTGAGTAGACAGGCACTTGAAACTGTGCCTTGAAGCACATGGATGAGGGCTTGCACCTTCGTTTTCTTATGTTTCATTGTCGCTTCAAATGAACCTTGACTTTTTAAGGGCATCATTGCAGCCCATGTATAAACTTTGGTTTCCGATGGCGTGTTGCGGCAATGGGGATAACTTATTGTATTTCTCCTCAGGCATAATTATTGTCGATGCACCCGTATCAATAATGAAAGGTATCGAACTACCATTTATTTTCAGTGCAATTTTCAGACAATGTTTGAATGACTTTGGTGCTTTGGCATGTCGATCTTTCTTTGACTGAAACTTCTCTTCACAAGCAGCTAAACCAACATGTGCACGCTTTTCTGAGGTAAACATAGACATGGCTAAATCATTTTCTTCACTCTCACTTGATCCTGACATAGAAGAACTGTTTGATGATGATTTAAATGCCGATCAACTTCGCCTAGTGTCAATTTGTGTTAACTGATGTTGCTGCTTGGCCTTGTGGGTGTTTGTTGAACACTACTTCTGGAAAGTTCTAGCAGCCATTTTGTCTTCGCGCCATGACGCACTTAATTTTTCCCTTGCAAACCATCACTAAATTGTTCTCCTTCCCACAGCCTTTACATATCTGTCCAAGAGGGGAACATCTACCTTCGTGTGGAAATGAAAATCCAAATCTGAAACACAACTTATTTTTACGCGTAGACATTACTTTGTGTCCTTCAGTCTTTTGTCTTGGTTTACTTTTCACACTCATGACGGATTCATTCTGGGCCTCCATGTCAGCAGCTTACCTATCAGCATGCTGTTCAGCTCTGGAAGCCATCAACACTCACTCCTGATTAAGAGTTTCTCTCAGCATTCAGCTTCTGAATGAATCTGACAAGTATCCGTTAATAACTCTCAGATGCATAGCTTCTTCATCATTAAATTCATTGAACATACAATATCGGATGAGTGTGTTGAGTCGCTCCACAAACTCATTAATGGTTTCTCCAACTTTCTGACATTCTTGGTTAAAGATGTATCTTTCATAATCTACATTGGGCATTGGATTAAACTTGAGATTCAACACTTCCTTAATCTGATGATATGTAGCTTCTTCATCGGTTTACAGCCTTTCTTTATGACTTATTTTACACAGTCACCAGTAAGACTTTTCAGATACTTGAAAATATTTTTGTTATCAGTCTCTTCAAGTGCATCAACAACAGATTCAAATGGCTCTATCCAAGCAGTCCATTTATCAGCAATTTTCAGCTTTTTGGCGGTATCGAATGGTGGTGGTGGTGGTTTCAGGAAAGCGGCAGCATTGTAGCCATTCCGGGGAGTGGCTGCTATTGAGAGTGGTGTTTGTTTCCTCTCCATCGGCTGTTCATCTTGAACCTGTTAATGTGAGCCAATCCTTAGGCCTCGAGATGTGCTGGCCTCTGGATCATCCTTGATGACTTTTGGAAAGAGGCCCTCAATCTTCGCCTCCATTCTCTCAGCCTCCCACAGTTCCAAAGATATCTTCGGTCACTTTGAATTGTCACAAGCTTGGTAAGCACCTGGTGCTGAGGTTGTACCGACTGACTTTACTCAGGTTCTGGTGAAGTAAATAACTGTTTATTCTTTGGCGTTTCTTTGTGCGCTCTTTGTCTTCACCACTTTCTAACTGTAACATTATTTTGCAATTTGTGATGATCAATAGCTTTTCCTTGAAAATGTGGTTATATCTGACGTCAGCATTAACAGTCCAGATTACGTTTGACTATATCTTGCGAGGCTGCATGGTACCCTTATTTTCGGTCTAACCAGTGGGTTCTGGTCACCAATACTTGTATTTCTTTGCTATGTTTTTGTTATTTCAACTTCTCTACAGCAGCTGGAGTTGTGCTTCAACTCCACATGCGTTAAGTGTAGGTTCCGTACTTCAACTGCAACACACATGGCACGCATGAGCAGTTTGCTTTGACCATGGCATACTCTCTTGGAAAGCACTGTCGATCTTCGGGTTACTTATTCCCTTACTCATCGCCGGTTGTAGTGTCCTGCCCAGACTGGATACCCGCCAATGACTACGCCATACACAGAGCTTAGTATTACACATCATTTTGCGCCTGCTTGTAACTGTGAACCCAACATTCTAAACCAGTCTTAATGGCTAGTTATATATTTAGAGGTGGAGCACCATCAGATTGTGTTTGTCAACTTTAAGCCTCTCAAACGTCCGGTTTCATCTTTGAATGTTATTTGTGAATAATAGCAATTGGTAATGAGTTTCCCCTTTTTCTTAAAATTGATCACTCCATGATCTGCGATTCAGAAGTTTTGAACAGCGCAATATTTTTACATTTATTTTTGGAATTGATCAGCTAAATTTGATAGATAATTTCCTAGCTGTTAGTGCCAGGGTTTTGCCCATGTCAAAGTGTCTGTATTTTCCAAATTCCACAAAATTGTAGGCTGCATTGCTGGACAGGTTTATAAACCTTTCATTGAAGTTGCTTTTAATTTACCGTCTGTGAAGCCTCTACTTCAACCAGTTAATCAAATTAAGACAATGGTAGCTGGTGGAAGCCATGCGGTCCTTGAATACTAGTTTATTTACTTTTCCAAGTAGGTAATTTTGGTGGGAGCATCAGGGCAAAACTGCAGTTGATGGTTACTTCTTTTGGAAAATTTTCCCTGCCTGCAGGATCATCCTGGATTATTTTGCCTTTTTAAATAATCCCTATTTTTCTGGTTTTACAACTCTGCACACTTTACCTATGTTAACCGGTGATAAAGGGCTTGGGCTCTCATTTTCAAGCATGATAAATTTGGCATACACCTGACTAGCACATTAAATTTGCTTAGCAGTCTCTAGTATAAGTTACCACCTATATCAATGTCCTGCAAACTAAATGCAAACTAGAGGCTGCAGCACACATTGTGCTACCCACTACAGTAGTATTGCAAAGCATATCTCCAGGCCGGCCACTGCAGCTTGGGTGTGCAGTTCAAACTGCCATTTTGACCTGGCAAAATAAACCTTTTGTCAGACTTAACCCCTTCCATGCTCATGACGAGCTCAGCTCGTCATGCTGCGCAGTGCTCGTGTGCGCATGACGAGCTCAGCTCGTCATGAACCCGTCCGCTCAATGCAATGCCTCGCACAGGGCGAAAATCGGCCGCGCATGGAAGGGGTTAAACCTTGCTTTTTAGTACTTCTAAGTGACCCACTCAGGTGGACCTTTAAAACCCATAGGGCAGGGTGCATGGTATTTAAAAAGCAGGATATGTATATTTAATACTTTACTTGTCCTGGCAGTGAAAACCTCCAGAGTCCTAATTCAATGTGGCAAGACTGGCTCTCCCATAGATTAACAGTGGCTGACACCTTTAATAAGTGCTAAATTCAGTTTGGGAATAGCTAGAGAACATGGTTCTAGGACTTACTGTAATAATAATTTTAAATCCACTTAATGGTCTATCAGATTCTATAACTATTTTGGAAATAACACTTTTAGAAATTTCTAATTTTCCTACCTAAAACCAAAAGATTCCCTGCCACTGTCCAGCTGTCACCTGATCCCTGATTTGTGGTGAGAGGTATATTACTCCCAGACAATGGACAAAGGGCCTTAGGTGTGTGGAGGGGGCTCCTTACTTGACAAGGCAGCCTGGAAGCTGTGCCCAGCCCCTTCCTGAACTTTAAAGAATGCCTACTGTGTTACTGGCAGATGACGCTAACAACTAGGACTGTCTCACTTTTGTTGCTCTAATCAGGATGCCACAAAACCCAGTGGGAAGGGAGAAACTGACCAGAACTGGTCTTAGGGGCTGGACAAAGGCTTTCCCTTCATCCACAGGCTGGCACTGGGAATACAATTAAAACCCACAGACCTCTCCTGAGAACACTTCTGGGCCTGTGAAGATCAGAAGAAGCACTGCCCTGCTACAGGAAAAATAATGAATACTGGACCTGCTTGCCTTGAACCCAGGCCCCCAGAAGTGACTCCATAGATCAGTTGGCTGATCCCCTGTTTGAGCTACAGGAATATGACAAGCTTCCAGAGGCCTTTCTCCTTGCAACTGCCCAGCTGATCGGTTCCAACTGATTCTGCCCAGAATGCTCCTGCTGGCCTCTGCATACAATATTAAAACACAAAAATATCAGAAATTAAATATCGGTACAAAAATATTGACTTGCTATACTTAACAAATATCAAGAACACAAATATCATTACAAATATTGGGTTTTACCTATATCAAAACAAAAATATTGGAAGCAAAAATAATGAGACCTTTAAATAAACCTCAACTATGTCAAAAATAATGATTCCCTCATATATCGATTACTTTTGATCAAATGCAGAATGGTCTTTAACGTTCCCTGTGTGCTCTGGAGGTGTGTAGTAAGATAAATAATATTCAAATTAACAGCACCAAAAGTAAAATCTTAGTAATAAGCTGGAAGCTCTACAACAAAGGGACCTGGTTTCTGTCCTAAAAGAAACTGGAGAGAGTAAGAACAATCAAATATGTGGGCATGTGTCTCAACAAATGTGCCAGTTATTCTGATGACCTAACATCACAGAAATGTGCCTGCTCAGCATTGACATCAATGTTTTGCAAGTTGCTGCAAAAAATGAATGGCCCCAACCTGCAATGTCATTAATAGCAAGCTTATATCGTTCTTGATGTATGGAGCACTGATATTTAGAGAGCGCCTGAGACTTGGCTGGACCAACCACAAAATTAATGATACCGTCCAGAATTCACCATGCCAAAATCCTCACCCGCATTTTGTTTCCGATTAAAATGTAATTTATCAAGACAAACCCGGATGCAAAAAGCACGCTTCTTGACATAGGGATTGAAAGTGAAGAAAGCAGCCAGTGGAACATTGAAACATACAATCTGACAAACTTTTTCAGATGAAAAGTTAAAGTGGCACAAATATTTGAATACTTCAATCGAAATCTTGAAGGCACAGCATCTCTGGGGAAGTGTCTTACTACCTAAAACACTAGGCAGAATCCTGATGAAACAGGCAAAGCTAATATCAAAAGATCTCGATATTGAAGCCATTAATAAACTTGTCTTCATAAGCACTGTTCCTCTCCAATATAATGCTGGCAGCATTACGAGTTTTTGGGATTTTTCGTTGAACCTCTAAATGAAAAAACAGCTACTCTGACTGCAGAGTGGAATAATTCCTCTTAAAGACTATTGTTATGGTCACATAACTGGTACGACAGACTAGGTTTGTAGACTTTGCGAGGCTGCATCAGAGTTCTTAATGCACATTATCTGCATTTGAGAGCCATCGCTGGCCCAGAGACGTTACTGGCTGCACCCGATTTTCTTGCAGTTACAGATAAGGTCATGTTGGGAAGCAATTACTGCTTGTTTATTGCCACAATCATCTCAACTTGCAGATAGATTCATGAAATTCACACAGTATGCAATAAAGCTTCTGGCAACAGCTCCAATTTAACATAGGCACATTAAGTGATGCTAAATACAAGACCACCCCATTGGGCTGAAGCACTATGTGATCTATTAGTCACTAGCTGTAATCTATCCCCAGTTGATGACGCGGAGACGAGAAAGTAGTGGGATTCTCTGACTAATATGCTAGTCTAAAAACAGCAGAGAACAAGCACTCTATAAACTTGATGGAAAATATTTAACGAGTTGTAAGGCATTGTCACTATACTCTCTTGAGGTATTGTGATTTAATCTATACTGCCTATGATAGTTTTTAGGTCGAGCATTCGAGACCTCTTGTATATACTTTAGTATATACTTATATGTGTATGTACTTTGTGGGCTCTGGAGATCAGCCCTAGGACTTGTCTGCTTCCGCTTAGGGATTTATCTTTCTGTTCAACTGTCTCCATTTAACTGTCTTAATAGAAAATGACCAGCAGAGGTCAGTAGAATACCAGAATCGCTTTCTGCTTATGGACTTTCTATTTTAAATTTTTCTGGCAACTGCCTCTCTTTAGCTTTCTTGATAGAAAATGACCAGCAGAGGTCAATACAATACCAGAATCACTTTAGCATTCTTTAGATTCCAGTCAATAGAAATTGTCTTCCATGAGCACCCGTAGACAATAATATTTTTTTAAATCTTGTATTTTCAGTGATATGACCACCAAAGGCCCTGATTTTATATTAAAAACAGAGCTTTGGACTATACCATTTCCTGCTGAAAGGCAATATTTCTCTCCATGTGTTCCCATACCTGGAGTGTCACGCAGTTTGGTGCTTATTTTCCCTCCATGTTAAAGAACAGTAGATGTTTCAGCACCCAGGCTAATGTGCCTCATAGCTAAATATATATATGGTCCGAAAGGCGAGACTGATTGCATTGCAAATGCTTGTTATTTTGGGGATCGAAACTGGGCGTTGGAAAATTGAGGGAGCGCCTGTGCAGCATGTCGGCCTTTCCTGATTGAGCTATTGTTATGTGAATTTTTTAAAGTAATGTAATTGACAAGGGCTACAGTAGTTCTATTTTAGTGTATGTTTTAACTAGCCCAGTCTTTTTCTTATTGATACACACCTTTTTAAAATGTTTTTGTAATTGTTTTAAAAACCAGTACTATAAATCTTATCTTACCTATTGATTCACACAATATCTACAATAAAAGTATCACCCCAAAAATAAAATATTAATAAATAAGCATTTATAAAAACACATTTTTCATAAAACAATGACTTCAAACAAACCCAAAACATGTCATATATATATTTAAATTAAACAAAAATATATTACATCAACAAAATATTTTCCATAAACAGCACAAAATTCTATATTAAAAAAATTAACAATACAACTTTCCCAAAATTAGCATTAATTACAAACATTTAAACCACAACACAAAGCGTGTAAGCAAAGCATGAAAGTCAAGGAATATGAGGTCCCTGAGAAGAAGAATAGACCTATCACAAAGCTACTTAATTGTAACTCCAGCTTCATAGTGTATTATCAAGTATGCCCATGTAATCGGAAATATATTGGGACTACTGTACATATGACCAAAAAGAGTGTGTTAGAACATATGCAGATACCTCATATCCAGTTGCTAGGCAATTCCAGACTACACATCAAGGGAACAGAGACCTTTTACAATATTTCTGTTTGGATCAGATTGCCTACAATGAAAGAGGAGGAGATATGAGTACTTTAATTGCGCGAGTTGGAATCAAGATATATCATAGATATGCAGACATGGGGCGGCTGGTGGAATTTGAAACAGGTGGATCGTATGCAGAGCGAATCAACTCATGCGAGCGCAGCGAGCGAGCCCGACGGCAATAAGGGGGGTTTCGGGGGGGTTCTCCCCCGTGAAGAAAGTTTTTAAAAATTGGCATCTTTTTGGTGCGATTTTCAGCACTATATCTGTGATAAATGGACTAAAAATTCAGTAGTTCTAGGCATTCATAAAAGAAAACTCAAACATTATTTCTGAGAATTTCTGGGTTGCCAAGCAAGTCTGACTTCTGAAGAGGGTTAGGGTACTAAGCTACTCCGGAACCCATGTGTTAGTCGCCAAATGTGCACAGACAAACTGCTGGAATGGATGTTTGCATGGCGTAAACCGGCTGTACCCATCATTGCACACAGTCTCAAAAACAGCGACGGAGGCCTGCATTGGACACCATGCCTCTGTCGCGATGGGCCAGTGATGCATTAAAATGAACAAAGCTCGCAGTGACAGACATAGTGGCGCTGCCACTCCATCCAGAACCTGCATTGCAGTGATTCCCCACAGCCCTTCACCTTTCTAATTATCTGCAAGGAGTTATTTTTTATAATTGTACATCTGTTGGAAATATACCACATGCCAGTTGGAAACGCCACCAGCAACTTCCTAAAGGTGTTCCCTTCAACATTACGAATTAACTTTTTTTAAATTTAAAGCTAAAATAAAGGGTCTATCGAGCATTGTACTCTGTAGCAGTAAGACACTGACTGACCTTTACATATTGTCAAGACTAACACAGATCTCAAGCAACCCTGTGTCAGGTGTGAGGAGTTCAGTCAGTCCCGGTGTTAAATGTAGTCCTGCATTCCTAAAGGGAATATCTAGACGACACGTACCAGAATGCACAGCCAAAGCCAGAAAGTGTTACGTTATTTAGATCAGACAAGGAACAACGGGAGATCTCTTAGCATGGATGCTAGTTACAAACGACGCCCTCCTGTCAATCGAAAGTGGTTGCTAGAGAGAGAGGGAGGCATGCAAAGTGCTCAGTTGACATAAACAATGTGCTACGTGGAAAATATAGTAGGTAACTTGAAAAATGCATAGTGCATCATGCTGCCCCCCTTAAATGCCTAGTGCATAACCAAACCCCTGCACATTGTACAGAGAAAGCATTGCCATATTGTAATCAGAAACAGGGTTTCAATAAAATCTTGAAAATAAAAAACCATGTCGCGCTAATCCTAAAATGAACACTGTTAAAACTACGTCATGCTGCATTTAAAATATGGCTTGCTGGAGTACATTTACTTCCTTCTCTAAAAGGGAGCACCACAAGTCAGAGTCCGCAACATCATAATTGCATTGACAATTCATTGTGTTAAGATTGCAATAATGCCCATTAACGCAGGGGATTTAGCCCATATGAATCACCAAGAGACACTCTAGACATAATTGCTGATAACTAGAAACTGTGTGTACCAGAGTGAAGATGGAACTGAAACAATATTTCGCCACCCCAGCAAAGACTACCCATACCATAATGCCTCAGTGCATTAGTCCGCATATTCCTGAATGGCCCGTTAGTTTATAGGCATCTCAAGGTATGTGTGTAGACAGACATCAACGGCGTAGTCCGATAGAAAAAAATTACGAAGACACATAAATATCCAGCAATGTGTAACCTAATTCGGACAATGCATGCCTTCGCCAGGAAACTACCGGACCCAGACTCCATGCGTGTTTCTTTTTAACTGATCCCGTGAGTGTGGGGCCATCTCGTTTAATTCACGGAGTGTCCACTAAGAAAAGCAGCATGCAATACGAGGCTAAGCCAAGTAAGCAGGGTCGGGGAGACCAATATTAGTCTATGACAACACCAGGGAACAGCTGGCTTCGGGGATAATGATTCACGAGCTCAGCATCACTTTTCAGCAATTAGAAATACACCTCCAGACATTCCCGAGAGATTCAGGTGAGTCTTAAGATACAGACAATGAGGAGGGTGGGCGAGCACACGCAATTTTTAATGGGAATATGTACAATTGCAATATTTTTGGAATTCTGCAAATGATTTTAAGTAATGGCGCAAAAAAATCTTCATTCATTCATTCACACGTGCACCTTCACACACACACACAGGCACGAGTGACAAACACAATCACCCACTGAGAGAAAGCCGTACACAAGCACGTATATAGATATGATTAACACCCACATTAACACACAGACACAACGCAACGAGGCACGCACCACGAAACACACATACACCTTCCCGCACAATCAATAAAGGGGCAAACACACACACACCCACTGAGATAACATAGAAACAAGCAAACGGAACCTTCATACACACAAGCAACCTCCACACACGCACACAACTGACAAACGCAAGCACACAGACACATATAAAAGACACACAGAAACCCGCAAATATAGCCTTCACACCCTCAGACATACACACAACCTTCACACACACAGACAGAGGACAAACAGAAGCACAGAGTACGCAGAGGACGCAGAGTAGGTACGCATGACACAAAGACGTGCACACAAAGATGCACCCTTCACCCATGCACTGACCAGCACAACCCCCTTGCTCCCAAACTAAGAGACACATTCATACTCAAGCGCATGTATAGACGCATTTAGACAATCACGGTTGCCACCTTTGTTCAAGCCAGATCCTAATAAAGGTGTATATTCACACAGATGGCAACAACACAACTCGATTTTGCCTTCCTCATTTCACTAGCATGTTTCAATAAAAATATGCAAGTGCGCTCATGTGACCTCTCCAAAATATTTTCGTCTAGCGCTTTGCCTAAAAGAAGCAGAGGTGTTGTCAGCACTACTGCCTGGACAGCCGGTTCTGCAGCAAGGGCACTTCGCCTGTCCGGTTCTGCAAGATTTTCTGGTTTGAATCCACTGCACAAACCCTCCACCTTTAGGGAGTACTCCTTTCATATCTATTCATAGATGAGGAATCTGCGGTTAGAAGTATCCATCAACAGAACAAGAACTTATCCCTGCAAACGCTCTTTCTTGTGGATACTTTATTTAACCATAGATTCCTTACTGTTCTCACCTACCCGTCTTTTGGGGTGGGCTCTCTTAACATCTGACAAGGTTCCAAGTTATTCCTCAGCACACGGTTATAAACAATTGTTCACAGTTCGAGTCTGAGGGCAATGAAAGGGAAAAGATAAAAAAATTTATTGTTAGCATATCCATTGTAATCTAGTTCAAGTGAAGTGTGCAAAAACGAGAATTCCCAGAATGCACTGTCCCTAACTGAATTCTCTGGTTCTGTCATTCAATTGTCAAGGACATAATCTCAAAAAATATTAAAAGCATTCACTTTCCAGATCCCACCAAATGGATGAGTGGTGGAGTAGGCCCTGCCAGATGTCAAGTCTAAGGTCTCAAAGCTGTGGGCAGCTCGTCGTACAAATGGTGGAACCTACAAATCTATCCAATCAAATAGCATCTCAATATGGGTTAAGTGGCCAGCAGTACAACATATTCACCTGAAACAGACACTCTTGTATTAAGAAGGAAAACAAACTGGACTAAACATGATGCAAAGTAGGTAACAATCCTGCTCTCCCTGAAACCAGCTTTATAATTTGGTATGGGCTCGATTCACAAAGTGCCTCCCCACTTGCACGACTGCGGGGCCCCGCCAGGAGTGTGGAGGCCTTTGTAAATCGGGCCCTCAGTGTTTAAATGCATTGCAAATCAATATGCTTTGTACCCTAGGAACATAGTTTTGCTTTTCCCAGAAAAGGCATGGGCTTCTCAGTCTCAACACACAGGTGGCGTTGGCTTGAAAAAGGTAAATGTATCTGTGGACGTCACGCTCCAACTTACGAATTCATGCAAATGAAACTGAGGAGGAGAGAAGTGGTGCGAGTGTACAGAGGACAGCGCACTTTAACCTACAGGGCATTAAAGTGCGTCACTTACCGACATCATCATACATGGTCCAGGCACACCTAGTCCAACCAAGTGTGGTTTGCAATGGACCTTTCCCAGGCGCGGCCAGCATGACTGGGGTGGGGGGGTACACGCGGGGAGGGGGTTAATTTAATGAATAAAACTTACCAGGCATCTCCTCCGGTCCCGCGTCGCATCACGTCTCCTCTGCAACCTGGTGGTGGAAGTAACTCCTCCCCGCTCTTTTCTTTTGCCGCAACAGGAAATACTAACTGCCAATTAGGAGACTGGATGCGACGGGGGGCCGGGAGGCTGACCCTTGTTTACTCTGTCCTGGCATTTGATAGGGCATGGGGCGACTTTAAGCAAAACACATCACCGCCCGAGCAGGAGCCTATCTTCAGAGGCCTGCACTACACTGGGCATGCGCAGCATACCTAATGGTTTGTGAATGTGAGTGAGGAGCAACGCTCCTCTCTCACATGCGCAGACCATCTTCTGGACTCCTGCTCGCCTCTCACCTGCGTGCGCTGTGCGTTGACATGCGCACTTTCACCCGTGAAGCACAGGCCGGCCCGGAAATGTAAACAGACAAATTGTAAGCTGTCAATTCGTCTGCTTACATTCCTGTTCACCTGTTGCCCGATTCTTTTGTGGGGCGCTGCCCCGGCGCCCCTATGGACCTGCCGCCCCTGCCCTGATGCAGACCTTAACCCCGAGAGGACTAAATAGCGATGAAGAGATGTGGGTACACATAGGATAAGAACAGAGACACAATAAGAACACTGGTGAACATTGGACAGGAAACACATTGCCCATTCAGGGCTTAATTGAAAGTAAAACGTGACAGTTGTCGGATTGACCTGAGTAGATATGGAGCTAACATACTGGCACACATTGATAAATCAAAGGAATGAAGGAATCGATTGTTATAATGCCAGTGATGAATGGGATGTTTATAATGGTAATGGATGTCTATATTTATAAACACACCGAGGTCTTTTAAACAAGAAAAGAGAAAAGTAAAAATGGAAAATGAATTAAATGAAATGAACTATGAATGAAATAAGTCGCATTGTCACCCACTATAAGATGGCCGCCGTGGAGAATTGCAAATGGTCTGTTTTTCATTTTCACTTTTATTTTGTTGAACAGATAACGCCGACCAATAGCGGAACACAATACTAATTAAATATCTACCAGAACATCAACGCAACTGACATTGACAAAGGCTTGTAGCTGAAATGCGTTTGTCAGGGCATTTGTTTGTGGCTCTTTAAATAATTGTGGCAATATTATCCCGTGAGTGCACGATTTCCTTCTTGAAAACAAATATATATATATATATATATATATATGCGGACGGCGGACAGCTCTCGTCAATAAACTAAGCAAGCACTGACTCTGTGGCCCGTGTCCGTTCTTCAAAAGGAGGTGTGGAAGCGGATATTTTGTATATATATAAATGTATTTTATTTATTTATTTATAAAGTTTTATATAGCGTGAACATGACCCACGGGGGTATCAGAGCGCTTTACAGAATGCAGTTGTTGCGCCATACAGTACAAAAGAGGTATATAGGAGTATATGGGTGGCATAGGAGACTAGTAGTTATTAAGGAATGATCCAAGAGGGAATCAGAGCGCTTTACAATACACAAGTTATTACATATTAGGTGGTTGAGGTAGTATGCATACATTCAATATAAGTCATTCGGTACAAAAGAGGTAGACCGTGGTATAAGGGTGGTATAGGATAATGGTAGACATCATTGAATTACAGTCTTAGGATATGAATTTGTTCATTAGGAGCAGTTTTACTTCTTTTTTGAAGGAGGTAAAGGAAGTGATCCCGCGAACCACTGGCGGTAGGGAGTTCCAAATCTTCGGAGCGATCCCTGAGAATGCTCTGCAATCAGTTCTCTTTTTATGGAAGGATTGTGGTTTCAGTAGTAATGAACTCGCACTACGCAATAGTCTGCATCCTCCTGAACACTCAAGTTTCGTGCTAAGTGGCTGGGGGTACATTGGGATTAATCATGCAAAATAAAGAAGGGACTTCCATAAATAACTGCTGGTGCCTTTCATTTGTGTTTTATGCTGCCCAGAGGAAGGGAGGTGACCCGAAACGCGTAGGCGGCGTTTGTGTGGGGAGAAGACCTGAGAGAGCAGCCCTGTTACTGGCCTGACCTCCGGCGAGTGCGTTCCACCGGAGCGGCAACCTCTTCTTTTTTAAATATTTGTGGCCAAGCCCAGGCCACGGCTTCGCACCACCACAAAGACCCGAGTGGGTCTGCAGCAATGCACTTGCAATGCGCAGCGGAGCTGGAGGGGCCTTTTTGCATTGCCAGGGCGCCTCTTTGAACTTCGTTTGTCCCACGAGGAAAGTATCACGCTTTGAAGGCCAGCGTCCACTTGGATATGGTAAATCAGGACTTCTAGTCCCATCATGCAACAGTTACTTACCTGATTTTACATTGGGATTAATCATGCAAAATAAAGAAGGGACTTCCATAAATAACTGCTGGTGCCTTTCATTTGTGTTTTATGCTGCCCAGAGGAAGGGAGGTGTCCCAAAACGCGTAGGCGGCGTTTGTGTGGGGAGAAGACCTGAGAGAGCAGCCCTGTTACTGGCCTGACCTCCGGCGAGTGCATTCCACCGGAGCGGCAACCTCTTCTTTTTTAAATATTTGTGGCCAAGCCCAGGCCACAGCTTCGCACCACCACGAGACCCGAGTGGGTCTGCAGCAATGCACTTGCAATGCGCAGCGGAGCTGGAGGGGCCTTTTTGCATTGCCAGGGCGCCTCTTTGAACTTCGTTTGTCCCACGAGGAAAGTATCACGCTTTGAAGGCCAGCGTCCACTTGGATATGGTAAATCAGGACTTTAGTCCCATCATGCAACAGTTACTTACCTGATTTTACATTGGGATTAATCATGCAAAATAAAGAAGGGACTTCCATAAATAACTGCTGGTGCCTTTCATTTGTGTTTTATGCTGCCCAGAGGAAGGGAGGTGTCCCGAAACGCGTAGGCGGCGTTTGTGTGGGGAGAAGACCTGAGAGAGCAGCCCTGTTACTGGCCTGACCTCCGGCGAGCGCGTTCCACCGGAGCGGCAACCTCTTCTTTATATATATATATATATATATATATATATATATATATATATATATATATATATATATATATATATATATATATATATATATATATATATATATATTTATTTATATATATATATATATATATATATATATATATATATATATATACCATTACACTACTTTCAGATACAACATAAGTTCCAAAATATATATCCTTTTACAGAAAGGAAAGCAGTTACTAAATCACAAGGGCTACCCAAAGGCTACCCATACAGCCAAGAAAGTGCTTCATCAGAAAATATGGATTGGAAAGGTACTAAATATTATTTGAATGCATGCTACAGGAGGGCAACTATAAAAGATGAGGTTGTAATTCATTTAAGGGAGCTCAACCACCCCCCCAAATGTGACAGAAATAGAAGTAAAGGAAATATTGCCGAATATAAGAGAGGGAAGCACTAGCTCCCAGGAACTCACAACCAAAATCCTTAAAGATATACTACCCGAAGTCCCCAAACACATAATAGGGCAATTGCCAACTATCCTCACTTTAAAACATTTAATTGCACAAACTAAAAAAGCCACCAGCGATACCCCATCTGCCCCTAGCAGATACCAAGATATACACATACCTGAATGTTTAACAATTACACAAAATGAGGAACGTTTCCTTTTCATTACAACCTAAATAATGACAAAAAAAATAATATTCTCTACAGCAGATAACGTAGTAAAACTTAACCAATGTCAGACATGGATGATCGTTGGGACCTCCAAAATGTGTCGCAAACTATTCACTCAGATACACACCATACATGGTGAATATCAAAACACAAATATCCCTTTTATATATGGCCTACTACCAAATAAACAAAGCAGCACTTACTACGACTTCTTAAACCATATAAAACATAAAACAAATACCTACTACCCCCACAGAAATCATAGACTTTGAGCAAGCCATGATTCAAACCATTCAAAAATGTACCCCCACACAGCCATACAAAGCTGTTACTATCCTTTCAATCCAAGCATATGGAGACACCGCCGAAATTCTGCATTTAAGCCTGATTACGAGTTTGGCGGTCCGGGAACCGACATGGCCGTGGTTGCAGTCTGACTGCCGCAACCTCAGCAGTCCGACTGCCGTACTATGCGACATGCGGTACTATGAAAGAAGCACTGCAGCTGTCCCGCTGACACCACCAGCCTACTGCGACCACAGCAGCCACAAAATAGGCCAATGAGCATGTGGAGGCTGGGGCCGCCAGTGAAATCGCTGTCCCAAGTACGAGTTGTTTAACAGCCGGTGTGACTGTGGCGGTCCAACCACCACATCTGAGACAGTGCGAGGGGAGGGATATAAGGCATAATCTCACCTCTACTCACCTCTGCCTGCCATGGAGTCGATCATACACGTCCTGCTGCTGCTGTACCTTCTTGATCATGTCCAAAACCCACTCTATCGCAGATTAAATCAGCAGTAAGTCATTCAGCTAACAGTTACCATAGACTCCTCAGCAAAACTAGGGGGTTGGGGTCAGTAAGTAAAACATATTTACAGGGACCCTGTCTGGGATTGTTTTATATGAATATCAAAAAGACATCTTTAGGATGCCCTCCTAGGCCAAAACACTGATACTGCACAGGCACACCATACAGAAATGGACTTTATTCCACAAATCATATTCAGTGATAGTTATGTTTGCATTAATGTGTGTTCCACAACAGGACATTCTCATCAATATCACACCTATTAATGTCTGTGGCACACTTCTTCTGCCCCTTCACACTTGTCTGCATATCACTACTGATGGTCACTTTGCATGCAGCTTACTATTTGTCTAGTCTTGTTAAGTCCACATAGAAATCACTACAACTGCCATGAGGCCTTGTGACTGCAACCCGAACCAGTATGCTATCCTCCTTTTGCCTCTTCTCATTTGTCTGCCATGTCACTACTGATGGTCGCTTTACACACAGGTTACCATCTGTCAAGTCTTGGTAAGTCCACATAGAAATCACTACAACTACCATGTGACTGCAAGTCAATCCAACATGCAGTAGTGAATGTGACATACTCACATGTCTGTGGCACACTTCTTCTGTCCCTTCACACTTGTCTGCATATCACTACTGATGGTCACTTTGCATGCAGCTTACTATTTGTCTATTCTTGTTAAGTCCACATAGAAATCACTACAACTGCCATGAGGCCTTGTGACTGCAACCCGAACCATGATGCTATCCTCCTTTTTCCCCTTCTCATTTGTCTGCCATGTCACTACTGCTTTACACACAGGTTACCATCTGTCAAGTCTTGGTAAGTCCACATAGAAATCACTACAACTACCATGTGACTGCAAGTCAATCCAACATGCAGTAGTGAATGTGACATACTTACATTGCACACATCCCAGGCCCAGTTTTGATGTCAAAGAAACATCTGTATGTATGTGTCTTTAAAGTGAAACACACCTTCTCCGCTAGAACTCTGTATTGGACTCTCACCCATCACCCACATGAAAAGGCAATGTCAGTTAATGGGATTACATAGAATCAGTGTGAGAAGCATTCTAATGGCACAATGGAAACACTCTGCAGGATAGGTATGCATCTATCGGGGGGAACCCTGAATGTTTGGTGCCCTGGGGCACAGTACACTTTGTACATGCCTGACAAACTCAATGCGGCCTGGACCTGTGAATTGAAGTATATCAGGGACAACGAATAGCATTACCAAGTGCCATGCATGTGTAGGTAATGTGTGCATGTGCAACTGATGAAAGCAAACACAGCATGAACAGCGTGTGTCACACATCAAGATAGAGTAGGTATTAGGCACACACAGGGAAATGGACACATGTCCATTTAGAACTCCACAAAGGTATGGCACATTAACACCCTTCATGTGTGGATAAATAAATATCTAACTTGAACACACCTAACACATATCCAACATACATCATAGGGATAACTGCAACCTAAATGATGTGGACAGTGGCCAGGACAAGCTGGAATACTTACCATATCACATACCACCCAATGCAATGTCTGCACCAATCTGAGTTCTTCACACATAAACATCCATACAACATTACCCCTGGTCCTATGTAAGTCTGGCACTGGGCCCAAGGACACATCATACTAACCACTTCAAATGGATCAGCAATCTGGGATCAAACAAACACAACTGTAGTCACACATCACTAACAATACAAAAACATCAAATAGAATAGTAATGGCAGGACTAATGTCTTCAAAATAAAGAAACGTTTTATTTCAACTCAAACAACCCATCAAGGGAAACAAAGGCCAATGGCCAGTCCATTTTCGTGTCATGTGCCACAGCACAATGCTGTACCATCAAACTTGCTCTGGGAACCTTCTCACAAAGACGCATTCACTGGGCACAGCAGGCACCTCAAATATGGTACTTGGGAGGGGAGGCTCAGGTTTAGGGAGGGGTGAGTTTGTCCTTGGGATGGGTCTTTTTGGGTTTGTAGGGTTTTGGGCTGTGCTCAGGGGGTGAGGATGTTGTTTCTCAGGGGTGGAGTGGGAAGTAGAAGGGATGAGTTTGGGTGTGGGAGAGTTTTTTGGGATTTTGGGAGGGAGGGGGTCAGGTTTTACAGGGGTAAGGACTAGGGAAAACAAGACATAATCACAGGGAAAATGGGTAAGATGTTCGAGATGGAGTTCGGTTTGGGAGGAAGAGGGAGTAGAAGTGTGAGCTGTGTCTGCTGTCTGCACTATGTGTTGTGTTGGTGTCTGTTGTGTGGGTGACTGTGAGCCATTGTGTTTTATGCCTGTGTGTGCTATGGACCTTCTGGGTGCTGTGGAGGTGTCTGTGTATGTTATTGTATTGTCTGCGGGTATGGTTGTGTCAGTGGAGGGCCCTGTGTGTGTTTCTGTGTTGTCTGTAGGTATGCTGGGGTGGTCGGGGTGGTGAGGGGGTAAGTGTCTGCTGTGTGCATGTATGTTTGAGTTTTTGGGATGTTTTGTGTTTGTGTGTGAGAATTTGGATGGGGAAGGGGCAGGAGGTGGGATCGAAGGTTGGCATGGGTAGAGGGTTGCCGTGAGAGAGGTGGCCAGACCCTGAAAAGATTGCTGTAGGCCAGACACTGCAGTTTGAATGCCTTCCAGGTAGTCCACCATCTGGGTCAGCAGGTTGCCTTGCCCCTGAATGGCATTCAAAACTGCAGTCTGACCCACAGAGATGGTCCTCAGGAGGTCACTAGACTCCTCACTCAGGGCAGTGGGGCTAAAAGGGGCAAGGGTCTAGGTGCCTGGAGTGAAGGAGAGTGATTCCTGCTTAGGGGAGCAGGAACGGCCAACTTGTTGGGGGACAACAGGGAGGCTGAAGATGGAACTGGGGGTGGTGGACAAGGATGGAGGTGGTAATAATCCTGTAGGATCTGCCACCACTCAGAAGTATATACCGGAGGATGACTCTGAAGATGAAGAGCTTGAGCTACTGTCCTCTGTGGCACTCCTCATACCCTCTTGGTCACTGTGTCCCTCCATGTCTATAGTCTCACGTCCAGAAACGCTGTGGCCAGCTGTGTCCCCAAAGATGTTGGCCCCTTCTCCTTAACCTGCCTTGGATGTATCTGAAATGGTATGTAACATGGGTTTATTGCAACTGCATTTCCACACCTGAGCATCAAACATCCACAGAAAACATTGATGAAGTGCACATATCACACCAACCTCATGATTCACTCTATAGGCTTCAAATTTAGCACTAGCACATACACGCATGCTACATAAACTGCGAACAGTTGGTTCCACTCGAGTCATAACCCCAGACAGGCCCAAATGCATTGATAGAGTGGTCTACACCCCATCAATGCATACATTGGCACTTGTATTATAGCAGTGTAAAATGATGTACCCACATAGAATGGATACAAGTTTGAGAATTATGCAATGCTCACACAAGACCCAGAGTTGAACAATTCTACCTATTACTCATAACATATCATGATGTCTGAAGGTCAAGTTCAACACCAATGTACCACCAAATAGTGTTGCAGCAGATATCATGTCACATGCAACTGCTCATTGCATACTGGTGACACTTTGCACTCCAATTTACATCATAGGCCCACTACCTGAAAAGTCAAATGAAATCTGTACACATGTTGTTTAACTCTGTATCTCATTTAGCATATAATGTTCCCTGAAAACATTGGGGTCCTAACATTTGGGAGATAGATACTCAGAATGCACACAGCACAAGACTCCATATAGCCATATGAACATCCCCAATACTGCTTGGTACAGGTAATAACGCCAGTCAGAGATTGTATGTCCACAAGCCAAGACCCATTTGAAGGTTGTGGGTGTCCCTGATTATCTATGACATGAGGATGTGGGATCATTAGAGTCCCAATGGACAGGCACATCAGACCACTCTTTGCATTTGAATACTCAGATTGCCGTGTAACAATGAGTGTAGACACTCACATATGATCCCTACAGTTCTACATCTCACTCCCTTATGCATGTCACCAGTCAATGAATGAGTGTGTTGAAACACTATTGCAGATGGACCATCAACTGGCTAATGCAAACTGGCCAACATATAGGCACTAATGCTGATGGGACCAGTGATGTTTGCACTCTCATTTCACTAGTACTAACTAGTACTAGTAACTAGTACTAGTAATTAGACTAGTACTAACAAATGAAAACTGTTGTACAGTCACTGTATGTAGTGTGCACTCTATGTCATGTCACATTTTAATTGGATCACCACCACATGAGAGCAGTAGTGAGGGAACATCACTCCTCGCACAAGGAAGACAAGTTGCCGGTGTGGTACCTTGTCACTCAGATTTACTAAGAACATGAGATGATTACTCACTTCCCTCAGCAATGTGTCTGCTCAAAAGGAGAATGTTGGATGTGGACAGGTCTCTGCTGTCTTTCAGGTCAGAAAGACAATAGGCACAGCCAGTGCTTAAAATGGAAAAATAGAAGTGCAGGTACTCTGTACCAGAGTACCTGCTTGTTTCTAAGAAGTGTTGGTACTCTCCAATTAAAACTATTACATTTCTCTTGAGAAGTGCCGGTACTCTCCCTCTCAAAAAACAAGCATCGGTACTCAGTACGAAACAGTTCCGGCCCATTGATAGCACTGGGAACAGCACAGCAGCAGGCACCGACTACCAGACCTAAACTAACAATGATTAATCTGTTGTGTGGCATATGGGCCACCACCAATTTGGTTGGTGAAATGCCTGTTTTAACACTCAAAGTTGGCAATATAACATGTATGACTCACCCCCATGTAGCTGCTTTTGGGGTTTCAACTGCCCATCAAGCTCTGGCTAGGCCACAGCCAGTATGCAGGCCATCAGGGAGGTCAGGGTCCAGGCTGCACCCCTTCCACATTGGGAGGACTTCCCCAGCTGGACCTCCACTATCTTCCGGGTCCAGCAGCACAGGTCCTCCGATCTCTTTCTGCAGTGAACACTACACCAGTTGAAGACCCCCAGGGTCTGCACCTTTCCAGGAATGGCTCTCCAAATGTCCTACTTCTGAGGGGCATTGACCTGTATGGATGCAATAGATGTAGAAAAAGATTGTAACTGATTGTAACTGGAAGTATGAGGATAACTGTAACTGTAGCATGTATTATGTTGACAAGCATTTATCAAGAGTCAACATAATACATGTGTCCATGTCACATACTTAGCACAACTAAAGCATGGGTGCACTTTTGTGGTCATCTGATGACTAACATCAACCCTGGTCATGACCTACACTGACTGAGGCAGCCCACTAACATCATGCAGGCCAGGCTCATCCACCATGGAATGTGATGTGAGGTACAATGACACACAGAACACCATTAGCACCTTCTGAAGGGTAAACTACTTGTGCATGACTGTCAGGACACTTTTACTGCTAGGCCCATTGCATGAATAAATATGAGCCATAGAGGTGAGTATCATAGCATGCACAACATCCTAAGCCTAAGGTCACAACGTAAGGGCTGGTATGTGTGTCACTGAGAGCTACCTCTCTGGGGGACGTGTGTACATATGGACTACTTATTGGGATTTCATAGTACGTCAGAATATGTTTGTGTGGTATGTAATGCCAGCACAGGACACACCTTTTGCCATATGTGGCACTGTAACAGGGATAGCAAACACAAGGAGATGATTGACGGAGTGCTGAAACTTTTCAGACACTCACCCCCAGTCACAGATCTGGGTTGAATCCATCATCATTCTTTAGCTCACTTCGCCACCCCAGTTCAGACACAGCTATATGCAAATCAGTCTTGACCCTGTGTCTCATGGGAACAGTCCAGCCCGAATTGCCAAGCCATGTCTTCCCTGGACCGGACACAAGCATCCTGGGACCGGTTTTGGGCTAACAGCCCTCATCAGCCAGGCTAGCTTGAATCCAGTGGCAAGGTGAGCAAGGGACCCACGTCTGGGCATACCCAGCCAACTTAGGGCGAACAAAGCAAACACAAGGAGATGATTGACGGAGCGCTGAAACTTTTCAGACACTTACCCCCAGTCACAGATCTGGGTTGAATCCATCATCATTCTTTAGCTCACTTCGCCACCCCAGTACAGACACAGCTATATGCAAATCAGTCTTGACCCTGTGCCTCATGGGATCAGTACTGCCCGAATTGCCATGCCATGTCTTCCCTGGACTGGAAACAAGCATCCTGGGACCGGTTTCGGTCTAACAGCCCTCATCAGCCAGGCTAGCTTGAATCCAGCCGCAAAGTGAGCAAGGGACCCACGTCTGGGCATACCCTGCCAACTTAGGGCGAACAAAGCAAACACAAGGAGATGATGGACGGAGCGCTGAAACTTTTCAGACACTCACCCCCAGTCACAGATCTGGGTTGAATCCATCATCATTCTTTAGCTCACTTCGCCACCCCAGTTCAGACACAGCTATATGCAAATCAGTCTTGACCCTGTGCCTCATGGGAACAGTCCAGCCCGAATTGACAAGCCATGTCTTCCCTGAAGTGGAAAGAAGCATCCTGGGACCGGTTTCGGGCTAACAGCTCTCATCAGCCAGGCTAGCTTGAATCCAGTGGCAAAGTGAGCAAGGGACCCACGTCTGGGTATACCCTGCCAACTTAGGACGAACAAGCAAACACAAAGAGCGCCTAAACTTTTCAGACACTCACCCCCAGTCACAGATCTGGGTTGAATCCATCATCATTCTTTAGCTCACTTCGCCACCCCAGTTCAGACACAGCTATATGCAAATCAGTCTTGACCCTGTGCCTCATGGGAACAGTCCAGCCCGAATTGACAAGCCATGTCTTCCCTGAACCGGAAAGAAGCATCCTGGGACCGGTTTCGGGCTAACAGCCCTCATCAGCCAGGCTAGCTTGAATCCAGTGGCAAAGTGAGCAAGGGACCCACGTCTGGGTATACCCTGCCAACTTAGGGCGAACAAAGCAAACACAAGGAGATGATTGACGGAGCGCTGAAACTTTTCATAAACTTACCCCCAGTCACAGATCTGGGTTGAATCCATCATCATTCTTTAGCTCACTTCGCCACCCCAGTTCAGACACAGCTATATGCAAATCAGTCTTGACCCTGTGCCTCATGGGAACAGTCCAGCCCGAATTGCCAAGCCATGTCTTCCCTGAACCGGAAAGAAGCATCCTGGGACCGGTTTTGGGCTAACAGCCCTCATCAGCCAGGCTAGCTTGAATCCAGTGGCAAAGTGAGCAAGGGACCCACGTCTGGGTATACCCTGCCAACTTAGGGTGAACAAAGCAATCACAAGGAGATGATTGACGGAGCGCTGAAACTTTTCATAAACTTACCCCCAGTCACAGATCTGGGTTGAATCCATCATCATTCTTTAGCTCACTTCGCCACCCCAGTTCAGACACAGCTATATGCAAATCAGTCTTGACCCTGTGCCTCATGGGAATAGTCCAGCCCAAATTGCCATGCCATGTCTTCCCTGGACTGGAAACAAGCATCTTGGGACCGGTTTCGGGCTAACAGCCCTCATCAGCCAGGATAGCTTGAATCCAGCAGGAAAGTGAGCAAGGGACCCACGTCTGGGCATACCCTGCCAACTTAGGGCGAACAAAGCAAACACAAGGAGATGATGGACGGAGCGCTGAAACTTTTCAGACACTCACCCCCCAGTCACAGATCTGGGTTGAATCCATCATCATTCTTTAGCTCACTTCGCCACCCCAGTTCAGACACAGCTATATGCAAATCAGTCTTGACCCTGTGCCTCATGGGAACAGTCCAGCCCGAATTTCCAAGCCATGTCTTCCCTGGACCGGAAACAAGCATCCTGGGACCGGTTTCGGGCTAACAGCCCTCATCAGCCAGGCTAGCTTGAATCCAGTGGCAAAGTGAGCAAGGGACCCACGTCTGGGCATACCCTGCCAACTTAGGGCGAACAAAGCAAACACAAGGAGATGATGGACGAAGCGCTGAAACTTTTCAGACACTCACCCCCAGTCACAGATCTGGGTTGAATCCATCATCATTCTTTGGCTCACTTCGCCACCCCAGTTCAGACACAGCTATATGCAAATCAGTCTTGACCCTGTGCCTCAAGGGAACAGTCCAGCCCGAATTGCCAAGCCATGTCTTTCCTGGACCGGAAACAAGCATCCTGGGACCGGTTTCGGGCTAACAGCCCTCATCAGCCAGGCTAGCTTGAATCCAGTGGCAAAGTGAGCAAGGGACCCACGTCTGGGCATACCCTGCCAATTTAGGGTGAACAAAGCAAACACATGAAGATGATGGACGGAGCGCTGAAACTTTTCAAACACTCACCCCCAGTCACAGATTTGGGTTGAATCCATCATCATTCTTTAGCTCACTTCGCCACCCCAGTTCAGACAGAGCTATATGCAAATCAGTCTTGACCCTGTGCCTCATGGGAACAGTCCAGCCCGAATTGCCAAGCCATGTCTTCCCTGGACCGGAAACAAGCATCCTGGGACCGGTTTCGGGCTAACAGCCCTCATCAGCCAGGCTAGCTTGAATCCAGTGGCAAAGTGAGCAAGGGACCCACGTCTGGGCATACCCTGCCAACTTAGGGCAAACAAAGCAAACACAAGAAGAAAATGGACGGAGCGCTGAAACTTTTCAGACACTCACCCCCAGTCACAGATCTGGGTTGAATCCATCATCATTCTTTAGCTCACTTCGCCACCCCAGTTCAGACACAGCTATATGCAAATCAGTCTTGACCCTGTGCCTCATGGGAACAGTCCAGCCCGAATTGTAACAGGGATGACATTCAACATAACATTGTATGTGCATTGTGATAGGAAATATTGTAACCAAAAAGATGATTCACATTTCAAAATCTAATCTGAAGTAACCCCCTATCTACACTGTTCATGTCTCAGATGTGAAATAAGCCTGTACAGTGGAGGCAACACTATTGAAAAAGTGTCAACAGACCTGGGCGAGTGAGGGGACTTTCATCAGTGACAGACACACATTGACACTGAGTCAATGGAAAGAAGTATCAGGTCAAGAGGGGGTCACCTCAGTTACCATTCCTTATAATATCCATGTTACAGATATCATGACTACTAGTGGGACAGATAACTCTTTCTGGGAACATCCACGGATCAGCAGGTCTGCAGGGAAATTACTCTGTGCATCACTTTTCCTGCCCCAGTAACTCTGTCCTAGGCTGGGCCATGGCCCAGACTGCCCACAACTCATTGTCAGGCGGCCTTGCTCTCTGCAGGCTGTACCTACTGATCCCACATGAACCTCACATTTCCACCAATTCAATACATGAAAGTGAATATTCTGCCCATCTTATATGCGATCATAAGGTTGTGTGGCACTCTTAAGGGCTCTGTGAGGTATAGCTACCTCCCAGACAACTGTTTTACAAAGCCCAATGTGGGCTGAGTGACCTGTGGGACGGTACACATGGCTAACATTATCCTTAAATGCTTATAACAGTATACATACATGGCTCATGATGTAAAGCCTATACATATCTATCCACATATACCATGATGTGGCTTGAGAAATCATTGTAGCTACTAGGAACTTGAGCCCTGCATGGATATATGCATCTCACTCATGTTGAAATCATTCTTATCTCATCCTTTAATGGTGTTCTTCTCTCCAAAAAGTACAGGGCCCCATAATCCATTATATGTGTCTCCTATGTAGGCACCACGTAATATATGCAATCAACATAATGCTCAAACTCTGACATTCAGAGGCACATTGTAGCCTATGGGAATTTAAAGGAAGCAGTTAAATAGAGTTACATATTTATTAGAGATGATTTCCTGTTCCTCTGGCGATCCATAGAGATGACCATACTGGGGAAGGACCTTCTCTACCAGGGTATCCAGCTTCTCTGAAATGAAGTGACGGGCCCTCTCACCAGCATGGCGTGCCATCATTGCTGCCAGAGATGGCAAACAGCAGCTAAAATGGAGGAGGTGTTGATAGCAGCAGTGTCAGGAGGCAAGTGAGTATTTTTTCAAACCATGGCGTACATGTACGCCACATATGCGGTCATCAGCATCTGTGCACTCAGCCATTGGACCATGATCATCAATATCACCAACGTTATTGTATGGCTGTGTCCGCCATGCATGCGACTGCCCACCGCATGGTTGACTAGCGCCGGACATTCGAAATGTCCTATTAGGGAGGTCAGGCATCCGTCATGTTAGTGGTTGGGAAAATAGTATTAATGACAGTTAAGGGTGTCACCACCACTACAAATGAGGGCAATCATGTTTACTTTTGAAAAACTCCGCACCCATGTTATGTCCAGTACAAAGCATCATCTGTGTAGTGCATTACTGTACACGTAGGCAAAATGTGAGCGGTGCACTGTACACTGGGGTTGGCGGCATTTCACATGAAATGTAATGATACCCTCAATATAGTGTCAATTTACTATTTCTGATTTGATGATGTGCACAGTTCTGTTACAGACCTGTGAAGGCCTCCTTGGGGATGACTGGTGGACTGTTCAACATTTGACAGTGATGATGTGAAATGTGTAATGCTTCATGAAGTATCAATGTTCAACACATCACCTTTGCATTACTCTTCATATATGTTACTCTGCAGACTGTGAGCAATATACATTTTTGTGTTACTCCTCACTTGGGTACCCTGGGAGAGGGAGGATATGCCAGGCTCGAGTGTACCACACATTTCCAGACCTTCAGACCATGAAAGGGACACATGTGATTAAGAAATTTAATTTGAATCATCAAACAATATTGGACTTATGTCATCAGTCAGAGACTGACCTCATATCTCACATCACTTATCCTACATCAATCCCACCACTTGTGAAAATCATGTCTGTATTGCTTTTTTTTAAAACAGTCTTTTTCAATTCACTGTTACTATTTCAGGTGGAATGTCACAACCTATGTTCAGTCGGGTACTCTAAGAGGTGAGAGCAGAACTGTTGAGACACGTGGGCAGCTATATTCAGTTCCGCAGACCTGAGGATTTGGCCACTTTGAAGGTGGCTTTCTATGCTTTTGGTCACATCCCACATGTGTTTGGATCCATTGATGGCACCCATATTGCATTAGTACATCCACAAGCCAGGGAACAAGTCTACAACAACAGGAAGCACTTCCATTCTATCAATGCGCACGTTGTCTGCTTAATGGATCTGTACATCTCAAACGTCTGTACCTGGTTTCCAGGATCTGCACATGATTCCTTAATACTGCGGAACAGCACCATACCCCAGCTGATGTCACAACTTCTACCGGAGAGGGACTGGCTTGTAGGTAAGTGTGAGCTGTCCTAACTTTGTGTGGGTAATGTCAAGTAATATAATCTGAAAGTGTGTAACTCATTGTTGCACCTCTGTCTGTCTTCCATCTAGGAGACTCAGAATATTCCAACAGTCCATGGTTGTTGGCACCGCTGAGGAATCCTACTATGCCAGGGCAAGTCTGCTTCAATGAGGCCCATGGAACAACACGGTGGCCAGTGGAGCAGGCTTTTGGGCTCCTGAAAGCCAGATTCAGATGTCTGGACAAGACTGGTGGAGCCCTCCTCTACTCACCCAGGAAGGTGTGTAAAATCACCATGGCCTGCTGCATGCTCCACAACATTGCCCTGCGACGGACCATACCTTACATCGCAGAGGATGTAGGCCATGAAGAGCCATCGGGTGAGGAACCTGAAATGCCAAATGATGATGGTGATAGTGGTGAAGAGGAAGGAATGGACTTGCATCAATATCTCATCCAAAACTGCTTCTCCTTAGTGTAAGTATATTCTGAGATGTGATGACTTTGACTATTATTGCAACTCTTGTAGTGATGTTGTGAAGAGGATGTTAATTCTGCATACTAGGAATATATGCATCTGGCAAAATCTGGGGAAAGGTGTAAGTGTAGCTTTGTTGAGCTGTAAATGGACTGTGTTCTCTTGGAGTTGAAAAGTAATTTGTGGCATTTGTATGGTTTCTCAACTAATCCCTCTCTGTGTGTTCATCTGTTTTAGATTCTTTCACTATGGCATCTTTATTTGGACATTTCAGAGTTGTGACATTAGCAGGTACATGATACTGTTCAGACGTACGAAGTGGACATGGATTGGTCCTGGGAATGTCTGTCACAGAGTTTGGGTGTACAAAGCAGGTACCAAGACAGCTTGCACAGCGATAGGATGGAAGTTATGCGGCTTCCATTGGGATTGTTTCTTGTGGTTTATTGGTCCTAATTCAATATGTGTGCCATCATGTGATCCAACACACTGTTGTATTGGACCCAATTAATGCTATTTTGCCTTTAGATTGGCTAATTTCTCATTGTGTATGAGCTGTATGTATCTGTTGATGTGTCTCCTCATTGTAGGCCAAAGTGCTTGCGGCACATTATGACATTTGTTTGTGACATTTCAGCAAATGCAAGCAAAACTGGATTAAAATGGCCCGAAACTGTTGTACTTACATGTCTGTTTATTTGTTTATTTGATGTAGGATTCCTTTTGTGAGGTAGGCAGTATGGCTCCAGCTGATAATGTAAACCTAATTTATTGTTGCCTGTTGTGTAGGATATTGTCAGCTGTATCCCCTTCTTCCATGTTGTGAAAGTCTGCAAATGATTATGTGATCACTGAAACAGAAAAACTGAGTCAGGTCTTATTTGCTATGTTTCTGACATAATTTCAGCCTATTATTAGAACAATGGAATAAAGATGTTGTCAGCCCAGATACTTGTATGGATGTGTTGTGGTGACATGGTAGTTATCCTTAGTTGAACATTGTTTACATACAACATACCCATTCTTCCAGAAGTACCTAGATTCTGATATTGCAAAGTTCAAGTGCTAGTACAGTCACATTGTTATATGTAAGAATTATAACAGGAGACAATGATTTGGTGACGTGTGTTTATAATGAAGTGAACAAGGATAAGATCAAGAAATGTACTAAAAATTACACTGTGAAAACCAAAAGTGAAGTCTTCAGTCATGGTGGATGAAACCATTGTAGTAGAACTAAATTGTCTGGAGTCCAAAGTCCAACATACTACTTCCGTCAGATATGGAAAAGTGGGCAGAAATAGTCCACAAAGTGAATGTCTAGCACACCCTTGAGGAAATTAGGGGCAAGGTTTCTTCTTGGCGGTGGTAGGGGTTTTGCCATCCCCACCTCCTGGATTCTTGTGTGGACGTCCCCTCTTTTTGACTGAGGGGGAACCACAGCCGCTGAGACGGGGCATGTGCAGGTGTGTCCTCCTCCGACAAGGCCTCCCTTCCTGTGGTTGCAGCAGATGTTAATGGTCTAGATAGACTTTGATCACAGGAAGTGGTAGATGCTGGTGGAAAAGTCCTGCAGAGGGTGGTATTGATGTCCTGCAGCACCCCAACCAGGGAGGCCATTTGGATGTTGATGCTGGCCACCTCGGAGCAGATGCTGGCAACCTCCTGGTATGCGTCCCTCTACAGCTGCTTCATTTCCTGGATTTCGGTCAGTACCTGGCCCATCAGACCTTAGGAGTCCTGGAAGACTCCCATGATTTGGGTGATGGCAGACTGGGTGTCCGTGGCCCCAGTGGTCTAACTCTGTGGGCCCACAGTTACCCTTACAAGAACCCTACTCCCACGGGCCTGTGCCCTTGGCACAGACTGCACCCTCCCACTGTGTCCAGACTCCTCAGTAACAGGGGTAGTGATAGTCATCTCAGAATCCAGGACTAGGGGCACAGGATGGTACTGACTGTGCTAGGTATACAGGTTGGGGATGCAGTGGTTGGCAGTGTTGTAGCAGCTGTGGTGGGAGGTGTTGTTGTGGGCACAGTGAGCCTTACTGTTCCCATCTGCCCAACTGACCAGATTGGCCAGGACTGTCATCCATGTCCACATCTCCAGGACTGTTGTCATCACTGAGGGCTTCATGCTAGGGTGGAGCAGAACTCTGTTCAATATCCAACCTTCTTGCAGGCTCAGTGGCTGATCGACCTGTTGAGAAATAGATAACATTGCTATTGGTGGAAGTGAGGTATCTACATCCATGTCGTTTGTGTCAAAGTAAATAGGGACCTAGAATGAAGCACAATAGATAGAGATTAGCATTGTCATCTGTTTACATGGAGTTGAAGTTGATTACTACACATTTAAAGACATTCAATACATGTAGTAGATTTAATCTGCTCATTAGATATGCAGATATGTGGCACTTTGGCTTTAGGGATAGATATGACATCTCCAAAACATATCAACCAACACAGTGTAGTTGTAACATGTACATTTGTCCATTTAAAGGCCTAGTTTTGCATAACAGAGGCAAACACACAGCTTTGTTGCATATTTAGCATTGTTCATCATGTGAGGACTGCAGAGTCAAGGGTTCTCCTGCCACTGTTAATCAGCTGAGTTTCCTTCATGGCTTACATATATTAGGGGTACACAGTTGTTAGAGTGGCACTCATGCCATCTATAGTTTCAGTTGATGAGACCAGAACACCATCAAGCAAAGTATTCAGACATATATCTGAGTAGAGCATTGTCTGTACATTGCAAAGTCCATGATGAGTGAACATCAGTTGTAACATGGCAGACAAAAGAGAAGGGGCAAAAGGAGTCTAGCATCTTGGTTAGAGTTCTAGTCACAGGGCCTCATGGTAGTTGTACTCATTTTAATCTCACTTTACCAACATTTGATAAATGTTAAGCAGCATGAATAGTGAACATCAGTTGTGACATGGCAGACAAGTGAGAAGGGGCAAAAGGAGTCTAGCATCTTAGTTAGAGTTCTAGTCGCAGAGCCTCATGGCCATTGTAGTCACTTCAAACTCACTTTACCAACACAACAAATGCTTAATGTACCATACCTGTTTGGGATGGACCATGCATTTACATTTTAAGACACATTATGGGTCCTGGAACAATATTTTTATGGTTATCCACTTACAGACACCATTCCAACATGTGGCATGTCATGGATTTGGATACATGTGCTCTTATATACAACACTACACATTGACACAGACAAACTAACATTTCAGATATTTTGAGTACTGCATGTTAGGAAAGTAGATAGAGAACGCAATAGCAATAGCAGAGTTGAGAACAAACAGGGCATTGTGATATTTCAACAGTTATTGAAGTGTAACGTACCAGAGTCCACTTACCCAACTATTCCTGTCAAGCACTCAGAATGCAGGATGGCCAAGACATTCTCCTCCCAGGGAAAGAATTGTAACAGGGTGCTGGGAGGGCCACCGTCAGTCCTCCGAGCCTCCAGGTGGTGGTTGTTGTATCAGGCATGCACCCTCAACCTGAGGCCAGTCCACCTTCTCTTAATGTCATTCTGTGTGCTCAGGGTAGTACCAACAGCATTCACTCTGTTGACTATCCTGTCCCACATTTTAGTTTTCCTAATGAAAGGAGCATGCTGGACTTGGGAACCAAAAGGTTGGAGCTCTACTCTAAATATTTCATCCACCGTGACTGCCAACTCTGACTCAGTGACCTGTGGATTTTTTTGGCCAGGCATGATAAAAAATTTAAATGCGAATGACTTTATAAAAGGAAAAACAAACAAGTGATACAAGTAAAAACATGCAAAACTAAAATGACAGGTGGTGGAGAGTCCTAAATGGGAAGACAAATAAAGGGGTGCATAGCTCAAAATGCACAAAACAGTGGTGCCTGTATTGTAGGTTGCAGTTCAGAAGCAAAGGATCCTGGTCAGTGATAGGGTATGTTTTATAGTGTGATTTTCAGGTGTATCCACTTTTTTCAAAAGCACATCAGCTGTGTAGTTTTTAAATGCATCCAATGGTCACTGTTGTGGTGCTTTTTGGCGTGTGTACTGCGGCGGTCTACTGCCATTGGGTAACCACTGCTAGGAGACCACCGGTATGACTTTGTAGTCATAATATGTTTCGGTGGGTACACTGAGGCCCTGACAGCATCGGAGGATGTAACGCCTACATTGCAGACAGCAGTGTTCTGGGAAGGAGGAGTGCCGTGGCCACAGTGGCGTTTCAGACAGCACAACCCCTCGAACTCATAATCAGCCCCTCAGTGTAGATTTTTCTACTAGCAGCCAATGTGCCTTTGAAATAAAAAGATTATAACCCTAGCCTACGTCTCTGTTAGAAATGGGGGTCTCTAATTGGCAGTGGTATGCACCTTATCCAAGGAGGGACCCTTCCTTCTAGTAAAGATAAGGGGATTACACTTCTAAAATAACCCCTGCTCACCCCCTTGGTAGCTTGGCACAAACAATCAGGCTAATCTCAGGAGCAATATGTAAAGCATTTGCACACAACACACAGTAATAAAGTGAAAACACTACAAAGGGACAACACATTAGTTTTAGAAAAATAACCAATATTTATCTGTGTAAAACAAGACCAAAACTATAAAAATTCAACATACAGTAATCAAAATATGAATAATGCATGAATAAAATTAAAATACAGTTCCTGGAAGTCTATAGCTCCATCCAGGGCTATCACGGAGTTGTGAACAAACAAATCCAACAGTTCAGGCTGACCGTAGCGTTGCGTGCCAGCTACAGTTTTGGGAAGACCCGCAAACAATACCTTGGAAATGCAGGGCATCAGGGACATTGCGATGAGATCCAAAGGGGTGGCATCAGCAGGCGTCTGCTTCGGAGGTTGGTGCAGGAGTCATCAGGCCATTGAAGTCACATGCATTGCAGATCGAACTTCCTGAGGTTGAAGTCAGGAGCGCCGGCAGGCGTCGGGTGCTGTGGTGTGAAGTGCAGTGGTGTGAGGTGTGAGAAGTTGGCCTGGTATATGCTGTCCACTAATTAAAGTGGGCACATTGCACCAGTCCAAACGACTCTTATGGTGTATGAGGTCAAAGATAACCTTTAGAAAGCTATCCTAGTTGTAGCTGTGAAGAGCAGCCTTCAGGCTTAATCTTGAAGAAATGTAAAGCAGCTTGTTTTACCAGAATATCACCTCCTGAATGACTAAATGAAGGAGAACCACACAGTAGGTATTTAAAAATATGTATTTATTAATATAACACTCTCTACTATCCTCTACACGAGGATAGAACACAAAGCACACAATACGAGATCAATAGAACAGTTGTAAGTAGCACAATACACAGTGGACTCCAGGGGGAGACCAAACCATATACTAAAATAGTGGTATAACAGTCACGACTGAGTTCAAGACAAGGTCTGGAGCAAGTAGAATCATTGGGACCCCAAGGAACCACCCAAGGTGAGTAGGCAGGGACCCCACGGAGGCCGGGTGCAGTGTGGGAACATGACCGTGGGCTCCATACAATTCTATGGGGAAGTCGCGGTTACACTTTTAAAGTTTAAGGACCCTTCTCGGAGGACTTCGAGCAAACCTATTGGAACTTAAGAGTTTGAAGAGCCACCACACCCGTGGATACCGTAGTACCCGAGTTACCTATCCCAGCGGAGCCGGGTGCATAGGTCTGAAGTGGCGTCGGAAACTGCCGTCGTTCTCAATGGAGAGCTGCAAAGAAGTACTGCTGCCTTGAAGGTGAAAAGGGTCCGGTGGAATCCAAGCCTGGATTCAAGGAAGATGGAACCTGAAAGCAGAGGGGACAGAGTCTGGGTCACTTCAGAGTGACCAGAGGCTCGGTAGACGAATGCCCACCGATGTCGGGTGCTTCAGGTGTGAAGAAGGGATGCTTGACTCTGCAGCCACGAGGACCAGGAGATGTCGAGGACAACCAGGAGCTGGAGGTGAGCTGTCCCACGAAGGATGTCGAGTGGTGAGTGGTCAGTGTCCGGCTGGAGCACCAACAAGCCTTGGCAAAAGCAACCCATGCAGGAAGGTCAAGCAGGTTACGGTGTAGACCAGCAAGGTCCAGTTGACTCACCAAGCAATGGGGAGTCAGGGCACATCTGGAGCAACCAGTAAAGCCTAGCAGAACTCAAGATGACCCTCAGGAGGACCCACAGGCCGAATGACCCAGAGTCACAAGGGGACCTCAAGCAAGATTGCAAAGTACCAGCCCACGGAGCACTCGGTGTGAGGAGGCCAGAGTTCTTTGGTGCAAATACTGCTCAGGATCAGTACTACATGGAGTCCAATGCCCAAGCTCGGGAATTGCCAACAAGCATATGCACTTGCAAATGGACGCGGTGCACAGGGGTTTGGGTCACGCAGTTCCCACAAGGGATACTGGCCTCAAACTCAGTGAGAGGGCAGATCGACCTCAGGGACTTTCGGAAACCCACCTCCTGTGTTGCTGAAATCTTCAGAGTACACAGGAGCTCAGGAGTAGCAGACCGGTCAGTTGTGCTTAGGTGCCTGCGAAGCAGGGGAGTGACTCCTTCACTCCAAGGGAGATTCTTCAGTTGTCTTTAGCACACCACAGGTCCTACATGGAGCCTGTATCGAGCACGGCACAAACCAAGCTTTGGACGGAAAGGGGGACGAAGTCAAGTCACGGCAGAGGCAGCGGCTCACTGACAGCGTCCAGCGGCATCTGTGAAACTAGGGCTCTGGTGCGAAGCGGGGCGATGCTCTCCATGGTGCCTGCTGGTCAAGGTGCAGACAGTGATGTCATTGTTGCTGAAGCGCTGTCATCAGCAGACGATCTGGAGTCGATGGTGTCAGTAGGACATGGCTGCAGTGTGGGATGGGGCGGTGAGTAACTTATGAGTGGTGCCCTCAGGAGATGGCGCTAACAGCTGTGTCGATATCGGCATTGGGCATCGTCATCCGGGATACCAGGGCAGCGATGTGAAGTGTGGCAGTGCGGAGTGTGGTCCCCTAGGGTCACGGTGCAAGCAGCGGCTTGGTGGTGGCATTGGTGGGCATCATCGGTGAGACCAGGGTTGCAATGTGAAGCAGGCGATGCTCTCTGCATTGCCAACAGATCATGGAGCCAGCAGTGGCTTTGTTGACGGTGTCTGTTTGCTTTTTCTTCTGTTGCAGGACAAAACACACAGTTCCTAGTGCTGGTAGCAGATGAACTTGAAGTCTTTGCTTTTCCTGAGACTTCTTGAACAGGGGGCAAGCTCTACCTTAAGCCCTTGGAGACACTCAGGAAAATAAGTTGCAGAAAGTCCTGCCCAGGCCTTTTCCTGCCCAAGACAGAAGCAGCCACTGCAGGCCAACACAGCAAAGCACACAGAAAAGTGGTAGTTCCTCCTCCCAGCTTCTCCAGCTCTTCTTATTGGCATGTTCTTTAATCCAAACGAGTTCTAAAGTTCTGGGATCAGGGCCCCAATATTTATACTGCTTTTCCCTTTGAAGTCCTTGGCAGAAAGTCTCTGATTTCAGTAGAAACCAGTTCTGTACTCCCTGGTCCAGCTTCACTACAGGAGGTGGAGACAGCATTTTGCAGTGCAGACACAGTCTATTCAGGTGCTAGTGAAAAACTCCTCCCACCACTCTAAATGCGGAAAGGTCTATTCAGCCTGGCTACGAGTCCCCCAGGAAAGGCAGGACACACCTGAACCCTCCTTGTGACTGTCGAGTGTGAATGCACATCCCCAGCTCCTGTCCTTCCAAAACAAGATGGTGAATACACAACAGGTTGACGCACACAGGATAGTTAAGTAAGAAAAGGCATGCTTTATAAAAGTGGCATTTTCAAACACATAATTTAAAAGCCACCTTTACTATAATGTGTGTTATTAAATTCTGAGTTCAGAGAGCCTAAACTCCATTTTTCCATCTTGTCCCAATTGAAAGTTACACAGGTAAAATGTTACAGTGCAGCTCCAATGATAGCCTAGGGGACAGACAGCCTTTCAACAGTGAAAAACAAAATACACAGTATTTCACTATCAGGACAGGTAAAGCACACAGTATATGTCCTACTTTTCACATACACTGCACCCTGACCATGGGGGTACCTTGGGCCACCCTAAGGGTTGCCTTACATGTAAGAAAAGGGAAGGTTAGGGCCTGTCATGTGGGTGCACTTGCCAGGTTGACATGGCAGTCACCAACAGTTACTACAGTGGCAGGTCTGAGACACCTTTGAAAGGCTACTTGTGTGGGTGGCACAAGCCCACTAGTAGCACACACAGTGCACTGTACTAGGGACCTACTAGTAAATTAAATATGTCAATCATGGAAAACCAATCATAACACAATTTACAGTAGGAGCACCTGCACTTTAGCAGTAAAAAGTGCGCAGAGACTCTAAACCAGCAAAAACTGAGTTCAGAATACCATCAGAAAGCAAAAAGAAAGAGGGAACAAGCCGGGTCTAACACCCTGTCACTGAGGTAGCCGACTACTACAATTTACTAATAAAAAACCCTTTCTACCAACAAAATGAAAACAAACTTAGTCCAATAATAAACTATTTTGAAGACACTTGAATTGGCAGACTGCATCACTCCGGACACAGAAGCAAACCCAAATTCCAAATACTATAGTGAAATGTCTGTGACAGCACCTTGGCACAGGAAGCCAAAGCAAACAACACAGTGGAAAGATGGTACCACAGCTTCCATTCCAGACTAGCAATAGCCCAACATACACTCTACAACTTTATAAAAGCATTACAAAAAAGAGCAAAGCTATCAAGAACTACAAATGGAAAAATGTGCTAGCCAAATTGGCCCTAAACTTAGCGAACAAACCAAAAGAGTGTTCAAGATGTTAACATTTAAACTCAAACTCTTCATAAATAATAAAGGAGTAGATTAATTACAAATCATAGTCAAAAGCATATTAAAAAATAAATAGTAACCTACCAAAACCTATGAAAAATTCCAAACCAACGCACCAAATCTTTTTTATTTAAAATAAAAAACATAATATTTTATTACATCAGTCAAAAAATTAATGTAAATGACAATGTTAATGAAGAATGATGAAATGATTACTTATTTTTTTTTTATAAATGTAACTGTCTCCAACCTAGAAAATTAAAAACTCAATCCATCACATAAACCAAACAATTCCACATAACAATCACATAGGGCCTGATTATGATGCCGGTCGGAGTTGCCTCCGACTGACATCTCTGTGGTCCGAAACTGCAATTACGATGCGACCGCATATGGTGCGGTCGCAAACTCCAATTTCCCTATGGTGCAAACCACCTGCAGCACAAGATCCCATAGAGAAATGGGAGTTTGTGTAAATCCATGCAACGTGTGGCAGGCACCTCACGGTGCCTGCCACACGATTCAGGGATTTCCTGGTGCCCCCCAGGCCCACAGCTGGAGGCCTCAGAGGGAAGGGGGCCATTCTAGGGGCCCCCAAAGTCACTTTCCGACAGGCTTTCAATGTTGGAAAGCCCAACATGGAAAGCCTGTCTGAAACCGACATCATAATCCCAACAGCGGAAACGCCGTCCGTTCGTGATTATGTGTGGCTTACGACTGCCTGACAGGCTCCTTGAGCCCGTCAGGAGCTAATCAGTTTGACCGGAAAGTTGAAACAATGACTGCCGTCTTTGTAATGGTGCGGACGGAGTATAAACCTTGCACGTCGTTTGGCTTTCCGACTGACTTCCAAATGGGGCCCATAATGTTTACACAACCAATATGATATCACATTTCCCAACTAAAAGTAAAGAAATAAATAAAACATACTGTTTCATAGCTGCAGATCTTTCTCTGTTTCCACAAAAAAGTTATAAATCCACCAAAAATGGGGCAAATATTGTACAAAACCCCCAAAAACATTCAGAGATAAAGCAAAGCCAATAGATATTCCTCAAAGCAATCCAAAGTATATAGAAACAATAAAAAAAAGTGTTTGAAAAAAAGAAACGCTCCAGGAAAACTGAAAAAAGGAAATTATAGTAAAAAAGCGTTGGTTCATTATAAACCAAAAATGATGTAAAAAAAAAATGTACACTCCCAGTGTCTATAGTACACACTGTAAACAAAAGCCTGTAAATTAAATGATAAAAACCCACCTGCAAAACACGTTACTTTTCTAGTTATACATATACATAACAGTTAATCTTCAAAATATAACTAACCTAACACAATATAACATAACATAGCGTTACATTACTAAAAAAGTGTACGAAAAGCCAAAAATGACAAACTAGTGAAAAACAGTAACACTAATACATCTAAATATACAAAAACCCCACAAGCAACACTTTATCTAACATGTATACAACCCCCTAGACACCAACTACCCTCAACACCATTTAAAAATCCTTAAAAAAGGATTTATCTGCTCGGATGAGCAGCAGCACTTTCCCACGACCTTGACTAAAAATAATACAAATAGTTTACAAAATAGAAGGGAGCGGTTAATAAAATAGCCGATAAATGACACTAAAGAAAAAACTATCTCCACATAGAAATGAATGAAAATATTGCAAAATATGGAATAAAATATAATAAAAAGTAAAAAATCATTAAAAATGTCAATACATTTTGTAATAAAATTGTAAAGTATAAATTAAATAATAGTATACAAGTAGAACAACTGTATTTAAAATAATATTGAAAAAATAAGTATAAAAATGTTTAATTTTTTTTTAAAATCTGTTAAACAATGAAAAATAAATGTTGAAAAAGTACAACATGCATAATATTACAATACTTTTCGCTAATATTAAAAAATATAAAGTTGTATTAACTGAGTTCTTCAATAAATATTTATTTTTAACTTGAAGTATGAATGCTTAAAAATGTTCAATTATACAATAAATAAACTTAGAAAACATAAAAGAAATTAGAAAAATTTAATTAATAATATTTTCAGTTAAGTACATACAACAAACTATTTTTATTGTATTTCTAATCATCAACAATACTACTAAAATAACACAACCCATTTATATTATGCACAAAAAAAGTAAATAAAATATTTCAGAAAAAAAATCTAACCTTAAATAATCACACTCCAACATAAATAATTCAAAAAATTGTTAGATACTAAAGAGGTGACATTTACCTTTCCCACTCCAGTCTAAACCAATTTGGAGAAGGCGTTGGACACTAAAGGGGTGACAGTTACTGTTCCCACTCCATCTAAACCAACTTGGAGAAGGTGTCGGACACTGAAAGGGTGACATTTAGTACTCCCACTCCAATCTAAAACAATTTGGGGAAAGTGTTGGACGCTAAAGGGGTGATATTAACTACTCCCATTCCAACCTAAACCATATTGGGGAAAGATGTTGAAAACAAGATTATACAAATTAAACATTTAAAATACAAAATCAATACTCCATACTCATACACATTTTTTTTATCCTATATAATCTTAAAAACACACTACTCAAAACTACAAACCTATATATATAGATTTAAATATTAACACATAAATAAAATAATTACTAACAATAAGCAATATACGTTTCAATATATTTACTAGCATTTGTAAAGTTTAAACCATAAAATAACAAAGAAAATCATGATACAAAATTAACAATCAAAAAAAAAAAGAAAGTTTATAATTTGCAAAGAATCAAAAATATTTTTTGAAATATAGTTACAAATTTGAAACCAAAAACAATTAGAATATTCTACAATTTTAAAAAGGTGTGTTACAAAATATTCAAAAAATTACCATAAAAATATTCCGAAATATTTATCTTTATGGAAATACGTGTATATATTTATTATTGTTATAGTATTTTTTTAAAGTAATAACAATAAGGCCCATTACGATACCCGGCGTAAAAAAATCCGCCAGGCATGAAAGCGGCAAAAATCCGCCCGCACACACCGTCTGAACACCGACCACGCCATTACGATTACACAAACCGAAAACCGCCATCGGCGGAAAACCACACAAGATACCGCCCGCCCTCGTCCGAGTCGGAGTCAAACCGCCCGCCACGGACGGAAACACGCACGACAACACAAAACCGCCCGCCCTCACGCCCGACACACCGCACGTGAAATTACGATCGCACCGCCATGAGCGCGGGTAAACCACAAATATACCGCCCGCCAGCGCAAACAACGCCGATGAGAATTGACACGGCAGAAGCCATGGCGCCCACGTCCCTGCACAGAAACCATCCGCTGACAAAAACAATCGCACACAACATGGCCAACAAGTCCACACAGCAGGGCACGCACAAATACACAAGCACAGTACACATCCCAAAAACACCCCCCTGGACAAACAAAAAATACAAAGGCCAGAACACCAGACACAACACACCTGAAAACAACAGACCATGAGGACACACCCACATAGGTAAGTACAAAAGCAGCACTCCCACAGACCACAACCCCTTGCAACATTGCAAACTAGAGAGGAGAGGAGAGGACACAGTGACACAGCAAGGACAGCAGCACACCACAGAAACGCACACATCACCACCACCACCACCACCACCACCAAACACCGGCACCACAAACCCCCTGCACATTACACAACACACACCGCACCAGCACCACAAACACCATGGCACCACAAAGAATGCCCAAGTTCACGCCCATTGAGCTGACGGTCATGGTCGACGAGATTATCAAGGTGCACCCACAAATCTATGGGAACCTGGTCCAGCACACACCACTAGCCACCAGAAACAGAATGTGGAACCGGATCGTAGACCAGGTCAATGCAGTCGAGACCCTGCCCAGGAACAGAGTTGAAATCAACAAACGGTGGAATGACGTCAAGAGCCTGGTCAAGAAGAAGGAGAGCAAGAACAGAGAGCTGGCTGCCGTCACTGGCGGAGGGAATCCCGCGCTCTTCAAGACCTTCAAAGCGTGGGAGGAGAAGGTGCGAGTCATTATACATCCGGAGATCCTCGCCGGATTACCAGGGGAGTGGAGGCTGGTAAGTACAAACTAATGTATACCAGCACACCGCTATGTACTCACATGCACTACCACCATGCCACAGCTCCCAGGGACAAACACCCCCATGTCCAGCACACAATACACAACACATCACACACACATGCAACAGACACCACCACACACAGCCCAAACCTAACAACTGTAAGATACGTGGGGGCATGTGTACACTCAGCCAGCCACGTAACCACCAACAGGTCCCCAAGTATGCCAGAAGCGCCACAACGAGCACCCACCACACCCATGTGTCCGCCATAGCTGCACTAACCGACAAGTAACAGGTAAGTGGCAGGAACACAAAGTGCAGTGGGTGGGAGGGTGGACAGCTCAAGTACAACACACACCAGGCCCCTAGTCCCACAGCACAGCAAGGAGGAGCATCCCCCACACCCCACACCCACGTGTCAGCCACCGCAGTGCACACCGACAGCCGAAAGGCAGACATCACGGTCCACAACAATCGGTGTCAGTGGGTGTCCAGCCATCACCACGACCCACAACACCGCCCCCACCCCCACAGACCTGCAACATGGAGCACCCCCGCTTAGAACCATGTGGCATCCAGTACAGTGCACGCACGAACAACCTGCAGGTGGGAAACTGGACAGGGCTGGATTACTGGAGGCATGAGGACCGTAACACGACCAACACATGGGACATGTTACGTAGCAGACGAACATGCAGCACCGCCCACTGTCACGAACAAGTGAACAATGTGCACACAGACATGAACCACAGACTCACACCCCACATGACCCATCACAGACACAGCAACACCCAAGGAGCCACGTCTGCATGCACAAGCCACACTGAATATAGTACCACACGGCAGCCACTATGCAACCCATCACACACAACCGAAACACCATTGAAGTCCTGTCCATGTAGCCCCTACTGCCTGTCAACCACACACCCCACAACTATGCCTATGTAAGACAAACAACACTAGACGCAACAGAGCGGAACAACATAAATGCACACGAACACCACTGAACCCATCAAACACACAGACACACCATGCACATACAACATACCATCCATCCCATCCGTCAGCCCCAGTCTCATGAAAGGCATGTCATCCGCACAGCTGCCACACATACAGCAGTCACGCTAAGATACATGCCCATGACCAACCATGTGCCAGAAGTCAATGAAGCGCACGCCACACTGTGAGCAACAACACACAACATGGGCCACACCCCCGAGCACTGCAGTGATGCACATGGCACAGGGCAGCACGCACACCAAGGAGATGGGACAACTGCAATACGTCGGGTGGCACACAACCATCACACACTCATAACGATGCGTCCAATGCCATGTCCAGTAATCACAACAGACAGCAAATATGCAGGGTATGTCAGGCATGCACACACCTCAGACCATGCACTGTCATGCTGCCACAACACATGTCACGTTCGGCACCCATGGCTCACAGCATGTAGCCCAAAAGCATATTCCATCCCAAATGCGTTTCTGGGGCATGACCCCCATGTTGCCATATGCGTTCCTAAGCGTTCCATTTGCACCCCAAAAGCATATTCCATCCCAAATGCGTTCCTGGGGCATGACCCCCATGTTGCCAAATGCGTTCCTAAGCGTTCCATATGCACCCCAAAAGCAAAGTACAAACCAGACCCAGGATGGGCCTGGAGCCCGCATACACCAGAGTCACAATAAGTAGGAGCACAGCAACACACCCATCGGCATAGCCAATCCGTCCCATGCCACATGTGCACAGCACACAGTCCCATTGCCAAGCACACACAACAACAGATTGTACAGCCACACACCCGCCTCCGGGACACACGTGCACGAGAGTGCACGAACGGAGAATGTCAGACAACCAATACAGACTTCGCCAGGTGCAACACAATAACAAATCTCATTCTCTCCACAGGTGACGAACTGCTGGATGCTGGGGATGGAGACAGCAGCCAGCACAGCCAGCCTACAAGCCCCCAACGAGGACACACGGATGTGGAGAATCTGTCCTCCTCTTCGGACACGGACCACCAAGCAGGCCCATCTAGTGTGGCAGGGCCCAGCTGCTCCCCAGGACCCCTCCTACCCACCAACCCATCATCCAGGGCTGCTGAACATTCCCAGCCCCCTGCTGCCACTGTCGTTGCGGCCACACCCACGGTCATTGCGGCCACACCCACGGGCATTGCGGCCACACCCACGGTCATTGCGGCCACAACCACGGTCATTGCGGCCACTACCACTGCCGCAACCGCCACCACGTCTTCGCTGGCCCCAGCCCCAGCGCAGGTGGTGGCCCGGACGACTGGATCCACCCTGGGATCCAGGGCGAGGACCGTGGTGAGCAATGTGGCTAGTGGGCAGGCCGGTGGCAGCAGGACTGGTAGGAGGAGCAGGGTCAGGGAAACGCCAGCCTCCCCTGGGAGCCATGCCCTGCCTCAAATGGCCAGAGTCCTTGGGGCCTATGAAGAGGCCCAAGGACAATGGGCCAGGTCAGCTACAGACACACGTGAGGTGCTGGGGGTGCTGAGGTCCATGGACGCCCGTATGGGCCAACTCGTGGACCTCATGGGCCAGCTGGTGGTGGCGGTGAGGTCACAGCCAGGGACAGCAGCTCCCCTCCGCCACCACCTGCCGGGGCGCAGGGTCGAGCAGCAGTGTCCAGTTCCCCTGCGTCCACAGCCAGTGAGCACACCTCAACCACCAGCAGGTCGCAAGCAGGCACCCCCCCTCGCAAACGTGGAAGGGGCCGTCCGAAGTGGAAACAGATCTCCCGGGAGGACTTCGCACGCTCCAGACGCAAGTGAGGCAGCCAGCCAGCCTTCCTTGACCACCCACTGCATTGACTTGGACTACGATCCCACTCCACACAGCCATCTGGATGGCATGTGTGTGTTGGACTATGGACATAGAACCAGTGGGTACACCCTGAGCATCACGCAGCCATGACCGACAGCTCATTGTCACTGCACGCACCATTTTTGTCATCACCTTACACACAATCACATGTCACAGTTTGAAATAAATGCACCTCTTCCACAAACTGCTGTCTGTGCCCTGTGTTTTAATTGTACGGAATACAACGGCCACCTTGAGCGGAACGGCACCTGATGCGTGGCATGGCAATGGAACCGGAGGGCCTGTAGGGACCTAGGGGTGGGAGACAGAACAGGAGCACATTCAATGAGTGTGTCACACACCCATCACACAGTACATGTCAACAACTACAAGCAATGTACACACATCGCACAGAGCAATAGGGCACAATGCCACAGCCACCATCAGTGGCATACTAACCTGGGCATGGAGCGTTGACACACAGCACGCAGTGAACAAAAGGCCACCCTGACACAGCACACACACACCTGCACAAATACAGACACATCAGCCGTCGTACATGGACACTCACCGTCAAGTGAAGTAGCGGGCGATGAGCTGCTGGCGCACATTCCCAGCTTCCTCCTCTCCGCTGTCCTCCTCACTCAAGCTGTCCTGGTCTGCGGGCTGGGGCCCTGGTTGATTCCGTCATCCACAATGAGGGGGATCTGCTTCCGAATGGCCAGATTGTGCAGCATGCAGCACGCCACCACTATCTGGCACACCTTCTGTGGGGAGTACGCCAGCGCACCCCCGGTGCGGTCCAGGCACCTGAACCTGGACTTGAGGAGGCCAAAGGTACGCTCGACCACACGTCTGGTCCTCCCATGTGCCTCATTGTAGCGATCGTCTGCTGGGGTGCGAGGATTCCTCAATGGACTGAGCAGCCATGCCCCATTCGGGTACGCAGAGTCACCTGGGTGAGGGACACAGAGAACCGTTGCTATTCCAACTGGACAGGGGACAGCATCGCACAACCAGCACGCTACACCACTCCACATACTCACCGACAATACAGCCACGATCCTGTTGCAGATTGGACATCAGTCGTGGCAAGATGCTGTTGCGCATTACGTGTGCGTCATGGGCCGAGCCTGGGAACTTTGCACACACGTGGGTTATCACCATGTCCGCAAGGCACACCACTTGCACATTCAGGGAGTGCGTGTGCTTCCTGTTGCGGTACAGGTGCTCAGTGGCCTGTGGTGGAACAAGGCCAACATGTGTGCAATCAATGGCACCAACGACGTGTGGGATCCTGCCAAGGGCATAGAATGCACCCTTCACTGCCGCCAATTCACGAGCCCTGGGGAATCTGATGTACCTGTTTCGGTACAGCATCATGGCTGCCAGTACATCCCTCAGCACCTTGCTGAACATGGGCTGGGACATCCCTCCTCCACTGCCCACTGTGTGCTGGAATGACCCAGTGGCGAAGAAATGCATGGCGGCCATCACCTTAGCCATGGGGGTGAATGCTGTCAGATACACCCTGCGGGGACGGAGATGGGGTTCCAACATGGCACACAGTCGATGCAGGGTTGGCCTGTCCAGCTGAAACTTCCTTATGACCTCAGTATCCTCCATGTCCGCCAGCAATTGGTATGGGCGGTCAATGTTCGGTCTCCGCCTAGGGAAGATGGCAGTGGACACATGTCAAAGCAACACAACACATAGCAATTTCGCATTCACATCACTGACATGACTGAGCAAGCACATGAGTCACAGCCCAGCTGTCAAGCAGGGACGGCACGGCCACAATACACTTACACAGGTCTCCCACCAATGGCAATGGCTAGTGATGCAAACCACTGCCATGGTCATGCACATGGGGATCTAGGCCCCAATGACTTGCGGGGCGTGCTGATGGGGACTGACTGCATATTCGTCAAGCGGCAACGCCACGGCAACATGGATGTCTGCTGAGCATGGCACTGCTTCCGAGGCTGGATGAGTATGGCACACGACGACGACGATGTGGGCACAGGCTGAGCGGCCAAAACAAGTGGGACCTGTGGCACGAGGGGATATGAGACAGTAGTAGGTGTCAGCACTGCACCCTATGTACAGCACTGTACGGATCACACCTCCCGAAACATTGACAGGTGTCCACATTGACAGCCCCATGCCAAGACGGCTGTGTGCTTGCAGTCACACGTCACAGGTGAGAGGTTACATTGCACGTGCCAGGTGGCAGACGTACATAGTGGGAGCTATCATGTGTGTGCATGTGTCTCCTGTTCAGGATCCACCAGATGGGCGCTGACTCTGTACTGACCATTGGACACAGCATGTTCCGTGGAAGGCTTGTGTGTGTGGGATGGTGGCACTGGATGTGCCTCTGTTGGGTGGGGGGCCATGCACAGGGCGGGTACGTCGATGATTGCGCATTGTTGGTCACGGTGGGTGCACCCACTAAGATGTGTTGCCCTGTGTACAATTCCTATGTCCGCATGATGATGGACTGTAGATGTGGGCAGACTACACATTGGTCGATGTGCTGTCTATGTGCATGTGCCTTCACACCAGGCACAGCTGCCCCTGCACATGTGACCCCTGCTGGACTCGCTGCTGAGTCTGTGGAGCTGATGCACCTTCTGTGCGTGGGGCGGACAGCTCACCTCACTACCCTCATTGCGCATGTCATGACTTTGCCGCAGGTGACATGGATCATGGAGGGCCCACATGTACGCGTGGGTAGGCTACACATGTTTGTTCACTGGTCGCCACCCCCAGTCAGTGTTTCGAATGGGAAGGTTGTTGTGCTGGTGGTATATTCGATGTGGCGGATGGGCGGGCCTAGGTGCGGGCTTACATTCCAGACATGGGGGGGTAGTTGGATTGGCGATTAGTTGCAGTACACACGGGACACGTCTCTTCCTTTCCACATCTGGGTCATCCCTTGTACTCACTGACAGTGATACAGTCATCTTCGCTCCAGCCCTCATGTCCTCCCCTCGCTCCCCCAATATGCATGTGCACCTGCGAGGCTAGCGCTTGCACAGGCAGCCCCAAGCTCGCACCAGAGAGGGCAAGGAGTGTATGTGTGGGTCCAGTTGCACGAGTGGGCTGTCTCAGGGTATGATGTGTGGCGGGACGCCGTCCACCTGCGTGGTGCCCCAAATGGAGACCCGGCCTGCATGGACTATGCATCACAGTCTTCGCCTTCCGGATCCGCCACCTGCGACACCCAGTGGCTGTGGCTGCCCTTGCGGCCAGGCCGCGTCCGTCTGTGACTGATGGCCCACACATTCACTCTTTGGCCTCTCTGGGGAGGGCTCGGGGGTGGTGGCGCACGCGCTTGCACTTAGTCGCAATGGCATGTGGCGTGGTTGGTATAATGGGCAATGGATGGGATGGTGCGAGCCACCTCCCGTGACGTCAGTGCTGCTCGTGCTGAGGTGCGTCCCCTACACTTCCATTTGACTTGTGCCATGCTACACGTTGAGGTTCTATTGCCTGCGTGATATGACCAGGAGGAGCGCGAGTAGACCTCTCACACACCATGCTCCACTGCCATCCCGTGCCCTGTATCGCCTGTGCGGATTGACTATGTTGGGGTTACACCTGGTCGACTGGGGCTGTGTGTGCCTTGTCAAGGGGCATGGCGGGCGCACAACAGGATCCAGCTAGTCCACGGAGGGTGGGCTGACGTGTGCGCCTGGTTCCGCATTGTTCGTGTGCCCGGCTGCTGTGCACACACGTGTTCACTTCCCCCGACAGGTGTCCTCTCACAATGCCCAGGGAAGCGGTGGTGTACTGTTCATGACCCCTCCCAACACGGCGTGCTCCAACTTGGCATGTGCGCATCTACCCGTCGCACCCACCCACCTGAGCACTGCGTCCATACGACTTCACACGACACATGTGTGTCTTCCACAGTTGTGCTACTCATTTGCGTTGACATCCAATACCAGTGGACTACATGGTCATGTCACGACTGCAGTGTACTTCACATACTCTCATCCTCTCTCATTCGTACTTGTGAAATGAGTCAGCGGAGACAGTTTTGGTTTCAAACATTATATTGAGTCTTCTGTCCTCTTTGATGCAGTATAGTGGACACTACTGGCAGCGGAATACATGTTGAGGATATACTGAGCATGATTACAAATGGGATAGGGTGTGGGGTTACATGTGATTGGCTGTTGCATGTGGGATGTGGGCTTCAGAGTTACATCTGCTTGGCCAAGGCTGTGCTTATGTACATTTACGTATAGCTGCGGAGCTGCGGACTTTGACACAGACGGTATACAAGTAGCCTACCAGACCGCTTGGCATCATGGGCACAGTCCATCTCAGTTCCATGTGACAGGTTTGCTGCGGTTGTTCCTCATGCACGCGTGCATGTGAGATGACATCAGGGCATGTGCTTGCGTGCATGCAGCGGCGTGCCACTTGTTGTTGCAATGTGGTGGTTACTGGACATGTCACAGTCACTGGGGTCGTGTTGTTGTTGTTTGCACTTGTCGTCCGTGCAAGGGTCCTGGTATGGGATTCCCGGGCGGGGGTGGGAGGGTGCAGCACCCACAGACTCCAGGCGACCTATTCATGTCCACTGAGCGGTGTGTGTGTCCATGGGCGCTGGATCCATGTCGTGTCCTGGTTGTTCGTGCAGTTCCGTCCATGTGGGTGCGATGCACAGACCCCATGCCACTGCCTCCCACGATGCATGCGGTGTTCCTGGATGTGATGGGGAACAGTGTGCATGTCCCGGTCATATCCGATGTCATGGCGATGTCGTTGATGGTGTGGTAATTGTTGCCGGTCGTTTGGTATGGCTGTTGTGGTGGTGACTGGCCAGTCCGTGCGGAAGCTAAGCATGGGTGCGGGGTTGGACATCATAGGTCAATCGGGGAACCTGCGTTGGGGTCCGACAAATTTACAGGTTGTCAGGTATGCGATGCCGTCCAGCAGGGCTTCCATGTCATTGGTGGTGTTTATGTTTGCCAGCCAATGTAGCGGATGGTGGCTGTCAAGGTGTTGTTCGTAAGTTGTCCCTTGGAGGACCATGATGGGGCATGCTGGGTGACATTCGATGTAGCTGTGCTCGATGATCCGTCATGTGGAGGCACAGTGGTCCCATTTCAGTGCGGGTGCGATGTTGGCCACATACGCCATGCCCCCATAGGCAGAGCAGGCCCTGTCGTGTGCGTCCAGAGGGAGGAGTAGTGCTAGCAGGTCCGCCTTTAGACATGCCGGGTTGGAGAGACACATCTCCACGGGATGCTGGTAGGGACACCTCCGACAGTAGAAGACGGGTATGACGCAGCTGAACAATGTGATGCAGTAAGTCAGTCGGTAACTTACGTTCAGCAGGGACAGGAGTTCGCATCCCAATATATGTATCAGGTTGGTTTTGTACAGCTTGACCTGTCCGGCGTAGTTGGGTAGGTGTGTTGCGGTTGCCATTTTGCAGCGGTGCGTTGTGGTGGCGTGCTCCGGCTGTGTGTGCAGTCTGCAATGTGCACGCACCGAGGTTGCTGTGAGCTCTGTGTAGTCGTAGGGAGACAGGACTTGTGTTCTGTTGGCTTGTGCGGAGGACACGGGCCCTCATCCCACATGCTTCTCAGACAGTTCAAGGTCAGTGATGTGTGACTCCTTCCAATTAACTTGCATGGGGCCGACATGGGGAGTGTTTTCTTTATTCTTTCCCGTCCGTTGTGTTCTTCTGTGATATGCGCTATCTGCCCTGTGGTCGGTCTCCTCTGCATGCCTGTGTTGGTCTTTTATTGGACAATGGCTGTATTCACCGGCTTCTTTCGTAGGGCTATGGTTTCGGAGTTGGAATGGAAGGTCATTCAGTGCTGTCTGCTCTCCCTTGTGTGGGCGGCAGGCTGCCTTTCCGCTCTGCGTTGGGCCTTGCGTGTGAGTGTTATTCTTGGGCCACCTGTTGTCGGTCCCCGGGCTCTTTGGTGTTCCGTTTTGTATGTCTTGTTCATATGTGCAGGGTGGTATGGGTGTTTCAGTGTGGTACTGGCGTTCCTCTTCCCGAAGGGGCCCTGCTACTCCTAGTTGGTGTTGCCGCCGCTGTGTGCTTCGCCATGTTTGTTGCACTGGGGTGTGTCCTGCTGTTGCGTGACTTCACTGACATGTGTGCGTCGGTTGTGTGACGTTGGGTGTTGTCCGTGAATTGGGCGTTGGGGACATGTCTGTGGCAGGCCTGTCACGTGTCATGTGCATTCGGGGTGGGGCTGGTGTGTGTGCTGCTTGGTTGTATCCCTGTGTCTGTGTGCGACGCATGCATGGCGCTGCGGTTGGCCTCTGCGTTGTGCGCATGTGTGGCAGCGTCATCGCCGCTTTGGGGCCGTGACGGGGTGGTTGGTTCCTAGTCCCAGGTGGTGTGTACACATGTGTTACGAGATGTTACAATTTGGCCTGTGTGTCATATGTGGATGCTATGGTAGATGTGTCGTGTACACGCGGGGGTGGGGGTTGTCCGCTTTTTCCGCCCTTGCACTGTGTGCGCTGTTTGCGTGCACTTGTTGTATGTGTGCCTACCTGCGTCTTCGCGGTACGTTGCGTCCTTGGTGGTGCATCAGATAGAGCATAGGGAGGGCCTGCAGTGCTGGATTCATGCTCGGGGTGCCGCTTCTTCGGTGTCCGTGCTCGGCGTTCGTGTTACCGCTTCGGTTTGACGTACGGTGTCTCTTAGCCGTGGGTTCAGTTTGTGTGCGGCATCGTAATTTGTACGCCGGGCGGTACGTGTTTCGTCCGGACGGTGTGTGTCAATTGTGCTGCGCCGCTACGTGTACGGGCGCACTTTGATGGCGGACGGTGTCGCTGGCTTGCCGGCGGTGTTTGGCTGACTTTTCGCATCGTAATCGGGCGGGCGTGTGGACTGCTGCGTGCAGGCGGTAACTGGTGGTTTTTGCATCCGCCAGCACGGCGGTAGTGCTTCTGCCCGACATCCTAATGGGCCCCATTATTTGTTATCTTCATTAATATGAAATTAAAATATATTATACATAATAAAATATCAAAATACATTACACAATTCTGAATTATTAATTTGCATATCTATAACATTATTAACTTAACATCAATTTTAAAATATACATTTCTTAAAACTCTCCCCACCCTTATCCCCTAAAAATCCAATATGTCACTATTAAAAATAATTCAACAATTATTTATATACATTAATACAAATACAAATTTCAACAATTTCATTACTAAAAAATAATATTACTATAAAGACAACAATAAATATAATAAATATATGAAATAAGCATATTACAATAATTTATATACTATTTTAGCACTTGCAAATGATATTACATGCATCAATATTTTTTCTACATTGATATTTATCACAAGGATAATAAAAACAGCACTAAAAATTATATTTTTACCTTTGATATTCCTATCAGCCATATTTTGGATATCTCAATATTCTTGGGGCAATAGTTTTGTATCACAACATTCTTTTCCCATATTTTGCCCAAATACCTCTCTATTGAAGTGATTTCTAACCCCCAAGTAGTGCCCCCAGATCCTGGACCTTTGGCTGATGTTAAAGTATACTCTTCATGTCTCCAAAATGCAAGAGGTGGGACTAAGAAACTGTCTGCCAACTTTCTGCCTTGAGAACCAAGGGAAACCTGGGTCACCATCGAAGCAGCAGCTGCCGACATCAAATCGCAGACCGGTCTAAACATGCTGGTTTGCCATGCTGAAGGAGAACTGGCTTCCAGAAAGTTTCTAAAAATGAACATAGAGGGCTTCACTGAGATCGATACTGATCCAAAGCTGATTGAAGTTGAGGCCTTCATGAGCACAGACTCTGGACTTCATCATTAGGATCTTTCCCGCCTTCTTTGACAACTGCACTGGGACCCCCCATTCTTCAGCAACCCAATTTCATCTAGCCCTGTTTCGGATCCCGTTTGCCCCACTGACAACTGACTTACATCCACTTTTTCTCCACAACAGTTTCTGATGGCAAAGTTTCCACCAGGATGAACCCCAAATGCCGACCCATTGCAGTCAGCCTTAACGTTTGACTTTGACCCAGTCTATTGCAATCAGATAACCTTAGTCAGTGATGTTTTGTGCTTTTTGGCACTATTTTTAATTCAAACTTTAAAAAATAATGTCTCTGATTCTACTGATTGAAGTTTTGTTGTTTTGGTGTAATTTATTTATTAAAATATGATCTATGTTTCTAATTTGGTTTGGATTTTTTTTTTTTGATTACTGCACATATTCTTTCCACATTGTCTCTAAGTTAAGTCTGACTGCATTGATCCAAGCTATCAGAGGGTTAAACACAGGTGATTTTGTGACTTTAGTGGTTTACCCTGCCATGTACTGTGATTATTATTTGAGGTGGGTTCTCATCCTCCTCATCTAATCCACCAGCTCCTTAGATTTCCAAAGTGATGTTTCAAGTTATTTATCTAGGCGAATGTTCGTAGAGCACACACATGCTCCCAGCTGCAGGTCTACACAAAACTGTATGCCAGTAGATTCTCAAATGCAATAGCATTGAAAATGACCTTAATTGGATGGAAGAAGTCAGTTCTATAATTTATGCATGATCTAATGTTACCGGTATCCCCTCTGACCCCAAGTCCTCTGCTGCTTCCTAATTACCCTGTAATTTATTTTTGTTGTTTTTCCTTGTTTGTTCAATTATTTTTCTTCATGAATATTTATCATTGTGCAGAGTCATATGTACACCCAGACATGGGGTCATGCCTTGGTTTCCTCCACCTCATTGTATTTTACTCCTCCTTTCCTTAGTTTTCTCTGAATGATTCTGTATTGGTGTAATTTCTTATGATGTACCTTTATCTGTCCTTGGTTACTCAGCCTGAAGGGTTCTCACTATTTAAGGCAGATTCTACTACAGTGTACTCTCTCATTTGTATGATTGACAAGTAGATAACGTAATCCTTTTTACTTATCTAATTCAATGTTCCACTCATTAATTTCTATAAATGTTTTCCATGCCTCCTGTTGTCCATTCAAACAATTGACACCATTGGGTTTTTCCTGTTTTTCACGTATTTTCCTCCTCTGCTGGTTGCTCTGAGTATTTTTCCATTCCTTTAACAATGTGGTAAAATTGACAATTGTAAAATATTTTATTTAGACATTCAAGTCCAAGTGCCAAACAGGATATACAATTATGCTGTTAAAATATGATAAGCAGGTAAGCGATGTCCCTTTATGCATTCCTATCATTTCATAAAACATTAACTACGTGGTACACATAAAAAGAAGGATGGCGGTGGACCCAGAAGATTTCCTCACCCAAACCGTTATCTCCTAAAATACATGTCTGTGGTTCAAAATGTGCCTTCCACTGTGTGCACTCCCTGTAAGCACCCTCTGCCAAAGTGCCATCCTAAATACTAGGGAGAATTGATAAACATGAAAAACAGAGGTGCAACACATTTGCAACAAATCACAAAGATTAATAAATATCACAAAATTCAGAAATCAATAAAAAAATGATTCTCTTTATTATCTTTTTCTTAAAGTTGCTTCATATGTACACAGCAAAACCAGCCAACGCATTGCTTCCATATACAAATGGAGTTCTTCAGGGCACAACAGAAGTGGAGAAATCTATTGGGTAATTCACTCTTCCAACAAGTTAGTTTCATCTATTTCAACTACCGATCTGGACATAAATCTCCCTAGAATATGCCATCAAAGTGTTAAAGAATTAAAAACATATCTTCCATCCCTTAGACCAATGTCCATGTATATCATATATTTCAATATGTATCGAAGAAATAGGGAAAGTCCGCCCATCATCAAGCACTACATTTGGTGCCAAGCAGGAAACCGAAAAACACCCCTCTCCAATTGTGCTAGTTAGGCTAAATGCACAATCCGTACTGAAGATTAGTAATTAGATGGAGAAATCAGAGGTTAGCGTCCTAATGTATTTAAGGAATAAAGGGGCATATTAGCAAGACCGGCGATAAAATTATCGCCTTTTTAGCGGCAGGAAACTGCCTCTAAAACGGCGATAATTTTATCGCCGGTCTTGCTAATATGCCCCACAGTATTTTAGTACTGTTTAGGCAGCTAATAGCCTAATGCATACAGCACTTTATCCTTTCACATTCTGCATCTAAATACAGCATATTTGATGGACCTATTTTATTTGTCCATAGAGTATAGGAAATCAAGATCTGCGATCTTTGGAGGTCCAAGAAAATATGCATTTTTATCAGTGTTTAAGTTGTACAAAGATTAAAAAGCGCTTTAGTATTGGTTAAGGCGCATCCCATTAACACAACAGCTCTTAAGTCTGGTATTGAGTGTAACAGATTGAGATAAGTGCAGTGGAGGAGTTTGATGCACAAAGATTTTTTGCATGTTGTTGGTTTTACTAGGTATTGAATGCATCGTTCTACTGTTTTCACTTAGAAGAAAGATTGCACACTATCAGAAACAAGGAAGCACCCTTTTACTGTTTGTACTTATGAAGATTTAAATGAGATTGACGGACAGTTAAATGTCATGAATGCTTATTGGGAATTCACATTTTTCTTTTTTTTTGATTTTGTAATGTAACTGCTGCTCATGCAATGTGCTCCAATACCTTCGGGTCGAGTTGGCGCTATAAAGAACTGCAAAAAAAAGTAAGTGAGTAGCTGGGAATGGATATGTGGATGAGGAATCTATCCCTATGGAGTATACGGTATTGGTGTGTCTGAGCGGCAGAGCTGGTACTGCTTGACTATCAATCCTCTCCATGCTTTATAGACCACCTTTAACATACTGGAGATAATCTGGATATATTTGTTGCTATATCTGGTATAATGATAGCTTGGCATATTTTTTGACAATGTGCAGTGACTGATACTTACCATCCTTCACTTTTTGGGCTATTGTAGACAAAATTTGGCTACAGTGTCGTGTAGTTCCCAGGACCCCCCAGGACCTGCGCGTTTTGGATTACCTAAACTGAGGGCCTGGTGTGCAGATAGTCTCTGGACACCCCCACAGGATGAGTCAGCCTTTAGACCAGCTAGCTCCACGGTCCTACTACCACCCCCCTGTATTCTACAGTGGTGTATGTAGTTTCTGGCAACCACTAAACATGACAACACTGATTCCTCAGGTATCGTGGAAACAATACGATATCTTTCGTTCAGTCACTCGTGCTTGCTTTTCTCAGAATACATAGAATGACGATTTGAACAGTTTCAATAATAATGTATTGCTCAATCGTCAGTCTAGTATGAAACATGTTAGCTGCGATAATCAAAAGACAGGAGCAGACAAATGTAATCGCTAGTACCAATATCGTAAAAAGTAGATACATTTCTACCATAGTGCTAATAAGATGAATAAGAACATATTATACAAAACAATAGCATTGACGTACTCCTATAATGTGTAGCCTACCTAACTGTGCCTAGCGTGGAGGTGTAGGTGAAGCATGTATGTGTAAGTGCTAGGATATGTCCTAATGGAAACTAATGGAGCCATGAATCCCCGGGGGAAGTGCTAACCCCTCACCTGATGGTTCTGAATGAAGGACCCTGTCTCTGCGTCGAGGATGGCACCCCGCAAAGGATGTCAGGTCTCTGCCTGTCGAAGGGTCAGCCTGCAGAGTCTTGTGCAGCCTGGAAGGAATTCTCCTCTGTCTGTAAGGGGGAGTGAGGGTCTTTTATACTAAAGTGGTCACTTTGGGGTTTTTCCAGAATTGATATGTTTTGAAAACATTCACTAATCCCCTGCTAATCATTTTCTAAACAAACATGATCATGCCCAGCTGGCTGTTGGCCATGGATGAAAAAAGTGGTGACCCTTATACAGATTAAATCTAGCGTGCCTGGGGACATGTTTATGTATGTCAGGTACAGGGATTAAGATATGGTACCGAGAGCCTGATGTCGGAGAAACAGAAGTAAGCTACTAGGTAAAAGGTCACCTGTGTAAGACCGTTATGTCGTGTGGATGGGACAACATGTATGTAATCGGAATGTGCATGCTGGGACTAACTTAAAGGACATGGCAACAGTGGTATAATGCTATCTAGGGTGTATTTGATCTAATGCAGGCAGTTAGTGACATATGGAGAGGCATTCTGAATGTAGTTTCAGCTCTCCCTAGTGTAATATTAACCTGGCATAATGGTGGTTGGAGGCAGTGGCTACCATTGACCACCTTTTAAATATTGGATGCATTCTGGACATAATTGAGGCTATTCCAGTTTAATATTGGCCATTGTTAATGGTACATGTGGGTTGTTCCTATTGGTGTCCAGTTTTGGCATATTGAGGATGTTCTGGACAAAATTTGGGATTTTGGGCATAACTGTGCCCCAACACTACAGTGTCTCTGGGCTAAAGGGGAACATCCTTGAAATATTAGGATTATAATGGTCATATCCTGGCTCTCCCTGGCATAGCAGTGGCTCTGGGTTACTGCCAACATTACTAGACATACTGGTGGCATTCTGGGCACATTTATAGCTATCATTAGCATAATAGATGCCCTGGTTTCCCTACTCAACTCCAGCTCAGCTCCGGACATCGCAACCGCCATCCCTGACGAATTCAAAATCATCCACAACGAGCGCGTCAACCGACCGGGAGGAGGCATTGCCATCATACACAAAGACACCCTCTGCCTCATGATCAGCTCCGATGACCACTCACCTGACATGAAGCACCTCCACTTCCAGATACAGACCAAGCCAAATGGCACTCTCCATGGCACCCTCATCTACAGACCTCCCTGACCCCACCACCCCATCAGCAAAGCCATAGCTGACTTCATCTCTCACCATGCACTCACCTCAATGCACTACATCCTCCTCAGCAACCTCAATTTCCACCTGGATAACCTCGAAGACCACAGCACCTCATCCCTACTGAAGAACCTCACCACCGCCAGACTCAAATAACTGGTCACAACACCAACCCACTCAGCAGGACACCCGCTCGACCCCATATTCTCCACAAGCAACAACATCTCTGTCAGCCACACCTCCGAGCTACACTGGATCGACCACCACCATTATTTCCTCTACTTCTCCTTCACCAAACCCACCATACACCACCACACCTACCGCAATCCTCACAGAAGCTGGAACAAATTCACAGAAGACCAGCTCAACACCTCCCTCAGCAAGACCATGCCACAGACTTCCACGGACGCCAACACCTCAGCACCCAACCTCCACTACTTGATCTCTGACTGTGCCAACACAATGACACCCCTAATGAAACCCTCAGGCAAGCAGCCCTCCAAGAAAGCCAGCCCTCCAAGAGTCCAGGTGCACCTGCAGACAACTCGAGAATAGATTGAGGAGCAGCAAGATTACGACAGACCACGCAGTCTTCAAATATGCCATTATCGCCTCATCAGAACAACAAAGAAAGTAGCCATTGAGGAACACATCATTGCCAATGCACACAACAGCAAAGAACTATTTGCTGTAGTCAAAGAATTTGGAAGACCCAGCACAGAGAAAGCAGACATCCCCGTCCCAAGACCTCTACCACAACCTTGCCACCTTCTTCCACCGCAAGATCAAGGCGATCTATGACAGATTTGCAACCCAAGACTCACCCACTCCACCCACAACCAATGCACCCAATGGCTCAAGCCCCCAACAGACCTTGACCAACTGGACTATCCTCACCTCTGATGACACCGTCAGGTCCAAGAAGAGCATCCACTCTGGAGACCCCTCGGACCCCTGCCCTCACCACAACTTCAGAGCCGGCACCTCCATTGCTCCCGAACTGTGCTGCACCATCAACTGCTCCATCGAGTCTGCAACTTTCCAGGAAGACTGGAAGCATGCAGAGATCAACCCCCTGCTGAAGAAACCTTGTGCCGACCCGACCGACCTCAAGAACTATAGACCCATCTCTCTACTCCCTTTCCCATCCAAAGTCATCGAGAAAGCCATCAATGCCCAACTATCCAAGTTCCCCTAAATGAACAACACCCTGGAGCTCTCCCAATCAAGCTTCAGAAGCAACCACAGCACTGAGACCGCTCTCCTCGCTGCTACAGATTACATCCGCAACCTCCTCGACCGAGGCGAGACTGCAGCCCTTATTCTCCTGGACCTCTCAGCCACCTTTGACATCATCTCCCACCACACCCTCTGTGCAAGGCTCCATGATGCCGGCATCTGCGACAAAGCCCTAGAATGGATCCGTGCCTTCCTCACCAGCTAAACACAGAGTCAGACTTCCACCATTCAAATCAGAACCCACAGAGATCAGCTGCGGAGTGTCTCAGGAATCCTCCCTGAGCCCCACTCTCTTCAACTTCTACATGGCCCCACTTGCAGCCTCGTCAGAAACCACAGACCCAGCATCATCTCCTACTCTGACGACACCCAGCTGATTCTCTCCCTCACAAAAAAACCCCGCAGTTGTCAAGAGCAACTTCCACAACAGGATGAAGGCAGTCGCCACCTGGATTAAGGAAAGCTGCCTCAAGATTAAGTCAGACAAGTCGAAGGTTCTCATCCTAGGCTCCTCCCCTGGGATTACTCTTGGTGGCCGGATATGCTTGGAATCCCCCTCACACCCACAGACCATGCACAAAACCTCGGCATGATCCCGGACTCCTAGCTCTCAATGAACCACCAAATCAATGGCCTCTTGTCCTCCTGCTTCCACACGCTCCACCTCCTTCATAAGATCTGCAAGTGGATCCCCATGAATCCAGGAAAACAGTCACCCATGTGCTCATCATCAGCAGACTCGACTATGGCAATGCACTGTACGCTGACCACACCCAGGAACTCAAAACAATCTGCAGACAGTCCAGAACTCCTCCGCCAGACTCATCCTGAACATCCCATGCTGCAACCATATCACTGGCCACCTAAGAGACATTCACTGGCTACCTGTCAACAAGAGAATCACCTTCAAGCTCCTCACGCATGCCTACAAAGCCCTCCACAATGCCAGACCTGCATATTTCAACCAACGCCTCTCATTCTACACTCCCACCAGACATCTCCGCTCTGCCCAACTTGCCATGGCCACCATCCCATGGATCCACAAGACCACGGTTGGAGGTAGAGCCTTCTCCTACCTCGCTTCAAATTCCTGGAACTCCCTGCTTCTGCATCTCAGGCAATCACCATAGCTGCCGCAATTCAGAAGGACCTCGAGACCTGGCTCTTTGACTGAACTGCTGACCCAGCCCCCCACCCAATGCTTTGAGACCCTCACAGGTGAGTAGTTATGCTTCATAAGACCCTGATTGATTGATTGATTGATTTAATACTGACCTTCCTTGACATACTGGAGGCACTCTGGACATTACTGTTGTTGTTCCTGAATAATAGTGAGTCTGCCATAATGTTGGCCTCGTTTACATAGCTGGACTTGACATATTTGTTCCTAACCATGACATGATGGATGGTAATTCTGGTGTAAAGGTGCCCATTGTTGACATATTGGAAACATTATGGGCTTTTTATTGGTTGTCATTGCAATAAGCATTGTCTCCTTGATCTATTGTGAATTTTGTACACTTAATGGTGGCTGCCAGTGTCAGTCAGTCACTCAGCATTAACTTTATCGATTTTATTATAAAAACATAAAAGTACATACAATACAGCAAAGTTATCAGAAACATCTATATCTATAATATACAATATATATATTATAATATTAGAACAATCAGCACATAAGTACAGTGATAAAATATACTAACACAGACATAATGTAATATGGTGCAAAATAGGTGCCGCAAAAGAGATACAGAATTAATAAAAAAGACACATATTAACACAATCTAAAATTCTCATAACAGTTATCAGTGCCAATGAAATATGCCCGGTAAAAAATGGCACAAAAAATAAAACACCCTAGGAGATTGCAAAAGTTGTAAAAACAGGAACGCTGGTCTCACCTGACTGAAATTCAAGGGCAAGAGTAGCGAACAGATAAACTGATTACGTAAACTATTAAATCTGGGACAAATCATGAGAATGTGAAAGGCATCGGGTGGAAATATTGTCACAGGTACACGCTAGCAACTCCAATACTTTTGTCCATCCCTACTTAAGAAGCAGCAACTGATGAAACAAATTTAACCTAAAATAGGATAACAATCTACGGTGGTTGACAGTCATCTCCAGATTCAGATAGGGTTCTGTCACATTAACTGATTTGATCAAAACAAATTGGCACACTGTGCACTTACTCAGCACAGAAGCCTCTTGCTCTACTGCCACCCTGGAATGAAATGCCTGCTTCAATCAGAAAATGTCCCGCTTCACAATACACTTCAGATCTGAAAAAAGTTCTGGCCGACCCAGTGTAGCAAAGTTACTTCTGATAAATGTGAGCCATGGGATACAGGACATATTATTCAGATTTAAATAGTCTCGTACTATAACTCTATTAAGTTTTAGATCTTCCTTCAGCCAGATGGATAACCAGAGGAGCAGGGGCTGTAAACCAATAAAATCAGAAATGTACCCCAACCCCAGTTCTTCATGCACAATCTCACTGGGGGTTCCCAGAGTGACATAGAGGACACCTCTCAGGATGATCCTCTCAGCTACCTGTAATGGGGATATAAATGCATATCTCCAGCTATCGCATCCAAAACTAGCTGTTAGAGCAAAGTTAGCCTTATAGACTTTGGGGCATATTAGCAAGGGCCTTATCTCCGCTTTTTTGGCTTTAAAAGCCAAAAAAGCGAAGATAAAACTATTGCCCTATTTACAAGTGGGTGCTAACATGCATTAGCGCCTGTTAGCACCCGTTTTCCCGACGCCTCGCTTTGCATCTCGAATGAGATGCAAAGTGGGCGTCACTGGGCAGTACTGCATGTAAATTATCGCTGATGTGCACATCGCGATATTTACAAGGAGGCCCACGCATTTTAGCAGACGTTAGTTTTTGGCGAAAACCGCGGTTTTCGCCTAAAACTAACGTCTGCTAAAATGCTGACTTACGTATACTTAACATTGGGGGTGGATTATGCTGATATGACCACAGGGTCGTATCAGCAAGGTTATCGCCGCTTTCCATGGAACATCGCTGGAAAACCAGCGATGTTCCATGGAAAACACCGCTATCGCTAGAATAATTATCGCCATTGCTCTATGCGTTGTTAATACAGCCCTAGCATGGCGATAATTTCCAGCGATAGCCGACGTAAAAAAATTTCACACTTAGCGCGGCCAGCGATAATTATCGCTGCCGCTTGATAATATGCCCCTTTGAGCGTTGTTTTTATGTGTATATGGCCTAATCATCCAGAAAAAGAGCTGATACTATTGATAGCTTTTTTTAAATCATGACATTTTTTGAAGCAAAAGTTGCTATGTGAGATGGGAGTCCAATAGGATCCCCAAGAAAGTAAAGTGCTCTGTTCTGCTAATAAGGTTACCCTTTATCATACATTTTCTTGTGCTGGTGTTTCTAGGGTCAATGACCATGACATGAGACTTGATATAGTTGGTCAACAAGTCAGGGCCATCCATTAAAGAAACAAACAAATCTAGGAGGTGCTGCAGGCCCTTCATCGTTCATGCTATTACGACAGCGCCATCCGCATGTAAGAGAGTGGGCAGAGGACAACTGCCCATGCTCTGTACATCTAGGCCTTGAGTGGATAAAATTGACTCAAAGCCATTAATATAAAGAATGAAGAGAAAGCGGGCAGGATACAGGCCTGACACACCCCTCACTTCAGACCAAAAGGCTGGGTAGATTCTCCATTTGCTCCATTGAAGCACGGACGCAGTGAGGCCCTGGTGTAGATTACGCAAAAAAGTGACCAACACTGGGTTAACCCCCAAGGACCCCAGCACAGTCCAGAGCTTAACTCTGTTGACCCTATCAAAGGCTGAGCTGAGGTCAATGTAGGCCAAATTAATAGCCCCTCCATATGCCGTGCTGTATTTGGAGATCAACAAAACGAGATTCAGGTTCTGTTTGACAGTTCCCCACCTTGCCCTAAATCCATATTGGCTCTCAGACAAACATATTTTTCTTTGGCTCAAAGTGTGAGGCAGTCTAAAAGCACCCGCCCAATAATTTTGACCTTGCTATCCATCTGAGAGATAGGTAGGTAACAGGCGGGGCCGTTCTGTTCCCCTTTATGAAGATGGGCACAATAACTGAATAGTGCCAACTAGAAGGTAGCGAGCTACGGTTGGCTGCGTTAAGGTTCTGAGTCACTATAGGGGCTCAAAGATCAACTTCAGATTTAAACAAATCCCCTGAGATCTAATCTAAGCCCGGGGCCTTGCTATCTGGTTTTTAAAATTTAGCATTTTTAAAATCCACCTACCAGCAATATGGTTCTGCACTGAAGCACACGTTCTGTGGTACAGTGAAGTCATGATCACAGGGCTGGACACTGAACACAGAGGCATCACTGTGCACGGAAGTGCTCTAGTGTTTCAGATGCCCAGAGTAATTACTGGCATAAAAGCATGGCCACAGCATGGGCGCTCACAGCAGGCACGCAGAAGGCACACCAAAGACAAGGCCTTCTACTCCCATTCGTGTCCCGAATGCGTCCAGCGCCAGACATCATGCTGACGGTAGCTTAGAGGTAAGACCCTTAATCACCTATGCCTCTGCCAAGGTAATCAACTTAAGGCCCCGCAATAAATGATGTAATTACCCTGTTCTCATAGTTTGTAAGGGTTTGGTCTGTTTTCACTTTTGTAAACTCTCTCTTCATCCTCTAAATCAAGATGTTAGAGAGAAGAGGGAGCATCTGGACATCCAAAGGAAGCTAAAAGCAGCGCTAAGAATTGTTCGCTTGCTCCCAAAATACACCTTAGACATCTACAGCCTGATTGAGGAAGAACAATTAGATTTTCTACTCATGACCAAAATATGGTTGAATGAAGATTCCTGCCCTGACCTGCAACTGGGTCTCCCCTCTTAGTATGCTTGCCCTACACCAAGACCGAGAGGGCAGGAGAGGAGGGGTTGCCATAACCTTTAGAAAGACATTAAAATGCACTACATTCCAGGTTGAGGACCTGGTTGGTGCTAAGGCTCTAAGTTTTGTCATCTCACCCTCTGTGCATTGCTCCTTTTTGGGAGTCCTGTTGTACCTCCCCTCAGGCTATGCGGGAGACTTCATTAACTCAATTTCCCAACCACTGGGTCACAAAAGCATCAACTGTGCAAGTTTCACGATCTTGGGAGATTTCAACGTTCAGTTGGACAACCCATTGGGCAGTCTAGCATCAAAACTGTCCAACTCGCTCGCGGACATGGATTTTTCTATGTCGCTAATGGGACTTACACATAGAGCAGGCCGCACAATAGATGCTTTGTTCTCTAACACCTCACTAGATCTCAGAAGGCCAAAAGAAGTTCCTTGGTCAGATCATTTCATACTACAATTTTCCTGGCCTTAGTCCCCTCCGAAGAGTAAAGGGAGAACGGGGGCTCTCTCTAAGAATCATGCCTGTAATAAGGTCGATATATCCTTATTGAAGAATACTCTAGTTCCCACCAAACCCACACTAACTGGTGATATAGTGTTAGACGGGACATGAGTGAATAACTGGCTCATGGAGGCTGCCTCTACAGCTGTCCTGAAGTCAGTGAAAGGACTTTTGGACACCAACCGTCTGCCCTCTGGTCCACGAGTGAACTAGCAGACAAAAAAAAGCACTGTAAAGATGGTCAAAGTACTGGAAAGTTTCTTCACCAAAAGTAAATCTGGCTCCCCTTGGATCCACCCCACCAGGTAATGAGGCTTTTAGGGGATAGTCCATGCCCTATTTACCAGGATCTTTTAAGTATCTCTCTTCACTCCGGGATAGTATCCTCCACTTGCAAAAAAAGGAAACACAATTCCTCTCTTAAAAAAACCTAATGCAGACCCTGAAATGCTTTTGAATTTCAGACCCATCTCTTTGTTCCCTGAGGTCTCCAAGATTATTGAAAAAGTCGTAAATACACAGCTAACATTATTCTTGGAAACCTTCAAGCTCCTCCACCAATCACAGTCAGTCTTTAGGGACCTCTACAGCACAGAGACAGGACTCATGGAAATAACAGACTCCATCAAATTAACGCTGGGCGTGGGCCACAATGCAGCATTAATTTTGTTCGACCTCTCAGTGGTATTTAACACAATCTTGCATGAGACCTTGCTACATTGACTTGCCCATATTGGGGTGGAGGGGAAGGCTCTAGCCTGGCTGAGTTTCTTTCTAGAGCACAGGGAACAGGCAATATGGCCCAAGCCAGTTTCCTCTGAAGTTAAAGCCCTCAAATATGGAGTGCCTCAGGGCTCAGCCCTGAGCCCCACACTTTATAATATATATATGATGCCGCTGGCATCCCGTATCGAATCCTTTTGTATTGAGGTGGTCTCCTACTCAAATGATATCCAACTTCTGCTGAACTATAACAACAGTGATGGGATGGCATAAAACTAACTCCTTACAATGCAACCCTGAGAAAACTGAGGTCCTGCTGTTTGGTGTTGACCCCCTGTCTGGATGGTCAGGAGCCAGGCCAGCCAGCTACACTATACCTCCCCCCTGCTAAGGTGGCTAGGACCCTAGGAGTTCTTGTCGACACACATTTATCCCTTAAGCCCCAAATCTAAGCTGTGGTTAAAACTGCATTTAAGATACTAAGGTTGTTAAAGAAATGTTCTCAAACTCTTGCCCTGGGAAGCCCAGAAAACAGTGGTACAGGCACTCATGCTATCTAGGCTAGACTATGTCAACATGTTGTACCTAAGAGTCCCAGATTATCTCACCTAGAGATTCCAAAAGACACAAAACATGGCAGTCCACCTTTTATATAATCTTCCCAAACACACCTCGATCTCCCAGTACCGTAACCAGCTGGACTGGCTACGAGTGAGGAAAAGGGTCATTTTTAAAACTTTGATGGTGGCACATTTGTCTTTCTACAAGACAGGTCTTAAATGACTGTATACTGCCCTAAAGGATCCTTGCTTTCACAGTTGGCCCAACCGCTGACCATCCCCTTCACCAAATGAAAGAAATGGGGTGGCTCTGCCTGTTTGTTTCTGGCAGCCAAATATTGGAACAAGCTCCCCTTTCTCCTCTAATGTATGCCGGCAAAAAAGTTGTTTCCCAAGCAATTGAAAACCCGTCCGTTCAGGAGATAAGGTGGTTATGATCATCATAATGGCTGTCTAAGTCAGTGCTGGGACACTCTCGCAGTAGCCAAGCGTAATATAAATCCTGTCATTCATTCATTCATTCTTTCTTTCATTCATTCATTCATTCATTCATCTGGTAGGCACATGATAGCTTTCTTAACTTCTTCCCACTGGAAGCAAAGTACTCTGACCTCGCAACCACTACCAAACAAATCCCTACTGTTCTCAAAATCATAGATGGCCTCAAAGTGATCAAGCCATGCCTGAGGAGTTATAGTAAGAGTCCACGCTGACACCTGTCCCAAGGCAAAACAGGAGGTGGTTCACGACCTTCCAAAATGCTGAGCTGTCCCGAGAAGCACAGCCCCCCAATAAATTATCCCAAAACTACTTTATTACATTCTTCTTCCTTGCATTACACACATGACAGTAAAAGGCCTTGGTCCTCCTTATTCCTCACGAGTACAGGGCTACCTTTGCAGAGAGGCCATAAGTATCATATGGGCCTGTGAGCATGCCTTGTTGAACCACTTTAAGGGATCCACCAAATGTGCGGCATTAGGCTAGGTAGGATCAGCCTTAATACACCTTGTAAGGTTCGAAAAGGCGGCCAGAATATTAGAATCAGTGGCTCTTTCATCAAGGCAGGAATAAAAATCAGATTGACAGGAGGATAACAGATAAGAATTAAAATCAGCCAGGACTACCTTAGCCCATTTTACTCTTCTCCCCTGATCTTTAATACTGACTGATTCCTGATATAGGCTATGCGCCTTGACTGGAGTCTGAGACCACCACAATTTGCCCAAAAGGGGATTGTGATCAATCTGCCAAAGAACGTTAAACTTGATTAAAGTGGAGAATATACAAGCCAAAACAAAAATGTAGTCGATTATCATCTAGGAGCCTGCCACCTTAAAGGTTGGGATTCATGATATGCAGTTGACATCCTCCCTATTGAATAAATCCACTAGGGTAAGTTCTGAAATCATATTATTGAGCAGGTCCCCTGCTGAGAGTGTTTAAGATGATTCTGATCCATACCAAAAAGATCATTATCATTGTCCTCGTACAAAAAGCAGTTAGAACAAAGATACAAGTTAAAATCAACATGAACACGATAAACTAGTAGAATTTGATACACAGTCATCCAAAAAATTAACCAATTCACGAACCACATCGTGCTCTATCTTGGCTGAGGGTGAGTTACAACTATTCACCACTGAAACACTAAGCACATTTGACAAAAATCAAAGGAGTGCCCAGATTATGGGGTAGTGAGAAATCACCCCCTCCATTTTGCAGCTGAGGCTCAGTTTTATGAAAGTGGCTGGGCCCACTTTGGCTATCCAAATCATCAAAGGTAGTTTTATTAAGTCATTCTAGTTTAGGAAAACAGCCCGAGAGTCTGCCCCACTGGGGCAGACTACTGAAGCAGGACCGCTTTATTGGTGCCTCCAATCGATTTAGAGCCTGCTTGGGGTGTGCTTGGTACCCCCAAATTTTTATTTTTCTGAGCTGGCCCCTTTCCTCTGAGCTCTTACGTGTTTTATATGTTGAGTATGTGTGACAGAAACAAGGTCTTGCATGGAATTACATGAAGAGACCCTGACAGGATCCTTAACGGGGTGGGGGGGGGGGAGTTGGTTAGCCAAGGAGCAAGGCTGGATGGAAGTATTATTGAAAGGTTTGATGATGAGCAACCAAAGAACCTCTTGCCCGAGGCTAAGTTGGACTTAACTTACAAGACTGGGTTAAGATGCTATCAGGGGAACCAGCAATGAGCGTTGTGGAAACCCCTTGCCCCGTAACTGGGTTAGACTCACAATGAATTGTGACTAGATGAACTCCCACGCAGGTAATCTCCCCTGAAAGAGCACCCACTGCACCTTTACGAAACGATAAGATGGTTTTGTTAGTCCTCGGTCATTTGTCGACCGTATTATTAGAAATCACCTTCCTTTTCCCTATCTTGCCACAGAAGAAACAAACCGCACCCCAAAATCCCAAACCCCACCCTAAAAAGGCAAAGGCTAGAGCACCAAAGTAACTGGTAGTGACAATAATGCTGATAGGCAAACACAGATAAAGTCAAGAGTCTGCTTCCCAAGCTTTCCCCACAGTCTTGAAATAATCCTGGTTCTGAGTTCGGGAGGCAGGGAGACAAAAATCGACCATAGCAAAAGTCAATGGAGAACAGCGGACAGGAACAGGAGTTTAAATAGCCTACCTGAATGTCCAAACGATTCTTTCAAAGGAGCCAGTGGTGCCCTTATACAAAACCAAAGGAGTGGTCCTGCCCTGTCTCATCCTGGCACTGACAGGTGTAGTGGGAAATCTCTATACGCTTTATAGCGCTCACAGTGACCTCCTCCTGCCCCCGAGGTTCCTGGGACTCAAAGTCCCCGACTGCCAGAGCATCCCGCATGGAGGGTAATGTCTAATTAAGTCCAGGTGAGGTGGGTAACAGGGGCTTCCTCCTGCCCCCCAAGGATCCTGGGACTCGAAGTCTACGACTAATGGGATGTGAAAGCTGGTCCTAAAGATCATCCTCTTCGGCAGAACTGCTGCTCCCACTAAGAGCTTGTGATCTTCTTTCCACAGGAAGAGCAGCAAAGCAGCTGAGATAGATGACAGATCTTGCTGCTTCACATCATGCATAGCGATTCATTCAGACACAAATTGTGAATGCCGTTGTGGCAGCTAATGATGACATCATAAGTGCTCCAGAGTGTTCATTTGCAGTCTGTGAAAGGAGCCCACCTTGGGATTTGTTCTCTGCATCCTAGAGGGCTACAGGATATCAAGCCAGAGGCCACAGGAGAAGGTTGCCATGCTAAACAGTCAGAATATCGAGTAGGAAATATCGACTTGCACTAATATCGAGTTTAAGGTAAGAAATATCGTGTTCCAAAATATCGAAGTCATTAATATCGTTTGCAAAAATATAGTTGTTAAAAATATCGTTTTTTAGTTAGTGTTATGTATTTTAGTATGTATTTTAAATGTATGTGCTATATTTTTTGTCTAAGTATTGCATTTTTTTTATGTATGTGTTAAATTTTTAGAAGTTATTAACTTTATTTCAATAAAATGTTGCGTTTTAGTTCCGTAGCGGATTATGGGTTCATAAGGGAATAGGGTGAGAAGTAATTTAATTATAATAAATTTAATATTAATTTTATTTTATTTAAAATTTGCGTTTTAGTTCGGTAGCGGGTTGTGAGTTTATAGGGGAATAGCGTGGGAAGTAATTTAATTATAATGAATTGAATATTAATTTTATTTTAATTAAATTTTGCGTTTTCCTTCCGTAGCGGGTTGTGGGTTTATAGGGAATAGGGTGGGAAGTATTTTAATTATAATACATTGAATATTAATTTTTATTTATTAGTATTTATTTAATTTTGATTTTATAGTGTTAATTGTGGTAATTAATTTGTTATTAATTAATTAATAATTGGCTGTTAATTTGTATTGATTAATGAATTGGTAAATATGTTAATTGTGTCAATTTTTTAGGAGTGGGATGTGGGTTTATAGGGAATAGGGTGGGAAGTAATTTAACTTTAATTAAATTATTAATATGTTTTCATAATTAATATTTATTTATTTAATATGTTATATTGTTGATTGTGGGAAATAATGTATTATTAATAATTTATTAATTTGTTATTAATTATTATTAATTAATTGGTAATTATGTTAATTGTGTGATTTTTTAGGAGTGGGTTGTGGGTTGATAGGGGAGTAGGGTGGGAAGTAATTTAATTTTAATAAATGTAATCATATTTTTTATATAATATTTATTAATTATTATTTTATAGTTTTAATTGTGTGAATTAATGTATTACTAGTTAATTATATTTTTATTGCTAATTGTTATTAATTAATTAAATAATTGTTAATTAATTATGTTAATGGTATAATTTTTTACGAAATTGTTGGTGGCATTTATAGAGTATTATGGTGGGAGGTAATTTATTTTTAATTAATTAATTTTTTGTTAATTGTTGCTAATTAATTAATTACATTTTAATTTTGTCATTTGAGTAATAATTTTGATGTGTGAGTTGTGGTGTTTATAGTGGTAAATGGTGGGAAGTACATTTTTTTAAATTAATTACTTATTTGTTTGTTCATTGATATGAATTTATTAATGTAAAATTAGTTATGGAAATTGTGTAAATATTTTTAGGTGTGTGTTATGATGTTTATTGGGGTAGATGGTTGAAAGTAATTTAGTTTACATTAATTAATCATTACTTGATCATTAATATTTATTAATTAATTAATGAATTGTGTTAATTATGGAGGTACACATTTTTATTTAATTTAGATGTGTGTTGTAAATTGTGTGGTGTTATAGGGTAGGAAAAAAATATTAGATTTATGTAATAATTATTTTTTAGATTACAATTAATTTATATTACAAAATATTTATTTGTTTGATAATTTCTTGTTAAAATTAAAAAATTAAATCTTTTTTGTAAATGTTATATTTTTTTACATTACTATATGTTTCTATGTTTTTAAATTTGAATTTTCTTAAGTGTGAATAGTAATTTTATCCCCTCTGCTATTCAACAATTTCCCTACTGTTGCACTCATTGGAGTTGGAATAGTAAATTATTCCCCGACGCTAACCAACACTTTCCCTACTGTTGCACTCGCTGGAGTGGGAATAGAAAGTTTATCCCCTCCGCTATCCAACACTTTCGCTACTGTTGCACTCATTGGAGTGGGAATAGTAAATTATTCCCCTACGCTATCCAACACTTTCCCTACTGTTGCACTTGCTGGAGTGGAAATAGTAATTTTTATCCCTACGCTATCCAACACTTTCCCTACTGTTGCACTCGCTGTAGTGGGAATAGTAAATTATTCCCCTCCGCTATCCAACACTTTCCCTTCTGTTGCAGTTATTGGAGTGGGAATAGTAAATTATTCCCCTCCGCTATCCAACACTTTCCCTACTGTTGCAGTCAATGTAGTGTAAAGTGTAGGTTGAAAAAATATTACATATTTTAATATTATAGTTTAAAATATTTATATTTATTTATGTTACAGATGTATATATATATATATATGAAGACCATTCCTGAATGGCACCACTCCTCCACGGCACACAGGCAGGTACGGACCACTCAAAGGACGAGAGTAGGTGGATAAAGTGCTTTATTTAATCCTCATAACTCCAGCAACCAGTCAGTCCTGGCCAGTGCCTCAGCATGACGCGTTTCGACAGAGAAACCTCCGTCTTGTTCACATAACGCGCTACAGCCTAGTGAGTCAATAAATAGTGATAGTGATCAAAAAAATATGCTAAACAAACACCTTGCACCTGAGTAAAATTTTGAAACATGGTCACATGGCATATAAACATAGAAAACATACTGCACTAAGAGTACAATTGCTAAAGAAAATGTCATAATCAATGTGTTATTAAGAATAAAAACCATTACATTGAAAAGGTAATTCTTACATGTTAAAACAATAAATATTCAATATCACATTGTAAAATCAGGAAAATGAAACATTTAAATAGATGCATATAATACATAATACCAAGTATTAATACCAACTAAAATTTGCATACTATAAAAAACTCCTGTTGACAAATTGTGCAAAAATGCTTATTGTAAACTTGACTCATGTGCAAAATATGCAATAGCTCATATGAACAATATCAAAGCCATAAATTCCAAATTTGATTATAATGACAGCCTCATAACGCCAAAGTGCAAACATGTGTAAAGTGCAAATGTGCTTGTGTTTAAAAACTCTAAATTACTAAAATTGATTGTAGCGGAACATTAACCCCCGGAGCCCCGGGGGAGCCCTGAGATGTTAAAATCAAACATAGAAATCAGATATGATGGGCCAGTGCCCTATAACAATCCCAGGCTATGATTTCAAAGTCAAGATAATATCCTCTGTGTAAGGAAATAGTCAATAAAGATAAAAAACCAAAAAGATTATCAAAAAGATTCCCACATCTCCCTACATGGAAGGAATAGATGGCCTAAAAATATTCTAAAACCAAATTGAAGAGACAGTATAGTGTGTTGACTACAGATATGGAGTTAAAAATCTAATCATTCGAAAAATAACAATTAATTACAGAAAATTGTGTAAGTCTTCCCCATGTTGAGCCCATTCGGCATTCTAGTATTGAGTTCGAGGATGAACTTACTTTCAAGTTGTCTTAACTGACGCTCTCTATTGCCCCCCGAATAGATTTAGGCACAGCTCCAATTACAAAATAATCCAAATCCTTCAAATTGTTGTTATGTGCTGCTTTTAGATGTCTAGCTACGGGGTAATTAGGATCTGAATTAACTACCGCTCTCAAATGTTGGAGTATGCGGTTATAGACCTGGAGCTTAGTGCTACCAACATACTTCAACCCGCACGTACAACGTAGCATATAGACCGCGAAGTCAGTACGACAAGTATAATACCCTTGAATAGTAACTGGGGTATTGCTGAAAGCGGTCATATACTCTTTAGTGCTGCTCCCAAATTTGCACGCCCAGCAAGAGTTGCATTTAAAAAAAACCCTTCTAGCAGGTAGCCATGTGCCAGAAACCATAATTTCAGGGCTATTTCTCACTAAGCTATCTCTCATAGCTGATGACTTCCTAAATGTGAGAACTGGTGCAGTAGGTAAAATTTGAGAGAGTGTGAGGTCAATTTGGATAATGGGCCAATTTTTCTGTACAATCTGTCTAATCTGTTTGTGTTGTTTAGAATATGTAGTAATTAATCTTACTACTTGCATATTATTATCAACTGGGTTGATAGCATTAACCGTAGTTTCAGTTACTGGATTAAAAATGCCAAGACAACTCTCACGTGATAGAGCATTAGCCTTTATACGTGCCTGATTTAAATCATGTAATTTATAGCCACGTAAAAGAAATCTTTGTAATGCTTCATTTTGGCAGGCTTCTAAATCTGTTTCATTACTGCAGATACGGCGAATCCGCAGAAATTCCCCATACGGGATTCTGCGGATCAGATGTCTAGGATGGGAACTGGTTGCATGAAGAACCGAGTTCCCTGCTGTATCTTTCCTATGTAATTTAGTGTGTATTGCATTGTCTTTCACATAAACTGAAACATCTAAGAACTCAACATTGGTTGGGCTGATAGTGGCTGTGAAATTAAGATTAAGGGGTCGATTCCGATTCGGGCCGGAAAAAGCACCGACCGACTCGGATCCGGAAAAAATACCGACCGACACGTACCAGTGGCGCCCGACACGCCAAGTACGATGCAAGCCGCGATAAATCCGACCGACACGTCAGGAAACCAAGCCGACCGACCGAGCCGCTCGGAAAATAGCAATCCGGCCGGAAAAACACGCAAATCCAACCGACCGACACGCACCCGGAACAAATCCGACCGAATCGTACCCGCCAACTCCAACCCGCAAAGTACGATGCAAGGCGCGAAAAACACGACCGAGGGGTCGATTCCGATTCGGGCCGGAAATTTCTCCGACCGAGCCGGACCCGGAGAGATTTCCGACCGAATCGGACCCGTGCAGTCCGACCGAACGAGTACGATGCGTCCAGTATGTTATCGGACTCGAAGTCGGTCGGACTCCCATTGAAGTCAATGGGAGCCGGTCGTACAACGCGTACGCGGGCTCCCATTGACTCAATGAGTGCGAAGTCGGACAAGTGCGCCCCCTACAGCGGGTACGCGCGAGCGATTCGCGCCGTACACGCACAGGTAGGGGACCCATGGGTCCCCCTGTGTGCGACTCGCGCGGCTACGCGTACAGGGGGTCCGACACGGACCCCCAAAGTACGGCTCCGACAGCTCTTACGAGCCGGACGGCGCGGCTCGGTCGGACTGCTCGCGGCGCCGCATCGTACTTACCCGGCCGGGAAACGTCTCCATTGCGCGGTGCGAGTCGAGTCCGAGCGAAGTCGGTCGGAGCGGTTCGAGCCGGGAGCGAAGTCGGTCGGAGCGGTCGGGATGCCCGGACGAGTCGGTCGGCGATTTCGCATCGTACTCGCTCGGCCGGACCCGCGTACGGTTCGGTCGGGAAACAGGGCTCCGAATCGGATCCGGTAAAGCCGAATCCGATTCGGAGCCCTACCGGCCGAGATCGGAATCGGCCCCCGAGTCTGTTGGTGTTAATGATGTCAATAAAATTTAGTACAGCTGTGTGTGAACCTCTCCAGATAAAACACACATCATCAATATAACGCCACCAATGACAAACATGTCCTTCAAACAGATCCCTGTGCTCACCCCTGAGGACATGCTCCTCCCACCTGCCTACATGGAGACATGCGTAACTGGGGGAAAAGCATGCCCCCATCGCCACCCCTCGCAACTTCTGATAAACTTGTTTGTTGAAAAGAAAAAAATTACTAGAAAGACAAATCTTAATCATAGCTATTAACATTTTGTTATGTTCCAAATATCTGATGTCACGATTTCCTAAATAGTGAGAAACTGCATTAATGCCATCATTATGATGGATACTTGTGTATAAAGAAGTTATATCCATTACTACAAGTAGATAGTCACTCTCCCAATGAACATTATTCAATTTCCTTAAAAATCCCCCGTGTCCTTTATAAACGATGGTAAATTGGACACATGTTCCTGTAAAAATAATCAACAAACTTGGAAATAGGTTCCAATAAACTTCTTTGTGCAGAAATTATCGGTCTACCTGGAACGGGAACAGTATGTTTGTGGACTTTGGGGATAAAATACAAAATAGGTGTAATAGGATGGTCTTTTTTGAGGAAGAGAAACTCATTCTTACTGATCAGGCCTTCTCTCTTCCATTGAAATAATTCTTTGAAGACCAAATCTTTGATTTTGTTGAGATCTGTAAACGCTGCCAACTTATAACAATTGGGATCATTGAGATGATTCATAGCTTCAGACATATACATTTCTCTGGGCCAAATTACAACATTGCCTCCTTATCAGCTTTTTTTATAATAAGATCTTTCTTCATTTTCAATTTTTGAATTAAATTGTAGTATTGCAATTCAACATATATTTATAAATTTTAATATATTTCTAACATTTTATAATAAATTACAATTATTATTTATTAATTATTTTTAAGTAAATATATATATATATATATATATATATATATATATTACATTTTAAATATGTATGTTTAATTTATTTTTACATTACATTTATTACTTATAATTGTTAAAATATACAAATATATCTAAAAAAAAATTAAGTTAATTGTCTTATTTAATTTATTTTACATTATTTTTTATACATATCAAAAAACGATATTTTCTACTTCGATATTATTAACAACGATATTTTTGTACTTACCATTATGAAGATAGGAGGTCGATATTTTTGACAGCGATATTTTTGTCACGATATTTCTGTAGGTCGATATTTCTGTTGTCGATATTCTGTCAGTGATCCGGTTGCCATGCAGGTCAGCCAGGGTCTGGCTCACGGGCAGCCTAGAAGTCCGTTCCCACCTACCTGGAGATTAACGGGGGTCATGTTAAATTAGCGTAATTATTCTGTCCTTGGCATATTGTAAAACCTTTTCTATATAACTCTGTAACTCTGGCTATCAATGTAGTGGACATTTCTGTCACGTGATGGCATGCAGTAATGCTAAATGGAATGAACATATGAATCTAGCCAGTGTGCCAGTTGTATATAAGGGTGCTTGATAAATGAATGAAGCTGATGCGGGAGGATAAAACATGACAAGCTGGTATTTCTGGGCAGAAAAAGTGTTTTGTTAATGAATATGACAAACTTTTGATTGTAGAAATTGAGCATATTTGGCAAAATGTTAAGTCTATATTTACAACAAAATGTGTGCTACATAGACAAAATGTTTGCATTTCTGAAATAAATGAGTTATCTTTGATACCTGAGTGATAATTTACAATGGATTGGAAACTATGTATGATGTTATTAATACTGCTTCCTGAGGCCAGGGGTAGTGAGATTAGAATAACCTGCCTGCTTTCTGATCCTGTACGTTCTCTGTACATTGAGTGGTATCACTGACGTAAGTGCCTTTTCAATATGTTTAGCTGTGCTGTGTATAGCGTATGATTGTGAACCTCCTAGCATTACATGTGTGCACTGTGCCTATTCCAGATACATGTTTTATCATAAACGTGTGACTGAAAATATACTTGGAAGGGAAAGGGTACAAAATGAAAGGTAGATAAAAGTTGAAATGAGGAAAGATGCTATATACAATTTGAAAAAATATAGGGCATGTAAAATAGCAAATCCAGCCTTTTGAACCACCTTTATTAATTATAGGTTTGTAGCCACATTTGCTGAAATTGGTTTGAAAATGCACTGTTCGAAACACACTTTTCAAAGTTTTCTTGTAGAGGATGAACAATAGCCTTTTTATAAATAAATCTTAGCTTCCACGCCATTAAGTTAGCATTCTGAAACTCCGAACTTAGGGGCCTATTATGATCACGGCGGATCGGCCGGCGGTGGCGATCCGCCCGCCAAATGACCCATTTTCACCCCGCCATATTAGTATGGCGAGGGGCACCGCGGCGGACGGAAAGACCGCCGCCCGCTTTTCCGCCAGTCGGATTGCCGGCCGGGCGGAAAAGGCACAGGTTATGGTGGCGGTGCCTGTCCATATTAGGATGCATGCATTTCCATGGCGGAGACTCCGCCAAGGAAAGGCATACGGAAAATCACAATGGGGGCCCATTGTGGGCCCCCTGGGGGTGGGGGGTGTGGGTGGCTGCACTGGGGGGTACCCATGGTACCCCCCATCATTGCCATTCCGAAGGTGGCAGGCACCGCGCTGTGCCTGTCACGTTGTGCATGGCAATGCACAACATGGGCTTTAACATTGCGGCGGGTGCTGCTTACAGCACCACCCGCCGCAATGTTAAAGTCGAGGATGCGCCTGCCAGTGTGGCGGGCGCATCCTAATTGGCCTGGCGGGACCGCCGCAACTTCGGCGGTCGGTCCCGTGCTCCGTTGCGGTGCCCGCCCGCCATCGTAATAGGTCCCTAATTGCCAAATTAGTGGAAATTGTGCATTTAAAATACACAATATGGTCCTTCAGCCCGATAGGTGTGAGAATTGCTTTTGGGCTAAAAGTTAAAACTGTGGGGGCGCTAAAATGCTGGACAATGGGCGTCCCTGCAGTGTTTCTGAATGGTCTCCTTGCAATTGAGACAAGTGGAAGCGGCTCCCTCCCCCTAGGCCTCTAGACACCATTTCTGAGAGGCCCGGGGAGGGGACCCCTCCCATGGACCCTAATTGCAAGGAGACACCTTTCTTTTAGTTGGATCGGCAGGGAAACAACAGGACACGCGATCGGTGTGGGGCCCCATGCTGGTGGGCTGAGTGCGAGGCCCTGGGCAGCTGCCCACACTGCCCATGCCTAGCCCCGGCCCTGCTTAGGAAGGGTTGGATAAAAGGGGGTGACTTAAATTAAAGACATCATAATGCACTTGACCAAAATTTACTTATTTTTTCAAAACATTTAAATGAACACATACAAACAGTAATCAATATGCTTGCATCCACAAGGTTTACATTATTTTTTGCAAAAAGAGGCTGACCATACATTGTCAACAGTGGACAGATAATAAACATTGTCTGAATCCTCTTTTTGATTTTGCTTAGTGTAAAGGGCCACGGCAGTGTCAATGTGGACAGTGTCGCCATTCATTCAAAACCCAGCTAAAGCTGTATTGAAAAGCAGTTTCCAAGAAGTTTTTACAGACCGCAAAACGATGCAAATTATGTATGACACTTATGGCAAATAATGCATGGTTTTAGGGTCTTGCATTGTGTGTACAGATAGCAGCAGCTGTGCCAAGAAAACTATGTGCTACAAACTCAGGCTCCTGTAAAGTAAAATTAAGTATTCCAAGACTGTTTGCCCATCAGCATGTGGTTCAGTACTGCCACATTTTATTAGCCTCAGATAGATAACTAAGGACTAAGGGGCAGATTTACAAAGGTGTCACACACTGCAGTGCAGCAACCAAACTTGCTACACTGTGCTGCGTGCGAGGAAGAGAGCAATAAAGTGACATTTCTATTACGATATGACATTTTCGAGCTCTCTCCCTAGCGCTGGTGTACAGTTAGGCTCCCTAGCGCCACGCACACACCTTTGCACCATTGTGCAAGGGTGTATGTGTAATGTTTAGCATAGGCTTTGCAATGGAAGTGTACCCTTCCAGTACCAAATGTTAAACAAACTTTACAACTTTTTCCATCTTAGACATGTGCATCACACATGAAAAGTCCGAATAGTTTGGAGAAATGACAGCATTTCTCAAGGTAACACCATTCTCAAAAAGGTGTTATTTGTTGGAACAAAAGCCTTTCTACTATCGGTAGTAGATGGAGCTTTGTGTCAAAACCCGTTGGTGGTTTCATGGGACCGTCCATGTACCACCCGTGGAATGCCCTCATGATACAAAATAATGCAAAGCAGCGCAAGCTGCTATGCATTACTTTCACACAACTTTCCAGCTGAAAAATAAATGCAATCTGCCCCTAGGTTTTTACTATAACAAGGTGCATTGTTCACACTAATAGAAGGCTTTAGAATCCTGCTCAGCCCTATACAATAGGCCTAATTCCTACATCAAAAGGATTATTGTTTAAGTAGAGGAGACCCAAAAAATATTCTGTAGTCTGACACTGGTTAACAATAAACATTCAAAGTGTTTTGTTTTTTGTAAAATGTGTTTACACTTTTGATTTGATTTGGGAATGCATCCTCATTCATTATGTTAACATTGACATGAATGTCTTACTAAAGTAGATTGCATATTTACAAATTACATTATTTTCTAGCTGCTCTATGAAACACGATTGCCCTCTACTTTGCTGTATGTTTTGCATTTTGTGAAAGTGGTAGTAAAACATCTGATATCACTATTGGACAGGTGCGCCTTCAATTTCACCAGTCCAGAAAGGATAAATGTATGTGACGTCAAAGTCAGAACTCAAGGCAATATTCAATAGTACTGTACAGACATTTGTAAATGTAATCATGACAATACACCAAAGGGTTAGTGTTTTTAACTATGCCATTAGCTTACAGTGAGAAAGTGGATTTTTAGCTGGAGAGAATGGTAGTTCGCCACAAGTGATAATGTTGCCATTCTTGTGAGGTCCAGTTGAGGTTTCAGTAATTTAAAGCTGAGCTCAATCCAAGGTAGCTGTGGAGCAGAGCAAATGTGCTTAAGAAAATGTGTAAAGCATTTTGAAGTATCCAAACAGTTAGCATGGCAGAAAAATAACATAATAAACCCCCACCCCCAATTTGTAAAGATAGAAAATATTAGAATGATCAAAATGACACCAAAACAATGAAAATCCAATAAGGGGAACCGGAGATATGATTTTCTAAATGTTTTAAGAAAATAGCACCAACTGTGGGTAACTGGTCAGACTAAACCAGAAAAAGTAAAAGTTAAAGCAGACGGTGGTTGATCACCAGCCAGATACAAGGACTAGGACATCCCATTTAGAAGTTACTTTCTTAGAAACAGTTCCAGATATCAATGGGCCGTCAATGAGTTTGCTGGTGTCTACACCAGCAGGGGGAGGCCGAAGCAGGGCTTGAAGGCTAGGGTTGCAGGATGACAGGGTCCCAATGTGAGCGTCAATGAAGGCAGGAAAATATCAGGGTTTTTACACTCTGGAAGTCTTCAATTTTAATTGTGTTCTCATCGATGGAGACATTAATCAAGCTGAAGAATGGAGTCGAAGCGGCCCCAGCATCGACAGATTCTATTGTTGAGTGGAGAACGTGCTGGAAGCTGTGGCAAAGTCATTCCCATAGGCAATGCAACCTTCGCGCATCAGCTTGGCAGGTGATCTTGGCCTTCTGTCGGTTCTCCAGGAAAAAGGTTTGAAAAAGTTTTTAAGCCCCAGCATTTAAGATTAGACAAGAGGAATGCACTCAAATGCTTATCTAAGGGACCAAGGACCTTAGTGACACCACCTAGGGATCGGGACTCACTTCAGTCGAAGCCACCAGCACAGTTCAGGGCAGGTCAGTTTGGCTTTTCAGGAAAGAGAAGTTCATTTGTGTTCCTGTTGTTTAACAGGAAGTCTGCCAGTTGACCCATGAAGTCCACTTCTGAAGCATGTTCAACCCTTTGGGTTTTTCTCACAGATCACAACATCATTTGAAGTACTTCTTTTGTCTTCCACAGGTCTAGAGGTGTTCTGAAAAGGATACTGGGAAAGCCACATTAATGCCCAGTGCCAGCCTGTGGGTGGGGGGAAACTCCTGGTCACTCCCTATCCAATGGGGTAAAAGTTTTCAGGGGTGAACCTACTCATTTTTGTAGCCCCTCCTGTGTGTTTTACTGAAAATGATCCCACAGTGCCACACTTTACCTAGAACCAACATGGCAGAACCTTTCTTTCCCTGTGCTGAGCTCCCTACACCCAGTCGGAGGTTAATGGGAAAACCCTCCCTTGTGATCTCTCAAAACAGGTTCTGGGGACAACCCCTCTCCACTGGTATTGGTGCCTGGCTGTCTAGGAAGTCATTGGAGGTGGCAGACCCTAGTATGAGCTACATTTACCTGTGACATTGTAGGTAGCCTTTAAAGTTAAATAAGTTCCTAGGCACCACCCAGATGGCTATACTGTCAGGAAGAAACACATCTTCCAGCCCCAAAACCCTTTATCGACTGTCTTTGTGCATACACACTTCCTGTCTCTCCACCTTACTCTTGCAGATCCTCCTCCGGTGTTTGTGCTGAAGCTGCTCACGCTGACAGCAGTGAGTGCCACGGATCACGCAGCAGTCACTGCCCGTGCTCTTTCCTGCCCATACCATATGCTGCTGGTGTTGAGTTCTGGAGGACCTTTCAGAGTGGTTTTTGAAGCGGTTGCTACATGCTGCTCACCAGTTTCGGATTGTCAGCCATCGCCAACTACCATACTCTGTGGATGAGCAGTGGTGCCTTAGTTGTATATTGTTGTTCTTTGTTGGGCTACCCTGCTACTATATGTACTACTGTAGCTTTCATTTGAGGTAGTCAGACAACTGCTTCCAGTTGGAAAGCTTGGGCTTTGCCGATCCCTCCATCGGCCTGTGCTGGCCATTGGCCTCTTGGCACTACCCATGTATTTAGCCCTTGGACTTTAGAGGTAGGGTCAGTGAATCCTTGTACCATCCTTGGGAGTTGTGGGGGACACAAGGAGCTATGCTTGGGACAAGGTATTGCCCCCGCTACTAATTACCAACTATTAAATACAGTGATCTAATACTCTGGGCTTTGTGTGCCCATTTGGGGCATTAAGATTAAAGACTAAGGGATTTATTACAAGCCTGGTGGTCCACAGATTGCCAGATTCGCAAGGGCACAGAGGTGGTAGTCTTCCGACCGCCCCATTACAACCAGGGCAGTCGGGCTGCTGACCACAACCGCCGGGGATCAGAGATCCCTGGCAGTGGAGCGGCGGTTTTGAGGCTGAAATATATGCTTGGTGGGGCCGCTACAGCGCCGCCAAGCATATTATGAGTTTCCTCTCTGCCACACTTTTCATGGCGGTGCCCCCGCCATGAAAAGTGTGGTGATGAGGAAACAAAGGGGGCCCTACAGGGCCCCCTGCTGCCTCTCACCATGTGGATACAACATATGCCCCCCTATGTGCATGCACACGAGTACCTGCATGGCATGGAATGCAGCAGTCCATGCCGTGCAGGTACTACCTTTGATGTTCACATTGCAGTGCCTATTTGATAGGCACTGCCCTCGGAACGCCAAAGAACCGCCCGACAGACAGGATAAAACTCCTGATCTGTCGGGCAGTTTGTACATGGGTTTCGCAGTGCGGGAGTGGGGCGACCCACTCCCACACTGACAAACTCATAATAAGGCCCTAAGTGTGTAAGGGTGGCGGCGGCGGTGGTAGTACCATAGCGTGTCCTGGAACCAGAAGGAGGAAGGGAGTGCCTGTCCTTCTTTTCTATTTTTTGGTGTTTATTAACCAAGCACATTTTTTAATTTGTATTGGTCACAAAGGTTGATGAACTTCCTGCGGAGTTTAGCAGTGTGGGGATTACCAGTGGGGAGAGGATTAATATCAGGATTGACAATCCCCGGGGCCTCTGTGAGCTAAAGTGGACAAGAGTCGAAGCTATGCCACCACAAAGCAAGTGGGTGAGCCGCAGATGACTTTGTAGAAACCAAAAGCCTCTGGTAGTGTTAAGGAGTATGTTTTTGATATTAAGTATATTAATGAGGAGCCAAGTGGATAGTGCTCAAGTTCAAATCCTTTCCACCCTCTCACCAACTGGAAGATGGTTCTTCTAGCCTTCCTTCCTCAAGATTTATTGCAGTTATTTCCTTGGCAACATCTATAAAGGACTTTGTGGGGAAACATTTTAAGAAAGCAAGGCTAGGTGATGTGTCAGCTCAGCCTATTTTTCAATGAACACTGACGTCTCTACCCCTTTCAACAAACACACATGGAAATGTGTGTCTGGGCCAAGAACTGAAGATCCCAGAATTATTAGACACTATAGAGTTAATGAAGCCATGCCTCTCTTTTCCAACATGCTTCTCACAAATGTCCTAATGAAGTATAAACCATATTGATGTAGAGACCGGCCTAGTTAGAGGGAGAAATTTGAGGGGTGTGGGTAGTCAGGGTTTATTCCCTTACTTGTCCCTCAACTTTTTGACTCCGTTATCAGAGTGTCGGCAAAGAATATTACTTTGAAAAAAGAAAATACCCAAATAAACAACCATCAGGAACAAAAATTTGTCAGCCTCTCTTGATATGGAGCCTTCTGTAATGTTGGATATCGTCCTCCAAATTTAAAAAAAAGTTTACATGGCATCTGGAATCCACAGTAGCGACAAATGATAATCTGAAATTCCAAGGAAACCTACTAATGGATATTGCTTATGAGATTAAATCAATTAACTCTTGTATGCCATCCTTACTTAGACAAGTATCAGTGCCAGAGGGTTTGGCTACTAGGAATGAATTTGTCAAAAAAGGAGAGGAGATAGAGGGTGCTTCTGTGTAATTGTTTAGATGGCCTATGTTAGAAAACAGAAGATATAATACCTTTGCGGGGAAATGGCATTTGACTCACTGTAGGGAATGGAGGCATGCTGGGTTGAAGAAACATTCGTTAAATTTTGCAAATGTTAAAGGAAGGTAGAAAGTATCAATACAAAGCTTTTAGGAGTGTTTACAAATTAAGGGGAAGCAGTAACATTGATAGGACGCAGAAGCCTTTGGAGTTAAAGACTGTGGGGCATATTATCAACTGACAGCGATAAATATCGCTAAGCGCGCTTAGCGCGATTTTAGTTATTGCCAGCTATCGCTGGAATTTATTGCTGAGATAGCGCGTTATCATCAACGGCTATCTCCAAGGCGATAAAAATTCCAGCGAAAGCGGCGAAATGCCTGAATATCGCTGGTAATCCAGCGATAATATTACAGCGATAGGGAATTCCTTGATAATAAGCCATGGTGGATTTAGCCTGACAATCCACCTCCCATAAGGTAATATAGCTAAGTCAGAAATTTTTCTGACGTTAGAATCCAGCGTTAATGGGGCCTGAGCACGATTTTTTTTGTCGCTACTTGGGTTTGGGGCATAGTTGTAAATAGCGCGAAGCTGCGTTAGCGATGTTTTCCCATGTAGTGAATGTGAGGCACGCCTACTTTGCATCTCATTAGCGATGTGATGCAAGGCGTTAGTGAAACGGGTGCTAACACAAGGAAACACACGCCAATGCCTGTTAGCGTGTCCTTGTTAATACTGCGATAGAATCATCGCCGCTTTTCGGCTGAAAACGGTCGCTAAAGCGGCGATAATTGTCTTGATAATATGCCCCTGTGTCTATGTCAGCTTTGGAGAGTAAGATGTCCCATTGGAAAATAAGGAAGTGGAGCTTAAGAAGTCCCAACCCAAAAAGGCTAAAAATATCAAGAGGGGAAAAATACCTTCCAAGCCGGCAGTAGAATAGAGCAGATATGGGAGTCAGAACAAGAGAAAACTCCACATGTTCCACTGAACACAATTGTTGGGAACATTAATTACGATAAACAGAAGATTTTTAATTACTTGACTACTGAGAGAGGGGATCAGAAAATTATCCATCTATTTTTCAGTATCTAAAGGGCTGGGAAAAAGATGAAAATATGGAAACCATTGAATAGATAAAATCTGATGAGGGCTTTTGGGAACTGTACGGACCTACGTGACATAATATCTAGCAACATCGATCAAGTGTCAATTGTGAAAAGTAGGAATGGCAGGGATGTTTCAAAAGCTGGCTTCAATTCCCATTTGATTATAAACGTAATTAAAACCGCTGAACTAGATCTTGAGAGAATTGGCTTAAATCTATTACCACAAGATGAAATTGAGAAAACATCAGTGCTAATCTCCTTTTTAACCAACCATGCAAGGCTGAATCCTCACCAAATAAGTTTAGTGTTCAGACAAGAGGGTGTACTACCTCAAAGACGGTTAGTATGGTTCAAGAAAGGAGCTCTCAAGATTACTGTTCTCTCTAGCATAATGGCAAAGGTTGGGTTCTCGCCAATTGTGGGTAAATGCTATACATACCTGAGTATATCCTGGGGTCATGAAACCTCTTGGCATGTGGATTAGGCAGTGGGGTCACCAGTTAACCTATGTGTTTTACCCTGGAATATTCATGAAATAAAACTCTTTGAATGATCAGTAAATTTAAGTAAGGTATAGGAGAAGAATCTTATTATTTGTTGCCAGGAGACATGTTTGATTGGTGGATATTCAAATCTATGTTGATTTATGCAATGCTTTTGTTAAAGGACCAATGCATCTCCTAGTAAATCAACATCCCTGGTTTGACCACCAATGCCAACTCTAAATAAAAAGTGAGGCACAATATGTGGTGTCCAGAGGGCATGGGGAAAAGAGGCAAATATAATAAGGCCAATTTGGAGTGTGAAATATTGTTAAAGGGAAAGAAATCTGACTAATATAATGCCAACTGGAAAGAAATGGTATCTGTCTTAGCTGCAAGAGACATGAAAAAATGTGGGAAACTTGTACAATCAGTTTGTGAGGTGATACAGGATCCAACAAGGTGCATAGTCCCAGAGGATGTATGGGTGACTCATTTAACCAACATTTAAAGGGCATCGGAGTATTTAAGCAGGAGCCCTTGGGTACACCCAGAGGAGAGCTTGTTAAGGCTGTTAAGTGTTAGTTCATTAACTAAAATAATACATTCCCTTAACTTGATAAGAGCAGCGGGCCCAGATAACTTGCCAGCAGTTGCCTTAATATGAAATGTCAAGTGGTGATCTCACATTTTTTCAAAATTATTTATTTCTATAACTCTCTCAGGACACTGTCCAGATTGCTAGAAGGGGCATTAATTAAACCAATTCATTAGAAGAATGATCCAAGTAATTTTTGCTCGATAAGTCTAATTGATGTTGAGGCCAAATTATATTCCAAGCCACTTTTACTATATTTGAAGTAGTGGATAGAGTGAAATGGTTTGGTCCCACAAGGAGACTTCAAGCCAGGGCACTCCATGATAGATCCCTGCTTCAGTCTATGGGCAATGAGCTAGAAGGCAATGGAAAAAAATAGGCACCTTATTTTGTTGCTTTGTACATTTTTGTTAATCTTTTAATTTAATAAATTGTACAATTCTGTTGTTCCAAATTGAGATATGGATATTCCACAATGCCTTTTGAGGATAATCCAAGAATTGCATTTGTTATAAATCGGCATGGGTGGAATTGGATTTAAATGGCTCTTTATCAAGGAGAAAAGTTTGTGAGAATGTCTTGAGGCAGGGGTGTGTGCTTGCTCCAACATTATTTTCCTTATATCTCACTGATCTGCCAGAAGCCTTAATGAAAACCAAGGTCCTCTCCCCAAAAAATGCTGATGATTTGCAATTATTGACTTGACGCAGGTGGGGCTTCAAAGGAAACTTGAGCTGTTTAAAAAGTATTGCACACTAAGGGGTCCATTACGATGGCGGGCGGACTTTGTCTGCCCGCCATCGCAACGGAGCCAGGGACCGACCGCTGAAGTTGCGGCAGTCCCGCCATGAGAATTAGGATGCGCCCGCCAAACTGGCGGGCGCATCCTGGGCCTTTTACATTGCGGGTGGGTCTGCTGGCTGCAGACCCACTCGCAATGCAATAGGTCTGTGCACAGCATTGCCATGCACTACATGGCAGGCACCACGTGGTGCCTGCCACATAGTGCATTGCAATGAGGGGGTACCCCCCATGTGCACCCCCCACCCCCCCCAACACCCTGAGAATACAGACACACAATCACTAGAACATATCTTAGTCCTTGGCAAGGAGGCATCTCAATGAAATCTGATTGCATGCGTGTAAAAGGACCTTGTGCTTTTCCAATTCGACCCAAACTGACAACTGTTTTCTTCCCTGCATTTTGTTGCTGACAAGTTACGCATCTTTGACAGAGACTTTCTGCAATGGCTCTAAGCTTGGGATTAGACCATTTTTGTTTGAATAGTCTAATCATAGCATCTCTACCCACATGTGCAGGACCATGACAGACTTGTGCCATCTAGGACAATAGACTATCTGGTAATATTGGTCTTCCATCAGTGTAAATCCATACGTCATCATCTGCTCTGCGTGTGCAAACTGCTTTGATCCAATTTTCTCTTTCTTCTTCACTAGCTGTATCTTGCAATTGTCTAATTTCTTTCCATGTTTCAACAGATGAAAACATTAGACTACTTTCTACTTGATCAGGTTGTTCTTTCAATTGTTTCCCATTTATTGTAGTTGAATTTTTTAGCACAATACTGTGCAATTTCGTCAGCATACCTATTGCTGACAGTAACATAATCACATCCAGATTTATGTGCGGAACATTTCACCACTCCAATTTGTGCCGGCAATTGTAATGCTATCAACAGATCTTTCACACACTCTCCGTTTTGTATTGGTGAACCCGAAGAGGTTAAGATTCCGCATTAGGATCACAACTGCCCAAAATCGGGCACAACTCAGAAACCATATTGACTATCTGTATATATGGTTATTCTCATGCGCTTCCGAAAACACACATGCTCAAGTTAGTGCAACTAATTCAGGTACCTGGGCGGAACTCACTCCTTTCAACCATGATGCTTCAATGACACTCGCCACTGAACATATCGCATACGCAGCTCGCAAGGTAACTTCTTGGTCTCTCAAACATGATCCACCCACAAACAGCACAAAATCTGATTCAAGCAAAGGTGTGTCCTGTATATCAGGTCTCGATTTGTACACATTTCAGTAACATCCAAGCAATCATGATCTGCCTGATCCATCACCACTTCACAGCTCGGATTTGGCAACAAGGTAGCTTGATTCATATTTGTACATCTTGTCACTGTCACAATCTAAGCTCCCAAGATCACTCTTTCATATTTTGTTAACCGACTGCTTGTAAGATGCTGTGTGCGAGTTTGTGTTAGCAAAATCTCAACTGAATGTGGCACGTACACTTTCAATGGACGTCCCATCACAATTGTTTCACTCTGCTCCAAACTCATACAAGTAGCAGCAACTGCTTTTAAACAACCAGGTTAAGCTGCAGCCACGGGATCCAATGTGGCAGAGAACTATGCCACTGTACGGCATGCTGTTCCATGCATTTGCGTTAGAACTGAGAGTGCACATCCATCACGTTTGCTGCAGAATAATGCAAAATAATTATTGAAACCTGGCAATCCCAATGCGGGTGCTTGACACAAACTGTCTTGCAGCTCCACAAATGTTTTCATGCATTCATCATCAAGATGTATTTGATCTGACACGTCTTTGTGCGTCAGTCTTTGTAATGGCTTGGCTATCAAGGAAGGACTGTTAATCCACTGTCTGCAATATCCAACCATTCCCAAAAACATTTGAATTTCTTTCTAAGTTTTTGGTGGATTTGGTGGTGAATCCGATCTTGAGACACTTTACTGATTCCTTTTTCAATTTTGTGCCCCAAATAAAGAACTTCTATTTGGCAAAATTGTAATTTTGCTGGTGACACTTTATGCCCACCTACTGCAAAGTGGTTCAGTAGAGCTATTGTATCTGTCACACAAGCTTCTTTTGTCTTTGATGCAACCAATAAGTCATCTATGTATTGCACCAGGACTAAATTATTAGGCATTACTAGTGATTCCAAACATTTCTTCAATATCTGATTGAAGATTGAGGGACTCTCTGTATACCCTTGAGGAACTCTGCACCATGCCAAAACACAGTTTCCGAACGGGAACGCAAATAAATATTGGCTATCTGGATGCAAAGGTATCGAGTAAAATGCTTGACATAAATCAATCACTGTGAACCATTCTGCTTCGCAGGGAATTTGATAAAGAATCACAGCTGGATTTGGCACTATTGGACAACAAGGTATTACTATCTGATTTACTTTACGCAAATCCTGCACAATCCTGTACTTTCCATTAGGTTTGCGAATTCCCATGATAGGTGAATTGCATGGACTACCTAAAATCTCTTTTAGTATGCCTTGTTCAATCAGCATTTCAATCACAGGTGTTACTCCTGCAATCGTCTCAGGACTCATTTTGCAGGGTGGTGTTCTTGGAAATTCTGCATTTGGTTTAACTGTAATCTGAATTGGAGCTACTCCTTTCATTAATCCAATGTCTTTCCCTGAAAAATCCCACACATCAGACAGCACTGTATCTCTCAACTCAACAGGCAAATCATTTGCTGTAAATAAAGGATATAAATCATTCACTTCTGTACCCTGCCTCACCATTTTAAAAACTACATCTTCAACCTTTGTATGGAATGCTATTCCATCTGTTGTACAATAAATCGAGCAATTCATCTTGCATAATAAATCCCTACCTAACAAATTAACAGGACTCATGTCACACATCATGAATCGATGTAAATCTTGGAATCCTCCAATCTGCACTTTCATTGGTTTTGTCACTGTGGTCTTAATCAATTTGTTTTAACTCCTACAAGTTGGATACTTTCTCCCGAGAGGGGTAGGTTGGGAATTTCCACAGTTCTCACGATGGAATGGGTAGCACCAGTATCTACAAGGAACGTAATTGAATTTCCGTCAACCTCGCCATCCACATAGGGACCACACTGATGTACCTCTAAGGATGCGTAAAGTACGCACTCCTCCTCCCCCCTCAGGCACCGTCATTGAGATGTATCTGAATCACTCTCTTGTCACTGCATCAAATACTGTGAAGTCACCTGCACATTTGAATTCATTTGATCATTTGTTTGAAAACCCATATCTGCACTGTATTTCTGTATTTAGCCATACACATTTTGATTTTGCATAGGAGCTTGAGTTATCGGAGCTGGAGACATACCCTGTCCTTTTCCAACTGTCATTTGCAGATTCTAATTCATATAATTTACTCCTGTAACAACATTGTTTGCCAATAAACTCCTACACTCGCGCTTCCAATGCCCCAACTTGCTGCATGCATGACAAGGAAACTTCTTCTTCAACTCATCTTTATTACCTCTACCTATCCCTTGCGGAATCGGTATAATTTGTGTCACAGTATTTCCATTCAATACACCTCTCAGACCAGTAGCAAACTGACCAACTCCTTGGTAACCTTCTACATCATCTGCATTCACAAATCCGCCTTTCTTCGCCGCTTTCATTTGAGCTAAAATTAGTTTTTCTTTTAATTTTTTGTGTCTCGTATCAATGTCATCACTACAATACTTCATATAACGAAGAATCTCATCGATTGTCTTGCTCTGCCAACAAATCAAATGCTGATGAATCATAAGACTAATTTCTGGTCTCAATCCATATACAAATCTATATACAAAATGTCCCATCTCATTATCAGTGATGTTCTCAATACCACTGATTAAACACTTGTAGGAGCCTTTCATAATAAGCATGCACTGACTCTTTCAGTTCTTGAGTAGTCAAGTCAAAAATATTGCTGATTTAGACCTTAGGTCCTTAAACATTAACAAACATACAAACATAGCAATCTTCGATTTAAAAACCAGCTCGAGTTAAAAACGTTATAATACCTGTATAAAACTCCAAATACATTAAAAAAAATTCTAAAAGAAATATATTCTACATGACAATGATTTAAATTCCAAGTATCATTAATACAAATTGGTGTATATTTCATCAAATCAATCCTAGTGATAAAACATCCACTCTACACATTTTTTAAAACTTTTTTAACTTCAAGCATGAACTTCCCTATTGCACATGCTACATCTAATGAGTGCATTTCAGTTAACAGGTCTACTGCCTGTGCATGATTTCTAACCACATATTTTAGGAAGATTGGTCATAGCCACAGTTTTCGTGCATCAAGAACATTAAGACAATCTAATAAGATGTGAAAAATATTGCAATTTGTCCCTATGTCACAGGTACACTTCCCTTCGTGGTTGATCATGGCCCTCTTAATCCTATAATTCTCATAGCATGGACTAGTCCCAATCCTTATTTTTAATAATTCTCTCCTTAACCAACGATTTGGAAAAATATCCATTTATGGGAACTGTTGGCCATTTTGCCAAGATTTAATCATAAAACATACAGATCGTTTCCTTTCCAAGTATTGCCTATCCTGCTCCCATGATATTTCTTTCCCTAATGTCCTAAGTTCCTTCTTACTTACGGTTGGATGAAAGTTCTGCTGGCATACATCAGCCCTCAATTCCCTACACACCGTAACAACTGTTTCTGTGACCCCCTTTGCCCACTTAATTTCACTCTGTAGGATCTCACATTTACACCAAAAGGAAACTTTTTGCTCCTCTTCACGGCCCAGGCATTGCCAGAATCTTATTAGTGCCATGCTTGCCATTTTCTCCCATGAAACAATTCCAGTTTCTAATCTTATTGCCTGGATCATGGAGGATCTGCGTAGGGACAGTCGTGTTTTTACGCATTTCCCTTCTTTACCATCCCACTTCCTCTTACCACTTAAGAATAGCAGTTCAGCACCATATAAGAACTGAGGAGTTACCATGGCTATGTCAGCTTTCAGGACTGGTCTACCCCTCATTTCTCCATAGGTGTTATTAAATTTCCTCAGGCCACTAACCGAAGATAGGGCCCGAATTCCTAGTGCATCCAGGTGTACTTTCCACTTCATAGATTTCTCAAACCAGATTCCTAGGTATTTGTACTCCTTAACTATTTCCAATTTTATGGAGCCTAGGACCCAGTTGAAAATCTTCCTCTTTTTGCTGAAGCACAGAATCTTGGTTTTCCCAAGTTCACTGTTAATTTCTTATGACTACAGTAGTCACCATACACTTTCTTTGTAGACCGATCTCTGTTTGGTCCACAATCACCAAGTCGTTTGCATAAAGTAAGCATGCAATATGTTTCCCATCTATTTTTGGGCTGGCACCCCGCACCGTTCTCAAAATGGTGGGCAAATCCGCTATAAATAAGGAGAAAAGCAACGGGGCCAAGACACACCCCTGTCTTAGCCCATTTTCAATCAATATCTTCTGTGACAGTGTACCCTCTGTATCCAGAGTAACCTGGGCCCAATTCTGACTAAGTAACCCTTGTATTATAGACAGGAGGCCCTTAGGGATATCCAAGTCACCCAGCATTTCCGATAGCCATTCTCGGTCTACCTGGTCAAATGCGGCCCAAAAGTCTACAAAACTGTGGCGCTCCCTGAAGCCACCCCGTTCTGGAGGCACAATTTGATTGTCCTCAGCCCACTCCTTAAGTTTTTCCAAAATTATTTTAGAAAACACCTTTTTACTGATATCCAAGAGATTGATTAATCTGCAATTTTTGGGTAACATATCTCCTCGTTTCCCAGAATCAAGGATGGTATTGAACGTTTTGGTGAAAAAATCTGCCCACCAATCTGGTCTAGTTCATATAATTTCTGCTGGAAGAATATCTGGACCTGCTGCCCAAGTTAGTGTTAAGTTAGATATAATTTGTCTTATATTGGATACTGTGAAAAGAGACCTAATATCTTGTTCCACCTCTATCCATGATGTATCTTTCTGACTTTCTTGTCAAACCCCTTTCCCATACAATTCTCCCAGATAACTCTCCCAGGTATCTTCGGGCACCACACAGTTCATAGCCCCCTGTTTCCTACTGGAGCCATCTTAGACTAATTTCCAGGACATTTTTACATTTCTTGTTTCTATAGCTTCTAGTAATCTTCCCCAGCACTTCTCTTTATATGTTCTTTTGTGCTTTCTAATACAGTTTTTATATTGTTTCCTTAGTTTCTGTAGGCTATTGAACATGTATATATCATACTTTAATCTTAGATGTCTTTCCTTTTTCCTTATATTCAATTTTAGTTTCCTACATTCCTCATTGAACCAGTTTATATTTTTACACTGAGTTCCCCCCTTTCTATGGTCTCTTTGACTATTTCTTTTTAGGTCCACCCTTAAACATTGCACCACTTCGGAAATAACATTTTCGAACCATCCTATATTTTCAGTGTTAGGGATGATCTCTAGTGTCTGGACCTGCTGGAACGCTGCTAGCTTTCCCAAACACTCCTCTGTTAGACGAGTAGTGAGTCATCTGGGGTAGTCCACTTTCAGAGGGATAATTGTGTCACTTGAGTTATTATTGCCTCCTACAATCTTAAGTGTTACTGGCCAGTGGTCACTTCCCTCCTCTTTCCTTACCTCAAAAGCTCTTACGAGTTCAAAATGCCAAGCATGGATAAAGATATAATCTATAGGGCATAGTTGATTGCCTATCCTGGATGTGCGATTTGCTGGCCGATCTAATTCCATCCTTCCATTTATACAGACTAGGCCCAATGAGCCCAGAAAATTCCCTAGGGCTATATCTCGTGCTTCACCTCCCCCCCAGGAAACCAAGCTCTTTATACCACTAGTGGATTTCAAAAGGGTATAGTTTATGGTTAAAGTCTCTCATCAGTATAAACAGAACTCTATGGTGTACCTCGATTATACCTTGCACATCTTTTTCGAATTTTTCCAATTCTAATTTATACTTATTATCTCTAATCCCCTGCAGATTGACATTAACTATAATGATACCTTCGTAGTCTGGGGTGGGATAGAAGAGAGTCACTTTACCTGCCACTAGCCATTTACACTTTACTTTCAGTGGGATCACCTTCTTGGCTATTTTAGTCGATATCAATATTATTTATCCCCGGTTGCGCGCCCAAATTTTCCCTTTCTAGCCAGTGAATTTAGTTGGGCATACCCTTGGATCAGAGGGGTTTTGTTGCATAGCCAAGTTTCCTGAAGGCATACCATTTCATGACAGTTAGTCTTTTAAAATTTTCTGATTTTGATATTCTGCTAAATCCATTTATATTCCATGTAAGTATGCCCAGGCTATGCGGTGACCCGCCTCTCTAATCAATTTCACTTAGCCATCTTTTTTCCCCATCTTCTGACAGTGCTAGCACATTATGTCTATTTGCTAAGGTTAAATATTCTCTAGCTGCATTCATTGCATAGGGTCTATAACAATGTTGAGATCCTCCATAACTTCGCATCCGTGGTTAATCAGCCTAATTTGTCTTGATCCTAGCCCTGCATGATTTAGCAGAAAGGGCTTTTCCCATTTATCCCCTTCTGACATTTCTTGTCTGGGGGTAAATCTAATCCCTTCTTTAAGTAACTCGTTCTCCACATTCAATAGTGCTGACTTAACCAGTCGTGAATACAACGAGACCTTTGTTATTTCTTTTCCCATGCTGCTTAGAGTGAATTCCACTTGTCTTAAATCGTTAGTCCCTATATCACTCAGTTTTGCACACTTGGAGAAGGAGAAAAGAAGTTGAGACCGATTTAATGGGCTCAATTTCTTTACCTTCTTTCCCTCTTTCTTTTGATGTGTTATTTCAAGGTATAGGCATAAGTTGTTGTCTAGTGGCGTTTCCTTACCATTCCCTTTCCCCTTTTTTTACTCCATTTTTTCTATTCTCTCGTTACTTCCAACTGATTTATTCATACCTTTAACACACTCATTTGCACTCATTGCCTGTGCTCTGGTATTGTTTGATCTATTTAACAATTTCTTTTGCTCACTGCCCTTCCACACCGTGTCCATTGCATTTCCAGTGCCCATTTTTATCTCTGCATTTCTTACACTATGCTCTTTTTGTGAGGTTTTTCTGCCCCCCTGATCTCTCCTTCTATGTTAGTGATTTCCTTTTCCTTTTTTTATATCCATATTGTTCACCTTCCTACACCTTTTCACCAATCTCTTTGTCCTGGGTATGTATTGTTTATATCTCCTTGCTTCACCCAATTTCTTTATAAGCATTAGATAACGTGCAATAAACACACATTGTTTTTCAATCAGCGAAGATACTTCTTTTTCCCCCTCTGATGATGTATACTTTCCATGGATTTTCTTCAATAACTGGTCTAACTATCGAAGGCATATGATCTTTAATTTGTCTCAGTTCCCCTACAATCAGTTGTAACTGGTCTATCTGGGTTTTTAAAATGTCATTGTTCATCACAGATACTTCCAATAGACCTTCCAGAGTTTTTGAAGGATTATCATTACTTCCAGCATTGAGGCACTTGAGGTAGTTGTCATCTCAAAGTTAGATATTGAACCTTCTGTCAGGTCATTCCCTATGGCTGGAGGCGATTCTATTCTTTTATTTATCTCTATTTGAACTCCTTCTCCATTCGTTAACCTCATCCTACTATGGTCACTTTCTATACTCCCCTCCCCCTCTGAGCTACATAACTCAAGGTCGTGAAGAGGCAGGGCGACAAAGACAATCTTGGCTCAAGCAAAAGATCGCTTATATTTGGTATATCATGCTGGCAGACGTAGGACGACTCCACATCCTGTAGTGTCAGGCTTTCTGCTATTGCTTGTTTCACCCATGATTGTGGGTCAGTCATTAATTGGTTATTCATAAAGTGTTTGCCTACAAAGTCTTTTATTGACTTAGAGATGGACGCTCCATTTGCTGTTCCTTCTGTTTTGTTTTGTTTAGGGATTTTAGACAGCGATTGTTTGACCTGAGGTTTGCAGCTTGTCCCTGGGGTTACTTCCTCAAACCTGCTGTTGTTTCCTTCCCTCTTATTTTTAGTTCCTTCCAACGCTTTTCACTCTTCTAGGGTTCTGGTTGCCTTTACACAGGTATTTTGTCCCTTACGTGCTTTAGATTTCCCTAAAGCCATATCTTTCTTTCTTTTAACTTGCCCACCTTGGCTCGAAGGATGTCCACGGCCACTTTTTTCTGGATATAAGTTCCGCTTTTTCTATGGCCACACTGCTCTGGTCCGAATAGGGCAGGGTAGGACAATTAACATTCACCAACCATTTTCAGACTTATCTCTCTCTCAAAAACATTCCAAGTACTTTCCACGTACTTACTTCTGCTCACCGACCAGCCTTACCGACTAACTGCCTTGCTCCCTGTGACACCACTGTATGAGGAAGTAGCTACACTTGAATCTCTCAGATTCCAATTTTATTATCCCGTCCTTCTGTAGGCAGCGGCACCCCGCAGCCACTGACCGGGGGCCACGCCAATGTGCTCAAGTGCACCCCCTTTCTCTGCTAGGGGTGGGTGGCACCTGGTCTCCAAAGGCTCAATCTGAGGTTACTTCAAGGCGAGCACCAGTCCTACTTGGGCTGGCTTATGCACTGGATCCCTTCTGAGGACTGTCACCTTAGCTGCGGGGAAATTATCGGGACCGTGGGCTCTACCACACGTCTTCTCCTCTTGGGTTCAACTTTGTCGGCCAGCCGCCGGCAAGTTCGCGGTCCCAGGCCTTCGCGTTCAACGTTTCCGCCCCCCGGCGTTCTGGCTCTCTCAGTGCTTGACACTGCTTCCGGGCTGCAGGTCATGTAGGTTACAGAAACAGCAACGGGCTCATGGCAGCATACGGCAGACGACAGTTGGCAGTCAGCGGTCAGGTGAGCAGAGAGGACAGCCGTCCTAAGCTGATTTTACCAAAACACTACTGAATTCGTAACGAAGGAAAGTTGACCGGTACAAGTATATGTGCTTTTGGGAGTCCTACGCGTAATTGTCCTGTCTATTTTCACCCAATCTGTTTCCTTTGGTGAAATATTCCATTTCAAATAAGTAATGACCTGATTATATTTTTTCAGAACCTCTTCAGATGGTGCTCCTGTTTTTGAATTTCTTGGATATTCTTCCTTTGGCCAATCTACAGCAATTTTACACTCAGCCCACAAATCAGCTGGAACTATAATATCAAACAGACCATCCAAGTCCTTCCACAATACTTTTGAAACTTTCACAAACCTCTCTACCTGTTTGTACCATTCCACTGGTTTTTCTCTCAATCTTGGGAAATCATTTGAAAATGACAATATATCCTGCCTCTACCAAGGGACATGAACAAACCCACCTCCTGGTACTTCTCTCATCCGATATACTGTAGCGTCAGCTACTTCTGTCCCTGACTCTCTCAAAGAATACAATGGTAAAGCCACTGAAGTCACTGTTGTATCTTCCTTCTTTTTAGCACATCTTCCTTTCCAACGATCTAACTCTCTCCATCGTTTTAGTATGCTAATTCATTCTTTAATTTGCAAACATTTCCCTGAAGCATTCAGGGGCATATTATCAAGCGGCAGCGATAATTATCGCTGGCCGCTGTTAGCGCGAGGAATCCTATCGCCGGCTATCGCTGGAAATTATCGCCATGCTAGCGCTGTATTAACAACGCTTAGCGCAAAGGCGATAATTTTCCAGTGATAGCGATGTTTTCCATGGAACATCGCTGGTTTTCCAGCGATGTCCCATGGAAAACGGCGATATCCTTGGTGATAGGGCCTGTGGTCTTAGCCACATAATCCACCCCCATGTTAGGTATGCCTTAGTCAGGAATTTAGCAGACGTTAAATTCCTGCGTTAAGGCATACTTAACGCGATTGAAAATATCGCTAACCCACGTTGTTGATATGGCGATACCTGGGTTAGCAATATTTCCCCATGTTGTTTTCACAGGCACGCCTCCTTTGCATCTCATTAGCGATGCGATGGGAGGCGTGCAGAAAACAGACGCTAATGCAGGAATCACGCGCTAGCGTGTCCTTGTTAATTAGGCGATAGAATTATCGCCGCTTTTCGTCCGAAAACGGACGCTAAAGCGGCGATAATTCATTAACGTCGCCTTGATAATATGCCCCTCAAATTCTCCAAATCTTTATCACTGAAATCTAATCTATATGTCTTTTGTAGGGCTTTAGACTTCTCTATGTCAACTCCATACGTTTGTGCTATCTCAGCAAACTTTTCATGTAGCGCTTTCTTTGTATTATTTTTACACATAAATAGTAATTCCTCATCTTGATATTTACTTAATCTGTCTGGGCTAATCGTACCAAGAATCATTTCTTCCAAATCTGCTTCTAATTTACTCACATCTACACCTAAATTATTTCTATTCTGTACACTACAACCAGGTGCTATTACTCTTATCCATTCATCCAATTCTTCTGGCAAAGGACCTAGTGATTTATGAATATTTTTACTTGCTCCGCTTCTTGATCCTGATGTAGGCATTAATTTTTCCTCAATCTGTAATAGCCTCTTTGGATCTATATTTATACCTCGCTTTGGAGTTTCAATGATTCTTTCTGAAACATTAATCAACTGCTCTGAATCTCCTGACCCTACACTCACATTTGTTCTAGTATTTTCAACTATTCCTTGATTAGTCTCATTTATTCTTCTGTATAGTGTAAGAACTCCATTCAGACTCCTATCAGGTGTTGTTAGAGCATGCACTTGAGAAATACCTTGTCCATCGGACCAATAGTTACTGGAACTGACAAAACTTCTGGATTCAAATTCATTTGTGCTATTTTTTGTACTAAATCTTCTCTAACTGAAGTCTGATTTTGACTCATATTTACAGAATTTGTCTCTTGAGGGGCTTCTATCTGAATCAACGGAGCACTTGGAAAAGAATTTGTCTCTATCCTGGCCTGTTCTTCCTCAGGAGAGAGGATGGAGTCTCATGGCTAGACTGCCGACTTTGGAGCTGGGAAACCAAGGTTCGAGCCTCGGGTTCGATTCCACATCCTGTGATTCTGGGCAAATCACTTAATCTCCCCGTGCCTGCCAAAACAAACAAAAACAAATTAATGTGTCCTTGTGTAACGTAACTAGTGCTCATGTAAAGCGCTCCAATACCTTGGGGTCGAGTTCACGCTATATAAAATCTGCAAAAAGGGAGTAGGTCAATTCATTTAAAAACTCATCATCTATGTCATCATTACCTTCAATCAAATATTTATTATTAGATTTTTATTCCTCAACATTCTTTCTTTTCTCCTTACATTTTTCTCCTTCTTTAGACTCCGCTACCATTACCGAAAACATTCTTGCTCCCTCTGACATCTCTTCTCCACATTTTCATTTGAGCATCCCATTTTGCTTCTGAATATCTACTCACAGTATTCTTGTATTTATTCTGATTCCTATCTCTTTCGCTTTTGTATGCTTCATGCTCCCATTCTTCAATGGCTTCATACTGCCTAGGTCTAGGAGTAGGTTTCAAATCATTCATTTGTCTCCTTAGACTCTCTAAAATTCTAGTATCGAAAGTACCATTCTCTGGGAATGCTAAAACACCATCTTGCTCAGTGTATTTCACTCAATTTTCTAACCAAGTACACGTATGGTAACCCCTTTGTAATGACAAAAAGAAGTGGGTGTTCCTTCAGGAGGTACAGGAATTCCTTCCCTAATGGATATAGGCTCATCTTTACTAAATAAAGTCTTCAACAATTGTATTAATTTCATGATTATTCTACACTAACGCTAAATATAAGTAATTCTTCAACTATTTTTCCTCCCTATTATGTTTTCTGCTTCCAACCAGAATCAACCACACTGTCCAATCCCAGCGCGGTTCACACCAACCAACCAATACCAGCGCTGCACTTTCTGTGATGATTACACATCAGTTGACCAATACCAGCGCAGCACTTTTGTGACGTCAGTATAACTCCTGCGACTGACCCTTCCTTTACAAAATCAGCGTCAGCGTTTTTCAAAGTCTTTAACAAAACAGACTACATAAAATACCAGCTTGTTTGCTCCACTAAAAGAAATTAATCAATAGAAACATATACTCTAATATTTCTTTTGCTTCCAGCAAAACCTCGACTAGCGCTATTTTACCCTCACTCAAGTGAAAACTCTCGGGACTTCTCCAGATGCACTTTCCGAAGGTACCCAAATAAATCTCCACTATTCTTACTTCAAGATTCCCTGGGCAATATCGACAATATGACCATTGCTCAGTATTGCATCAAAAGCAGACAACACACTTCCTTTAGTGTATGCCACACTATGTCCACCCTTAGTCTTATCCCAGGATCTTAGGTCTACGACGGACCCATTACTTCAATTCCATTAAGGTCCATGACGGACCACAACATATAACAAAAAGGTACGTAGCCAATAAACGTCTGTCCCTACACATTCCGTCTTCTTCATTAACTAGTATGATTAGTCTAAACTAACCATCCGATGCGACTACCAGAAACTGATGCAGCGGAAACGGTGTAATTTTATAATCATACATGATATCACCAAATTCAATACTTATACTAAATCTTTATAACCAATGATCACTTACAAATATTGGGTCCTCTGATGGACCTTTAAGTAGAGCTAATAGGGACTCGATAATGAAAAGACAGGTGATATTCCCTTCATGAGGAGCTATAATAAAGGAAATACTTAATTAAAAAATCATAGTCAGAATTTGCAATATGTCAAAAACTTCACCAATAATTACAAACTCTGATAACTTATCAAGTCACTTTTATCTAATATTTCAGAATATGAATAGTCAATACACAAACACAATTGGAAACATGATTATCAACATTTGTTCGATTTTACAGGTAAAATCACAAATAAGAGAAATTCAGCTTATAATCAATTCATCACAATATCAATGACATGCGTGAGTGGAGAGAAAGAGAGAGACAAGAGAAAATAGTCCATTGCACATATCAATATGCAATTTGATTTTCATACGAACCTAGAGGACTAATGCACAATGTGCAATAGTTAGAAGAGCTAACCCTTTGGCCGAAAAGGAATAGCTTAAGGCAACATCACCAGCAGATGAAGTGCAAAAGTAATCAGGACAGCCTCAGTCAGGTATAGCAAAGACAGCAGCCAGCCAGAGTAGCACAGAGAAAACAACAGCAAGGCTCTCCTCTCATAGAAGCAGCTACTCCAAAAACATCATTTTATATACTAGTAATTATACTCTAAATGTTAGAGTCCGTCCCTCTCTATGTTGCATTTTGCTAAAATCCTCGATTCTCATTGGACAATAAACATAAGGGGATCTGTCATCTCACTCCATTTCACCAAGAATTCTAAAGTTGTTTGTTAGCGCAAGCTGTCATCATCGTCCTTCGGCAGAGGAGGAAATCATTGTATTCTTCTTCTGATGCTCTCGCATACTTCCACATCTACTTGCAACATTTGTCGTCACACTCATTCATGAAAGAATAATATTTAGTTCAGAGAGGAAATTCCTGGAGATTACTTTATACACAACTAAGCAAATGAAACAGCATTTTAGAACTAGTGAAGGACAAAATACATTTCTTCCGAGGCCTACATTTTAAGAAAAGAAAATCACTCCAGCAAGATTTTGAGACCTTCATAGGAAAACCATGAACTGCAAACCGACACATTTTTCTAGGAAGTAAAACACATTTCATTTTAAAGAATGTACAAACAAAATACATAGGAAAATTCATTATGGCAAATGATTCTTTATTCCGATTAGATTCACAAGCATAATCTAACTAAGCTCATTATTAATTATTATGTCTCTCCTAATTCATAAAGAACATGTACCCCTCAGAGAAGAACAAGACCTAAAAGCAAACCTGTGGCCGCTCAATCTCCTACAACAGGATATCAACAAGAGCGCAGGAACAATACTCAGAGGGTAAGCAGAAAAACAAGTCTTAACAGTCCATGTTGCTTTCAACAGAACCCTCACCCCAGTTCTTTAGGGGATGTGATGATAATAAATATCATCCCGTCCAAGAATTTAGATGCTAGCACTCGATTCCGACTATCTATATTGGGTGTCACAGTCATATTAATTCTTCTAGTTCTACTAATAAACAACCCTGTGTCAGTGTATGGTGTACTAAAACCCAAGAGTCCATATTCCATCTGCCCTTAATGCCTGGTTCTCCCTGAACTACCATTGACTAGATCTGAACATACATTATCCTTACACATAGCTGGTTTTAGCAGAGGGTCAAAGAGAAACAGGTGAGAACCTTTGAGTATTTGTTTAATAGAGGGCAGTCATGGATAAATTGCCTCATGCAATCAGACCGCCGTTGATCAAATAACAGTCACCTCTTGAAGATTGTTTTTGTTTGCGAATGATAATATAAATTGGGCAGTTTCTTCACCAGATATCACTCATTCTATAGGCCTTTTATTTATTTTTCGCTGTAGAACAGTTTACCTTTGTCAGTCTCTCGGTCACTACTCTAGCTGTTTTATCGATGAAAGTTTTTTTTTTATCTAAGAGGGGTATAAAACAATGTCAAAAACAACTTCCAAAACAATTTCACTTTTACGCTTCACCAATTAAATGAAAATGTCCTTAAAAGCAGTTTGGCCATTTCTATGTGGATTATAATCAGAGTCGGAGTAGGACAAAAAGAATAGGCCCAGGTACCAATATAAAAGTGGCTCCATTAGCGAACCAGATAGTCAAAAAAGTGGCACACGTATGCAAATCAAGCCAGTTTTGAACTTTGCAAAGATGCTTTATGGCTATTTTTCAAGGACTGTGAGATGTTTGTGCTTGTTGCAGGCAATGCTTGTGGCAATATTAGGCAAATCAGCATTAAAAACCAGCCCAGCAGACCATAAAACAGGCCCACAAACTGCTAAAAAAAACAGGCTCACACACTGGTCTGTCAGACCAGTCCTGATTATAAAAGGACTCAAAAGCAATGCATCTTTTCTGTCATGCTTCCATATTACCCATTGACAACATAGCTGAGTCTCTAACAATACACATTTGTGTAGCAGTGAACATGTCGCCAAACCATGCAGAGTTAAACCATTTGATGTGCTCTAAAGTCACTGAATAGGTCTCCTGCAACTTAATGGTTTATTCCAATCATTCCTGACACCGCTCCTGCATCGGCCTTCTATCCCGCTGCTTCAATCATCAATCAATCAATCAATCAATCAGCATTTATAAAGTGCAACACTGTCCCCCCTAAGGGTATATGGGCGCTGTGTCTCCATTGAAGAGCCGCGTCTTGATCTCTTTCTGAAGTCTGCCACTGAGGAGGCTATACAGAGCTGGAGGGGCAGGTCGTTCCAGGTCTTGGCAGCAATATAGGAGAAGGAGTGGCCACCGCTGTGGCTGCCATGGATGTAAGGTGTGTGTGCGAGGGCGAGTGAAGGGAAGTGCAGGTGTTTGGAGCTTTGATGGAAGTTCAGTCGATGGTTCATATAGGTAGTTCCAAGGTCATGGATGGTTTTGTAGGCATGGATGAGGATCTTGAATTGACATCTCTTCTAGATGGGGAGCCAGTATAGGTCTCTCAGGTAGGGGGCAAGGTGGGTTCATTTGGGGAGAACCAGGATGAGTTTGACTGCAGTGTTCTGATGTTCTGCAGCCTTCTGAGTAGCTGGGTGGAGGTGCCAGCATAGAGGGCGTTGCCGTAGTTGAGGCAACTGGTGACAAGTGCCTGAGTGAGGGTCTTTCTGGTGTTGGTTGGGATCCATCTGAAGATTTTGTGGAGCATGCAAAGTGTGTGGAAGGAGGAGGAGGTGACTGCGTTTTATAGTCAGTTGGCCGTCGAGGATGAAGCCAAGGTTGCGTGCATGGTCGGTCGGTGTGGGTCCAAGTTATACAGGCCAACAGCTGTGGTCCCATGCGGAGGTGTTCTTCCTGAAGTTCAGTACTTCAGTCTTGTCGGAGTTGAGCTGGAGGCAGTTGTATTTCATCCATTTGGCTTTGTTGGCCATAGAGTTGCAAACGTTGATTTTGGTATTGGAGGGGTCTTTGGTGAGCGGGAGGATCAGTTGAGTGCATAGGAGATTATGTTGAGCCCGTGGGATCTGACAAAATCTGCGAGGGGGGTCATGTAGATGTTGAACAGGGTCAGGCTGAGGGATGATCCTTGTGGAATGCCGCATATGGTGTCAAGTTCAAAACAGGTCATTTCACCTGATGTAGTTTGTAACTTGTTAAGACATTTTTGTTTAATGGATCAGTGTCATTCTGACCTGTTGCACCTCGCCCGTAATTGCTATGTGCCACTTTTTGCGATGAAGTTATTTGGCTAAACTGATCGGTTGTAACAGCTTTTGCACTAGTTTATGGCTATGTGCCTTTTTGCTACAATGTTTTTGGCCAAAATGATCAGTTCTGATTCAGCTGTTGTACTGCATTTGAATATACCAGGATTTGGTTAAAGTTTAAAACTTCCTTACTAACCGATGTCCTCCATGTGAACTGCACCTCCACTCTAATTGATGACAGCGTTACGAGTGTCTACCGCAAGTTCTCATTAAGCTGCTGCATCTCGGCCTGCAAGCCATTACTGACACACATGCTGAGCAGCTGATGCGCCCACTACGTGCTGTCCCGCACAGCAGCTGACTTTGAAATACCTGCACGTCAGCGCGGACGCGCTTGTCTCGCGGTCTGAAGATTTCATTCATTGCTGCTTTGAAGTAAAGGTAGGCAATGCACGCTTGAAGCATCATGGAATTTCACTTAGGATCACTTAAGTTTAAGCCTCTAACCTTCTTCATTTTACTTTAAATTCTTAGATTCCATCCGGATGGTGGATTCTAAATGAGAAAGTTTACAAAATAAACAATCATAACACTGTTGACTTCTGCATCATAGTTAAGGTAACCAACGCGCTCTAGTAGTGGCATGTTTTTTTCCCATTAGATTTATTAAAGCATATATGTCTAAATTTTGTCCCCCTGCAATTTTTAATTAAAAAATTCCAACCGGATGGTAGATTCTTGCCCAGAACATTTTCACAAAATCAAATATATCTCTGGTAAGTCGACCACCTCCTTTTTCAAACTACAATTTCCATAGGGTCATTCTATTAGTCCCTCACTGACTTTAATTTTTTCAGAATATATATGAAAATTGGATTTTCGTGTACTCGGGATTGACCATCACATGCTTCCTTTGTGGATATTGGATGCATGCTGAGTTTACAACGACCAGCTTTCCTTTCAAATAAATATCCCTGCATTTTGATGACAGAAAAGGCTGAATTAACCCCGTACCTTGCTCTACTTGATTCCGCAGCCTTTTGACGCAAGCCATTTCTTAATGAAAATAACACTTGTCTTGTGGGAATTCTTACCACACCTGGATTTGGCAAGTCCACCACTAATTGTGGCAACCTTATTTTTTTTTAAACTATGGAACACACCTACCTCATGCCTAAATCGTTTTGCCTCATTTAGGCTGTCCACTCCCCTTTTCTGTCCTGAGGAAGACCCGCTGTGACGCTTGTCAATTCGCGCATACCCCTGGGTCGAAATATCGATGCTCTTTGTCCAGTTCATGTCCATCAGTTTCCTCACCCCAAAAAAGAAATCCATAGGGGTGTTTGAATACATGTGTTATAAATCTTGAAAGGACAGACCCGTATTAATTGATATGTTGTACATATGTATGTTACCTGTATGTCCTGTATATGCAACACACGATACCACCTTGTCATTTTATATCCACTTGGCTCCGAACGTCACCCTATTTTATGCTATGTGCTGTTGAATTTGTATACGTGACCGCCATATACTAAAAGAGTAAATACTACATTTGAACAAATGAGTAGGTTTGTTGGTGTGTTCCGTTGGGTGTCGAAAAAGTAATTCATTAGCAAATGATCTCTTTCATTCCATATTAATTATTGAATACTAAGCAATTGGTCTATCCAACAGAACCGACAATTCCTAATGAGGACATACATTTATAATGCTTATTTGTTTGCTAGAGCAAATGTCACCAATATGGTTGTTTCTGGTTAGTGGACAGTTCCAGCATGCCCTTACTAGTAGCCTGTGAAGGCTTTACTACTTTCCTTACTTTGAGATTGGTTACACTCATGCTTAAATAGACATGTTTAAGGTGCTTCCAGACAGGATGTATAAGAGTATAAACAAAGACCGTGTACTGGAATCGTTTCATGGCTGCGAGGACAAATATTTTGGGTGGAAAGGTAAGTGTAACACCTTCTACTACTAGCTTTTGCTTTGGTGTCCCTACCACTGGTTTTGATAACACCTATCTCAGGGCTCATGAAGGTAAAAGACAAAGTAAACTGGGCTCTCTAAGCCCTGTTTACTTTCTGTTGTTTCCATTCCTTGCACTTAGCATAGCTGCTGAGCCGAAAGTAAGTTGAGGATCATAAGTTGTGACAAGAGGTTATCCCTTTGATCTCAGAAGGGATAAAACTGTGTGTGCAATTCCAGTAGCATTGGTATATTGATGTAGAAGAATCAACACCCATGTATGGCTGTAGAGGGAAGAAGGGGAGCAGCTTTCATAAGCATGTGTCTAACTTGACGCTCTCAATGATCGCTTATTTCATATAGCTTCCTTACTCCAAGGAGTGAAACGGAAACTTTCTCCTCATAGAAACAAACAAAGGAGCTCTCCACCTATTTCTCTGTCTCTCTTTCTCCTGAGGCACACCCACACATACAAAAGCTGTGTCTGATGGCTCAGTGGACTACTGCATCTACACCAAAAACGTGTTTTGCCTCAGGTTCAAATCCCAGCAGATCTGATCAGCTGTTTATACTTCTGACATTCATAAAATAAGTGCCATTCAGTTGGGTAACAAATAAATTAAACTGCAACTCACCCTTTTTGGAGTTGGATTATAGGACCACTCAAGTGTCGTGTGCAAAAACATGCTTCACAGAAGAAACATATTGGGAGCATAATTAGCTCAATCATTAATGCTGCCAAAAGTGAATTAGTTCCACTGCTACTATGCGGATCCATGTCAAATATTTACATTTTCAAGATTAAACTCTAAAGAAAACACTAAAAACACCCAGGGGGAGATTTACCAAATCTCCACGCAGCGCAGTGTGTTGCGTGACGGGGAGGGAGCAGGAGAGTACCATATTTCCAAAGATATGGCTCTCTCTCCTCCCCTTTCTCTTGTGCCAGCGCTGATTACAGCTGCCGTGAGCCACGCACCACCTTAGCACCATAGCGCTAGGGTGTGTGAGTCTAGCATAGGTTTTGTACAGGAAGAGTGCCCTTCCTTTACAAAATACTATGCCTGGACACGAGGGAAAGCTTTTCTCACTTTGTATGCATGCTGCACAGTGCAGCACACATGCTAAGTCAGAAAAGGAAGGAGATATGAAAGCATTTCTCCTTCCTTGCGCCTGGTTTAAAAAGGCGCAGTTTTCTCATGCAAAACCCAATCTACTGTGTTTAGTAAATTGGGTTTTATATGAGAAAACTTGGGTGGTTGCATGGGAACGCCCATGCACCACCCTTTACATGCCCTCATGGCGCACAGTAATGCAAAGCAGCACTATGCACTGCTTCACATTACTTTTACGTTATTTCCAGCGCTAAACAAGAAATAACGTAAAGTAAAGTAAATTAGGAAAAATAGATTTTGTGCAATTTTTTGTCACTTTTGTGACTCAAACACGGCACAAAATCTTAGTAAATCTCCCCCCTACCCCTAGTATGTGCTTAATTCTCGAACATCTGTGCCTCGCTGTCGTTTAAGATAGGAACTGAGGTTGATTTCTCTGATTCTCATTTATAATATTAATTGAATTAACTATTATTGTGATGGTATAAAAACACAATCAAATATTTAAGAAAGCATTATTGAACATGAAACAGCAAATCGGAAACATCCAGGGGTCAAAGACTTAAATTAATGGATACAATTAATTGATTACCATTGTGGAATAAGCTTTCAAGCATGAATAAACCGGAAAGTATAACTTTCATAAAGAAGACAATAATGTCTGCTTATTTTTTTTTAAGGCTCTGTCACTATTGCACCTATAAAAATGTAAAATGCACATGATTCACATACTTAACTTAACGCAAACGATACTTGGATTTCAATATTGAGACAAAAATTATTTAAAAAATCATATCCAGAATTCAGACTTTTACATTCAGTTTCTCCAATTCAAAGGAAGAATGAACCATGCAGGAATAGCAAATATGCAGATTATGTTACAGTTCAGACTAAATAATTGAATATATACTGGGGTCTCTTAGATCTGCAAAAAAAAATATATGCCTAATATTTCATGAAAATGTCAATCGATCAATTACTGAAGCCACAATATTCAACATTAAAGGTTTAAAGGATTCGCATGACCTCTAAAGGAGGCAGAGCCTTTTCGACCTCAATTCCTGTATTATGGAACATGTTACCGGAGAATCTGCGTAAGGAACAAGCCCTTCTCCCTTTTAGGAAGAAGTTAAAGACGTTCCTCTTTGTGGAAGCTTGGGGCACAATTTAATCATTCTCTCCCTCCTCACGTGCCAAGGCAGGTGTTCTCTCTCATAGCGCTTAGAGACCAGTTGGTGATAATGCGCTCTATAAATTACAATTACAATTACAATTACAATTACCTCACAAACCAATTGGATGTATTATGAAATACCTTGACTTAGCTCCAGTTTTAATAAGAAAGACAGGAGAAAAGTGGTTCCACCTGAATGGACAAAGTAATAATTTAAACCACTTTTAACATATTTATTTCAGTAAGCTTGCACTGTTACATTAACTGAGTATTAACCTTTTGCAGTTTTTTTATTTTTTAAATAGAGTGTTATGGAAATCTATACAATAAAGACTTGTATAACCTAGATTGAGAATTGGAACATTCTAGCAGTTAATTTATTTTTTAGCTGAGGCCTTCATGATCCCTGTGAGCAAGAGTGAGTGGAGGTAAAGACAAGCAGGAACCTTCCACTCAAATTTTGTTGTGCTGTTGACTCCATTAAGAAACAAAGGAGGATATTCACAAGAACGTGCGATAAACATCGCCAAAATAGGTTAACGCAAGTTTTCATATCGCCGTCTATCGCGGGAAAATAACTCTGGGTTAACGTCGTATTTTCGACACAGTGGTAACATGCGATAGTCTCCCGATAACATGTCAAATGTCCGCGATAACCTTACCGGGACAGCGATGAAAATCCAAACCCGAACGTGAAAAAAGTTGCGATGGGCCCAACCGCGATAAGGCAATCAGCGAAAAGCAGTGCCAGGCCTGCAATTCACACACGTCAGGCGGGAAAAACCACTACAAAAGCAGAAAAGAAAAAAAAAAAAACTACAGTGAAGCACAATGGAGGCAGCCGGAGCAGGTACAGAGGACGGCCAGAACCCCACAAGCACCCCGGAGGAGCAGCCTGGGACCTCGGGGACAGGGAAGGGCAAGGACAAGAAGAAGAGGAAGACGCGGTTCAGTCCGCAGGAAAACAGGATCCTGATCACGGAGGTGATAGAACACCATCAAAAACTGTTTGTCACCTCCACTGTGTCATTGGCAACAAAAAATGAAACATGGCAGTCCATCGTGGACAAGGTGAATGCAGTCAGAGTGCTGAGGAGGACAATGGACGAGGTCAAGAGGCGCTGGAATGATGTGAAGCGCAAGACCAAGCAGAAACTCGCCAACAACCAGAAGGCAGCAATGCAGACTGGAGGTGGGAGTCCAGCACCACAGGAGGAGCTGGATGAGATGGAGGAAATGGTGTCCACAGTCATCAGTGGGGAGACGGTGGCAGGAGTTGGGGGACCGGACACTGCTCAACATGACCCGACACAACAGCAACAGGGTGAGTAACGACCAGGGACTGGGGGGATGGGGGGAGATGGGCACAATGGCACACATGCACAATCAAGCAGAACACAGTGCACACCCACAATGACTCTGGATCATGTCCCTGATCCCCTTGGCACACTGAAGCACACATAGCAACAGCACATAGGCCCCCATCGACTATGTGCCCAGAGGAGGCCTGCCCACACATCACTTATCTCACAACCAACCCATGCACATGTGCTGAACCCAGCAAAGCTGCGGTTCCGTGAGCCACACTGACAATGCAAGTGACACTGCATGACGATTAGCATGGCTGCAGTCCGATCATCATGACATGGTGCACGCCACCACACTGAGGTGGCTGAGTGTGGACCACATCCGTAAAGGAGCAGGTCACACTCTGACACATCCACCTGCACAAACAACCCCTGACGTCAACAACACATCTGCGGACAAACCATGCCCCAGAGTCCCAACTCCCACCAATACCCAAATTCACCCAAGTCTGCAACATCTCAGCACTGTATGCGCACTTAAGTCAAAGGCACACCACCTGAAAGGGACAAGGGGCAGCAAAATCAGAGCTGCAGGGGCGACTCTCCCAAAATGCAGCACACACACATGACATTCAGAGCACATCAGCATTGACAACAATGTGGTACAAATTGCAACACGTTTAGAACAGGACAGAGGACACAACAGGTGCTGCTTGTGTGTAGAAACTGGCCAATCACATTTGGCATAGCAGGGAAATGTGAGATGTCAATGTACAAGTACAAACACATATCGGTTATGTTGTCGAAATGTCCACTGTCCCGCATCAAATAGGCAGCTCCTCCTAAACAGTCACAATGTACATTGTCATGCAGTCTGTATGTGAACTTGTACAATGCGTCAACATACATGTGAACACAATGTAATACTGCATCTCCCCTTCACATTGTAGAGGGAGCATCAACACCTCCTGCAGAGCAGCCCCAACAACTCTTCACTGATGACGATCAACACCGAAGCCCTCCAAGTCCTCATTGAGAGCTTCAGCACCCCACCTCCAGGAGCAGGGCAGCCCAGCTGCATCGAGGAGACCCCACCCCCTGCACAGACCACACAGCAGGAAGCACCTACCACCCGGCTGTCTCCCAGGACCCCCACGAACAACACATGGCCTTCCAACGCCGTGTGTTAGAGGTCCAGGAGAAGATGGCTGATCAGGTGCGGGTGGGGTTCGACCTCATGGCAGCCAAACTTGATGCCATACATGGGTGTCTGATTCCCATCAGGGACCACTTACAGTCCCTAACGGACACCCACAGTCCGCTCCATGCTCTCCAACGATCCATGGCTGACATCACTGGAGTCATGATACTGAGACATGAACAACTGTCCAGTCAGAGTGGCTCCAGCAATGTCAGCCGGGAGTTGGGACAGATGCGGGGGCTCATGGAGAACATGGAGCGGTTGCAGGCAGAAAGAATGGCTGCCACCTCCGGCCCATGATGTGTCAGTGGCACACAGTGCAGCCGACATTCCACCACCACCCACGTGTGTGGCACATGTGACATCAGAGGACGAAGATGCGGGTGAATCAACCTTACTGGTAAGGAGGAGGCAGTAGCATTCATCTCCGCCATATTGCCTCTTTCTGCTTGGTTCTGCCTTTTGCATCATCACCTTCCACTGTCCCCCGATACACTCTGCGACACTCACCTTGGACCTCGACATGGACTGCCATATTCTGTTTGGTTACCAATGACACAGCGATCAGGCTGCGGACTGAACTCTTCCTCTTCCGATGTACTTGTCATTCCCTGAAGGACTCTGGCTGGCCCTCCACGGGCCAATAATGTGAGGTGGGGTTTTGCATGGCCCTGTACTGCTCCAGCTGCAACACTCCACTGGATGTGAATTAAACATTCAGAATAGCACTGATGTGTCATGTCTTTGATCAGTCAAGTATGAAAGGATGGATGGATGTAGGGTCAGTGATTCCCCCTTACGTCCATGTTGCTCATGTCGTGGGACTTGAGTCACAGGGTGCAACATTGCCGATTGCGGTCCGTGTGGCGTAGACACTACAACAGAGACACAAGCATCAGTTACTTCCTTTTCCAGCCCAGAACTGAAGCACGCCCAGAGCCCCGGGCTCATTGTTCACACCCCTACGCTGGACTGGCATACGCCAGCCCAGCCCACTCCGCTTACGCTTACAGGGGGGGACAAAGCTACATGTCCCAGGTCTTCCCTGTTGATCTGATCTGCTGATCACTGGTATAGCTGTCAGCATGCCACAGCCACTCCCTGAGGGCTGGTTTACACCCACACCACACCCATCCAGCACAGGCATCACAGGACATGTGACCCTGCCAATAAAAGGGGCCCACCACAGCACATCCCCCACTGCCGGAGGTGACATGATGGCATCCGCATCCACGGAACTCAGTCATGAGGGGTCCGTGACTTGCGTTGCACTGAGTTAGTGGCACCCGATGGCCTGCGTCCGGCACTGGCCTACCGGCACGGGGCCTTGACTTGCGTTGCACAGGGTTAGTGGCACCTGCTGTACTGCGGCTGGCAGGGGCCTACCGGCACGTGATGATGACTTGCGTTGCACAGGGTTAGTGGCACCTGCTGCACTGCGGCTGTCAGGGGTCTACCGGCATGTGACGATGACTTGTGTTGAACAGGGTTAGTGGCACCCGCTGCACTGCAGCTGGCAGGGGCCTACCGGCACGTGACAATGACTTGCGTTGCACTGAGTTAGGCCCACCTGAAGAGCTGAGCGGGTGTGCAGCCTGCGATGATGCGTTGACCTCGATACGGCGTCCAGCGAATCAAGACTCAAATTGAACAGTGTGCCCTGCTGGACCGCAGCTTACATGCAGGCAGCAGTCAGCACACACATGACTCCACGGTGTGGTGCCGCAGGGTGCGCTGGGGGCCTGTGGTGCGGAAACCAGTGACCGGCTGAGGAGGTTGCACCGGCACGTGGAGGGCCCTCTTGGAGACACGCCGGTGGCGGCAGGTGAGCATTGAGGCCTGGGTGCGCAGGGGCAGGCAGTCATCGCTGGGTGGCGGACCGTTCTGGGGAGCAGTGCTGGGGCGCAGCAGGCACACAGGATCGCGCAGGCACCACAGGTCATGGTGGCGGCCTCGTGGCTGGGTGGGGGGCGCAGCCCTGGCAGACACGACCCTGCATGCGATGACATGATGTGCGCGGGTTGGTTTGGGACGTAGCCACCTCGTCTCCAGTGTGAATCTGCCCATTGAAGGTGGTCGGCCACGTGTGTGTAGGCCTATGGACAGGTTATGGCGGAGACTGAGACACACTCAGTAGTCACTTTGGTGGTGGATTTGTGACGTGTGCATTCCCACAGTTGTGATTTGTAGGATTGTGGAGTTGAGGTGTGTGGTGTGTTCAGTTGGTACTTGCCAATGGGCAGTGCATTACCATTGGTGCCATCCTCAAAGCGCTGGTTGGTGGCGGACTTGCGGACATATGGGAATCATGCACACTGCCTGGGAAGTTTGCTACGACATTGGTGGACAGGCCACGGTGGTCCACTTTTGTCTGCACATTGATGGCATGCGTGTGGATGCTGTTGTGGTGATTGTGTGCAGTGTCGGCAGGGGGCACAAGTAGTGTACGTGTGCTGTGAATTGCCCCCAACACGTGCGTGATGCCAGCTATGGCGTAGTTCCCTTGCTTGGTCTCAAGATGTTCCTGAGCAGTGTAGGGGGAGTGAGGGGCAAGGGTATTGAGCTGATGCTTTCAGGTAGGATGAGTCCTGCATGATGTGACTGTAACAGCAGTTCGTGTGGTCGTTACCTTCCTTTTCATTCCTACGACGGTTACGTCCACGTGAACTTCTGTTACGGTCTTCTCATGCATGATTTATCATGCCTGTGTGCATTCAGGTTTGTCCAAGTGCAGTACACTGTATCAGATTAGGCATGTGACTATACAGAAGTTTGCCCACTGTCACCATTTCTCCCACAGGTTTCTGAAGACACGTTGCCCTGTTGAAGTTCCCCGTTGGGAATGGAACGGGTTGGCTGAGCTTTTCGTTTGGTTTGTTTGTGTATTTGTAACAAAAGTTCTGTTTTTACACTATTGTTGACTACTGGACTTCATGACCTGGCGCACCCACATTTCGGTTACTACAATCTTGGGTCTGGGGCAAGGAGGCGTCTAGCCCGGCTGGCGTTGGGGTTGGTTGCACAGGTACACTACGAATTGGAACTATCATGTGGTGCGGATACAGGGGCCCACCGTTGCTTTTGTGGACATGCATCCATGACATGTGTGAGGGAGTTTGATGGGGTTGGCTGTGAGACTCCTCCGACTCTGGCAGTTGTTGGTTGGAAGGTACCAGGGGCCAACAGGTGCAGCACAGCCAGCAGCTTTGTCTGCGGGGGATGTTGGTTGTCCGCTGTGTTGGTACCGTCAGCCTGTGGGCAATGTGGGTCAGGATGCGGAGGATGGTTGTCCTTTTGAGCCTGTGTTGGCCAATGGCTTCCTCTGGCATTGAGTCTCTGGGGCTTGTGCGTTTTAGAGTTGTATGCTGTCCTGCGCTGCCTAGGTGATAATCCGGAGGGGCTGTCCGGGGGGGGCCTGGGAGTGGTGGCGGTGGGTGTTGTGGCCCTCTTGGTTCTCCGAGCTGCATGATCAGTAGCTCCATGGCATCTGTTGGTCTTCAGATGTGGCTCTGGGCTGTGCTCCCTTTCATACTGCAGGTAGTCGTCCTGTTTAACACCAGCAAAAAGCAGGTGTTAAATCCCTGCGGCTAACGCGCCTTATCGCATGTTCTTGGTTCGCATCGCAGACCTGACTGGTCGTTGAGAATCTCGCGAAGTGGTGTTTTCGTGTGTTTTTGCCCGGGAACGCCTACTCTGCATATCATTAGCGTTAGTTGTCGCACTCATCCGTGGCGATCTTTTTTGCGGTGGCTATCGCAGGAAAACTGGCGATGTCGGCAGTTTGCACCTGCTTGTGAATGGGGTGATAAATCTATTGCCACTTTTGCGGCGCTAAAGTGCCGATAAATCGGCAATAAGTCCTTGTGAATATGCCCCAAAGGGTTGTATTTATGAGAACTGACGAAATGCTGCTTTATTGCAGGGTTGGATCAGAACAACTTCTTGACCTGCGTTGCATTACTTCCTTGTGACATGGATGCGCAGTGTTTACGGTATGGTGCACCATGTCGCAAGTACCGAAGTTGTAATTCAAGTGGTCCCTCATTGACACAAAGCTGATGTGCATGTTTAAAGCACCTTTAAACATCACAAATCAACTTTGCATCACACAGGAGGAGTGTGTTGCTTGGTGGGAATCTTCAAAAGCAATGCATTTGAATCTACAGCACTTTTAAACACCAAGATAACAAGGAAAAATGAAGGGCAACAACACCAACCCCAGGCAAGATGACCAGGCAGCAGCCCAGAGGAAGAAGAATACCAATTTCAATGAGGAGGAGAACCAAATATTAATAGCTGAGGTAACAAAGAATATACACCATCTCTTTTTCACCTCCAAACTGCCTTTAAGGAAAAAGGAAGCCATTTGGCAATACATAGTGGATAAAATCAACAGTGTAGGGCAAAGAAAAAGTAACATGCTGGAGTGCAAGAAGCGGTGGCATGACTACAAAAGCAGGTCCAAAGGGAAACTGGCCAAGAACCTTAAGGCAGCCATGAGGACTGGAGGAGGACCTGTTTTCCAGGAGGAGTTGGACCCACTGGATGAGCAGGTAGTGTCACTCATCCCAACAGAGTTGGTGGCAGGAGTTCCCAGACATGACAGTGCTGCAGTTGAAGACTAGGAAGAAATGCAGGGTAAGAGAAAACAAGAGACTATAGGGTTCAAATTGCCATGCAGCGTAGCACAGAATGACACTTTGCTGCACTGCGCTGCACTGTGTGTAAGTGAAAGGGAAGGAATGTCTCACATATTAACTCCTCCAACACATAATTGTGATTGTATTACCCAGTCACATTCCATTTATTTCTGTGCAGCCCTGCTAAGTTGCTCTGGTCTATGTGTGATGTGTTACCCCAGTCCCGGATGTCCTCTGAATCATGAACTTGTAGTGTAAACTACAACATGATTGACCAGGACTACAAGTCCAACAATACACAGGTCAAAACCTAGACAGGAGCAGCACATCATGCATAGACCTTGAAAACTTTGCATATATGTCACAGCCAATGCAGGTCCTTGCACCATGAAGCAAGTGTGCTTGTCTTAGGGCTAGGCAGGCAAAGGTGCATGTAATGTGGTTTGCCAGAGGATTAGCTTCTCACCCAAGAGGGTATCCAGGTGCTGAGTAGGTGCAGGCTCTTCAATTAGGATTACGTGAAGAGTCAGGTGTACAGTCACTAGGACTAAACCATTTTGCACTCTGCTGTCCTGATGTGCTGGGTGAGCATGTTACAGGTGTTTCCTGCCATGTAAGAGACCACCTTACCTCCTGTTTTCCTCAAATGGAAATTGGGGGTTGGGGAGAATGAAAGTGATACACAGCAGATGTCCATGATTGCTTGATTGAAGCACAGATGTGTGTTTGCTCCGTGGGCCCCTGGTTGTGTAGTGCCTTGTAGGTGTGGCTGAGCATAGTAAACTGGCAGTGTGTCTGAATGGGGAGTCATTGTATCTTAAGAAGGTGAGGTGTGATGTGGATGCTCTGTTCCTGCAATGCTGAGGCCGCTTTGCCAAGATCGGAGGTATCCATTAACAATTTGTTAGTATTAATATATATATATTACCTACTGGCGGTCACCAGTAGGTAGTTATAGTTAGGACCTATTTTCCATAGGAAAAGCATTTTTTGACTTGGCTATAACTTTGGCGTCATTTGAACATTCTGCATGACATTTTCCCAAAAAGAGTCACAATGGGCACTATTGTTATGGAAAGTTTGAGGGTGATCCATGCAGTGGGGACCGAGAATTTGGGGTTTCAAAATAAGGTTGCATTTTTAATGTTAATTCACACACCTACAGCCTGAAACACTGAATGGACTTACACCAAATTTGGCAGGGAAGTAGATGTCGGTTCAAAGAAGTTCCTTTTGCTTATTTGGTGTAAATACGTTCAGTAGTTGTTGAGAAATTTAAGTTTAAAATGATAGTGATATCTCTGGCTGCGGATAGTTTGTGGTGGTTTCATGATGAATTGCGAATGCATGCTCTGATTGGCTGGACGCAACCTGAACAGAAAGTTGCAGCCGCCATTTTATCTAACCGGAACGGTTCACGAGGCTGAAAATATTTGTGAAAGCCCACATAAGGTGTCAGGGTGGAGATACTCTGACCCCATGGTTGTGAAATGGGGATGTTAGTGACACAAGTTATGTGTCCAAAATTGATTTGCACAAGATATGTGCAGTGATGTAGCGACCACCAGCGCAGCCCCCATGTACCATCACGGAGACATTGCAACTATCAATGTCGTCGTGAATATTGGTGAAAATATAAAACAAAATCAATGAATCATTAATATGCATTGTTATAGGGATATTGAGATGTTGGTAAGTGTTTTTATAGAGTTATGTATACAGTGAGTTATCTACTGTGATGGATATAATTAATGATATAGTTATAATCTTTTTATGTGGTGGCGGCTATTGAATTTCTGCTTTTGCTTTCTGCTTCCGCGACGTAGCCATGGGGATCACAATTACCTATGTCATTGTGATCTCCGACCTCACTGTGAAAACGGAAAATAGGTTTTAGAGATGGTTGTTCTAGAAATACACTAGAAAAACATGAGTTTGAAGTGTTCAGTAATAAACACCTATTGTGTAAAATACTGTAATATGTGTGCATATATGTGTTTTCACTTTACGGAAACGGCGCGTTCGATGTTGTTAGCGACGTCCCGAAAAACAGAAAAGTGGTCTGAAAGATGGTTTATAAATTAAAATATGAGTTTTAACATGCTTTGAAAGAAGTATGTACATAGTAAGATGTGTAGGGCAATGTTCAGAATGGATTTATTTACATATTATTTTTGGGTGTGTTAGTGGTAACTGAATGTCTTTTTTTGTTTTCCGTTTTCGCGACGTGTCCACGGGGATTGCGATGTTGTCGCGAAGATCCCCAAAAACGAAAGAAAGAAAAACCTTTAGAAAAAACTTCACAATATTTTGGGTAGTAGGGTGGCTCTGACAAGAGCTCTTATGTTGGTTGTGTGTATATGGCTGCTATACATTAGACACGATGCAGAGTTTCAGGTTACTTAGAAACTGCTGCCTTCATCTGTAAAGTGCACTCCATCATTTCTATAAATTCCATGCATGTCAAAACGCAGATTATTGTTATAGATACAGCCCATGCGATGGTCTCTGAGGAATGCAGAAACAGTTTTATTAACATGTTTCCTGGCTTTGTCAATCTGTGGACAGAACTGATTTGACCACTTCCATTTCTGTCTTTTGCGTATATTAGAGTACACCAAGACAGTGTGAGGGAAAAGCGACATAAGTTCTGTAAAGGTTTCTTTCATTAGGATTTCCAGCCCTACTCTAGTCAATGTGCCTAGGTCATTGCCACTACAATGCACAATCATGAGGTGAGAAGTTTGGGAATCCACAATGGATTTAACCAAAGCCAGCAACGGATGACATTTTAACCCTCTCTGGCCAAACTAAGTAATCTCCACATTTGGCAAACCCAAATCCCTGTCAATACCTCTCTTTTTGCAGCCTCTTTAGCCCAATAGATATAACTGTGGCCGACAATCCATACTCTAAGCATTTTGAAGTGAAGGAGCAATAGTAGTCAGGAGAAGGCTGGAGCTGAGTAATGTAGTTTTCCAAAGGAAAAGCAGTTAAAATGGAGGTGTTTAAATATATATATATATATGTATATATATCTATATATATATATATTATCTACTGGCGGTCGCCAGTAGATAGTTATAGTTAGGACCTATTTTCCATAGGAAATCTGCAACATTCTATTTAAAATAACGTTGGCGCCGGTTGACGAATCTTCGCAAAAGCTTCCAACTTGTTGGGGCGCTCCGGTCCGCTCCTATCCTGAAAGTCCCGGGGTGATACGTCAAGTGGGGGCCGAGAAAAAAGGGGGGTCCCAAAACGCGTTTTCCCCATTCATTTTTCCATAGGAACCATTCATCGCGGCTACAGCCCGAACTGCTGAACGGAATTACTCCAAATTTGGCAAAGAGGTAGCCCTTGGTTCAGTGTCGTGCCTTTTGCTTAAATGGTGTAAATCCGTTCAGTAGTTCCTGAGAAAATCAAAAGTAAAGTCACATATATATCTATGGTTGAGTAGGGTCTGCGTACCCTCCCGATCATGAGCTGCATGCTAATTGGCTGTCAACACTCCAAATCAGGAAGTGTTGGCAGCCATTTTGTCCCTCGGTAGAATCGAGGGACAGAAACAAGTGCGCAAAGCGCAAAAAGGGGGCAGGGTCGAAACACCCTGACCCCCTAGGTCTGCTCAGGGGGTCCCAGAAGGACCCCCTGGGCAGAAAAAAGCATATATATTTTTTTAAATCGGCGGGATGCGCTTAGGGTGCGCGGATCCCGCCAAGAAAAAAAAAAGAAACAAGTGCGCAAAACGCACAAAGGGGGCAGGGTAGAAACGCCCTGACCCCTAGGTCTGCTCAGGGGGTCCCACAAGGACCCCTGGGCAGAAAAAGCATTTTTAAGAAAAATAATTGGCGGGATGCGCTTAGGTTGCGCGAATCCCGCCGGAAATGAAAAACGAAGCGCGGTCTCCCGCGCTTCGTTGTTATTGGCCCCGGGTGGGCCAAGTCCCGGGGGCATGCGGGGGGTTATTTATAATATGTGGGGGCCTCTAAGGCCCCCAAGCCCGGGGCCTGCCACCCCCGGGGCTTTAAAAATAAATGGTGCAGGAGGGCTCTCGGCCCTCTCGCAGCCCCGGGGACCGCCACCCCGGGGCTTCTTTTAAAAAATTAATACTACCTGTGTGGGGGCACTAACAAAATAAATGTGGGGGTCCGTTTCGGACCCAGAAGCCCCGGGACCACCACCTCCCCGGGGCTTTAAAGACATGGGAGGGGGCCGCGCGGCCCCCTCCTGGAGCCTGTGGTGGCCCTGGGGACCGCCACCCCCAGGGCCGGCTCCTGCAGTGTCCCGGGTGCCCACCCCGGGACACTGCTGTTTGCAATGGCAGGACAGGAGCCTCTCGGCTCCCGTCCTGTCATTTCAAACTGCTTCGCTTCATTGAAGCGAGAGCAGGGAAACCTGCTCTCGCTTCAATGAAGCAAAGCAGAATTGCTTTTCCATAAGGGGAGCTGCATGTCAGCAGCACTCCTTATGGAAAATCAATGCCGGCTCCCGTAGGACGTGGGGAGCCGGCGGGACTGTGGGGTTATTGGGGACCCCCCCACAGTCCCCAACCAGAGGCCAGGCCCCGGGGAATGGGGTCCCCGGGGCATTAAATGGCCTGAGGAGGGGGGCCGCGCAGCCCCCTCCAAAAATATAAATTTAAAAAAAACAGTGGGCATGCCCCGGGGGATGGGGTCCCCGGGGCCAATAGAGGCCCAGGGAAGGGGGCCACGCGGCCCCCTTCCCGTTTTGTTTAAAAAAAAAAAAGAGAAAGAAAATCATCAGGCCCCGGTGGATGGGGTCCCCGGGGCCAAAAGTGGCCAAGGGAGGGGGGCCACGCAGCCCCCCTCCCAAAAAAAAAAAAAAAAAAAAAGACCGGCATTGTGCCGGAGGCCCCGCCCCCTCTCTGCAGCAGTCTGCAAACGCACCCCCTGGCACGTTTTCAGATGGGGAACGAATTCCCCTTGAATACTGGGGGTCCCTGGGGGCCAACTAGCCCACCAGGAACCTCCAGTATGCGCCAGGGGGCTGCGTTGCAGAGAGGTGTACAGAGGCCACGCCCCTTTTTACACCTCTCTGCAACGCAGCTCTGTGGCGCTTTTTGGAGGTACATGGTGGGCTAGTTGGACTCCAGGGACCCTCAGGATTCAAGGGGACTTAATCCCCCAACTTAAAACGCGCCACGGGCGCGTTTGCACAGTGGTGAAGGGAGGGGGCGGGGCTTCAGGTGACATGTGTGCAAACAGGCCCCGTGGCGCGTTTTAAGATGGGGAATTAAATCCTCTTCAATCCTGAGGGTCCCTGTGGGCCAACAAGCCCACCAGGTACCTCCAGTAAGCGCCACGGAGCTGCGTTGCAGAGTGTTGTAAAGGGGCGTGGCCTCTGTACACCTCTCTGCAACGCAGCCCCTGGCGCATACTGGAGGTTCCTGGTGGGCTAGTTGGCCCCTAGGGACCCTCTGGATTGAGGAGGATTTAATTCTCCAACTTAAAACGCGCCACAGGGCGTGTTTGCAGACATGTCACCTCAGGCCCCACCCCTTCCTTCACCATTGTGCAAATGTTCCTCTAAAATCAGCCGAACTACGAATTCCGATTTACTCACCTGTTATCAGGAGAGACCTCAGTGCTGCATCTTTGAGCCCAGTACTGATCCTGAAAAGTAATTTTAACCGTACTTACCAGTAATTTGAATTTCCTTCCATAGGCTAACATTGACTGGTTTCACTTGAAAATTCTTCTAAGTGTGGAGTTTTGGAACTTTATAATATTCCTCTAAAATCAACCGAACTATGAATTCCGATTTACTCTCCTGTTATCAGGAGAGATCACAGTGCTGCATCTTTGAGCCCAGTACTAATCCTGAAAAGTAATTTTAACCGTACTTACCAGTAACTTGAATTTCCTTCCATAGGATTTCATTGCCTGCTTTTTGCTCAAAAAGTTTCTAAGTGTCGATTTTTGAAACATACAAATATTCCTCTAAAATCAGCAGAACTACGAATTACGATTTACTCACCTGTTATCAGGAGAAACCTCAGTCCTGCATCTTTGAGCCCAGTACTGATCCTGAAAAGTAATTCTAACCGTACTTACCAGTAACTTGAATTTCCTTCCATAGGCTAACATTGACTGGTTTCACTTGCAAATTCTTCCAAGTGTGGAGTTTTGTAACTTTATAATATTCCTCTAAAATCAGCCGAACTACGAATTCCAATTTACTCACCTGTTATCAGGAGAGACCTCAGTGCTGCATCTTTGAGCCCAGTACTGATCCTGAAAAGTAATTCTAACCGTATTTACCAGTAACTTGTATTTCCTTCCATAGGAATCCATTGTCTGGTTTTCAGCAGAAAAGTTTCAAAGTATCGATTTTCACAAACTACAAATATTCCTTAAAAATCGCCTGTATGACTTAAACGCATTCTTTCAACTGTTTACAGGAGGTGCACCAGTGCTGGATCCAGGATCCACCACTGAGTAAGAAAAAGTAACAATAACACTACTTACCTGCTAAGTGAATTTCCTCCCATAGGATAACATTGGTGATTCCATGTGAAAAAGTTTCTAAGTGTCAACTTTTAAAATACAATAATATTCCTTAAAAATCACTACTGTAACCAAAACGCTTTTACTCAACTGTTTACAGGAGATGTCCCATGACTGAATCTAGGATCCAGTCCTGTGGTTAGAAAAGTAATCCATAAAGTAACTAATTGCATTTAACTTGAAATTCACATTGAGCTCAATGTTGCATTGTGTTTGAAATTGTGTTGCCCATTGCAACAACTGTAACTACTGTACTTAAAAGTCTATTGCCTATTTGCAAAGTATTTAAACTAAAGTAATTCATTCTGAGAAAGTATATTTTGTAATGTAATGTATAATGTAATTACAATGTAATTTAAAAAATAAAATATCTAAAAATAAATAGTTTAAAAAAATGTAGTAAATCAGTATCAAAAAAATAAATATAACAATTAATACATTTAAAAATTGTCATTTACAAAACCTTTGAAATTCACTGAAAAAAACCATAGGTTTCAGACATGTTATAGTTAGGAATTAGCATTTAAAAAACCTTACAAATTCACTGAAAAAAACATATGTTTTAGGGACAGTTATAGTTATTTAGACATTGCACTCGTACAAAACCCGTGAAATTCCCCCGTTATAGTTAGTTCAGGTAACTATAACTCGCGCCCCCGCAATGCACTGCTGATGACGTCACATATTACATCACTCATGATATGGTCAGTGACATCACTGATGACATCACTGATGACATCTCAAATGACATCACTGATGACATCATCCAGTGACTGTGTGTTTCTGTAAAGTTTAAATATGTTTAATATATATAGGGAAAGGCGTATTGAAGAATGAGTGGGTGTATACGTGTCTGAATGGATGATTTAGTAGGTGCGTGACTGACTCTAAGTGAGTGATTAAACGTATCTTAGTGAATGCATGGGTTAGTGACTAAACTGTGTGAATGTCTGTATCCGTCAGTCTGTTGGTGTGTAAGCGGCTGCATGGGTTTGTGAATAGCTACATGAGTGTCTACATGGGTTATTGATTAGATGTCTGAGTATCTGTATGAGTGCCTGAGTGTTTGTGTGGGTGGAGTGTGTGTGACTCTGTGCATAGATGTGTGAGTGGGTGATTTACTGGGTGCATAGTTTCAAGTGTGCATCTGTGAAGGGCTGTATGGGTGGGTGAGTGTGAGTATAGGTTTGTTGGTGAGTGAATGTATATCTCAGTGGTACATGTGTGAGTAACTACATATGTGAAAGGCAGTATATATGTGTGTTGGAGTATTTAAATGGCTATAAGTGAGAGTGTGTGACTGTGAGAGTGGCTGTATGGATGAGTGTGTGCTTGTATCAGTGATTGTATAAGAGCATAAGAATGTGCTAGTATTTGTATGAGTAAGTGAGCTTGTGTGTGTATAACTGTATAGGTGAGTAAATGGGAGTGTGATTAATTATTTGCATGACTGACTAGGTATGTGAGTACCTCTATGGATGAGTGGCGGTGTGTGAGTGTCTATATAGGTGTATGAGTGCATATGATAGTCCTGTACTGAGTGACCGTAAGTATGAGTGACTGTACGGGTGAGTGAGTGGATGTGTGTGTAGACCTAAGAATCAGTGAGTGGGTATGTAGTTATTGGTGTTGGAGTGTCTATGGTTTTGAGAATGGCAGTCTGTAATTTAGAGTGGGTGTATGAAAGGTTATATTAGGGTGTGTGAAAATGCATGAAATTATCACATGTATGATGTCATCAGTGATGTCATTTGAGATGTCATCAGTGATGTCATCAGTGATGTCACTGACCATGTCATGAGTGATGTAATATGTGACGTCATCAGCAGTGCATTGCGGGGGCGTGAGTTATAGTTACCTGAACTAACTATAACGGGGGAATTTCACGGGTTTTGTACGAGTGCAATGTCCAACTAACTATAACTGTCCCTAAAACCTATGGTTTTTTCAGTGAATTTGTAAGGTTTTTTAAATGCTAATTTCTAACTATAACGTGCCTGAAACCTATAGTTTTTTCAGTGAATATATATATATATATCTGATTGGATGCTGTCAGCATGAAAGTAAATAAAATTAGATAGTCTGTTGGATGTCTCAGGAAGAAGTCTTATTATTGGCTGTTGTTTAAAAAAAGAAATGTAATACAGAGAGTGATATGCTTTTGAATCTGTGGAGTAAACCACACCTGCTGTATCTCATTTGGAAGTAGCATGTCCCTTCTATAATGTGCTGTGAACTTGTGACCAACTGGTTCCACTGGGCTGTTAGGTTCACTGAACTAAGAGTGTATTCGGGGGGGAAGGGTGTTAAGGAGACAGAACATTTTTTAGAAAGTTGAGGAGTGATGACGCAAAATAAGTAATGGCAAGTACTTTATTTTCCAAATCAGGACTACATAATGAACTGTTTTAAATGAAGCTAGATATAGGGTTGCACTCCTGTTTTTTCACCATTTCTCCAGAATCACAGCGAATACATCGCGAACACAAGTAGATAGAAATATCTTTTTGAAAGGGAGGAAAAGGGTTAACACATACTAACAAGTGGAGATAGTGGAGTCAAAAATGAAGGACATGATTTAATTTGCTCCCTTTCTCATGATCACAGACTGCAACGTTGAAGAGATTGCCATTTCATGGTTGCTTTGTATGAGAGTGGTGTACCATTTTTGTGCTTAGTTTTTACAAATATAATCTACAAACTGAATTCACTGGTATTACATTACAAAATGAAGATGTATATGGGAGTTGGATAAAAAGAGTATCACAGAGATATGAAAAAATATATCATATTAACTGTATGCATTAGAGGGTATGTGTTTAAGAGATTAGTCGTGAATGTTTTGGGAAGTGAGAGAAAAATGATTTAGTGCCTCTTTATTACATTGTGTACTTTATTGAAAAATAATAGTATAGTATTGTGGAAAGTTTCAACGAGGAACTGAGAATGTTTTAAATGTCTAAATATCATGTGCAGAAGAGGTAAATCTGTCATTTGCATTCTGGGAGTTGTAGTACTTTAGTAACATTATTAAACTAAACAGGAGTTGTGTAGTCACAAATAAAATATGAGAACATGTTGTCTGCCTGTATATGAATTAGAAAGGAGTAATACTTGTCAGGTATAAATTGGAAAGTGTTTGTCAATCTAGTTTTTAACATATATGATCGCTTAGCATATGCTTGGATGGTGAGATATGGTTCTTGTGGTTGCAGATAGCTATATATACGATGGGACCTTTGAGTTTCGTTCAATATGCAGATAGGTATATATTTTTGGAAAGAATGCTTGAAGGTGTACATCTGTTAAGAAATCACATGTATGTTTACATGGTGATCTATGTTCAGTAAGGCTGATGAAAAATTAATGTAAATGGTGAGGGTGGTGTTTTTCTTTAAACATGGTTTGTTTAAAATTGAGACAGATTATTAGTGCAGAGTACCTTGAGAGTTCTTGTGCTAGCTTCATTTGGAGTGTAACTTTTGTTTGGAAAATCCTCATTATATGTGTTTTAGAAGCAGAAGAAGTATTTGAGAAATGATGTAGCTATACCATTCACAAAATGTTTTTGCACTTTGAAAATTTTTCAAATCTTGTTTTCCGTTTTAGAAACTTACTGATGCATGTGCATGCTCAGCAGCAAAGCAATGTATGCTCCTAGAGAGCCATGTATGCAATTATATACCAAGTGTGATATCTAGACTTGAGTCACACATAGCTCAGTAGAAAAACATATATACAGTAAAACGGGTAGTTTGATCCTGGCAGAAGGAAATATCCAATGAGTCAGCTATATAGTCACAACTGTTATGTATCTAACAGTAATGCAAATACTTTCATAGTCAGTCAGGCAGTAAGTAGGTACTCATGCAATCACCCAACCACTAGTGAGGCAGTCATTAAATCAGCAATTCAGTATCCATGGAGTTATTCAATTACCTAGCCACTACACATATACTCTTTAAATCAGACAGGCAGAAATTATGTAGTTATTGAACTATGGAGGCACTACTTATACATTCATGTAATTACCCAGACAGTAACCATTTACTTATGCAATTAACAAGGCTGTAACTCTGCAGTCATTGTAAAAGTTGCGCAGAAGCTATGCAGTCATCTAAGCACACACTTACAACTCATGCAGTCACTGAAATACAGAGGCACACGCATGAGCTCATGCGAACACTCAGGTGTGACTCATGCACTCATCTAATTACGTAGAGAGTACTATTGTAGTAAACCTGTTATTAATCTAGTAGCAATGTACTCATTTAATTACTGAGAGAATACTCTTGCACTAATACAATCACCCCTGCAATACACTTACTTTCATTCAATATCTCAAGGTTTAACAATGGAGTCATGGAATCACTCAGACACTAGTCATACACCCATTCAATCAGCCAGGCACTACTGATGCCCTCATTGATTTATCCAGCCACTACCCATGTAGTTATCTAAACACTCAGGCACTACCTGTTCACTGAACTAAAAACACATGGGCAGCAGTCAAGAAGTCATGCAATCACTGAAACACTACTCATGCACTCATCCAATCTGCTAGGTGCTATGTATGTACTTATACAATCATGTATGCACTATTCATGCACACTATAAATCACCTTAATAATATCTATACACTCCTGCAATCATCCAGGCACTAAAGTTGCACCCATGTAATCATCCAACTAGTATCTATGTATGTATTGAATTATTGAGCCATTAGTCATGCACTTATTTAATCATTCAGGCAATACTCATGCACTCATCCAAACACCCAGATAGTAGTGATATACTCATGCAAACATGCAGGCATTAACTATGCAGATATGGTACGACCCATGGAGTTATGATATACCCAGGGAATCATCTAGGCACTACCTGTATTCTCAAAGAATCACCTAGGTACTGTCTATGCATCAATTCAATCATCTAGGGAGTATTTGTGTTTTCAACAACTAACGTTTTGTTTTTACAAGTTTTAATGAGGAATATGTAATCTTTTAGAATATCTGGTGAATTATATATGCAAGCTATGACATTCTCTTTGCATGTAGTTGGAAGAATTAGTGAGTTATATGCTTTGATAGACATTCATGTGCAGATTGCTATATGCACCTTTTCCCAAAATTTAAATCTGATACATTTAAGTAGAACAGTACTGAGATAGTAAATAGACCACTAACACAATGGTTGAGAGGCATCCAATAGCTCTTATGTTGTTTTTGTGTTTATAGTGTTGAGACACTGTATGTACTTGTACACTTGGGGCTAAATTTAGAAGAAAGTAATGCAGTGCGGAGCTGTAAGCCATTTGGCTGTGCCATGCTGCATTTCTTTGAAAGCACATGGATGTGTCATATTTACAACAATATGATGGATCCATATGCTGCCTCCTGTGCTGGTGCCCAACTGGCTGCCATGCCAAAACGGAGGCGCCGTGGCACCATGGTGCAAGGGTGCCTGTATATTGGAAAGATTGGTTTTGTGCAGGAAGGGACACCTTCCTGTAGAAAAATATTTATAAGAGGTATTTTTCTCTTTGTATGTGTGCTGCAGTATGCAGTATGCATAGAAACTGGAAAAAAGGAGGAGAAAGAAAAGTATTTTTCCTCGTTGCATGCCCCTACACACTCCCCTGGGGAGATGTAGGATTCTGACGCATTGCCAGGTATGTGAATTTTTGTAAATTTGGATATGTGGCAGAATCCATGGGTGTTGCGTGAGAACATCCAGAGCAACACCCATGACATGCTTCTTTCACACAAAGTGCTACCTGAAAAGCGCCTGTATTTATAAGGCAATGAAAAGCTATGCAGAGTGGCTTTACATGGCTTTGTAAATATGGAGCACCACATTGCGGCACCATTGTGTTAAAAAATGTTATGCTCTGGGAAAGTGCTTGAGGCTTGTAAATAGGCCTCCTTGCCTTGATGTTCATTTTAAAATTTACTACAGAAGGGATATACTATTCTTTCACTATGTAGAAGTGAGAAGTGAGATATGCTGTAGGTGTATTGTACAAGAGGGTGCTAAAATCAGGTAACTAATAAATAAAGTTTTGTGTTTTGCTCTGGGTTTCTTATATTGAAGTAAGTGCATGTAGTAATATATCTAGGTTCATCTGTAGATTTAAAACTGCAACATAACATGAAAACAGTTTTTGTATTATGTGTAAGTCAGTAGTAAAGTAGTTGGTAGATTGGGTAAGGTAAAAATTAAAATGTGCTTTTTTTTTACAGAACAATATCTACATAACTACACACAGTTACAATGCCTACAAAAGCTCGAATGAAAAAGCAACACAATCAAGTACAGTATGTTTGTAGAAATTAGTTACATGTATATGTAGAAAAAGTGGTGAAAGAAAAAAGAGCTACTGGTGGTAAAAGGACAAAGTCATTTCTTAAAAATATATGCACACATTTGCGATGATTACAAAATAAAGAAATTGAAATTATGACTATGAGAAACAATAAGAGTGGATAAAGTGTACATTGCAAGAACAGAAAATATTGTGAAAGACATGGACACAACTTAACCAGGAGACAGAAGCAGTTTAAGGAAATCAGAGATAGAATGTTTCGTAGTAGAGTGGTTATAAATCTACAGAGAACTATGAAGAAGTATAGAAGAAGGAGAGAGGCACAAAAACAGAAAGAACGAGTTGAGAGAGTAGTTGATAAGGCCTTTGCTTTGAAGAGGAAGCTTTTCATTTTGATTCTAAATAGAATGATGACTCTTGACAAAATACTGTTGTGCATGAACAGACAAAACAGGAAGAAAAGATTAGTGAACAGAATTAACTTTTGTACAGTTTTTAGTGGGAATGGATGCATATTTCTAGTACAGTGCCTTTCTTTAATGAAGAAAGCTATCTCCAGGATAACAGATGAGTTCATGCTATTGATGAAAGTGGACAATGTTATGAATGGAAGAATGACAGTCCTATAGCAAAAGAGGTGATGGTACCTAGATATATAGAAGAGGTTATTGCAAGGTACAAGGGAAGAGTCCGGCCCATGTATACAAATGGATTTGTAGTAGTGTTTGTAGTATTAGACTGCAATCCATTGATATATTAAGGAAATTCCTACGTATATTTCCAAGGTGAAATTTAAAACACAAAATAAGTACTTTAGAAAGTTTGGATTCTTGCAAAACTGAGACAGCATACACATTTGCAGGGACACTCACTACCTTGTTTATCAAAGAAAGAGTGCCAAAGCACCTTTCATCATTTTAGGATGTTAGCTGTACACCACTCAACAATGCAAACTTTAGTTAGGAGGCTGTATTATATGAAAACTCCTGTTTTATGTTTAGGAGAAATGAACAAGGCACTTTTGCATGGTACTGTGGTAGAGTTTGAAAAGGTTTGGGATGATGTGCAGTTTTTTGTTTCTTTTGTCCAGAACGGGACTGTAGGGAAATTGAAGAGTTGATAACAGGAGGAGGTGTAGAACAGGACACAGGTACTACAGTTGATAGTTTTGAAGAAGAGATTACAAAATTTAAGTCCGTATGTGCTGAAAAACCAGAGTATGTTTGTATATACTTTCGATGCACTCACCACAAGACTCAAACGTGGACTGTTGACTTACATCTAAACAGTGAAATAGAGAATAATGATAACTGGCAAAAGTTTGCACTGTACTTATTTGTAGAAGAAAGATTTGACTTGTCCACATGACAAGTTATATGTATGTATTGCTACAATTAATTAGAGGATAATAAAATGCCTGCAAGAGCTGTGCATAGCAAGTTAGAACAGGTTCCCACTCCAGAAGCACTTCAAGGTTTAAATATTTATAAGTCCATTCTTTTCCAAACTATGCATCCATTTCAGGCTATAGTATATAAGGAGCCAAAGACAGGCAAGTTACCCTCCAACAGAGCTGCAAAAAGATATAAAAGGTAGAGTAGTGTATTTCCCATTAGATGTCAAGAAAAACATTGAAATGGTAGGGGTAGATAGAGATTTAGAGGAAGGACTAATAATTCTTGTAACTGGTATGCCTACCAAGAACAAGAAGATATAGCAGGAGTTAGTAGATGTTACCAGAGTTAAAAAAGCAACTTTATATCTGGTACAAAACAATGTTTACTAAAGAAATGTGGAAAGCCTGCAAGACATCACACATATGGAGGATCAGACATTTCCATCCCCAGGTCAGATTGAGAAGGTGGATCAGTCCAGGACAGAAGAAATTTATGAACTTTATAGCATACATCCTTTGCATTCTGAAGCGGTCATTGGTAAGGCAATTGAGCTGTTTCAAATGAAGGAGCTCCATTAAATGTGTGGGAAAAAGGTTTAGAAGCTCGGTGTTTCCCACATCTTTTTCTTACTGGAATAGCTGGCAGATATGATGAGCAATATAACCACAACACCCAGACCAAATCTGGGGTAAGGGAACGAGAGGCACGGGGTACTGGGAGTCGGCAGCCTCCAAAATAAACTGTGTACCACAATGAAGCCGCTCCCAGTAGGGTGTCACAAGTACTAGTGCAGTTTTAGTCTGTGAGTGAAGACATCTCACATAAAATGAAGGACTGGTCTCACACACCACCTGGTGTCATGCTTCATCATTGACCAGTCCTCGCCCTCTAACGAGGAGCTGAGGTGCACAGATCTAGGCACAGAGGCGGAGATCACGTCCAGTCACACGTTCTGACCTAAGGGGTCTCCTGCCCTCACCCTCCTATGGGGCACAAGTGTCCTCATTCTAGGGCTTAAGAATTTAGCCATATCACAGTGGTAGCGTGATCTTCATCACCCCACTGCGTGGAAATCCTTTCACCATAGTGTGGTAAGAGTGGAGCCCGTTATATAGAACTTTTGTAATATGGTCCTGATGAATGCCGCGGACCCAACTGGGCCTTAGGCAGAAACATGTCGACCCCATTGACAGCGGTGGGGGGACAATAATATCCCCATTACACCGATCACTTTGTTTTTAACTACCATATAGATGCCAGCACCATTAAATTTAAGCTGACATCCTTAATGGCTTCTTAACTCACTATTTTCTTTGGGCCCCCACTTAGTTTAGAAGTGCATCCCTGTCGTCAGGTGTATGCCCGCCCTCTATCAAACCAAGGTTTTAGAGGGCGAGGACTGGTCAATGATGAAGCATGACACCAGGTGGTGTGTGAGACCAGTCCTTCATTTCATTTTATGTGAGATGTCTTCACTCACAGACTAAAACTGCACTAGTACTTGTGACACCCTACTGGGAGCGGCTTCATTGTGGTACACAGATATGATGAGCAGCCTGTGCAAATACCTGCAGCTGAGTATAGATGTAGTAAACTTTAGTCAGAAGATACTAGATTTTGTCAGTGTTTTCCATATATATTTCACCTATTATTTGCGAGTGACTTGTCTGGCTTCTCATATGTTGTTAATCATATTCTAAAAACAGGAGTTAATTTGCATAATTTTTCAGCAAGAGTACTTTTGGAAAAAGTTCAAGGAAAAGATGAGCACTTGGAATACAATTTAATAAACCCAATGGCATGTCAGCGTGGGACTACTGAATATTGCTATCGGCGTCATGGTGAACTCTAGTGCATGTTAAGGAACCTTGGAACGCCTACTTGGTTCCTGGAGCTGAGTTGTGCTGAGTATGCATGGGATGACCTGCTAGAATTCTTGCAGGAGGCAAATTCAAACATAAAAGACATTCATCTGAAGACACAAGCAGAACTGTGCTCACTGGATCCTGCAAATGTTTGCAGCTATTTTAATCACATATTTCAAGCACTGATGGTTTTCATCTTGAGCAAAACAAAACCTCCTCTTGGTGAAGTGATTAATTTATTTTGGCGTAAAGAGTACCGAGCCAGAGGTGCTCCCCATGTTCACATGCTGTTGTGGGTAAAAGATGCCCCAAAGTTTGGAACAGACAGTGATGAGTCTGTATTGTCTTTTATTGAGCAGTATGTAACTTGCTCCATCCCAAAGGAGAGTAGTGACAACATATTAAGAGAACAAGTTCTACAGTTCAAAAAATCGGATTCCCATGTCCTGTCATCTCACAAAGACGAGTCAACAGCTTTTTGTCTGCAGTCAGACATACACTTACAAGGAAATCACTGAAAAATACATACAACCTAAGAAGAACAGAGGCCTCCAAGTACATTAATGACTACAACCCTGTGATTCTGTAGATGTGGAATGCAAACATGGATGTGTAGTTTGTTGCAGCCATCTCAATTGCTGTTGCTCGGTACTTTACATCTTATATGACAAAGTCAGAGAAAACTGAAATGAAAGAGATGTGGGAGGAGATTTCAGCAGAAAAGAGCCTTACGGGGCATGGCCTGGTGGTCCAACGTGGCGGACGCGTCTTAGCGATGCTCCCGTAGCCCCAAAGAAAGCCGACATTTATCCTGCCGCATCAGCTCATTGATTCCCCTTTTTGACCACGCAGCACTCCCTGCCTCGCCCCGCTCCCACCTGGGACCCCACAGAAGTCGCTTATTTTGCTGTGAGAAGCGGCTTGTGCCACAGTGGTACGGCACCTAGGCATCCTCGGCTCCGGAGAGGCGGGCGCGTCCGGAGCGGACAGCGGACTGCTGAGGATGGGCTTGCGGCGCATCCAATAGCAGCAGTGGCGGTGCCGTGTTTCTCCGGTCATGGAGGGAGACCATCGGATGGCGATGTGAGGACGGCTTGACCGGGGGATGTGGGCTGCTTCTGCCCTGGCTGGCACCCTGCGTCTGAGCCTCGGTGGCCATATCGGGCTGTTGCGCTGATATCTTGGAGCCTGCGTCACTGGGAGCGGGCAGGTGGGGCCGAGACCGTGACTCTCCAGCTGGGGGGCATGCCCGATCTATATTCCCTGGCGAGCGGGATCTGGAGCCAGGTGAATGCGGATCACAATGATTAGGCCTGGTGGATGTGGATCGCTGGGACCGGTGAGACAATGAAGACGCTTGTGAGAGCCTCTCCCCCTTACCCCCACCCCTCTCTCTCATTCGGACCATGTGATGCTCTGGGTGAATCTGGTGGAATAGAGTGGATCTGACCATCTGATGCGGCGTGCCGCCTGACTTGGGGAGTGCCTGCTGGGGGTGGCCCCAGGCCTTCAGGATACATGGACCCCCAGGAATACACTGGCCCATATTTGTTACCCTGGGAAGGAAAGATCGTGATCACACAGATACTGGCATAGACTGCTCAGGGCCATGGCGGCTGGGCTGAGCCACTTGCTACATGGCTCTACATGGCCTGGACTAATGCGGTCTACCCCTTTTCACGGTGGGACGGTGAGGCGGGATGACACGGGTGGTTGCAGAGGCCGATGATGTCGGAGATCTGTGCACGGAACGGGACAACTACATTGCACATCGCACCTTTGGTGCCTTGGCTGCAAATTGCCCACCCACACTGAAGCAGGGGGCCTGATATCCCTGGACCGGCAGTGACTGGGGCTCAATTAGTCCGCATCCCAGATCCTCCCTACATAGAACTAAAATGCAGGGACAAGTGGGGGTATCTTTGGTGCCTTGGCCGCAAATCACCCACCCATACTGAAGCGGGGGGCCTGATATCTCTGGACCGGCAGTGACTGGGGCTCAAGATCATCCGCATCCCAGATCCACCCTACATGGGACTAAATGCAGGGACAAGTGGGTGTACCCACTACGGGGGTGGGGGTGCCCAACCAAGCTAGACCTCTGTGTGGCTTGTGGGTGTAGTGCCCCCCCTAGATACCATCTCCCACCACCTCGCCAACCAGGCCCGGCTAGAATACACCTGCCACATTGCGTTCTTGGCATCTCAATACACGGCTGGGCACATGCCTAGGGGCAGCCCCCCCTTCACATCCACACAAGATGACTAAAGATAAACGGCCCAGTGCCAGCACTAAACAAAGTACAATGGACAAGTACACCAGCGCTGGGGCCCAGCCACCCAGCCCTGGGATCAAACATCGCCCATGCCAGATAATGCTGCCTTGCTGGCAACAATCGCGCAATCCAGGGACATGTTAGAGGCCAAGACTGGGGAGATTGGCTCAGATGTTATGCTACTCAGACAGGATCTCTGTAATGCGGTGGAGCGTATTACAGAAACAGAAACCCAAATCTCGACAGGAGAGAACACAGTGAATACCCTTAAAAAAAATGTATCCACCCTAGAGACACTCACGAAGGGCCTGGCAACATGAGTGGAGGATGCAGAGGGGCGAGCCCACAGGAACAACCTCTGTTTCGTGGGGTTTCCTGAGGGCTGCGAAGGGAGCAGCATGGAGGAGTTCCTTACCAAATGGCTGGCAGACTGGCATCCACTCTGCTCAATGTCTCCCTGCTTCATAATAGAACGTGCACAACGGGCTCTTCTACAAAAACCTCTACCTGGAGCCCGACCAAGGTCGATTATCCCCAGATTCCTAAATTATAAAGACAGAGACACTACAAGCCAGGCAGAAGGAAGCTCTTGTCTATGTCTCCCACCACATAATTATTTCCCCAGACTATATAAGGCTGGTCCAGCAACGTCGACAGGCCTTTATTGAAGCTAAAACCCGCTTATGAAATCTGAAAATCCAATACTCCCTGCTGTTCCCGGCCTGCCTGAGGGTGTGCTACCAATCGTGGACACACTTTTTCAAAACACCGGAGGAGGTGTTCAACTGAACAGAGGAGGTTGTGAAACTCAAACCCCATACTCCACCAAGGATAGACTCTAATTCTTCATCCTGGGGCACGAGTCATAATCTTGCCAAGGTCACCGATAAGCAATGCCATAGATTGTGTTCCAAAATGAGGTCCAAGACACGCAGCAAGTCCCACATGTGATCAGCAGGAGGCCAGCAGGAGTTGACAGCATCCTAACTATCTCCTGAAGGGATGTACACTGCTTTGGAACATGCTCGACGGCAAGAATACAAGGGCTGCTTTTGTTCTTACGCTCCCTTGACTTTAAAGACATTTTCATGTATAAAGGATGTTCATTGGGGATCCATTGGCAGGGAGTAGATTCTGCCCCCCGTTGGGGGTGGGACTCTCACCAAGCCGCAACAGATGTTTCAATGTTTATGAGGTACTGGGGTGGGGTGAGGGACATTAATTGAAAGTTATTGGTTGTTTTCAGTGCCACAATTCTTTACTACACACACAGCTCCCCCGGGATCATGCAATGTACACGCCACCTCACATCCATATATTCCACCACCAAACACATCACCAGCCATTACCGACGCCCCAGGGAGGTAGCTCCATATTACTAGCTAGAATGTCCGTGGTCTCCTTGATAAAATCCAACAAGGAGCCATACTCCGCCAGGCTAAAAGCTACAAAGCAGACGTCCTGCTTCTACAAGAAACCTACCTGCTGGGTACTAAGACACCGTGCCTCGCCCATTTTGGGTTCATCCAGACCTTCCACTCCGGGTTTATCAGGGGCTCCAGTGGCTTAGTGATCTTAATCCACTGAGGTGTCCCATACATACATGACAGGACATGGTCAGACCCCCAGGGCATATATATTATAGTATCAGGAACAATATATGGAGAGCAGCTCATCCCGGGTGGCGTATATGCCCCCCGCCTCTAGCCTGGAACCTCGTAGAGCGCTTACTGACATTGTGGACGGAGATCCCCAGGGGCCTGATGGCCTTCGGGGGTGACTGGAATGATGTGCTATGCCCACAAAGAGATAGATGGCGCAATGCAGGGGGGGCGATGGGAAAAGAGTTGTGGCTACAATCATTGATTCAGGGGATGGGATGGGTGGACCCCTGGAGGAGACTACACCCAACAGATCAAGAATTCACATATTTCTCCAGTGTCCAGGAGTCATTCTCTCGCCTTGACTATATTTTCATACCCACAACCCACCTTCACAGACTTATGACTGTAGAAATTCTGTCTAGGGGCCTCTCCGACCACTCCCCTGCGATGCTGGGACTGCGATTGGACCCCAAGCGCCACCCCATTCCGGTGGCGGCTCTTGCCATGGCACCTACAAGACAAGCAATACAAGCTTCACATGCATACAGCCATCAAAGACTATTTTTCTCACATTGCGGGGACGGTGGAATCCCCCGAAACCCTGTGGGAGGCCATGAAACCAACTCTCAGGGGCGTAGATATCGCAATCTGCACAGCACAGCATAGAAAGTGCCATGAGAAGCTAAACCTGGACGGAGGCCCATCTCATAGACTTGGAGCGCGAGAGTAGGGGTGAGGATGGGAGCGTGGCATGCTGACAATTGCTCTACACGCATCAATTATATCCTAGCGAGCTGATGGATGATGCTAGAATGGCATGGTTAGCCACCCGCAGCAGGATATGTCAGTGGGGAGACAAGTCCAGTGCCCTACTTCACCGCCTTTGTCAGCAGACACTGCATCCTCAGGTCAACCCAGGCATTTGCGGTCCCGCCGGGAGATACTCACTGACCCAATAAAAATTGCGGCGAGCTTCACTGATTATTTCACAGACCTATATGCCCCCAGGTAGACCTTGCCGCCCAATATCTTTTCTTAATGTGGAGGCTAAACCTCTGGCCAAAGCTATCGCCAACCTCATTGTACCACATATCACGGACCTGATTCACCCTGGCTTTATGCCAGGCCATGCACACAACACAATATCTGCCGCGCCGTTGGAATAAAGCTATCGTGACAGTAGACCACCTAGATGGATCGGCAGCGCACCTACTTGCAGACATAAACAAGGCCTTTGACTCGCTTATCTGGACAGACTACTTCACACTCTTGAGTCGACTAAACCTCGGTCCCTCCTTCTCACTTATATTCAACTTCTCTACACCGACCTTACCACCTCTGTTTGTGTGGCGAATTCGGTCTCGCAGATCTTCCCCATCAGGCGGGGCATCCGTCAGGGATGTCCCATTTCCCCTTACCTCTTCGCACTGGTTATGGAACCGCTCACAGCTTGGGTTAGGATGGACGCTCCGGTCCATGGATTTGAGTGGTCACAAGAGGTCTCGTACCGCATAGCACTATATGTGGATGACGTACTATTTTTTCTTACGAACCCCAATCGATCAGGCCGAGGTTACTTCAGATCATGCAGGTCTTTGGCGAGACCTCTGGTCTCTATATAAATGCCCGTAATGGCTAATACGAGGTAGATGCCAGCTGGATGAATGGTCAAGGGAAGTGACAGTGGTCCCGGACGGATTCAAATACCTTTGGGTGTTCTTGTCGGCTTCCCAGTCCACATCATGGGATAAAAAATCTAGCCCTGTTATGGGTACAAGTCAAGGAGCAGCGCCGCTCCTGGTTGAACCTACCATTATCACTGTTTGGCAGATCTGCTTTATTCAAAATGGTCTCCCTGCCTCGCCTTCTCTATCAACTCCAAAACTACCCCCATCCAATACCACCCACCTGGTTTTGACAAATGAATGCAATCCTGGGCCACTTCCATTGGGGAGGGAGCTCCGCACGGGTGGCCCTGAGAACCTGTTTTCAGTCTACATACTGCAGCAGTATGACGACTCCAGACGTCCAGGCATATCATGCTGCTTAATACCTTCTCATTCTTAATGACTGGTGAAATGGGGATAGACAAGATCCAGCATACGCGGTTGAAAGCTGGTTAATGGACAATATGACATCACATACAATCTTATACTCAGGTCCAATGCTTAAAATGTTACCGTCAGCAACAAGGACGGTATTTGTGACTTGGAGGCAATTGCTGGGTTGAGTGGGGTAGACTGACGAAAGAGACCCCCCTGTGGCATAATGGTCTTCTACCACAGCTATCGATGTTGTCCGGTTTTGGGAGTTGGGAAGCCATCAGCATATCTACGGTGGCAGAGTTCATGCACGGTCAGACGCTATAGTCCTTCCAGGAGCTCCAAAAAGAATATGGCATGCCCTGCTTGCAGTTTTATAAATATCTTCAATACTGTCATGCATTCTCCCCTTACATTGAACACCAAGAGGACATACCCAAATTCAACCCTATAGAGGCTAAAGTCTTTATGGGGGTAACTGGGTGACCACAAGAACACCAAGATATACCAAACACTTGTGACTAATAGCTCCAACACAGTGGACGTAACACGTGACGCCTGGCAAAAGGACTTAGGCCCACTAGATGATTATGATTGGGCCGAGGCGCTGGACTCCCCGCTAGGTGCTGCCATTGCAGCACGTCTATGACTCATACAATTCAAATACCTTCATTGGGTCTACTTCACTAGGCACAGACTTTGGATTGCCGGACTAGTCAACTCTCCTCTCTGTCTGCGCTGCAGAAATGCAGAAGGCACTCTCATACATACCATGTGGTAATGTACAGCGCTCTCGAGGTTCTGTTGCGGGTGGTTGCATGTCTCTCGGAAGTGTTGGGATGGGATATTCCGTATTCACCACGATTGTCCATATTACACATCATTGAGGGAATAAGGGGTAACCAGTACAAGCGCCATCTACTACTTCTGGGCCTCACACTGGCGAAATGCAATATCACCAGGGCATGGGAAGACACGTCTCCGCCATTAATTAAGGTGTGGAAGAGGGGACTTGATTTTTGTATGGGGCTAGAAATACCAATATTCAAGGTAAGAGGGTGCCCCCAGGAACACCCCAAGATTTGGAAGAGGTGGCCAGACTACCGTGGACCTAGAGCCCATTCCCCGTACATCAACAAGTATGGAATTGCTGTGACGACAAGATGGTGAGAGCTATATTGATATATAACTGTACTGTAATTCGATTGGGAGGGCCGGGATCTGCATATATCAGAATATGTAACAGGTACATGGCACTGCTGTTTATTGTTTGGGTAATTGTTCAGATATTCTCAGATCTTAAACTGTTCAATTTTGATATTGAAAATGTCAACATCAGCACTGCTACTATGTATATTGTATTTCCAAAACCCAGGAAATACCAGGGCTGTTACAGCTGTTGACAATATAATTGTGTTGGGAAAAAAAGAAAAGGGTCTTACAAAGAAATTACACAGTTTTAGTTTGAAAATGCTTTCTCAAAGAGAGATAGGCTCCTATGAATGTGTAGGCCGGTTAAGCTCAGCAAGTTTAATTCTAAATATAGAGGAGTTCTATGGGTAAGTTTAGGGCATGCTAATACTTGTAACAGAGTTCTGAAGTATTTTCCTGAAATTTACTGTCTTACAGAATTCGTGTCACACAGTGCAGATATTCTGAAGAGTAACATGCTGGATACATACTATCCAAGAAGAAGTCGTCATCTGGAAAGGATGTGTCTATATGAAATACTTCAACAATATACTTTCAGAAGTAAGGTCAGTGAAAACATAGATGAAGGTAAATTTGCTGTGGCTGGATGTGAAGGATGTTTGATGAGACATAACAAAGGAAATGTAATCAACCATCGAAAACTAAGTTGCATAACTCCAGACAAAAGAACGTTTTTCTATTTAGCCTTTGTTAGAACTGGGGGTCTCTAGTTGGCTGAGGTATGTACCTTAGTCCAAATAGGGACCCTTGCTTCTAGTCAGGGTAAGGAGGGACACATACTTAGATAACCCCTGCTCACCCCCTGGTAGCTTGGCACAAGCAGCCAGGCTTATCTCCAAGGCAATGTGTACAGTATTTGCAACCACACTCCCAGTGACACAGTGATAACACCACAAATGGACACCACACTGGTTTCATAAAAAAAGCAGTATCTTTATAAAAAGGAATACTATGAGACCAAACGATAGAAACCCAACATATGCGTATTCGTAATAATTCACTTGGCTGGTTATTAGGCCAGCAATAACTTGTAGGTTCTTGCGGTATTAATGAGCAATTTAAGATCTCTAATGCAGTCCTAATGCAATGCTATGCAGTTCGTAATGCAGCTCGTAATGTAATAATAGGACAGTCCTTAATGCAAGAATCAGGCAGTTCGTAATGCAATAATAATGCGATTCGTAATGCAAGAATCAGGCAGTTCGTAAAGCAATAATAATGCGGTTCGTAATGCAAGAATCAGGCAGTTCGTAATGCAATAATAATGCGATTTGTAATGCAAGAATCAGGCAGTTTGTAATGCAATAATAATGCGGTTCGTAATGCAAGAATCAGGCAGTTCGTAATGCAATAATAATGCGGTCGACTCGGGCACCACTAGGCCCCAACAGCAGAGACAACGGTCATAGGCTTAGAGGGGCGGCCCCGGTCCTGCTGGGCAGGTCTGGGCCGCTCGGGTACTCAGCGCGTCTAACGCGGTGCAGCGGGAGAGAGCTCGGAGCACTCCTGTACTCCTCCTGCACGCCTCCCCAGGCCACACACGCTTGCTGCTCCAGACCGGAGTCCAAGCCTTACCTGGGGGGGGGTGCGCTGCCTCGCTCTCTCTCTCTCTCCGCTCGTCGGACGTCCTGCTGGGCGATCCCGATCACGTTGCGGCTCTGTTGCTAGGCGACGCTGTAGCCGGACAGGTTACGGCACGGCCTTCTCTGTCATTGATGCTCTTGGGCAGATTCCTTTCGATGAACAACGATCATGATCCCTTTCACCTTGTAGCTTCCTTAGCTTCAAGAAATCCTTTAGCATGTTGCGGCTCGGGCCGGCAGTGGTGACCCTTACTCACAGCCTCAGTTACGATGACGGCTCGGGCCACCAACAGCAATACAGCAGCGTGGACGATGTTTCATGCTGCAGGGGCAATGCGATCACGGGGCACTTCGTAAACAGTACCACGGACCACACGGCAGTCTCAGGCGTGCAAGAGCACCACGCACACAGCGTCGCTGAGACACAGTCCTCAGTTTCAAGTGCCCCGTTAGCACGCTGCGGCTCTGGCCGCCGGTGGCGATCTTTACTCACAGCCTCAGTTACGATGACGGCTTGGGCCACAAACAGCAATACAGCAGGGTGGACGATGTTTCACGCTGCAGGGGCAGTGCGATCACGAGGCACCTCATAAACTGTACCACGGACCACACAGCAGTCTCAGGCGTGCAAGAGCTCCACGCACACAGCGTCGCTGAGACTCGGTTCTTAGTTTCACACAATCCTTTGGGACGTTGTGGCTCGGGCCGGCGGCGGTTATCCTTCCTCACAGCCTCAGGAACAATGGCGGCTCGGGCCACAACAGCAAGGCAGCAGCGTGGATGAAGTTTAAAGCTGCGGGCCGTGCGATCACGGGGCACTTCGTAAACAGTACCACGGACCAAACAGCAGTCTCAGGCGTGCAAGAGCACCACGCACACAGCGTTGCTGAGACACGGTTGGAAACTTTTGTGTTTCTGAGTTTCCACAACAGGGGACCAGCTCTCCTCAGGCCCTTGGAGACATGCTACTTCAGGACACAGCACACAGCAAAGTCCTCACAAGCAGGGGGACACAGCACACAGCAAAGTCCCTTGTCCTCTCCTTAGTCAAACCAGCAAACGGCAGGCCAGCCCCAGAACACACAGCAAGGGCAGTCCTTCTCTTCAGTCTCTTCAGCTGTTCTTCTTTAGGAGAGGTTTCTCTTGCTCACCAAGTAGGTTCAATCCTTTTTCAATATGGATTTCAGTCTTGAGTTCAGGGGTTGCAGCTCTTACATTTATACCCCTAAATGCCTTTGAAGTCTTTGTGTTCAGGGGGCTCTGACCTCGGTCCAAACCAGACCTGGGTGTCTTCCTGCCAGTGCACACCCTCCTCCTTTGATATTCAGGATCTGGGGCCCAGACGCTCAGCAGGCGGTGGAGCCATGCTTTTGTGGCAACAAAACAGTCCTCTTCACATCCAGGGGGCTACTCCTCCCCCCCCACATTAAATGCAGGCCAGCCTGTTGCTGTCTCACCTTCTCCTCCCTGGGGTCAGGACACTTCCCAGACCCTGTCACGTCTAAACCCAGGCAGGCAATATACAACCAGGCAGAGGCACACAGGATGGTTTAAGACAAGAAACCAGCCACTTCTGAAAGCGTGGTTTCTAAACACACAATTCAAAAACCATCTTCACAAAAAGATGTGTTATTAAATTCTGAGTTCAGGCACACTAAACTCCATCTCTCCATCTTATGCCTATGGGAAGATATGCTGGAAACATAGGACACAGCATTCCCCATTCTGTCCTATGGGCAAGATGGCCTTGCAACAGTGAAAAACGAATTTGGCAGTATTTCACTGTCAGGACATGGTACACACCTCAGTACATGTCCTGCCTTTCACATACTCTGCACCCTGCCCAGGTGGGTACCTTGGGCCTACTATAGGGGTGTCTGATGTGCATAAAAAGGGAAGGTAAGGCCTAGCAAGTGGGTGCACTTGTCAGGACAAGAAGGCAGTTAACAAACTGCGCGCAGGCACTGCAGTGGCAGGCCTGAGGTCTCTCTTTAGGGCTACTTGTGTGGGTGGCACAATTAGTGCTGCAGGCCCACTAGTAGCATTTGCATTATCAGCCCTGGCACACATAGTGCACTTTACTGGGGACTTCACTAGTAAGGCAAACATACCAATTATGGACAACCAATTACCATAACACTTTATACAGGGAGCACTTGCACTTTGACACTGATCAGCAGTGGCAAAGTGCCTAAGTCATTTAAGTCGGCAACATTATGTCAGGAAAAGGTCTAGGAGGAAGGCAAAAGTTTAAGGAACTTTAGCCAAAAAGGGCCAAGTCCAACACAACCCCTCCCAGCCTAAAGCCAGGGTAGGCCAATCACTACCTTGATGGACTTCCCTGCTTGGGGCGATAGAACCTGGACGCGGGCCCGCTACTGCAGGGACACCCTCCTGTTCTATGCCTCCCTGACCCCAGGGGGTTCCCTTGGTTACAACTCCCTGGGCCAACTAAGCTACTCCACTGGTACTTCCTGGCAGTCGGGGGCCACCTAGGGGTGCTTGTCCCCTGCCAACTCCAGGCGGGGTTACCCTGGTGACTTCTAGGGGACCCAGCCCATCTGGCTGGGCCCTGACCCACGGGTTCTCCTACAAGGGGGAACACCTCTGCTCAACCTTTCGTCTAGACTTCTGGGCCTCACTTAGGAAGGGCACCCACAAACTTCAGGACCGCAGGAGCTCTGGTTACAGACGCCCCACGACCTCCTGACGCTAGGTGTTCTTCCTCACACAGCTGGCAAGTAGGTTCTAGACCTCCAACCGGGTGTTCTCCTAAGGAGCCCTCCAGTCTCCGGGGTGGGGCTGCAGACCCCCGGGGATGCCACTTATACTCTCTCCCTCTCCTTTGAGACAGGGTGCTAGCCTGCATGCCCCCCCACTTCTCTGGGACCGGACTGCGCCACTCTGTCCTTCTTCCCTCCCACAGGACCGGAAGATCTCTGAGTCGCTGCTGGGATTCCCCCTTAGTGCCTCTTCAGACCCTCTGTCCCTTAACCAGGGGTCTGTCTCTGGTGCCAGCTCCTGGGAATCAAAGAGCTCGCACTCTAACAGGTGTTGGTGCAACTCTAAAAAATGATTACTGAGCCGAGGCTCCCTGGGGCCCCAATTGAGCAATCCCTTCAAATCATTTGCCATGCTTACCATCACCCAATCATCCAGTGCACGTGTGTACTCATCCACACCCCCACCCCAAGAACTGGATTTCAGTTCCTTGAAGTTCCTGAATTTCTGCCTGTACTGTTCAGGAGTGAGCCCATACCTGAGGCATAAAGCCTCCTTCATATTGGCATAGGTCAGGGTTCCTGCCCTCTCTAAGGGTGGCAAAACATCCCTCCCAGAAGCCACAAAGTGTTTCCATAGGCCCGCCCCCCAAGGCTTCTCAGGCACCTCATTCATCCTCAGTGCGATCTCATATGCCGTGAACCACGCATAAATATCATCACCCCTCTGGTAATCTCACACTAAGGGCCTGATTCTGATGCGGTTAGGAAAGCATTACCACCTAGGGCCTGATTCTGATGCGGTTAGGAAGGCCTCCTAATGTCATTTGCTCCTTCCAAATCAGATCGGGAACGTGTCTTCCCGACCCAGGGCCCAATTCTGATGCGGTTAGGAACATATGCTCCCATTGAAGTCAATGGGAGTCCAACCAAATCGTATCTGGAAGCATCCGGATGCATCGTACTCCGTCGGTCGGACTCTCCCGATCCGAGGGGGTCGGAAACCATTTCTAAACCGATTCGGTCGGGGAGCTTTCCAACCCGCATCAGAATCAGGCCCTAAGTCTTTGGGAATGTACACCTTACCCGCTGGCACTGGCTGTGGGCTGCCACCATTCGAACTGGACTCCACCTGTTTATCCTTAATGTCCAGTTCCCTCATGCTTAACTCATGAGCTAAGAGAATCTTTTTCTCTTCCAAGGCGAGAGTGTTCTTGCTCTCCTCTGCTTGCTTTTCACTTTCAATGAGCAGCTTTTTCTCCTCTGCTTGAGCCTTAAGTTTTGAAACCTCCTACTCATGCTCTCTGACCCATTGGTTTTCCTCCAGCTCCTCCGGGGAAAAGCTCCTCCCTGAATGGTTACTACCAGCCCCTGTGGCTGATCCTTCCACCGACAAATCCTGTGGACCAAATCCGTTCCCTGGGTCATCCTCATCCACCTCATCATCACCTGTCTCCTGAGCCTCTTTGGCTTCCCACCAGGCCCTCAAGGCCATTTGCAGCTCCTCCTTCTTGGCGCTACTTTTCATGGGACATCCCAAAGTTCTGTAGAATTGCCTCAATTGATCAACTTTGTAGGTAAGCAATGCCTCAATGTCGAATTCCAATTCTGCAGCCTCACTGGCTACTTGACTCCTTTGAGACATGATGTGTGGCTTAAAGGTCGCTCAAAAATAGAACCAAAAAATCAAAAACACAATATGTGGTTGCGTCGTGGTCTGCGCTAAAACTAGTGATGTACACTAATCACTGTGAGTCAGTTGCAAATACACGTTCAAATCCCCAACCGCTGACCACCAATGTTAGAACTGGGGGTCTCTAGTTGGCTGAGGTATGTACCTTAGTCCAAATAGGGACCCTTGCTTCTAGTCAGGGTAAGGAGGGACACCCCCTTAGATAACCCCTGCTCACCCCCTGTTAGCTTGGCACGAGCAGCCAGGCTTATCTCCAAGGCAATGTGTAAAGTATTTGCAACCACAATCAAAGTGACACCGTGATAACACCACAAATGGACACCACACTGGTTTCATACAAATAGCAGTATCTTTATAAAAAGGAATATGATGAGACCAAACGATAGAAAACCAACATATGCGTATTTGTAATAATTCACTTGGCCGTTTTTTAGGCCAGCAATCACTTGTAGGTTCTTGCGGTATTAATGAGAAATTTACTATCTCTAATGCAGTCCTAATGCAATGCTATGCAGTTCGTAATGCATCTCGTAATGTAATAATATGACAGTCCTTAATGCAAGAATCAGGCAGTTCATGCAATAATAATGCGATTCGTAATGCAAGAATCAGGCAGTTCGTAATGCAATAATAATGAGGTTCGTAATGCAAGAATCAGGCAGTTCGTAATGCGATAATAATGCAATTCGTAATGCAAGAATCAGGCAGTTCGTAATGCAATAATAATGCGGTTCGTAATGCAAGAATAAGGCAGTTCGTAATGCAATAATAATGCGGTCAACTCGGGCACCACTAGGCCCCAACAGCAAAGACAACGGTCATAGGCTTACAGGGGCGGCCCCGGTCCTGCTGGGTAGGTCCGGGCGGGAGAGGGCTCGGAGCACTCCTGTACTTCTCCTGCACGCCTCCCCAGGCCACACACGCTTGTAGCTCCCGACCGGAGTCCAAGCCTTACCTGGGGGGGTGCGCTGCCTCGCTCTCTCTCTCTCCCAGCTCGTTGGACGTCCTGCTGGGCGATCCCGATCACGTTGCGGCTCTGTTGCTAGGCGACGCTGTAGTCGGACAGGTTACAGCGCTGCCTTCTCTGTCGTTGATGATCTTGGGCAGATTCCTTTCGACGAACAACGATCAAGATCCCTTTCACCTTGTAGCTTCCTTAGGTTCAAGAAATCCTTTAGCACGTTGCGGCTCGGGCCGGCAGCGGTGATCCTTACTCACAGCCTCAGTTACGATGACGGCTCAGGCCACAAACAGCAATACAGCAGCGTAAACGATGTTTCGCGCTGCGGGGGCAATGCGATCACGGGGAACCTAGTAAACAGTACCACGGACCACACAGCAGTCTCAGGCATGCAAGAGCACCATGCACACAGCGTCGCTGAGACACAGTCCTCAGTTTCAAGTGCCCCGTTAGCTTGCTGCGGCTCAGGCCGGCGGCGGCGATCCTTACTCACAGCCTCAGTTACGATGACGGCTCAGGCCACAAACAGCAATACAGCAGCGTAGACAATGTTTTGCGCTGCGGGGGCAATGCAATCACAGGGCACCTCGTAAACAGTCCCAACGAACCACACAGCAGCCTCAGGCGTGCAAGAGCACCACGCACACAGTGTTGCTGAGACTCGGTTCTTAGTTTCACACAAACCTTTGGCACGTTGCGGCTCGGGCCGGCGGCAGTGATCCTTCCTCACAGCCTCAGGTACGATGGCGGCTAGGGCCACAACAGCAAGGCAGCAGCGTGGACGATGTTTCACGCTGCGGGCCGTGCGGATCACGGGGCACCTCGTAAACAGTACCACGGACCACATGGCAGTCTCAGGCATGCAAGAGCACCACGCACACAGCATCGCTGAGACACGGTTGAAAACTTTTGTATTCCTGAGTTTCCACAAAAAAAAAAGAAAAAATGTAAATCCGTATTTGTAAAGAGCAAACTACTCACCCTTACGGGTCTCAAGGCGCTGGGGGCCGTCGTGGAAATTAAGTGAGCTATTGCCCAGAGTCACATGGTGCTGAGCTGAGCTGCCGCTGGAGCCAGGGATCGAACCATGATCCCTGTGCTCCGAAGTCAGCTGCCCTGGCCGCTGCACCACACCTCTCCACAACAGGGGTCCAGCTTTCCTCGGGCCCTTGGAGACACGTTACTTCAGTACACAGCACACAGCAAAGTCCTCACAAGCAGGGGGACACAGCACACAGCAAAGTCCCTTGTCCTCTCCTTAGTAAAACCAGCAAACGGCAGGCCAGCCCCAGAACACACAGCAAGGGCAGTCCTTCTCTTCAGTCTCTTCAGCTGTTCTTCTTTGGCAGAGGTTCCTCTTGCTCACCAAGTAGGTTCAATCCTTTTTCAATATGGATTTCAGTCTTGAGTTCAGGGGTTTCAGCTCTTACATTTATACCCCTAAATGCCTTTGAAGTCTTTGTGTTCAGGGGGCTCTGACCAAACCAGACCTGGGTGTCTTCCTGCCAGTGCACACCCTCCTCCTTTGATAGTCAGGGTCTGGGGCCCAGACGCTCAGCAGGCGGTGGAGCCATGCTTTTGTGGCAGCAATACAGCCCTCTTCACATCCAGGGGGCTACTCCTCCGCCCCACATTAAATGCAGGCCAGCCTGTTGCTGTCTCACCTTCTCCTCCCTGGGGTCAGGACACTTCCCAGACCCTGTCACGTCTAAACCCAGGCAGGAAATATAGAAACCAGGCAGAGGCACACAGGATGGTTTAAGACAAGAAACCAACCACTTCTGAAAGCGTGGTTTCTAAACACACAATTCAAAAACCATCTTCACAAAAAGATGTGTTATTAACTTCTGAGTTCAGGCACACTAAACTCCATCTCTCCATCTTATGCCTATGGGAAGATATGCTGGAAACATAGGACACAGCATTCCCCATTCTGTCCTATGGGCAAGATGGCCTTGCAACAGTGAAAAACGAATTTGGCAGTATTTCACTGTCAGGACATGGTACACACCTCAGTACATGTCCTAACTTTCACATACACTGCACCCTGCCCAGGGGGGTACCTTGGGCCTACTATAGGGGTGTCTGATGTGCATAAAAAGGGAAGGTAAGGCCTGGCAAGTGGGTGCACTTGTCAGGACAAGAAGGCAGTTAACAAACTGTGCGCAGGCACTGCAGTGGCAGGCCTGAGGTCTCTCTTTAGGGCTACTTGTGTGGGTGGCACAATTAGTGCTGCAGGCCCACTAGTAGCATTTGCATTACCAGACCTGGCACACATAGTGCACTTTACTAGGGACTTCACTAGTAAGGCAAACATACCAATCATGGACAAACAATTACCATAACACTTTATGCAGGGAGCACTTGCACTTTGACACTGATCAGCAGTGGCAAAGTGCCCAAAGCATCTAAGTCGGCAACATTATGTCAGGAAAAGGTCTAGGAGGAAGGCAAAACGTTTAAGGAACTTTAGCCAAAAAGGGCCAAGTCCAACAGCCTTGTTACAGTTGTTTAATCCATGGATAACTGAAAGTGAGCTACTTGGAAAATTTGACTTTTTTGAAGAATCATTCAACGCTGTGAAAGACAGCATGGAGTGGTCTGTGTTTCCAGTGTATCTACAAATGTTGAGATATGAGACTGAACAAGAAGAAACAATTGCTGCTGAGATAGGAAGAGAGAGTTCTCTGGGCAGTCAAAGTTCAGCACCTGGAAGTCAAGGTCCTCTTGGACAGCCAGTATTTGAAAGTAAAGCTGAAATAGCTATGAATGAGGTGAAGATTGCAATGCAGCAAGTAAGACAGGAAACTGTGGATCTAGAACTACTAATACAGCAATTGAAAGCAATCTAGAAATACATTTTTGAAGAGGTAAAAGGTAAAGTAGAACATTGATTTGTCCATGAGAATAAAAAATGCGCATGCTCTACATATAAGTATACACTTACAAGAAAGGACTGGAGAATGAGCCTTCCCTTGCTCTCCCAACTTAACTATAGACCTGACTACACGAGAAGGACAGAACCGTGCTCCTGTACTAAGGAGCTTGGAACATGCTAATCAAAAAATACATTTGAAGGGGTGGAAAAGGGAAGGAAAAAAAAAGAAAATACCTACTGGAAAATTCAAAAGGTTTTTTTGAATGCCCTCACCCACTGTATAGTGGCATGCTTCCTCATAGGGCCGCTGACACACCCTGGTGCAGACCAACACTCAGGGTTGAGCGCTTGTCTTTTATAGAACAGTAAAGAGTATATTCATATGAGGGATCCCTATTGCAGAAAGAATTGTGATTAAAACTGTCTAAGTGGGTTCCTATATATTTATTTATTGTTGGCCCCCCCTTTATAGGGTTAAACATCATAAAGCAGATATATAGGAGGAGTAACATCTCCATTACCCCATCTGCCTGTACCAACATGTTTCAGCCACCTACAAACGCCCTACTGGGTCACTGGCATTCCTCAGGATACTGATCCCTCATTATAATCCTGATCCCTCTGGGTTTATTTTCACCAAATAGTAAGCACAGATATACGTTTTACTTGCCTTTAGGTAGACACACTCAAGATGAGTACCCAAGTATCATTGTAGCTTCTCCAAACTCGGGGCCAGAGTGGGAACACCACCCTATAGTCATACTTTCGTCAAGGTGCGGTGTCTCCTGGCATGCCACTCTCATCGGAGGGCTAGTGGGCCTACAACAGTTAATCTGCCACACACTTAAGTAGTCCCTTAAAACCTGTCCCAGGCCTGCCATTACAGCCTAAATGCAGTTTTTAACTGTCAATTAGCATTGGAAATATAATCCCCTTTCTAAGCTTTAAACTCCCCTTTTGTTGCATATAAGTCACCCCTAAGGTAGGCCCCAGGCAGCCCACAGGGCAAAGTGCATTGTAATTGAAAGGTTGGACATGTACATTGAAGTTTTACATGTCCTGGTTGTAAAAAACTACTACATTTGATTTTCCCTACTGTGAGGTCTACCTCCCCCATAGGGTAACATTGGGTTGCCTTATTATAGTATTATAAGATATTATAGGATAATATTATAGGATAATATTGGGTTGCTAACTTTTGATTGGGAACAGGTGTCTGAGAAATCGTAATTAGAAATCCTTTTTGATGGTAAAGTTGGATTTTAAGTTATAATGTTGAGCATGCCAATTTTTGAAGATTGGTATTTTACTGCCTTAGCTATTTGGTGCCTGCAAGAGATCCTATGTCACCAGACTGGGTGTAGTTGGTAGTTGGGCTTTGTTTATTCCTCCCAGACAGCCTCAAAATAGAGGGATTAGGTGTGCCTGGATGAGCCATCAACCGGCAGGATGGGGGCGGAGCTAGGCACAGCCCCACTTGCAACTGAATAGGATATGCTTTGCCTTCACACAAAGGACACGTCACTCCTGCATTGTTCATGAAGCAAGATTGTAGCCAGGGCAGGGGAGTCAGGAAATATCAAGCACTTCAAAAATAATTCTCTAGAAACAACTCCTACTTCAAAGAAGGCTCCAGGTATAAAAAATGGCCCCTCAGACCCACTCTTTAGTTTACTTTCTGGATGTGTGTACGGACTCTCAAAGGCCTGTCCTGCTGCTTGAGACCTGTTTCATCACTTGAACCACAAGACTATGAGAGTGACTCCAAGGGCTGGTTGGCTGGCCTCATGGTCTGAGCCTTAGGGACAGAAAAGACTCCAACTATTTTGAACCCGCACCTGGTAACCAAATTTCAAAACCTGGGACATGGAAAGTATTTGGCTAAAAACTGCTCTGAGAACCAAGAGAAGACTGGAACCAACCTGCTAGTCTATCCACCCAAAGTGCACCTCCCTTTGGCCTGACTTTCCAGCAGCTCTCACTATGTTCTTCTCCGCAGCATCAAACCCTGTTCAGCGGTTCTTCGCCAAAGGGGTATCTGGCCTCATGGAACTCTCATCGGCTACATCCTCCAGCCTCGTCCTGCTGGAGATTTTCAATTTCCAGAAAAGAGAGTCTGTCAGAATATTCACCTCAACCTCATCTAGCAGCTCCCTAATGACAATGCTTCCTCCTTAGACACCACCTTCAACCCTGCCCCACTGAACATTACCTTCTCTAAGTAACCCTGGGCATCAAATTCCGCTCCGCTCACGGAATTTGCGGAATTTAGGCAATTTCGCGTTCCGCGGAGAACACGGAATTGCCAACAATTCCGCGATCCGCGGCGTAGCGGAATTATTTTCTTGTTTGCGCTTTAAAAATGCGTTCTGGCGGGCGCAATAGCGACTTACCGGGATTCCTGCATTTGCCGACGGGTTTTCCTATCCGTTCGCGTGCGCCACAAGATTTCGGTAGCCGGCCGACCGATCCCGCGAGAGTTTGCGATCGCGAACACGTCATTCGCCGCGCCATCGGACAACGCGAGAGTGTGCGATCGCGAACACGTCATTCGCCGCGCCATCGTGCACCGCGAGAGAGATTGCGATCGCGAACACGTCATTCGGGCGCGCCATCAGACATCCGGCGGAATGTTGGTAAAGCTCGCGATCCCGAACACGCAAAATTTTCAATCTGGAGAAGAATAATATCGTGAGCAGCATAAAACCTTCTATAAACTGATGATTTGGATGAAAAAAAAACTTCAGATTGATATTTGGCTGTCCTTTTTTGTCAAATTTTTTTGGGGGGAGAGGGAGGAAGTGCCACAGAGTCTCCTACTTCCTGTTCCTGTCCAGCAGGCTCCTCCCAGTGCTTTGTCCATCTCCTGTTCATTTTTCACTTGGATTTGAGCTGGAAGGATCACTCCTTGTGTCTGCTGCATCATTATCATTGGATTTGAGGATTTTTGGATTTGAGATTTTACAAGTAAGTTGGTGTTGTTTGATTGGGGCATTGCAGTTGCTGCAACTACAATTTTTGTACTTTTCATCATTTTTAAAAATAAATAGTTGTGGGTAGCCACTAGTAGGCCCAGAGCTAGTCATGGGTGGGTGCATGCGGAAACATGATGAAACAACTGTTCCTTTGCTGTGTGATGTATTTATTAATTTCAAACATCATTTAGGGGGCATGGATGGCATTGGATTGAATTGCAAAATGTGTATTTTTGGGTGTATTTCAGTTTTTGGGGCTGTGTGTTAAATACATGCATTAACTGTGTGTGGTGTGCTGCAGGCCTTGTTTAGCCCTGTGGATTTTCGTTTTTGCATTTTATTGCATTACAGGCAAAGCAGTGTGGTTTAGCATGCAGCCTTTGCCTGGCTATTATAGGCCTGTTTTCAGTACATTGTTTTCCAGGCCTCCTGCTTGTTGCTTGTGATTTGTGAGTGTCCATGTGGCTGGTAGCCATTTCTGGTGGGAGTTATAAGTGTGCTGCTTTTGCCATATAGGCCTGCATGTGTTTCCTTTGTGGCCTAGGCTTCTTGTTGTGGTCCTGGCCATGAGGCTGGCGGCCATTTTGAAACAAGGCAGTGTGCTTTTTGCCATAGGCCTGCATTGTCCGTCTTCAGTTTCTTGTTGTTGTGGGGCTGGCCATGAGGCTGGCGGCCATTTTGAAGCCAGGCAGTGTGCTTTTAGCCATAGGCCTGCATTGTCTGTCTTCAGTTTCTTGTTGTTGTGGGCCTGGCCTTGAGGCTGGTGGCCATTTTGAAGCCAGGCAGTGTGCTTTTTGCCATAGGCCTGCATTGTCTGTCTTCAGTTTCTTGTTGTTGTGGGCCTGGCCATGAGGCTGTCGGCCATTTTGAAGCCAGGCAGTGTGCTTTTTGCCATAGGCCTGCATTGTCTGTCTTCAGTTTCTTGTTGTTGTGGGCCTGGCCATTTTGAACCCCAGTAGTGTGCTTTTATCCATAGTCCTGCAAGCTTGTGGCCTAGTCTGCCAACAGGCCTTTCATCCAGTAGGCGCAGAGGTAGTCAGGGGTGCATGAAACAACTGTTTCTGTGTGTTCTGTTGAATTTAAACATCGTTTAGGGGTCATGGATGGCATTGGATTGAATTGCAAAATGTGTATTTTTGGGTGTATTTCAGTTTTTTGGGCTGTGTGTTAAATACATGCCTTAGTTGTGTGTGGTGTGCTGCAGCCCTTGTTTAGCCCTGTGGATTTTCGTTTTTGTATTGTATTGCATTACAGGCAAAGCAGACAGCAGTGTGGTTTAGCATCCAGCCTTTGCCTGGCTATTATAGGCCTGTTTTCAGTACATTGTTTTCCAGGCCTCCTGCTTGTTGCTTGTGATTTGTGAGTGTCCATGTGGTTGGTAGCCATTTCTGGTGGGAGTTATAAGTGTGCTGCTTTTGCCATATAGGCCTGCATGTGTTTCGTTTGTGGCCTAGGCTTCTTGTTGTGGTCCTGGCCATGAGGCTGGAGGCCATTTTGAAGCCAGGCAGTGTGCTTTTTGCCATAGGCCTGCATTGTCTGGCTTCAGTTTCTTGTTGTTGTGGGCCTGGCCATTTTGAAGCCCGGCAGTGTGCTTTTATCCATAGTCCTGCAAGCTTGTGGCCTAGTCTGCCAACAGGTCTTTCATCCAGTAGGCGCAGAGGTAGTCAGGGGTGCATGAAACAACTGTTTCTGTGTGTGGCCAGTGGGATTTAAACATCATTTAGGGCACATGGATGGCATTGGATTGAATTGCAAAATGTGTATTTTTGGGTGTATTTCAGTTTTTTGGGCTGTGTGTTAAATACATGCCTTAGTTGTGTGTGGTGTGTTGCAGGCCTTGTTTAGCCCTGTGGATTTTTGTTTTTGCATTTTATTGCATTACAGGCAAAGCAGTGTGGTTTAGCAAGCATCCTTTGCCTGGCTATCATAGGCCTGTTTTCAGTACATTGTTTTCCAGGCCTCATGCTTGTTGCTTGTGATTTGTGAGTGTCCATGTGGCTGGTGGCCATTTCTGGTGGGAGGTATAAGTGTGCTGCTTTTGCCATTTAGGCCTGCATGGTTTTCCTCTTGGCTTACTGCTTCCATCCATCCCCTTTGCCAGCTGCGGCTCCCTGAATGATGTGATGAGCAAATAATGTAATGCCAAACAGGGTCCACTTCTATTACATTTGTATTGTTGTTGTTCCTCTTCTTTCCTATCCTTCCTGACAGTGTACACAGTATACCATGAAAGCCCTTGTTGACAGTCTCACAAATGGCTACACTAACTTATATATTGTATTTGTTTGTTTGTACTACTAGTAATTGAACCACAACAACAAATGCAACATTTCACTGATGTTCTTCTCCTGGCTTCTTTGCTTTTAGGTGCACAAAAAGACAGAGGAGGAGGTGTCATCATCACCCGTTGTACTGCCAGACAGAAGTCCTGCTGCGCGTCACGTCCATGTGTGACCACAGACATCTCTGCAACTTGTGCACCTGTGTCCTGCTGACATCTGAAGAAGATGGCCCCAAAGAAAGGTACCAGGTCCTCCAGTACTAAGAAAGTTGCCAGTGAGAAGAAGGAACAGCAGAAGGAAGTGGCATTTGCCAAGACTGGTGTGCCGCCCGATGTGTTTTTTGGTAAAAAAAAACTTACGCCTGCAGCAGCGATGTCCGGCGGGGACCAAGCTGGGAGCAGCACCTCCGCATCAGCGGGCCCACCCCAGCAACCTAGGCCCAAGCCCATGAGTGTGGCAGAGGTAGCCAGTCTACTAACAACCAGTGATGTTGAAATGTCATTATCGCAAAGTAGTACCCAATCCACGCACTCGCAGGCGGAAACTCAGCAGATAAGTGGGCAACCACAGACGCAACCACAGCCGCAACCACAGACGCAACCACAGCCGCAACCACAGCTCAGCCAGAACCACAGCCGCAACCACAGCCGCAACCACAGCCGCAACCACAGCCGGAATCACAGCCGGAACCACAGCCAGAACCACAGCCCACAATAGTAGTTGTTCCACCTGAAGTAGGGGCAGTTCAGGAAATCAAGCTTTTTGCAGACGAAGAGGAGCAAGCCACTGTTCCAGAAGATCCATTGTCTTCCAGACCCCCAGCAAGGAAAAGGAGGGTTAGTCCATCAACTTCTTCTTCAAGCCCCGCTTCTGATGATCTAGATGCCACTTGGAAGCCACCAGCTCAGCCTGAGAGTGATGCATGCCACAAGACAAGGCTAGTGAAAAGGAAGGTTCCAGAAAGCCTTAGCGTTATGGAGGTAGATGTAGACGAGGGGGGTGATGATGATGATGAAGAGCCAGTCATCATGAACATCACTCCTGGGCCTGCGGAGATGTAGACCAACATTATTAGACTATCCAAAATCGCTGCGAGGGATGTAGCACGGATACCACCAACATAGGTAACACCAACACAACCTCCAGCTTCCATATTTGCCTTTGCAAAGGCCCGGCAGGGACCTACATCCAGCTCAACCACCACCTCAGTAGGTGGTGGTAATGTAAGTGCACAGAGTCAAATTCCAGGCACACCCTCTAGTTCATCTGGTATTGAAAGTGGCACCTCCAGCAGCGCCAGAAAGTTCTCCTCCCCAGTTTGGAACTTCTTTTTGGTTAGCAGTAAGGAGGAGAACATTGCTATATGCTCAATTTGTCGGCAGGCTGTTAGGCGGGGTAAGCTTGGTACCGGAGGAGAAACAAGTCATCTCAAAAAACACCACAGTATCAAGTGGGAGGCTCACCTACTTCACTTAGAAAAAAGTAAAACTGGACCCATTGCTGTTGTTGGGGATGAAGAAGTAGGGGAAGATATGATCACGGTGGAAGGTCAACAAGAGGTAGACATTTCTAGCCCTACCCCCAGCAGTGTAGTGGTAATGCCCACATCCTCAGCAACATCTCAGTGGCACCGTACTAAGAGTCAGCCTGAGACACCAAGGCAACCGGGCACTGCAATGAGCAAAAGTGCGGCGTCGTTGAGCCTAGCTGGGTTCAAGAAGAAAGGTGCACCACAAAGGAAAATATTCCAGCCTACCATTGACAGCATGCTTAGGTCGGAGGGGCAGTACCAACGCAACCACCCAACGGCATGGTTGTACAATGCGAATCTGGCTAAAATGTTAGCGCTGGACCTTCTCCCTTTTTCATTTGTTCAAGGGGTGGGTTTCTTTGAATTTGTGTCAGCCATCTGCCCTAAATGGAAGGTTCCCAGCCGGTCCTATTTCGCCCGAGTTGCTGTTCCAGCACTACATCACGATGTGCTGGAATTGGATGGACAAGCTTTGCAGCAGAGTGCTGTTCACAAAATCCACCTGACAACAGACATGTGGACCAGTTGCCAAGCCACTGATTACATGTGCATCACTGCACACTGGGTCTCTTTTGTGGGGGTTAGAGAAAAGCTATCTGAAGTAGGTGCTGTTGACACAGCTGAGATTTTTAATGCTTCTCGGAAACATGCAACTGTAGCCATGTTCGCCATGGAGAAATCTCATACTGCTGCGAACATTTTGGAAGAGTTTAACAGCAAGGTCTTTGAATGACTGCGCCCAAGAGGGCTTAACATTGGTTTTGTTGTCACTGATAATGGCAGTAATATACTTAAGGCCATGCAGGTTGGTGCCTATTTCAGGGTCCCATGTTTGGCACACTGCATTAACATTATAGTTCAAGACTTTCTGAAAAAAGAACCCATAGTCAGCAACTTACTGACCACCTGCCGCAGAATATGCACTCATTTCAGCCATTCTTTTAAAGCCCGGAAGCAGCTGAGGATCATTCAACGTGACTATAGAATGCCAGTCAAAGCACTCATCCAGGAGGTGGCAACACGTTGGAACTCAACGTATTACATGCTTGACCGTCTGTTTGAGCAGTACAGACCAATCAATGAATATGTCATGCGAAGGGCGGATGTTACTGTGAAAGGCATGACCCTTCAAATGGGCCAATGGTGCCTAGTTAAATCTCTTACAGAGATGCTTCTTCCTTTCAAGGTCTTCACACGTGAAGTCAGCAAGGAGGACTGTACTATGGGCCAAGCTATCCCATTGTTGCACATGCTAGAGCAACAGCTGAAGGTGGTGTCTGAAGCGTACATAGGTGTGGAGGAAAAAAAAGAAGCATATGAGTTGGTGGAGAGCTTATCATGTCGCTTAACTGAAAATGCAAGGGTGCAAACTAAGATTTTGTCACAAGAACATTACATTTGTGCCACAATTCTGGATCCACGGTACAAATCGGCACTGAACAGTAAGACATTACTCCCTTTTTCAGAAGTGGATGTTGCCCGGTACAAACCTTGGATAGCTGAGTCAGCCAGTAAATTGGAAAAGGAACGGCTGGTAATTAAAGGCCTCAAACCCACGTCAAGTACTGCAGCAGGGCATCCGGCGTCAAGTTCAACTTCAGAGCCTGAGTGCAGTGCATTTGGTTCACAGCTGTCACCAACACCAACACTATCAACAACAGCAAGAACCGGATCATCAGCCCCAGTAAAAACGGCACAGGATTGGTATTTACAGCAAGGACTTGCTAGGTCCAGAGCTGATGCAAAGACAAAAGAGGCCGAACAAAGTGTAGCACCCCTGAACATTGACCGGATGGTCCAGGCCTACCTGGATGACCCAACAGAGGTCTACATTGATCAAAACCCATTGCGGTATTGGTATGGCAAAAGGGGCCAATGGCCAGTGCTCAGCAGGCTGGCGATAAACTATCTGGCTTGCCCTGTGGCAAGTGTCTCTTCTGAACGTGTTTTCAGTGCTGCTGGTTCCATTGTAACAGTGAAAAGGACCAGTCTCTCACCAAAAACGTGGAGAGGTTAACCATGATCAAAATGAATCAGCAATTTATACCACCAAATTACACAATACATGAATCAACGCAGGAAGATGAGGACAGCGGCTCAGGTGACGGAAGTAGCGTGTTAGATGCTGATTACCTACTTCTGGTTGAACCCCCAGAGTTTGAGGACGAGCTATACTTCCCTGACAACTTGGCTTCCACTTCTTACTGTCGTTCTCCCTTATTTACTTTTATTTGTGTGTCTGTCTTTCTGGTTGGAAACTTCAAATCACAACAAATCCATCACCACTGTCTTCGTCTTTTATTGCCATATATGAGTTTCAGCTGTCTGCATTTCAGTACACTCCTCCGAGTCCTGCTCCTCCATCCTCCTGAATCGACCTAAATCTATTGCCCTCAAGCCAGATGATGATTGGATGTAGCTTAATCGAAGAAAAACTAAAATCTTGCCTCGTTGAGTCTCTCCAAAAGAAGTGGAACATGATGATGACTACTATAGCTATCCTCCTTTCCGAGCCAATACAGACTGCCCATTAACTGAAGATGAGAAGGAACAGGTAATGAATGATGACATGCATTGGACGCTGACTGAGTGATTGGTGTTCTTGTTGTTTGTAGTGCATGAAGTTAAAATTCATTGTGTACTATTATCTAATCTACACACTAAAAGTAACTCAATGCAATGTTTGTTTCCATTCTTGTTTTTTAATAACACATTTCTACTTCTACTGCAGGCCGATCCATTGCATTTTGAATATGGAACGGGGACTCAATCTGTATACTGCACACTGAGTTGGACAACACACCATGATGATGACCACAGTGACATAATATCTTCGCAGTCACTCAGTACGATCCGAGATGATTGATGGAATAACTCAGGGCGTTTCATGAGTGCCATAAAAGGTAACCAAGTCAACAACAACCACTGCAGACCTACATGTCTGTGTAGTGGTGTAGTCGAGTGCGGTGGTATGACTGACAGCGGGGCATTGATTAGTCACTTACTTTGTAAAATGCTATGTTGCTGTATATCTGCTTTGTCTGCCTCTGTCAAAAAATGTACGCTAAATGGATGATGGGTCACGGGTGCCGTGGGCCTGCTCTGTCCTGTTGTTGTTGGAGGTTATTGCTGGAAACAGACTAGAGTAGACATGATGTATCCATGCCACCTCTGAAAGTGTTCTTGTTGCACTCCACCGTAATTTATGCATTTTTTTCTACTTGACTTTTCAATATCCCTTTTGTTTTCCCATCTACAATTACAGGCCGGCCCTTACCCTGTGCTATACTGAGAAAAACAACTCTCACTTACCTTACCAATGAATCTACATCTGCCAGGCAGGCAGTGGTGTCACCCAAGATTGATGGCCGGAGCGTCCATGGAAGGGAGGACCAAGAGGAATGCCGAGATGCAACTCCCCATTTTGACCAGGATAACATATTTAACAGTATCAACTTTCATCATCTTTTAAATTTGATTCATTTTTTGTCTTCAATCATTACTACTGTGTGTTGTTGTTGTTGTTATGTTTGCTCTCTGCTTCTAATTCAATTCATCCCTACAGCTATTTTTGAATTTTCTTTGCTATCTTTAAGCCCGGGCCGGTACAACAGAACAGAAACTGTATGTAATTTGGGTCTCTCGGAGGGCAGACAGGCAAGGCAAATTCCATAATATACTGCTGCCCTGTACTGTCTAATTGTCTAGTAGTAGTTAGTAAGTACTACTTATCATTAACCATCAAGTTATCATCATCATGCATGCATTTCCTTTTTCTCCCTTAACAGATTTATGGATATGGTTGTCTGCTAAGATTGTGTTTTGTTGTTGTCCATGCGTACTGTTTTTCTTTGTCAAACCTTTCCCAAAACCCCCCTTCCCAACCATTCTTCAAACCCTAACCCTCTTCCCCCGGGCTGTGTGACTTATTGAGGTGTGACTAAATTAAATGTACACCAATAATTTATCACACGCTTGCTGGGGCGGATGTGGCAAAAGCAACACTAATTCAATTTCAAGGCAGGGCGAGGATCTTCTTCTGCTTGGCCACCCATGAGCAGTATATTTGCGAGATAATTTTTTTACCAAAGGAACCTAATCCATCAGCATTAATTGCCGGCATCAATTGGATTTGTTGTCATCCTCCTACACAGCACTAACGGTTACGCTTGTGTCGAGTGTACTGTAGGCCTAGTCGAGTGACCCGACACAGCTAGAGTTTGTAACTCTATGTACTAGGCTATTCCCGCCACCATTATGTTTTATTGTATTTTGGCATATTATTGTTTGGCAGTAAGTTCCGTACTGTACTTCGTTCTACTACTCCTCCCACAGTCTCTCTCAGGCGACTGACTGTCTCATTTTCTTTTTTTGCAAATGCTACTGCCAGGGTCTACTACTACTACCACCACAACCATGGCATGTTGGGAAAGAAAACCATCATCACCATGCAGCCATCACCGTGCCCAAGTTAAACATCAAGCACAGTTAAGAGAAGAAGTTTGGGGGAGGCAGAATTAATAATGGAAATGTTTTCATTAATTCTATTTCACACACCCCTTTGAGTCCAGTTTCAGAATGCATAGACTAGGAGGAGAGACTGACAGTACTAGTAGGACAAGTCCCTCAGTGAGGGGTACCGCATCTATCTGTTTGTGTCTTAGTAACTCAGCCAATTATTTAAATCAAACACTGGCTGTGGCCCTGCACCAGCAAGGAAACAGTGTGATGTGAAACAGTAACCCCACCCACAAAACATTAACAACATCGTATATAAAGTATAAATATATAATTTAATACCCTAATAAAAATAAACTATGTAAAAAAAATCCCACAACACCTGACCCACCCCTCTCCCTAACCCCAACCAATGTCCATTTCCCGCAACGAAAAAGTCCAACAAATGAAATGTCCAATTGTCCAAAAGTGAAAACCCCAACGCCCGATTCCCACCCACCAAAATAAGCAATAAAAAAGGGGCAATAAATAAACGGGGTCTCAGCGGGCTCGCCTCTCCAGGACACGAATGCGCTCCTCTAGACGGGCCACGCGCCGCTTCAGTGCGTGGCAATTGCATCCACAGGGGGGGCAGCAGTGCATAATGTAGTGTGGCGGCGGGCGGCTGCCAGATGGTGGCGCCGTAACACTGGAGGGGGGTGGCTGGGGCCCGGGGCATTGGAGGAGGCTGCAGCTGCTGCCGCCTCCTCCTCCTCCTCCTCCTCTAGAACCATCAGCCGCCGGTATTCAGCTTGTATGGCCTCCAGCTTCCGGCGCCGGGCCTTGGCTGCCAACTCCTTCCTGTCGACTTTCACTTTGGAAGGAGTAGCTATATCAAGAAGAAAAAACAAGACTATTGTAAAATATACTCTTAGCAAAGCAGTAAGACAAATTAATTCTACACATAGTGGCACAGTAGCACTAGCAAGCACAGTACATAACATTTGTGGTATGTATCTATCCTCCCACTACCTCGGCCTCTAACATTTGTGGGAGTTTCAGGCATTCCACCACCCATGCATCTGATTCCTATCAGACACCTATGCATGCATCCCACGTATCCTTCTCTGCCAGTCATAAATATTAAATCTCGCCCGTCCTTCCTCCTTCCACCCTTCTTTCCCTTTTCGTTCAACCCATCCATCAAGGTCATCTGATCTGACTTTTAGTCTTCTCCATAAAACTTTCACAGCTGAGTTGAAGTCCGATAGAAGAGGCCATTGGTTACTCAACAGTACACTCCTGTCGCTAATGCTATTGCTAATGCTAAGTAAAGGGTGTCTTCTTCAACCGTTCACAACAACTTCTTACTTAAGTCTCAACAGTACAGTATACATTACACCCTTGCAGCGAGTGTAATGTCAATAAGTAAGGATTAGGAATATAACTTACCACCGCCCGCCACTGCTGCTGGCTCACACTCTGCAGCTCCTCCTGCTACTGCCGCATCTCCTGCACCCTCAGCGGCCGCGTCACCTTCGCCGCTGTTCCCGGTACTGGTGGTCGGTAGTACGCCTAGAAAAAACATTACACATTTTTCAGATGCCATATACACCTCCCCCTATTTTTCACTAGCAAGATTGAAAAAAAGTTAATACATACATAATACATATACAACATACATCACTAGTACAAATCAGGTAGAAGAGTAGACACTAGTAGTGTTAAATGGTCCCTAGGGTCATTCTAGTCTTTGCTAAGTTACCCCAAGCCATGCAACCATTTTAGCTTTGTGTCTTTTATTTTTGCACAAGTTACCTCGCAGCTTGTTGTGTAAGACTACACTTTTTGGCACGACTGAGGAATGCTTGCACTACTAACGCGCACCATTTTTCTCATAACAGACGGAAGATTCCCTTTTACGAACCAGAGCTTTGCAGAGCTTATGATGTAACCAGTACTAGGTTCTTCTAAGGTGAGGGGTCCCCAGAATTCTCATATCTCCATTTATAATTTTATATAAACTATATTCCTACCAAGGGGAGGGTGGTTCTTCCACCACTGTTCAGTTATCATGATTTCGCCTTTTGTCTTCTATGGACTTGTAGTTGTAAGTGTAACTAAGTGTAACAATGTTTATTGTTTTAATCTTATGCATTTTGCTGTTGCTGCTGCATTATAGAACAACGTACAGAGCTTGTCAGTTGAAAATAAACCTTTTGAACTTACATAGACTCAGTGGTATTTGGTGTGGACTTACACGAGTGAGTGAGCGAAAGGGTGTGCATTGCTTCCGCGACAGAGGTCGGGAGTGATATGTTCTGGGTTGTCTACTCATTGGGTATCTTGGGGGGGGGTTCGGAGACCTAATGAGACACTATAACTAGTCGGTCAGGGGATTGTGGTGGCTTCTTCTGATTGAGGTGTGAGGAAGGTCCAACCTCCCATCACCAACGTCCTATTTTCTTGTGCAAAGTTCTGTATGTGCAGAAGCCCTACAACAGTAGTAGTATGTCCTATCCTATCAAAAATAGTAAAATGTGGTTGGGCATTTTCTTGGCGGGAATTGTCAAAAAGCCTCAAGATTAAGAAGACTAGAAGTAGTAGAAGAGGACAACCCAAAGGACTGGACTCCATGGCTAGAGCTATTGGTGAATCTGAGTTTTATTTAAAATATTTTAAATAAAAAGTGGCCAACTGGGCAAGCTTAGCTATAGACAGACTAATAGTAGTAGTACAGAGAGTCATAGCAGACGCAGTTAGAGGCAGGGATAACAAGAATTTAGAAACAGATAGTATAGATCAAAGAAGAATTTGTAAAAAATATAATTAGGATACCGAAATAATAGTTCGGAAAAAATAAGGCGCAGGAAAAGTTAGGGAAATATAATTATTAATATTAACCACTGGAGGACTTACTGGGGCCAGCAGCAGAGCCCTCGGTAGAGGAGCGGTCCTGGCCCTGGGAGGCATCTTGATGATCTTCTTGTCCCGCCGCCTGTGACCCCGTCTTCTTACCCCTGGGTGCTGATCATGTAAGATTTCATAAAGAAAGAGACAAAAATTAAAGTTTGGTGTGAAACAAATAAAATATTTTAAAATACGCTCCAAAAACATTTTTGTGAACAACAATTGCAATACAATTGACCTATCTAATCTGATCGACTAGTAGTATTGCGAGATTCACGGACCGTCTAGTAAGCCTAACTACCACCTGACCTAGCCCACCTATTCCAATCCAGACGGGCCAATTGTTCAGTAAGTCTGCATTTCCATTTATTTTAGTCCTCAAAAATGCATAGATGGAGGACACATGCATACATTTTTGCATACACCAAATTGTTGGCTGGTTGCTGCTGATGTTCTGCTAGTGATGATATAAGCCTATTAACACTCACTAAACAAACTACAAAAGGTTCTACTAAGGACTGGGATAAGCAGCACTCAGCAGCATGTGACGTGACAGAGGATGCGTCACGCACACCACTTAAAAATTACCAACTAATAAGTAACTAAAACTATCAATCCACCACTATCCCTTCTTAGTGGCAGGAGGACAAAGGAAGAACTAGAGTCTCTCTAGCATTACCTAACTTAAGTTCTCTAAAGGCAACTCTTACATAATCATCAGGCCAAGCGAGCGCAAAGTTGCAAACAAGTAAGATTAGTAGCGCCGAGCGCCTGTGTCATAACAATCACAGATTTTTAAACGTAATTTACCTGCAATGTAAGCAGCAGCATTCTTGCTGGTCGAAAAAAAAAAATATTTGCAATATATAACACAGAGCAGAAGAACATAAAGTAGTAATATTAAATAGCTACTCACCAAGCCCCGGGACCTCCACTCCTAGCAGGTCCAGCAGGTCCAGCAGGTTCCCAGAGGAATTTATCTCTGAACTGGGTAACAACCAGTTAAATCTTTCTTTCACTCACAATATAAGTACAACATACTGTGAGTTCCTGGATGTAGCCATCAGAATTGTGAACGGGCAAATGGTAACTAATTTGTTCCGTAAAGAGACTGCTGGAAATACGCTCCTCCATGCCAATAGTAACCATCCCACACCCTTAATCAATAGCATCCCCTATGGGGAGTTATTAAGAGCACGCAGAATCTGCAGTACCGAAGACGGGTTCAGGCAGGAGCACAAGATCATGGAAGGAAGGTTTAAGCAAAGAGGTTATAAAAATAATATCATATCTACAGCAGCACGGAAAGTCCAGGGCATCACACACAATGATGCCTTATTCATTTCCAAAGAGAGTAAATCTAATCAGACCAACATCCCTAGAATGATCACTACTTATAATATGAGATCAGGCCACTTACAACGTATGTTGAAACGACATTGGGGCCTATTGGAAACAGATCCTATTATAGGGAAAAGCATAGGGAAAGCTCCACTCATAACCTACCGTAAATCTAAATCATTAAGGTACCATCTTGTACATAGTTATCAACCAGCACCTACCAGCAGCACATGGTTGGGAACAACTAAAGGATTCCACAAGTGCAATTCATGCAAGGCATGCAAACACAGTCCTAGCAGGGATAACTATAATATTTATCCAGGTAAAACTAGGGAAATTACTAGATTTATAACCTGCACGAGTGACTACGTAGTTTATATCTTGGAATGCCCTTGCGGTCTGAGATACACAGGCAGCACAAAACTGCAGCTGAAAACCAGGGTTCTACAGCATATGAGAGCCATAACACATGCAGATTTGAATTATCCAGTGGCCAGACATTTCCAGATGAAACACCAGAGCAATCCCAATTTACTAATATTCTATGGGATTGATAGGATTGTATCTCATCCCCGTGGCGGAGATAGAGAGAAACTCCCTACGAATTACTGAATCCAGGTTCATTATCGAGCTTAACACTAAATTTCCTAATGGGCTCAATAGTGGAGAGGAATTAGCTACGCATATTGGATACAAATGAAATATTACATAAAAGTACCCACCTAGTGGTCTTTCCCTAGAATGAGTTGGTCAGCCAAGCTGTTTTAATCACTCACACCTTTTTATTCAATGTATTGGGAAGACTTGGAGCACATAGTGGAGAGCTTTCCCTGGCATTGTTCTCAATGCAGAGAAGATCTTTAAATTAGTGGTTGGGAATTCATGATGGTAGAGTTCCCCATATTATACTTAATTAGATGACTCCACTCATGATGGCTATTGAGCGGAGTCGTTTTGATCCTATAGTCTCCCATTATTTTCATTGCACTTGTATATATTTATTACTTATTCACTTTTTACTCATTTCTCCTTTTTTTCACACTGTGTCACTAAACACTGTTGGCCTGATAATCCCCTGGTCTGAATCCTATTAGATTGCGGTTGTTTTATATAGACATGATTGTAGGACATGAAGGTACATTACCTATGAAGTTCAATGCATAGTCCTCATGCATCTATTATTGTGGGGTCATATGAAATTTATTTAGACATGACCTATGGTATTATGTAGTAGGTCATCATCAATAATAGATAGGGTACATTACCCATATATATTGCAATGCAGGCATGTGATTGGTGTTTCTAAATTCTTTAAAGATGATATGACCACTAAATTATACGTTTTGATAGTATTACGTATCATGATGCATGTCACCACAAAGGTATAACATTTTTTATTTTGAATGTCCTATTACTGTTAAATCTAAGCTTCAATTGTTATATGTTTTACATGTATTCAATTTCGATTTGCTAGGAATTTACGCATCGCATTGTATTACTATGCGTTAACACAAAGGGGCCGATTCCGATCTCGGCCGGTAGTGCTCCGAATCGGATTCGGTTTTACCGGATCCGATCCGGAGCCCTATTTTCCGACCGAGTCGTACGCGCGTCCGGGCGAGCGGAGTACGATGCGTATTCGCCGACCGACTCGTCCGGGCGACCCGACCGCTCCGACCGACTCGTTCCCGGATCGTACCGCTCCGACCGACTCGCTCGGACCCGATTCGCACCGCGCAATGGAGACGTTTTCCGGCCGGGTAAGTACGATGCGCACCTCGACCGCTCCGACCGACTCGCGCCGTCCGACTCGGGTCGCTGTCGGAGCCGTGCTTTGGGGGTCCGTGTCGGACCCCTGTCCGCGTACCCGTGCGAGGCGCACACAGGGGGACCCAAGGGTCCCCTACCTGTGCGTGTACGCCGCGAGCGCTCGCGGCGTACTCGCTGTAGGGGCGCCCTTGTTTGCCTCGCACCCATTGAGGCAATGGGAGCCCGCGTACGCGTTGTACGACCGGCTCCCATTGAGTTCAATGGGAGTCCGACCGACTCGTGTCCGGTGGCATACGAATGCATCGGACTCGTTCGGTCGGACTGCACGGGTCCGATTCGGTCGGAAATCTCTCCGAGGCCGGCTCGGTCGGAGAAATTACCGACACGAATCGGAATCGGCCCCAAAGTATTTTTTCACTGTCTATCAACCGCGACCTGTATTTTTATGGGCAGTAGGGCGCAGGTCAGTAACTTGACAAAGGCTTCGCCGAAACGCGTCGTTTGTAGACACAATAAAGTAATTGTGTCGTCCTTTGGTGTGCCGCTTTGCTGTTTTTGGGATTCCTCAAATTCGTGTGTGGATTAAAATATATATATATATATATATATATATATATTATCTACTGGCGGTCGCCAGTAGATAGTTATAGTTAGGACCTATTATCCATAGGAAATCCACAACATTCTATTTGAAATAACGTTGGCGCCGGTTGACGAATCTTCGTGAAAGTTTCCAACTTGTTGGGGCGCTCCGCTCCTACCCTGAAAGTCTCGGGTTGATTCGTCAAGCGGGGGCCGAGAAAAAAGGGGGGTCCCAAATTTTCCCCATTCATTTTTCCATAGGAACCTTTAGTCGCAGCTACAGCCCGAACTGCTGAACGGAATTACACCAAATTTGGCAAAGAGGTATCCCTTGGTTCAGTGTTGTGCCTTTTGCTTAAATGGTGTAAATCCGTTCAGTAGTTTCTGAGAAAATCACAGATAAAATCACATATATATCTATGGGCGAGTAGGGTCCGCGTACCCTCCCGATCATGAGCTGCATGCTAATTGGCTGTCAACACTCCAAATCAGGAAGTGTTGGCAGCCATTTGTCCTCGGTAGAACCGAGGGACAGAAACAAGTGCGCAAAGCGCAAAAGGGAGCAGGGTAGAAACACCCTGACCCCTAGGTCTGCTCAGGGGGTCCCACAAGGACCCCCTGGGCAAAAAAGCATTTTTTTTTTTTTAAATCGGCGGGATGCGCTTAGGGTGCGCGGATCCCGCCGAGGAAAAAAAAAAAGAAACAAGTGTGCAAAAAGCACAAAGGGGGCAGGCTAGAAACACCCTGACCCCCTAGGCCTGCTCAGGGGGTCCCACAAGGACCCCCTGGGCAGAAAAAAGCTTTTTTTTTTTTAAATCGTCAGGATGCGCTCAGGGTGCGCGGATCCTGCCGAAAAAAAAAAAATCAAAGCGCAGTCTCCCGCGCTTCGATGTTTATTTGCTCCTGGGTGGGCCAAGTCCCGGGGGCATGGTGGGGGGGTTTAAATTTAATGTGGGGGGCCTCTAAGGCCCCCCAAGCCCTGGGGACCGCCACCCCCCGGGGCTTTAAAAAAATAATGGTGCAAGAGGGCTCTTGGCCCTCCCGCAGCCCCGGGGACCGCCACCCCCCAGGGCTTCTTTAAAAAAAAAAAATTTGACCTGTGAGGGTGGGCTCTAGCCCCCCCACACGCCCCGGGGACCGCCACCTCCCCGGGGCACTAAAGGCTTGAATATGGGGGTCCGTTACGGACCCCAAAGCCCGGGGACCACCACCTCCCTGGGGCTGTGAAATGGTTGGGAGGGGGGCCGCGCGGCCCCCTCCTGGAGCCCTTGATGGCCCTGGGGACCACCACCCCCCAGGGCCGGCTCCTGCAGTGTCCCGGGGTGCCTACCCCCGGACACTGTAGTTTGCTATGACAGGACGGGAGCCTCGCGGCTCCCGTCCTGTCATAGCAAACTTAGTTTGCATTTTGAAAGAGAGCAGGAAACCTGCTCTCTCTTTCAAAATGCAAACAATTGCTTTCCACATGGGGAGCAGCATGTTAGCTGCTCCCCATGTGGAAAGCAATGCCGGCTCCCGTAGGACACAGGGAGCCGGCGGGACTATGGGGGATTGGGGACCCCCACAGTCCCCAACCAGAGGCCAGGCCCCGGGGGATGGGGTCCCCGGGGCCATAAGTGGCCAGGGAGGGGGGCCACGCAGCCCCCCTCCACAAATAAAAAAAAACATTTAAAAAAAGGGCAAGGCCGGCCCCGGGGGATGGGGTCCCCGGGGCCTTAAATGGCCTGAGGAGGGGGGCCACGCAGTCCCCCTCCAAAACAATTTTTAAAAAATCGAGGGCATGCCCCGGGGGATGGGGTCCCCGGGACCAATACAGGCCCAGGAAAGGGGGGCCACGCGGCCCCCTTCCCGTTTTTTTTTTAAATTTAAATAAAATGCACAGGCCCCGGGGGATGGGGTCTCCAGGGCCAAAAGTGGCCAAGGGAGGGGGGGCCACGCAGCCCCCCTCCCATTAAAAAAAATTAGAAAAAAAACAAAAACGACCGGCATCGTGCCGCCCCCCTCCCTGTAGTACTCTGCAAACGCGCCCCCTGGCGCGTTTTAAGAAGGGGAAGTAATTCCCCTTGAATACTGGGGGTCCCTGGGGGCCAACTAGCCCACCAGGAACCTCCAGTATGCGCCAGGGGCTGCGTTGCAGAGAGGTGTACAGAGGCCACGCCCCTTTTACACCTCTCTGCAACGCAGCTCTGTGGCGCTTTTGAAGTACATGGTGGGCTAGTTGGACTCCAGGGACCCTCAGGATTCAAGGGGACTTAATCCCCCAACTTAAAACGCGCCACGGGGCGCGTTTGCACAGTGGTGAAGGGAGGGCAGGGCTTCAGGTGACATGTGTGCAAACAGGTCCCGTGGCGCGTTTTAAGATGGGGAATTAAATCCCCTTCAATCCTGAGGGTCCCTGGGGGCCAACTAGCCCAACAGGTACGTCCAGAAAGCGCCACAGAGCTGCATTGCAGAGAGGTGCAAAAAGGGCGTGGCCTCTGAACACCTCTCTGCAACGCAGCTCCCTGGCGCATACTGGAGGTACAGGGTGGGCTAGTTGGACCCCAGGGACCCTCATGATTCAAGGGGACTTAATCCCCCAATTTAAAACGCGCCACGGGCGCGTTTGCACAGATGTCACCTCAGGCCCCGCCCCCTCCCTTCACCATTGTGCAAATATTCCTCTAAAATCAGCCGAACTACGAATTCCTATTTACTCACCTGTTATCAGGAGAGACCTCAGTGCTGCATCTTTCAGCCCAGTACTGATCCGGAAAAGTAATTTTAACCGTACTTACCAGTAACTTGAATTTCCTTCCATAGGATATCATTGACTGGTTTCACTTGGAAATTCTTCTAAGTGTGGAGTTTTGGAACTTTATAATATTCCTCTAAAATCAGCCGAAATACGAATTCCGATTTACTCACCTGTTATCAGGAGAGACCTCAGTGCTGCATCTTTCAGCCCAGTACTGATCCTGAAAAGTAATTTTAACCGTACTTACCAGTAACTTATATTTCCTTCCGTAGGAATCCATTGTCTGGTTTTCAGCCGAAAAGTTTCAAAGTGTTGATTTTCACAAACTACAAATATTCCTTAAAAATCGCATGTATGACTTAAACGCATTCTTTCAACTGTTTACAGGAGATGCACTAGTGCTGGATCCAGGATCCACCACTGAGTAAGAAAAAGTAACAATAACACTACTTACCTGCTAAGTGAATTTCCTCCCATAGGATAACATTGGTGATTCTATGTGAAAAAGTTTCTAAGTGTCAACTTTTAAAATACAATAATATTCCTTAAAAATCACTACTGTAACCAAAACGCTTTTACTCAACTGTTGACAGGAGATGTCCCAGGACTGAATCTAGGATCCAGTCCTGTGGTTAGAAAAGTAATCCATAAAGTAACTAATTGCATTTAGCTAGAAATTCACATTGAGCTCAATGTTGCATTGTGTTTGAAATTGTGTTGCCCATTGCAACAACTGTAACTACTGTACTTAAAAGTCTATTGCCTATTTGCAAAGTATTTAAACTAAAGTAATTAATTCTGAGAAAGTATATGTTGTAATGTAATGTATAATGTAATTACAATGTAATTTAAAAAATAAAATATCTAAAAATAAATAGTTTAAAAAAATGTAGTAAATCAGTATCAAAAGAAATAAATATAACAATTAATACATTTAAAAATTGTCATTTACAAAACCTTTGAAATTCACTGAAAAAAACCATAGGTTTCAGACATGTTATAGTTAGGAATTAGCATTTAAAAAACCTTTGAAATTCACTGAAAAAACCATAGGTTTCAGGCTTGTTATAGTTAGGAATTAGCATTTTAAAAACCTTTGAAATTCACTGAAAAAACCATAGGTTTCAGGCCTGTTATAGTTAGGGTTTAGCATTTAAAAAACCTTTGAAATTCACTGAAAAAAACATAGGTTTTAGGGAAAGTTATAGTTAGTTGGACATTGCACTCGTACAAAACCCGTGAAATTCCCCCGTTATAGTTAGTTCAGCTAACTATAACTCGCGCCCGCAATGCACTGCTGATGACGTCACATATTACATCACTCATGACATGGTCAGTGACATCACTGATGACATCACTGATGACATCTCAAATGACATCACTGATGACATCATCCATGTGAGAATTTAATGCATCTTCTCACACCCTAATATAACTTTTGATACACCCACTCTGCCATTCTCAAAACCATACACACTCCAATACCAATAAGTACATACCCACTCACTGATTCTTAGGTCTACACACACACATCTACTCACTCACCCGTACAGTCACTCATACTTACAGTCACTCAGTACAGGACTATCATATGCACTCATACACCTATATAAACACTCACACAACACAACTCATCCATAGAGGTACTCACACACCTAGTCAGTCATGCAAATAATTAATCACACTCCAATTTACTCACCTATACAGTTATACACACCAGCTCACTTACTCATAAAAATACTAGCACATTCTTACGCTCCTATGCAATCACTGATGCAAGCACACACTCATCCATATAGCCACTCTCACAATCACACACTCTCACTTATAGCCATTTATATACTCCAACACACATATATACTGACTTTCACATATGTAGTTACTCACACATGTACCACTGAGATATACATTCAATCACTAACACACCCATTCACACTCACCCACCCATACAGTCCATCACAGACGCACTCTTGAAACCATGCACCCAGTGAATCACCCACTCACACATCTATGCACAGAGTCACACACACCCCACCCACACAAACACTGAGGCACCCATACAGATACTCAGAGAACCAATCCATAACTCATATAGACACTCATTTAGCTAGTCAGAAACCCATGCAGCTGCTTACACAACAACAGACAGACGGATACAGACATTCACACAGTTTAGTCACTCACCCATGCATCCAGTAAGATACGTTTAATCACTCACTTATAGACTCAGTCACGCACCTACTAAATCATCCATTCAGACGCTTATACACCCACTCATTCTTCAATACGCCTTTCCCTATATATATTAAACATATTTAAACTTTACAGAAACACACAGTCACTGGATGATGTCATTTGAGATGTCATGAGTGATGTCATCAGTGATGTCACTGACCATGTCATGAGTGATGTAATATGTGACGTCATCAGCAGTGCATTGCGGGGGCGCGAGTTATAGTTAGCTGAACTAACTATAACGGGGGAATTTCACGGGTTTTGTACGAGTGCAATGTCCAACTAACTATAACTTTCCCTAAAACCTATGGTTTTTCCAAGCGATGACCTTTCTTCCTGGTCATAAAATGAGCCGCACACTGGGGAAGATTACTTCTTCAATTTATTAATACCACACGACCACAGCACCAGACAGACGCGTTTCGGCTTCACGCCTTTCTCAATGTCGGTGGGGTCTTTGAAAACATACATATTTAAAGTAAATTCAAAACATAAACAACAAAGAAGGAGGCAATTCGTTCAAATCACTGACATAGAGGGAATCTCTCTCCAGTCATGAAGCCAAAGGGTTTACTTGTCGGCCATCTTTCAATGGTGTGTTTTTGCATGTATGCTATATACAATCAGCATGTAAACCAGGGTTTTTTTTATCCCAATCAATAATAATACATAATTCAAAGCATATGGGATTTCCATAATTTTATAATTTCGTTATTGTACACATTTAAAATATAGATAGATTTCATTTAATTGATTATTTCATTGTTCTTAAATCAAGCCCTGAATGGGCGATTGTTGCAAGACATCTGGTTCATTATTACCACATCTTAATTGTATTACTTCCATAATGAAATAAATAATACAGTCCAATGTATCTCCAATAATTTTGCTATGTTTTCACAAAAACCCTTTCAATTACTGATTTAAAGTATTCAATATGACATAACATGACTTCCCCTGAACATTCTCATGATTTTGTAAATATTTACAATGTCTCTTAGTTTTATTGGATGTGTACCCATAACTCCTCTTCATTATTTAGACCCTGTGGAGTTTTTGTCTGCATTTCTATGACGTATTTGGATTCTAGTGTTCTCAGTTTTTTAGTTCTATCCCCTCCTCTTTCCTCTTTGGGGACCTGATCTAGGCAAAAGAATTTCAGTAGGTTTTGATTCCTTTTATGTTTTGCTTGGAAATGGCGTGCCACCGGATACGTTACATCATGGTTTTTTATGGCCCGCATATGCTCAAGGATTCGTTTCTTGGTGGGATGTATCGTGCTCCCAATGTATTGCATTCCACATGGGCAGATAAGGCAATAGACTGAATAATCAGAATTACAATTCATTAATTTATTGATTTTACGTTTCGTCTTCCTGCCTGGTGTTTGGAATTCTTTTGTCTTTTGGCTATTTTTTCATGGCTTACATCCCATACATGGATAAAATCCTGTGACCATGTCCCTTTTTTTTGGTCCCTTCGTGAAATGACTTCTAACCAAATGATCTTTTAATGCTGGACCTCTCCTGTATGTAATCAGTGGACTTTGGGAAATGTGTGGCACTATGATGTTATCTGCTTGCAAGATTCTCCAGTTTCTCCGGAAAATCTGAAATACTTCAGAGGAACTAATAGTGTATTCCATGATCATTCTTATTAGTCCTGTTTCTTCTTGGGTCTCCCCTATATTTCTCTTTTTGTTTAGTAGAAGGTCCTTTCTGTGTAGGTGTTCTGATTTTTTCACAGCCTCCTTCAGTATTCCCTCAGTGTATCCTCGTTCTATGTTGGTTATAATACGCAAGAAATCTTTTGTGTCCTTAACGTAGGAGCTGAGATCCTTAACCATAGGATTGAGAAAACAGTCAATGTACACTGAAGCATTTTCGAGTAGACTATTTTTTGAGGACACGATAGGCCGCCCAGGAGGATCTGTTAGATCCTTATGAACCTTCGGGAGATGATAGAAGGTGGGTAATTCGGGGAATTCACAATACATGAACTTAAAATCCAGTTTCTCCAATATTCCTCTTGATTTCCACTTATTCAAAATCTCATGGAATTCTTTAATGCTTGTTTTGTATACACTTCGTGTGACTACTTTATAACATTCCTTCATTGTTAGTTGTCTCCAAGCTTCATTTTGGCAAAAAATTTTGTCCATCAACACTATGTTTCCGCCTTTGTCGGACGATTTTATTGTTATGTTGTCATCATTCTTTAGATCCATCACTGCCTTCCATTGATTCTTTGTCAGGTTTTCTTTTGTAAGATTGGGACCATTAGCTTGTAGTTTTAAGATCCTCTATCACTAATTCATGAAAGGTGTCGATTGCATCATGAGCAGTCTGAGGAATAAAATGTGATTTTAATTTTAGGTTGCTCAGTGCTCCTGTTTGTGTGACTCCTACTTGTTCCAGAAATCCTATTGTGTCATCATGGTCCAAGATCATCCTCTCAGTATTGCCATCTACCTCTAGTTCTCTTAATGTCCTTAGGGTATCAAGATCTGTTCCTACCAATGGATTTCTGTCTTCCGAAGCATTAGATGTTCCTGCTCTTGGTTTTTTCGGGTGTAGTAAATGTATCTTCATGAGTTTCATTTTTCTTATGAACCTGTACAGATCTATAAGTATGTTGGCGTAATCAAATTGGGCAGTTGGGCAAAATGTCAGACCTACTTCCAATACCTGGATTTCATCTGGTGTTAATTGTCTACTTGACAAATTAACCACTGTTTGTTTCCCTACTATTTCCATTTTCTACCTCGCTTGCTCCGTGTGACCCGTTGGTTGGGTGAAGTGACTTTTTCCTTTCTTTCCCCTTCTTGTTTTTCGTTTCTTTTTTATGGGGGATGGGTTCGTGATGCCGGTCGTTGTCTCACTTGTCTCAGTAATTGAAACTCCTGAAAAAAAGTAGGTGTCTTTTCCTTCTCCTTCCTTCATGCTGTCGGCTCTCCCTCAGATAATTCTACCACTGACTCTGAGGTATCCCTAGAGGAAACTTCACCCGACTTCTGAAGAGTTAATTGTTTCCTTGGGCCATCGAATTTCTTTGCGAACATCAGGATGCGCCCAGACTCATAATCTTCTTCATCCTGAAGAAACTTGGTCTGTTTACGATGTCTGATTATGCTTTCATAGTCAGTGAGTCTCTTTTTCATATGTTGATGCAATTCCTCCTTTAATTTAGTGTCCTTTTCCAGTGCTAATGCTTCCTCTATCTTCTTAAATTCATCCAGTAATTTTTGGCGGTCACTCCAAGCATACTTGACAAGTATTTTTACCATGCCCTTGGCTGATTCGGTGGTATACTCGGCCCATTCTTGTAACAACAATGGATCTGTATTTTCATACGAAGGTGTTGTATAAATGTGTAGTCCTCTCGGTATACGATTTGTGTCCAAATACCTTTGTAAAGATGTGGCCTCCCACCACTTTTGTGTTTCTTTTTCATATTTCTTTTCCAATTTATTGTATAGAGTCTTTAAATTGTTGGGTGTAGCTTGACTACCCGTTGCTCCTTTGGGATCAGTGTTCACATTCCGTGAGCTTTTTGTAAATATCCCTTCTGCTGCATCCTCCCTTTCCCGATCCGAAAACATAGCAGTTTTCACTTTTCGTGTGGCAAATTATTATTAATTACAGTCGTTTGACCCCCAACGTGTCTGCCGCTAGTGTTTGTTAACATTAGAGAGGAAGGTAAACTCGCCGCCAGGTTCTTGACCGGGTACTTCATGTCCTCCGACCCAAAGCCTCCAGTGTCCCTCCCGAACGGAAAGCGTTCCCTTTCTTCTCTCGGCACATAAATCCACTTGGACTTCGCAAGTGTCACGGAAAAACACACAGCGGGGCAGGCAGCAATATCCAATTTTGCTTTACGTTCACCGGCTGCCACTCCACTCGACACGGGTGCAATACTCCGCGTTGGTGAAACGCGTACATATTTCCAAGCAATGACCTTTCTTCCTGGTCATAAAATGAGGCGCACACTGGGGAAGTTTACTTCTTCAATTTATTAATACCACACGAACACAGCACCAGACAGACGCATTTCGGCTTCACACCTTTGTCAATGTCGGTGGGGTCTTTGAAAACATACATATTTAAAGTAAATTCAAAACATAAACATCAAAGAAGGAGGCAATTCGTTCAAATCACTGACATAGAGGAAGTCTCTCTCCAGTCATGAAGTCAAAGGGTTTACTTGTTGTCCATCTTTCAATGGTGTGTTTTTGCATGTATGCTATATACAATCAGCATGTAAACCAGGGTTTTTTATCCCAATCAAAAAAAATACATAATTCAAAGCATATGGGATTTCCATAAATCTATAATTTCGTTATTGTACACATTTAAATTATAGATCGATTTCATTTAATTGATTATTTCATTGTTCTTATATAAAAAAAAAAATAATATATATATATTCCCAAACCGTAACTCTCCCGTCCTCGGAGTTGCTTTAAAGTAACGAGCGCACTCTGGAGCAGTAATAATTTAAAGTTCTTTATTCCTCAACAGCGGAATACCAGACAAACGCGTTTCGGCGTATTTGCCTTCGTCAGTGTCAATTTGTTCAGAAGTGAAGTGCATTTAAATAAAGTTATACATACCCGGTAGTCAGTGACATAGAGAGTGTCCTTGTGCAAAATTAATACAAACATTGAAAACTGTGGCAGACATTTTGGAATGGCCGTCATTACATGTCTATATATCTAAAGAAAATTAAATTAATAACTAAGGTTACTTATAATGCATCACTGGTACGTATTATTTAGAGAATACATTCTAAAATTCATCATGCATCATGTGCCATGGAAATTGCATGATTTCAACACATTTCATATTCTCCTGAGTGCTAAGATTCCATGCACCAATCTAAGTCATTCAACAATCATACCTGATGCCACCTCATTATTTGTGGATAAATATGCCACAGAATGCCACATAGTATGTTGCCATCTTCGCCTGAATGGGCCAAGCACCGAGCACCAAAAAATATATATTCAATCCATTGTCAAAGGAGAACAAATTCATAATCTCTGATTTACACTAAATTTCAGAGATCACTTAACTGAAATATGTGCATGAATCCATCTTGTATCATCCTTAGAGATCATGCAATTAATATTATGCAAATAATTTTACATACATATTTAAATACATATTTAGAGGGAAGCATGTGGCCTACACTTCAAAATTATCATGTAAGTTGCAAAAAACCAAAGTATATACATAATAGAAGGTCAAATTAAAGATCTCCAATAGGAATCTATCCTACCATCCATGGGCAATATATTCGTTCAGGCAATATTCTTTGCATTTGCAAGAAAAAAAGGGGGTAGAAAAGGGGGGTTGGTATTTGTCTATGAAAATTCAACTATACTAGTCAGTCATCAGGAAAATAACAAAGGTATATACAGCACTCTCAGCCTATGTGAATCCACATTTCCTCCTCATTGTTCAGGCCTCTCAGAGCCTTACTCTGTAATTTTATGATGCATTTGGACTCCAGAGTACGTAGTCTCCTCACCCTGTCACCACCTCTTTCTGTTCTCTCTACCTGATCCAGGCAAAAGAATTTAAGTAGATTGCTATTACTGCTGTGAAAAAGTTTGACGTGACGGGCAACCGGTATGTTTGATCCTTATTATTTATTGCCCGAAGATGTTCTAAAATCCTCTTCTTCGTGGGGTGTATCGTACTGCACATGTACTGTTTGCCACAAGGGCATTCCAAACAGTACACTGTGTATTCTAAGTTACAGTTGAGGAACTTCATCACTTGTACCTTCGATTTTCTGCCTGGAATGCTATACTCCTTAACTCTGCTGCTGTTCTTGTAGGCTTTACATCGTGTGCAGGGATAAAATCCCTTTACATGATTCTGCTTCTTTGGTTTGGCTCTATAGTGGCTTCTAACTAGATGGTCCTTCAAAGATGTTCCCCGTCTGTATGTCACCAAGGGTGCATCTGATATTAATCTGCCCACTATGTTATCTGATTTCAGTATTTGCCAATTCCTCTTAAGGATTTGGAAGAGTTGTGGGGATTTCTCTGTATAGTCAGTGATGAGTCACAGTTTATTCTCATCCTGTGTTGCTCTATCCCCTGACTTGCTCACCCCCTCTTTGTCCATTAGAAGGTGATTGCATTGGATCTCATCACTTCTAACCTCTGCCTTATCTAAAATCCCCCTACGGTATCCTCTCGTCAGGAATCTCTGCTTAGCTTTACCTTTCACTGCTTCATATTCTGAATTGGTGGAACAGTTGCGCTTCATCCTCAGAAATTCCCCAAATGGGATATTATCAAATACACTTCTAGGATGATAGCTGCCAGCATGTAGAATTGAGTTTCCTGCGGTAGGTTTACGGTACAACGCAGTTTGTATGGTGTCCTCCTCTACATAAACTCTTAGGTAAAGATAAACTACCTCCTTGTCACTAATGTAGCTAGTAAAGCGCTAGTTGAGCTCATTCTCATTGAGTGATCTAATGTACTCCTCTGCTTCCTCTTGGGGACCCCGCCAAATGATGAATAAGTCATCAATATAGCGTGTCCATAAGGCCACACTCTCTACCCATTTCTCATTGGTACCCGCCCAGGCCACGTGCTTCTGCCACCAGCCCACGAAAAGGTTTGCGTACCTGGGGGCGAAGCACGTGCCCATGGCAGTGATTTGCTCTTGTACATAAAGTTGCCCTGCGAAGGTAAAAATGTTGTTAGTCAAGCAGAAAGAAATCAGTTCCATAAGTAGCTGAGTGTGATCTCGGAACTTGAGGGGTCTTTTCTGTAGGAAAAATTTAATGGCCTCCAGGCCCTTGTTGTGTTTGATACACGTATACAAACTGGTAATGTCTAATGTAATAAGTAACATGTCCGGTTCCCATCTTGTTCCTTGGATTATCCAGAGTCTTTGTTGTCTTGTATATATGAGCTGAGATCTTTAACCATCGGTGCAATGAAGTAGTCTATACATCGAAGTATTTTCTAACAGACTGTTTTTTGAGGACACTATTGGTCGTCCTGGTGGGAATTTTCTGTCTTTGTGGACCTTGGGAAGGTGATAGAATGTCGCTACCTCAGGTTACTCGCAATTGAGAAACGTGAAGTCCTCTTGATCGAGAACTCCTTCGTTCTTCCATTTAAGCAGTAACTCCTGAAAAGACTTGATGCTGAGTTCGTACTCCTTCTTGGTAACGGGGGTGTAGTGTTCCTTAACTCGTAGTTGTTTGAGTGCTTCTCCCTCATATTGCTCTCTATTAAGGATCACCACATTCCCCCCCTTGTCTGAGGGTTTGATTACAATTTTGTCGTCTTCTTTCAAGTTCTCAACGGCTTGCCATTGTTTTTTGGTGAAATTCCTTCTTTTGCCATTGAATCTTTCTTCTTGTAATTTCTTCAAATCTTCAATTATCGTTTCCTGGAATGTATCTATCGCATCATGTGGAGTACGTGGGATAGTTCTTGATTTAACCCTGAGGTTGCTTTTGCAACATCTCTGTTCAATACCTGTCTCTGCCAGAATTCTAGTGGCACCACCTTCCATTTCTCTTTGGAAAGTTGAATCCTCCTCTAGTTCATGTAAGGTCCAGAGTGTTTCTAAATCTGTCCCAGTTAAAAGATCTATAGATTTGTTTTCATTAATCCGAGTACCTTCCCGTCTTTCGGGATTCATCACGTGGATTTTTTTGAGTTTGATCTTCCGCACGAATTTATAAATGTCAATCCGTATATATAGATATAGATATATCTTACCACTTTGCAGAGTTCTGCTTAGCGCGACTAAGGGTGGGCGGAATTTGCGGAATTGCGTTCCGCGAAATTCCGCAAAACGGCAAAAAATCTCCGCGGGCACGCGGAATTTCGCGTGCTCGCGGAGATTTTGCTGCGCCCCTTTATATCTGTAAGTGCTTCCTGTTGAGGTTTCATTTTTGTGACAGGAGCATGGTGCCAGCCCGGAATGAATCCTGCCCTGCATATTTATCCAAGAAGATGAGTCCGTTTTGTGCAATACCTCTACTCAACTGGAGTACTTTCTACTGGCTAATCAGTAAGTGCTACCTCGTTGGGAAAATGTATAGTGCCTTTCCTACACTACAGCTGCAAAGGACCAGAAGAATTGTCTCCAGTGACCTGTGTGTCTAAATTTTCCACCGCGCCGAAAGCGCCGGGGTCCTTTGATTAAGCTGTCCATCATAGTGGGGAAAGGGCGGGAAGACGTTGCATACCGCGAGTGTATGTGGGCGGGGCTACTAGCCTGTTCTCATGCCTCTTGTTTATAAAGGGTCAGAGCAGGATCTCAGCGGCAGACGAGGAGAAGGAACCTCCTGGTCACAGGAACTACACGAGGATTGCGCTCGAGAAAATCAAGGATGCAAAGACCTCCATCAAGGATTACAGCTAGCTTTTCAGGGTGGCAATGGAGAGAAGGCACATCTGCTTAATCACGCTCACGAATTCTACATGAGGATTGCGCTCGAGAAAATGAAGGATGCAAAGACCTCCATCAAGGATTACAGCTAGCTTTTCAGGGTGGCAATGGAGAGAAGGCACATCTGCTTAATCACGCTCACGAATTCTACACGAGGATTGCGCTCGAGAAAATCAAGGATGCAAAGACCTCCATCAAGGATTACAGCTAACTTTTCACGTTGGAATGGAGAGAAGGCACATCTGCTTAACCACGCTCACGAATTCTGCACACCTACCCTGCATATTTATCCAAGAAGATGCCTCCGTTTTGTGCAATACCTCTACTCAGCTGGAGTACTTTCTACTGGCTAATCAGTAAGTGCTACCTCGTTGGGTAAATGTATAGTGCCTTTCCTACACTACAGCTGCGTAAAGGACCTGAAGAATTTTCCCCAGTGACCTGTGTGTCTGTAACTTTGCCACCGCGCCGAAAGCACTGGGGTCCTTTGATTAAGCTGTCCATCATAGTGGGGAAAGGGAGGGAAGACGTTGCATACCGCTAGTGTATGTGGGACGGGCCTTCTGGGCCCGTTCACATGCCTCTCTTGTTTATAAAGGGTCAGAGCAGGATCTCAGCGGCAGACGAGGAGAAGGAACCTCCTGGTAACACAGGAACTACACGAGGATTGCGCCGAGAAAATCAAGGATGCAAAGACCTCCATCAAGGATTACAGCTAACTTTTCAGGGTAGAAATGGAGAGAAATCGGGCACCTGCATTATTTATACCCGAATTCCGTTCCGCCGCGGATCGCGGAAGTTCCGACATTTCCGCGTTCCGGGCGGAACGCGGAAATGCCGAAATTTGCCGCCCAGGGTTAAGCGCGACTATGCAAACTTCACACAGGCATATATATATATATTATCTACTGGCGGTCACCAGTAGATAGTTATAGTTAGGACCTATTTTCCATAGGAAATCCGCAACATTCTATTTGAATCTTCGTGAAAGCTTCCAACTTGTTGGGGCGCTCCGGTCCGCTCCTATCCTGAAAGTCTCGGGGTGATACGTCAAGCGGGGGCCGAGAAAAAAGGGGGGTCCCAAAACGCGTTTTCCCCATTTATTTTTCCAAAGGAACCGTTCATCGCGGCTACAGCCCGAACTGCTGAACGGAATTACACCAAATTTGGCAAAGAGGTAGCCCTTGGTTCAGTGTCGTGCCTTTTGCTTAAATGGTGTAAATCCGTTCAGTAGTTCCTGAGAAAATCAAAAGTAAAGTCACATATATATCTATGGGCGAGTAGGGTCCGCGTACCCTCCCGATCCCGAGCTGCATGCTAATTGGCTGTCAACACTCCAAATCAGGAAGTGTTGGCAGCCATTTTGTCCCTCTAGCCCACCAGGTATCTCCAGTAAGCGCCACGGATCTGCGTTGCAGAGTGTTGTAAAAAGGGGCGTGGCCTCTGTACACCTCTCTGCAACGCAGCCCCCTGGCGCATACTGGAGGTTCCTGGTGGGCTAGTTGGCCCCTAGGGAACCTCGGGATTGAGGAGGATTTAATTCTCCAACTTAAAATGCGCCACAGGGCGTGTTTGCAGTCATGTCACCTCAGGCCCCACCCCCTTCCTTCACCACTGTGCAAATATTCCTCTAAAATCAGCCGAACTACGAATTCCGATTTACTCACCTGTTATCAGGAGAGACCTCAGTGCTGCATCTTTGAGCCCGTACTTACCAGTAATTTGAATTTCCTTCCATAGGCTAACATTGACTGGTTTCACTTGAAAATTCTTCTAAGTGTGGAGTTTTGGAACTTTATAATATTCCTCTAAAATCAACCGAACTACGAATTCCGATTTACTCACCTGTTATCAGGAGAGACCACATTGCTGGATCTTTGAGCCCACTACTAATCCTGAAAAGTGATTTTAACCGTACTTACCAGTAACTTGAATTTCCTTCCATAGGCTAACATTGACTGGTTTCACTTGCAAATTCTTCCAAGTGTGGAGTTTTGTAACTTTATAATATTCCTCTAAAATCAGCCGAACTACGAATTCCAATTTACTCACCTGTTATCAGGAGAGACCTCAGTGCTGCATCTTTGAGCCCAGTACTGATCCTGAAAAGTAATTCTAACCGTACTTACCAGTAACTTGAATTTCCTTACATAGGCTAACATTGACTGGTTTCACTTGGAAATTCTTCTAAGTGTGGTGTTTTTGAACTTTATAAAATTCCTCTAAAATCAGCCGAACTACGAATTCCGATTTACTCACCTGTTATTAGGAGAGAACCCAGTGCTGCATCTTTTAGCCCAGCACTGACCCTGAAAAGTAATTCTAACCGTATTTACCAGTAACTTGTATTTCCTTCCATAGGAATCCATTGTCTGGTTTTCAGCAGAAAAGTTTCAGTGTCGATTTTCACAAACTACAAATATTCCTTAAAAATCGCCTGTATGACTTAAACGCATTCTTTCAACTGTTTACAGGAGATGCACCAGTGCTGGATCCAGGATCCACCACTGAGTAAGAAAAAGTAACTGTAACTACTGTACTTAAAAGTCTATTGCCTATTTGCAAAGTATTTAAACTAAAGTAATTCATTCTGAGAAAGTATATGTTGTAATGTAATGTATAATGTAATTACAATGTAATTTAAAAATAAAATATCTAAAAATAAATAGTTTAAAAAAATGTAGTAAATCAGTATCGGAAAAATAAATATAACAATTAATACATTTAAAAATTGTCATTTACAAAACCTTTGAAATTCACAGAAAAAACCATAGGTTTCAGGCACGTTATAGTTAGAAATTAGCATTTAAAAAACCTTACAAATTCACTGAAAAAACCATAGGTTTTAGGGACAGTTATAGTTAGTTGGACATTGCACTCGTACAAAACCCGTGAAATTCCCCCATTATAGTTAGTTCAGGTAACTATAACTCGCGCCTCCGCAATGCACTGCTGATGACATCACATATTACATCACTCATGACATAGTCAGTGACATCACTGATGACATCTCAAATGACATCACTGATGACATCATCCAGTGACTGTGTGTTTCTGTAAAGTTTAAATATGTTTAATATATATAGGGAAAGGCGTATTGAAGAATGAGTGGGTGTATAAGTGTCTGAATGGATGATTTAGTAGGTGCGTGACCGACTCTAAGTGAGTGATTAAACGTATCTTAGTGAATGCATGGGTTAGTGACTAAACTGTGTGAATGTCTGTATCCGTCTGTCTGTTGGTGTGTAAGCGGCTGCATGGGTTTGTGAATAGCTACATGAGTGTCTACATGGGTTATTGATTGGTTGTCTGAGTATCTGTATGGGTGCCTGAGTGTTTGTGTGGGTGGGGTGTGTGTGACTCTGTGCATAGATGTGTGAGTGGGTGATTTACTGGGTGCATAGTTTCAAGTGTGCATCTGTGAAGGGCTGTATGGGTGGGTGAGTGTGAGTATAGGATTGTTGGTGAGTGAATGTATATCTCAGTGGTACATGTGTGAGTAACTACATATGTGAAAGGCAGTATATATGTGTGTTGGAGTATTTAAATGGCTATAAGTGAGAGTGTGTGACTGTGAGAGTGGCTGTATGGATGAGTGTGTGCTTGTATCAGTGATTGTATAAGAGCGTAAGAATGTGCTAGTATCTGTATGAGTAAGTGAGCTTGTGTGTGTATAACTGTATAGGTGAGTAAATGGGAGTGTGATTAATTATTTGCATGACTGACTAGGTATGTGAGTACCTCTATGGATGAGTGGCGGTGTGTGAGTGTCTATATAGGTGCATGAGTGCATATGATAGTCCTGTACTGAGTGACAATAAGTATGAGTGACTGTACGGGTGAGTGACTGGATGTGTGTGTAGACCTAAGAATCAGTGAGTGGGTATGTAGTTATTGGTGTTGGAGTGTCTATGGTTTTGAGAATGGCAGTCTGTAATTTAGAGTGGGTGTATGAAAGGTTATATTAGGGTGTGTGAAAATGCATGAAATTATCACATGGATGATGTCATCAGTGATGTCATTTGAGATGTCATCAGTGATGTCATCAGTGATGTCACTGACCATGTTATGAGTGATGTATTATGTGACGTCATCAGCAGTGCATTGCGGGGGCGCGAGTTATAGTTACCTGAGCTAACTATAACGGGGGAATTTGACGGGTTTTGTACGAGTGCAATGTCCAACTAACTATAACTGTCCCTAAAACCTATGGTTTTTTCAGTGAATATATATATATATGTAGGCCCGGGCAGAGTTTGCATAGTTGCGCTACTCAGAAATGCATGGTGGTAAAAAATTTCCACAGCGCTAAAAGGAGTTATGGGAGCAGGCGTAGTTGCTCACCCAGCCCGTTTGCATGATATACGCAATACATAGAGAGTTCTCGCGCCGGAAATCATGTGAGAATTGCAACACAAGGTTCACATGGGTGTGGCCATCTTGTTTTTGCTAAGTTGATGTTGCTGAGGCCTACTTTTTGAATCCCTCTTAATCTATCTAATCCTAACCTTCTTAAACGGATCTACCCCATATTTTTATTTATTACCTTACCCTGTGTCTTTGTGCTTTTGTATTTTACGTTTTTATATTTATTAGTGTTTTTGCGTGACTTTTGTACTGTTTTATTTTTTTCACTTTACTTTTTTATTTCCTTCCTTCTTTTCCCTTCCTGTTTCTACTTCCTTCTCTTCCCCCACCAAGCCATGGCAGAGCAGGGGAGCGGCAGAGCGAGGCCCCCCTGAACCAACTTAGTGAGTAATAATTATTTATTTGTTGTGTTCTATCTATGGCAATGTTTTATTTCCAATTAGCAAGCATGCTGCTCACACACAGGTAAGCTAAGTGTATGCTACAAAGATTATGTGACCATAGAGTAGACAGGTGCTCGGTAGCGCTACCTAATCCTACTCGTTGGTGCTCGCTTGGGCTCTTTATTTAAGAAGTCATGCAGAGACTCGTCTGTCCTGTCACTAAGAAAGTTGTTTCTCTGTGCCTTTCTTTTTTTGTAGCTTGTACAGTCCCCGACGCCAAGCAATTTCCAGTGATGTATGGTATGCATGCATCTATGCATTGAAAAAAAATGCAGCACGAGTTGGCCCATCAAAGGGGGTAACCTGAGATTCAGAATGAGATGAGAAGCAAAAATCATTTGTTGCAATTTATTAGTAGTTCCAAAATGTAGTTTAAGAAATTTGGAATAGGGTTAGGCTTAGGAAATTAGGAATAGGTCCATGATATTAGTGCTATAGGAAATCTGATTTAGAAAAAATCAATGTAACTGTATTTGCCTTTCCCTGTCAAAATATTTTTATGGAGATTATTATTAATTATACGTTTTGTAGTTCGAGTTACTGTACTTGATATCAAACTGTCTGTGATAGTCTGTCTGTTCTATAGCTTCCTTTGTTCTGCTTTGCCAGTTAGATTTCCCTCTTGCCATATAATATCTGGTGGATTGGTGGTACTGTAAGACTCAGGGAACCAATTTTAGGTCAGGCACTACTACTCTACCGTGAAGATTGAATGCCCAAGTAAGGAACTGTATGCATGTTTGTTGAGAAGGCTTTCTTTTTCTTGCTCAGGCTCAAACAATAAAATTAGAGAGTGGCCATGGTCATGGTGAACCCCACTATGTTGTGTATTTATTATTATTATAGTATCCCAGCAGTTGATGACAGTGCAGCATGGTTCGAAGTATGGGGACGGCCCATTGCATTTGCCATATAAGACTATATATCGTTTGTTGATCAATTATTCCACACCTTCATTGTGCTTCATTGACTAGGATTCATCATAGTAACTTCTGACCCTCCATTACAAAATGTTTTTGGTTGGCTTGACTACCTGGCTTTTCAAACATTGCCAACCAACAAAAAGCCTAATGTGATATTTTGAAGAATAGATACTGTAACCAAACTATAGTGATGTATTGTGGTTGTAGTTTGACATAACAAATAATGGGGGAGGTTTATCTGCTATCTAAAATCAAATGTGTAATGTTTTTTCTAGCCGCACCCCAGAGCCAGAGCTGGCCAGAAGGGTGCCAGTGGAGCGGATGCGGCAGCGGCAGATGAAGGGGGACTCCAATCGGCAGCAGGGATGCGCGGTAGTAAGTCACATTGCTTGCTGATTGACAATTGGTAATATATACTCTTTGCAAGGGTGTTGACTCATGAACACCCTGCTTTAGCAGATATAGCGGGTGTTGAGTTGTTAATGCCCTCTTCTATCTGGAACTAAGCAGACAAAGGTTGATAATGAATAAAGTTTAACAACAATGGGTTGATAGAAAAGGGAAAAAAGGGTGGCGGGAGAAAGAATGGGTGGAATGTAATATGAGTGAAAGGATGTGTGGGTGAATACATGGGTTAAGGGATCCATAAAAGTGGGTGATATGATGCATGGGTGGGTGAATGATGGATGGATGAATGGATATACGCCTTGAAAGGATGCCTACCTGGGTGGGTGAAAGGAATGATCAGGTGGGTTAAAGCAGGATGTGTGAATGGGAGATGGATGAATGGGTTGGCAAATGGATGTTGGGGAAAGGTGCATTGAGAGCAATATTTGGATGTATATATCTGGGAGGATGGTTTTCAATGGGTAATGGTGAAGGACTGGATGAGAGAATATATGTTAAGCTTAAATGGTGTGTATCCAAGCCAAGGGTGAGGAAAACTAGAACAATGAAATGAAGAATGGATAATTGCTTGAATGAAGAAACAAGTGAGCTCTTCTGGATAGGGACATGCTTACCTACTTTACTTGCTTAGAATGGTTTCATCAAAGCTTTGATTCAAAGGGTTGGGGTGGTATTTCTGTCACCTCCATTGACTCTTAGTATTTTTTTTAGCGAGGCAGTTATTTGTCTGCCATTCATCATCAATCATCACCTCCCTCCCTACCCATGGCATTTTGCCAGTGCCACCCATGATGTCTTAACTGCTGCAAGGTTCAATTTGTCACTACAGTTTTGGCAGTGCAATATGCATTTGCTTGAGTTAATGTGGCATTTACAGTTTTTGATTCATGGCAATGCGAAAAGAACTAAGAAGGTGTGTTTCCCTTCTTCTTTCCCAAATTGTGTCCCCTCAGCCTCCCTAAAAATTGGAAAAATCCATTCTTTGCATGTGCCACATTTTTCTAACCAAGTGATTTATTTCATCATGGCTTCCATAACGAATTTACGCATGTTCAAATTCTTCCCTTTCAACTTTGTCAATCACAGTGACTCAGAAGCCAAAGTTTAGGCACAAGATGATGTCATCCTAATCCCTCTAACTTATACTGCAGTAGAGTAATTGAAGTTTCCTTTCCTTACTGCCAAGCAAATGTATTTGTTGATCTCACCCTCCACCACACTCAGCAACATTGCATTTCCCAAATCAAGTAAAATCAACGCACCTCTTTCACAACCATTCCACAGAGTTGAGTAGGCCTCTTAGAGTGATCACTAAATGTTGGTTTCCATGAAGTTGATAAAGTAGTTGCGCCCTCAGTCCTTCCATTATCCTCCTGTCTCTGAGTAACTAAGGTGTCCAACTCTGTACCCACTGAGTCCCGACTCAAATGCGATAAATCGAATTGTAGTGCAATGCTGTTGATGAACAACAAGAGAAACGTTGAGCTATTTTTTTGTAGGCTAGATTTGTGTTTGTTAGCCAAAATGACTTCTTTTGGTCAGGTCTTTGAGGAGTGTGAAGAAGAAAGCAAAGCAGTGTGATGGACCTGGCAAACAAATCTCGCTAATTGTCAAAGGGGAAAGAAAAAATCACCTTCAGGAAAAAAATGATCACCCATCGTCGTTAGGCCACCAACATTGTAAATCAATCATCACAAACCCAATCAAGCTTAACAGTTATAGTTAAACAATAAACACCCAGTCTTACTGCCTGCCACCACATGAATCATCTTAACACACTCACATATAACAATAACTCGTTGTTAGAAGGTGGTTCTGACCATCTGAGCCGCCCGGATATTTCGCTTTTTGAGCACCTAATTGTTGAGCTTTTACTGTGGGAGAGCCTCATAAGTTGGGACTCACCCACAGTGAACTCATGATGAAAGAGACTGCATGTGGATTTTACTGGTGTCCCCTTAGCTTGACTAGGCCACTGCGCTGCAGCTGTAGTAAGGGGCACAGGGCTGGTTACATGCAGACACATGTGTACATGCGTGTGCACACGTGTAGGGGCTGCGCAGGGGAGATTCCTGGCATGCGCAGCCAAGGAGCAGGTGCAGATAGACTGGTGTGGCAGGACTTATGCAGAATTGGGTGGTGACATGGAATAGGCTTTATGCAGTGGGAAGAAACATGCCAGGGAAAGTCAGTGTGTTTTACTGTTTTTCACTTCATTATTCTCCATGGGGATATGGAGCCCATGGGCTAGTTTCACTTTCCTAAGGCCTACAAGTTCCAGACACGCACTAAAGTCCACTCTAACTAGTGTGAGAAGAAGTATTCTGCAGAGTCCAAAGTCATATTTGTACTGCTTTTGGGTCATCCAGAAATGTCATATTTCTCTGAGTCAGCTCATAACCAGGGCCTGGCTGGGGGCTGACCCTGGCAGGCTGGATTAATGACCTTTCTTCCAAGAGCGAAGGCCTCCTCTCCAAGAAGAGAAGATGGGTGGAGCTACAGGCTAATCCATTAGCAGCTGTCACCTGGTGCCAGGCTCCAAGCTGCACAAGGGAGAAGGCAGCACGGGGGAAGGGGCTTTCAGAGTCCATGTGGCAGGAGACCCCTGGACGACGCCATCTTGAACCAACCCAGAAGCCTGGGCAGGAAGGAGGGAGCAGGGGCAGTGAAGTGATGTGTCGCTGTTTGATAGGACAAACAGAGACTTCCTGCCAGCCCCCTCCCCATTCTTTAAAAAGTGTTTGCACAGGAAGAGAAGCTCTCTCTGGGGTGCGGTCTGCTGAGGCAGAGGGTGCTGGTGCCTGGCGCCATGGGCAGTTTGAAAGAGGAACCCCCTGACTGTCCCAGGTGCCTGAATAGTGCCAGGAAAGGAGTCCAGGACCAGTGAGCAGAAGCTTGGGCCTCTGCGCAAGGAGAAGAGAGGCCCAGGAGAAGAGCCAGGCGGAAGGCTGGCGCAGGGAGCCAGTGAAGACAGCTCCCTGCTGAATCCTCCCTCTGTGAGACCCAGAGGGCAAAAGAGAGTGCTCCCAGTGGCTGGGGAGCAACAGCTGGAGGAGGCAAAAATGGTGCAGATCGGTACTCTGGGGGCTGAGATATGCCCCCCAGAAGGTAGGCGACCTTTGACCTCCAAGAAGACCGACGACGAAGCGCGTGGGGCTCTGCCGCCGGTCTTGGATGTGCCCCCGGGGTGGGTCAGGTCCCGGGGGCTGCCCTCAGAAGAAGTGAAGTCGGGGTGCGCAGTCACGCACCCCGTGAAGGTGCCTTCGTGGGGTGCCAGGAGCCCACCCTGGCCCCCGCCGAAAATGAAACCGGGGAGCGCCGGCGCGCTCCCAATGAAGATTGGGGAAGGGTCCTGGGATCCCAACTCCGGGCCCCGTGTGAGGAGGAGGAGGCGGGAACGCCGTCGCGCCCTCCGCAAAGAGGTCTCTGGGGGCCCGGGACCCCATCCCCGGGCCCCGAAGCAAAGCCGGGGAGCGCTGTCGCGCTCCCCATGAACTGATCCCCAAAGCGGGCGTGCCAGGAGCCCACCCTGGCCCCCCGAAGCCACGGGACGAGGGGGAGCGCCGTCACGCGTCCCCCTCATGGGAGAAGATAAAGCAGGAGAGCGCCGTCGTGCTCCCCGTGAAAATCGCCCCGAAGAAGACCAGTCGGGGAGTGTCGTCACGCTCCCCGTGAAGATGACCCCAAGCGGGGTGCCAGGAGCCCACCCTGGCCCCCGCGGACTTTGGATGGAGGGGAGCGCCATCGCGCCCCCCTTGAAGATGTTCGGGACCCCATCCCCGGGCCCCGAGTGGAGGAAGGAAGAAGGGGGTTTGCCGCCGCACTCCCCCGCGGCCCCACCCGAACAGCGGTAACCTGCGGGTCTGCCCGCCGGAGCAGGCAGACCAGAAAGGAAGGGCATGCTCCCGCGGCAGCACGCAAGGGTGCTGGCCAGTCGGGGAGCCGGCTGGGGCAGCCGGGGATGGGCTCCCTGGGCTGCCCTCCAACAACGTGGCAATGCGGGGGCCCGGGTGGGACCGGACCCCCGTGAGATGAAGAGCGGCCGGGGGTGGGCTCCCCGGGCCACCAACAACACTCACCTGGCATGAGGGGTCCCAGTGGGACCGGACCCCAATGGCCTGAAGACACGGCGTGAGGCCGCCAGCGGTGCCATCATGGCTCTCCTCAAGCAGCAGGGGAGCCGCTGCTATGTTATTCACTAGGGCGGGAGAGAATCGCCCATAATGCCTTGCAGGCCCGGATTGGCCTGCAAGGAAAAACGGATTGTTCTCGGCTCGTGGTGGCCCCAGGAGGACGGGGTTACCACCAAGTGAGTGCAGAGGTGCAGGGGGACCTGCAGGAGAACGCAGCCTCCCCCAGCACGAAGTAGAGAAGTCCCTCCCTAAGTCTCTGGGGACTCGGAAGAAATAACCCCTCAAGGGCTCAGCCAGCATTTAATCACCGTCTGGGCTGGAACTTTTGTTCTACAGCTGGGGGTGTATTGAGAAGTGCACCAAGGGATGAAGGGCTGAGTTGGGGATGTCTGGAGAAGGGCATCCCCTGGAGGTGAAGAGGTGTAATTGCACCAGAAATGCATTTACTAACGTTATTTCCTTTAGGGGGACTGAAAGTCACATGTGTAATGTGAAGTACCTGTGTAAGGTGATGTCATAAGCAAAGTGGGGTTATGTTGCCAGACATTCCTGCTAGGGTGTCTGGCTGTATATGCTTAATCCTGTGATTCATCTGTGATGCCATTAGGGGATGTAATTGCAATGCATTATAATGATCAGCAAAGGTGATGAGTACTGTCATTCTAAAGTGATGCTTAAACATGTATTCTTGCTGCTGCGCTTAGGTGAAGAACAACCCAGGCTGTTAGCCACTAAAGATGTAGAGGTGTATACTGTATGGTCAGTATGTGATACTCAGTCAGGGTTATGTGTCACCAGGGCAGGTGTGCCTATTTTAAATGCTTGTTGAGGTAATGGGGTGGGTCGCCACTGGGATGGTGCCTGTGTGCAGGGCTCTCGCTCCAGGTTATGTTCAACTAACTACATTAAGGGGCAAGATGATGTGCATACATGGGAGTGGTGGTACTAGACCCCACCCCTCTGCGGGAGGGGTGGAGATGTTATGCAATGTCACAAAGTAATTCCAACAGCTTATGTATATTTGTAAATTGGTGCATAGTATTGAGTAGTGTGTGTGTTTAATAAATGTACTCTTACTTTTATAAAGCAAAGTACAGACTGGACAATCAATTATTGAGTGTTATTTCTGCGTACCTGTTAATGGCGATTACTAGCCCACACCACCTACCTTGAGTAAGCCTCAGACTGCTCTGCAACGCTACCCTCTGAGAGTCTGGCGCTACAATTGGGTGTTTGGTTCCCAGTGAAGGACAAATGTACGCATGTTATTTGTGCAGGCCTCACAGATACTGCCTCATTTTCCAACACTCGTAATATATATCAACCTTTGGTGTGTGCATGCCATTCACCTGTTCTAATTCAGGTGTGGTGACTGTGGAACATTGAGGATCCATTGTTTCACAAAACACACATTGGTCAGTCTTGTAAATCAAATAATGTGGGGCAGTCCCCTAGGGGAATAAAGAAAGGATAGATAGGCATGGGATAGAGGCAGGCACAAATTTGTATTTCCAATGTTCTTGAGGGAAATTGTGGGGAGGCTTCTTCACTGCAAACTAATCCAACTCCAATCCGGCAATAAAATATGTCTAAAATGGTGGGTCTGCATTATTCAGTCAGACACACACAAACAAAATAAAATAAAGATACCCTGGCTATATTTTATTTTTCGTCAAAGCAGTTTGGTGATAGAAATACAAAGTTCTATGCTTGGTGGCCTAGGCCTGGTAGTCAGGGAAGTTGAGTTTTTCCTCAAACTCAGGTGGTTCACCCAGAAGAAGGTCAGCTAACACACTACTACCATGACCTGAGTCTGACCAATCACCCTCATTCTTCCTCCTGTTATACTACAGGTATTGTATAATTCGGTGGTAGAAAGGTGCTTATTCATGTTGATCATGGTTAATCTCTCCATGTTTTGGGCCGAGAGACTGGTCCTTCTCACTGTGACAACTGCCCCAGCTGCTCAGTGGACACTTTGGCTACCAGGCAAGCCAGCCTGCTGAGGACTGGCCATTGGCGCCTCTTCCAATATCAATACACCAATGGTTTTTAATCAAGATAGACCTCTGATGGGTAATCCAGATAGGCCTTGACCATCCTCTCAATAGTCATTGGTGCTCCACCTTGCTCAACCTCTTTTGCCTTTGCCTCTGCGCTGGACTTAAGTCCTGCCTGTAGAAACCAAACATATGCAGATGTTGGGGCTGATGCTCCTCTTCCTGTTGTTGCTGGTTTTCGTGTTGTTGGTTTTGACTGCTGGGAGCCAACAGCACTACCCTCAGGCCCTGAAGTTGAAGACTGCACCACAGGTCTTGAGACCTGGAGCAGTAGGCTTCTAATTCCGAGCCGTTCTTTTTCTAGGTCACTGGTTTACTCGTCAATCCACGTCTTGTAGTTTAAAACATCCCCATCTAAAAAAGGAATGAAAGTAGCCAGTAATTGTTTGTACCGTGGCTCAAGAATTGTGCCACAGATGTAATGTTTGGATGAAACAATGTATATTTGCACCCTTGTATTAACAGATAAGTGAAGGATTAAGCTCTCCACCAACTCATGCGCATCTTTTTTTTTATCTACACCTGCGTACAATTCAGACATCTCCTTTAGCTGTTCCTGTAGCATAAGCATCAATGGGATAACTTGGCCCATGGTGCTGTCCTCCTTGCTGACTTCTCGTATGAAAATCTCAAAAGGAAGCAGCATCTCTGTCTGGCATTTGGCTAGGCCCCATTGGTCTATCTCAATGATCATGCCTTTCACAGTTGCATCCCCTCTTCGCATGACATATTCATTGATCAGTCTGTACTGCTCAAAAAAACATTGCAACATCTAATAAGTCGAGTTCTAATGTGTTGGCACCTACTGTATGAGTGCTTTAACTCGCATTATATTATCACATTAAATGACCCTCAGCTGCTTCCAAGCTTTTATAAGAATGGCTGATATGACTGCAGATTCTTCTGCAGGTGATCAGTAAGTTGCTGACTCAGTCTTCTTTTTTGAGAAAGTCCTGTACAATGATGTTGATGCAGTCTGCCAAACACAGGACCCTGAAATACCCACCATCTGCCATGGCCTTAACTATATTACTGCCATTGTCCATGGCAGCGAATTCAAAGCTAAGCCCTCTTGGTCACAGCCATTCAAATACCTTGTTGATAAAGTCTTTCAAGATGTTTGCAGCAGCATGGGATTTCTCCATAGCAAACATGGCTACTGTTGCATGCTTCCAAGCGTCATTAAAAATATCAGCAATGTCAACACCTGCACATATCATTTCTCTAACCCCAACAAAAGAGATCCAGTGTGCAGTGATGCACATGTAATCAGTGGCTTGGCAACTGATCCACAACTGGTCTGGATTCAGGTGGATAGTGTGAACAGAACTCTGCTGCAAGGCTTGTCCAAGCAATTCCAGCACATCATGATGTAGCACTGGAACATCAATTCTGTCAAAATAGGACCGGCTGGGAACCTTCCATTTCGGGCAGATTGCTGCCACAAATTCTAGAAAACCCATGACTTCCACAAAAGAAAAAGGGAGTAGGTCCAGTGCTAACATTTTAGCCAGCTTCGCATTGTACAAACGTTCTGTTGGGTTGTTGTGTTCGTACTGCCCCTCCAGCCTAAACATGCCAGGATTAGTAGCCTGGATTTTTTTCTTTTCTGATGCCACTGATGCAGGTGACTTCTTGAGAACAGACAGTGATAGGCTTAAAGTGCATCTCGGCGGGGCAGTCACTGTATGCTTTTGCCTTGGTGTCTCAACCTGATTCTTGTGCCATTGCGATATTGTGTTGTGGGGGATACTACTGCACTGCTGGGGACAGGGCTGATTAGCGTAATGAAAATGTCCTCCTCTTTTTCGCCTTCCACCATGATCGGATTGGATTCCCTGCTCAGCCTTTCACCCCCTTCACCAACACCACTTGCAGTTTTTTGGCCGCTAAGGTGCTCCTCCCACTGGATTTTGTGGTGTTTTCTCAAATGGGTTGCTTGGCTTCCGGTATCATAGTTTGTACCAAGCTTACCCTGACTAGCACTTGCGCCGCAAATGGAGTATATGACAATTTTCGGCTCCTTCTTGCTAACCGTAAAAAAGTCCTAAACTGGGGAGGTCCACTTTCTGACACTGGTGTCACTGCCAATGTCAGATGAATTACTGGTAGGTAGGCATTTTGAAATTTGCCTCTCTGAAGCAGGACAAAAGTGAAGTCTTAATCACCAGAAGGGGGCTTGGAGAAGAAGATGGTGGAGTAACCCTCCTTTTTTCTTGCTGGAGATGTGGAAGACAATGGATCTTCTGAAAGAGTGGCTTCTTCTAAGTCCTCAGAAAGAAGCTCAATCTCCTAAATTGCTCCTACTTTGGGAGGAACTACTCTTGCTGGCTGCGGCTGTTGTTGTCTACTTATCTGAGTTTCCTGCAATGATTGAGTACTACTTTGTGAAAGAGATGGCCCATTTCAACATCACTGCTCATCTGCGTTGCCTTGATTAGACATGGCCTTGGGCCAAGGTTGGAGTGGGTTCGCTGATGCAGGGCTGCTGCTCCCAGCTTGCTCCTCGGAGGCTGGTGCGGCAGGCACACGTCTGGTGAAAAAGGTCCTGGTCGGCACACCAGTGGTGGCAATCGGCTTCTTCTCCTCCCCACTGGCCACTTTCTTCTCAGCACATTTCTGTGGGGCCATCTTGAAGCTGTCATTTGGTAGTGTCACTTAGCTTAATATTCTGAAGTGATTTCCGTATTGTGTGATCACGCGTCATGTCGTGCACAGGCCTTCGGTCTGACAGTACTATGGGTGTTGTTGTCTCTTGTGCACCTAAAAACAAGCAAGAAGATCATCAGTGAAACATGGAATTGTTGCAGTTCAATTAGTATTAAAAACAAACTACATAATTTAGTGTGGTCACTGGATACATAAGTTATTATAACTAATTAAAAATACAGTGTATCCATTCGTAAAAACACACCAACATAAAACTTTCATGGTGTACACTCAGGAAGGATAAGAAACAGCAAAAACATCAACATACAGATGTAACTGTATGCTTTATGTGCATCAAGTTGGGAATTGAATGTGGCACTCAGGGAGGTGCAGATGACAATGGAATAATCCTTAGACAATGAATGCTGATGCGCACCTACAGCAGGGGATTGGTTCCATCAATCCAAGGGAGTTCCTGGTTCTTTGTCAAAGGCAGGCAGGACTCCTGGGTTCCTAGCGAACAGCTGCAGGATGAGATAAGTTTGATGCAAGGATCATAGTCAGCAGGTAGGCCAGCAGGTTTGGCGTCAGTCACATGTCCTCTTCTCCTTCCGGCTCTTCTGTGTCCTTTTTTCTTAGATTGGCAGGACCTAAGGTTCTGGGCCCAGGTGTGCCACGTAAATACTGAAGTTAGGGGCGTTAGAGGGAGTGCCAGGTAGTAACCAATGGCCTACCTACCTTTAGAGTGACTACACCCTCATATGAGCACTCCTGTTGGAAAGTGGGCATAACCCTGACCCTGGTCGGCTAATTCTCTCCAAGACAAGATGGAGAAATTGGAAAAGTGGGGTCCACAGGAATTGGTCTCACCTCCTAATCTAACTAAATTTGTGCCTGTCCTCTCACCAAAAGTGGATCAGAACAGGGGGGTTGGCATCCCCTACTAGCTAGAGACACCTGGGTTGCATTTCAAAGACGGCATCACCTTTGAAGCTTCCCTCCATTCTCCCAGATCAAACAATATTCCCGGCTGCTGAGAGTACAGGCTCTCACCACATGAGGTCAGAAACATGCCTGGTGGTGGCAGGCAGGCTAAGACTAGTGAGAGACCACACCAGTTTTTGGTAGGTTCTCAGGAGGCACCTCTAAGGTTTCCTCTGTGTGCATTTATTAATAAATCCAAAACTGACATCAGCGTGGATTTATTAAGATGAGATGTTTGGTATCAAACATCCCGGGATAAGCTGAAGCCATCATGGTGATGGGGAAGCGTAATGTTGGGTGTCCAGTATAGTACTATCTATGTCTTCCCTGCTTACGTACAATATCCAAGAATGCATTTAGATATTGCAGGATCATATCTGCTGAGGCAGATATTACCACACATGTGATATACTGCACCCTGTATTAAGGGTGACTTACCTATATCTGATGCAGTGTCTGTGGGCATGGCAGTTTACTCTGCAACAAGACATGCAGCCTGCAATGGCAGTTTGCATGATTTTGGTGAGGGGTCTCTAGGGTGGCACAACTTGTGCTGTGGCCCTAGTGGACCCTCTTTAGTCCCAATGCCCTAGGGACCAGGGGCAGGGGTTCCATTTACTAGGGACTTACAGTGGTGGCTGAAGGTGTGCAATGATGGTGCTCTGGCACTGGGAACCTGGTGCACTTTCATTCGAAATCACATCATGTTCCAAGCAAAAAGTGGGGGCTAACCCTGTAAAAAAGAGGCACTTTTATACAGAGATCCCTGAGGAAAATCCTTTCTTTCCTCCCAGAGGCCACCCAGAAAACTGTGATCTAAGCACTGCTGATATCCAGATTGAATTTTTGCAATATCCTATATTTGGGTGTGGCTCAGGGCCATCTTAATAAATAACAATGTGTCCAGAATGTAGCAGCTCGGGCCCTGTTGAAGTTCCCCAGACGGGCTTCTACGAAAGCCACATTGCGAAAACTACACTGGCTCCCGATAAGCCATAGAGTCCATTTTAAAGTTCTTTGCTATTGCTATAAGGCTCTCTCCTCCTAGGGTTCACATTAACTTCAATCAATGGTGAATTCCTATGTACTCACCAGAAACCTGGGATGAGAGGCATTTAAACTGGCCATTGTTCCAAAATTCAAAAGGACAAGAGTGGAAGGCAGCTCTTTTGGAAATGTAGCCCCTAAAGTATGGAATGCCCTTTCTGTGGAAATCCGACACCCAACTTGTGAACTCCTGTTCTGAAAGAGTCTAAAGACTTGGCTTTTTAGTTTAGAGTGAGCTCTCCATTAGACTGGGTGACCTAGTGTTCACTGTTCAACACCTTAGCACTGGGACACTCCGTTAGGAGTATCCATGCGCTTTATAAATCCTATTATTATTATTATTATTATTATTAATATTATTTTTATTTTCACTGTTGATGTTATTGATGTGGGTTTCCTATTGTGAGGTAAAAGATCTGGCTTCAGCTGATGACATACATTAATAAGAGTGTGCCTATTTAATATGATTTTATTGAGTATCTCCCATTCTTCCATGGTGGCAAGGTTTGGAACTGTAATTGTAAATATTGCATGAATTTTTGGGAATATGCATGGGTTATAATGTATTAGGAAAATATACATATACTAGTTTTTCATTTGTGTTTTTTGTTCTTTTCTGACATCTTTTAAAAAATGTGAAAAACATTACGTCCATGGAATTTATTTATGAATAAACATTTTTATTTTAAATTTAACTTTTTAGAATGTATGATGGAACTATAAAAAGTGAACAAATGAAGAAAAGACGTATAACACCAATCTTCATTTTTTTTTTTTTTTATTCAACAAAACCAAATAAACTAAAACATGATGTAAACGACAAACCAAACAAAAACAAAATTAGTCAATCATGGTGAATGAAAATAATATTGAAGAGCCAAATTTGTTTGAAATCCAATGTCCAAAATACAACTGGCATCAAAAAGGTAAATTTGTCCAGAAAATAGTCCACATAGTGAATGGTAGTCAGACAGTGGAAGAAACTAGGTTCAGCGTCTCTTGCTGGTGGTGGTGGAGGACTTGCCATCCTCTCCTGCTAATCCGGATGAATGTTCCTTCCTGAGGGGGACTGCTGGATCCATAGCTGGAGGGACAGAGGCGCTCTATAAAGACCTGGGCCATCAAGTCTTGGGACTCATTAAGGGATCCCACGACTTGGTTGATGAAGGCCTGGGTGACAATTTTTACCCAGTGGCCACACTTTGCTGGCCCACAGATTCCCTCCTAGGACCCCTACACACTACCCTGTGCCCTTGACCCAGTGTGGCCCATCCCACTGGTTCCTGGCTAAGCTGGAGGTGGTGATGGGGGTGATGGATCAACAGCAGCCACTACTGGGGGTAACAAGATTGGGGTTATATTCCTTTGGACGCAGAAAGTGGAGGTAACTAGAGGCTGATTTGGGGTAACAGCTGGGGTGGGAGGTGTAGGTGTGGGCCGAGTGAGACTCACTGTAGCTGTCTACCCAGGCAGACCTGATAGAGCAGCCTGCTCCTCATCATCCAGACTTGAAGGAGTGGGTTCCTCACTGAAGGCTTGTTCCTGATCTGGAGTGGAGGTATCCTCAGTAGCAGTGGCAGATGGTTGTCCACATACACTGAGTGTTTGACGCATCATAAATGATAATAACAAAGTTGTAAACAATCTGGATTATACAGCAAATGATTTAGAAGCCAAAAATGCAGTTACATAAAACGAAAAATGGAATTCATATAATGAATATGCCTTTCAGTAATATTGTAATAAATTACAAAAACAGTTTATGTTACACACAAAACTACTTCTAAAAAGCAGATAAAATGATGTCCTGAAATGGAGAATAAAATTAGGAAGCATACATTAAATTTAGAAAGCATTCAAAACACCACAGTAGAGAGATGAAATGCAAAACCATTCCAAGGCCTTGCAGGGTAAAACTCTGAATATTAAACACCTTAGAAGGTTAAATAGCATTAGTCATCATATAAACTTTGCAAAGTACATTTATCATCAAAACAACTTATATGCAGCATGCAACATAACATACATTTACATTTTTTAGACAACGTACTTTGATTTGTGAAACAAATCACTTCAATTCAATAAAAGAACAGGTAAGTGACAACATATAATATTAAACAAAAACTGACATTTTAAAACATTGCATAACATGGAGATTGATAACTACATAACACTTTGTCAAAATATGTAAGAAAAGAGAGAATGAGCATAACAGCATTGCAATATTATTTTCACAAAACAAGAACAGGGCATCATGGTAGTTTCAATTACAAATTAACAATACTTGCAACATTGTAAGTTGAACGCACCAAGTAAAATATAGGTAGTCAAAATTAACTGACATTTACAATATGAAACAAATATATGAAAAATGCTATTAGGTGAAAAAACACTTATATGTACCATAACTGCATGTGATATTAGATTGAGATTGAAACCTGTAATCTTAAGAACAACAAAATAGATTCTAACAAACACAGAAACAAGGCAAAAACATAAAATGTAACATGAAGAAAAACACACATATTGACAACACATATTAACAATTAGTAAAACAAGAGAAACAACAATATTGCTACAAAATTCCTAAAACAAAATTGAAAGAAAAAATTATGTATGGGTTTATATGTTTAAAAAATGTACAAAAAGTTTATATGTTTAAAAAATGTACAAAACACATTAGCAACAACTAAATTAAAAGCAAAAAGGACATTTAGGTTTAGTGACACATTCAAAAGTCTAACTTACCAGTCCAAACTCCACCAGGGATTCCTGTCAAGCCTTCGGGATGTAGGATCTGCAAGACCTTCTCCTCCTGGGGAAAAAGTTGAAAGGGGGGCTGGTAGAACAACTACCAGTCCTCTGGACCTCCAGGTGACACTTGGATGCCAGGGAATGCACTCTCCCCTGCAGGTTATTCCACCTCTTCCTTATTTCCTCCTGTGTGAGCATATTTGTTGCCACAGCATTCACTCTCTCAACTATTATGGCTTACATTTGCCTTTTTTGAGCTGTAGTTATATTTTGTACTTGGGATCCAAAATATTGTGACTCTGCTCTTATAATTTCATCCACCATGACTGACAATTGTCCCTCAGTAAAACGTGGATTTCATCTCTGTGCCATTATGAAATTAATAACTTAAATGTTTGTAATAACCCATAAGATATGAAAAAAGTAGAGCAACAAAATAAACAAGAAACAGAGAAAGCAAAAAGAACACCTAACTTTACTGAATAAAGTGCTCAGGAACAAAGTTCTGCTGCAGTGGGATGGCAGGTGTGATATGCAGGTGGAAACAATTAGTCAAAACACATCAGGTGTGTGATGCAAGAATCCATCCCAATACCACAGGAATAGTCAAATGTTGAATGCATCCTGTTACGGAATCACTCCGTTGGCAAACTGCCACTAAAACAATGCCAGCAAAACTGTGTAATCAAAATATGCTCAGTGCAATCCCGCCACCCGGACGGCGATGGAGTAATGTTAGCCAGCAGAGGAGCTGTGTAGACAGTGGTGAACCATTTGTGCTACAGAAGACAGTCTGGCAACGCAGATGGCAGATCAGCCAACCTACATCTAAATACGGCAGGCGGAAATCCGTCAGCTCGGTGGAGTACTTGTAAACTCCACCACCGAGGCACGAGGGAGTCCCGCCAAGTTCTAAATCAGGCCCTTTGTCACTGTGTGATGTACCATACTTAGACATTATTCTTGAGACTTCATCTGAATTTAAGAAGAGCAGGACTGCATTAACTTCCCCCATATGTGTGCAGAATCTATTTTGTGCTAAACTCATTTATTTGGGGAAATATATGACAATTCAATGGCTAGATATCACAGCTTCACAAAGTGTAATGCAAATCGTCACAGCGCTTAACAACAGGTTTTCCCCTTGCTCCTTTAAGGTTTCTCAAGGAAGGCCCCTCAGGATATAGTACCTCTGATAGATGTGTCTTTTCTTCATGACCCCTTTGATGCTATGAGCATGAAAAACATTCTTGTGGCCTGGATAGTACAGGGCATGTGGGTCTAAATCAGTATAAGCTAGTTCTCCATTTCAGTCTCTAGTGAAAAGGCCAAGCACAGAGGCTAACAAGACTAATATTCCAGGATCTTTTTAGGTAACAGCTGACATACAGCCTGAACTAGGTTTTGGCAGGGTATTGCGGAGTGTTCAAACACACCCACAAGATTTGTGTATGCTGTCCCATTTACTGCTCTTTAATCTGGAGTAGGAAGCTCTATATGTATTTGAGAGGTCTGGTGAACTCTTTATTTTGAAGAGGAGCAGTACCGGTTTCCCACTTGGATAACACACACAGGGAACTGCAAGGTCTGAATGCCTACCTGCCCTATTCTTCAATAAACCAAAGAATCCTGCCCTTACTTTCCATTTTCCACTTTCCATTAGATCCTTCTATCCTTATGCCAGTTCACAGCATCCCTGGAGGTGGTAAACAACATCAGTATTGGATGCTTAATGATCTCTATGCACACCAACAAGTCCAATTTATCCTCACAGAAGATTCAGGCTCAGGCAAACGCCACACATAAATAATCAGTCACCTTTCCAATCATGATTTATACTGTGTCCATTAGCAGCCTGGTGATGAACTTGCACTTTAGTAACTCTATACATCACATTCATTTCTTCCTCACTAGGCCCTTCCTAGCAGTATAACCTACTATGCAGTAGCAATATGCACTACGAGGATTCATACCCCTTTCAATGCCATTGACATATTTGACGTAATGGCAATCATCATCAGAACTCTCAATCTGTATGGCGGGCCCCTTACATAAAAGTATGCTTCATACCTACATGCTTTATCTGTCCATCCACTAATGAATGGTAGTGACCATAGTAAATGTCCTACATAAGCAATCAATGTTACTACTGTAGTCAATGAACTATGCTGTAGATTGTGTATGATATTTTATTGTTTGCATTACATATTGCGTAATATTCCTCTCTAGACTCACTAATTTTACCTTCATTAGCTTTAAGACCATGTAATTTATTTGTGATTATTCATTTCTTCAGAAGAAAGAGAGAACAAAGGAGTGTGGGCTGGGAACTCAACATGCACAGGGTTGTGATTCAAAGCAGTGAATGTTACATTAGTCACAAAGAATCCGAGATGGGAGATGACTTGAATCATGTATATGATACATGGGAGCCTGCAATCCCTGTGTAAAAGCATGTCTCTAGTTTCCTTACTACAGGTGACTTGTGATGCATATAGTACACTGTAATAAGGAAATGATGTATCTCCTCAACAGTATTAACTTATTACAGTTGAGTTCTGATGTTACAATGCCTGCTGCCATAGCCAGCAACAGAGGAGGAAAGCCAAGTCACAGAGCATAATTAAAGTAGCAGTTTCAAAATGAAAGCAAAAAGCGTTTTTTCATTCTTCTGTTCTGTTTTTCTAGATGAGTAGTGATAAACAAAAAGGAGATATGTATTGCTAAATCTTTATTGTTCCCGACATTAGGGAAGATAGACTTCAGAAAGATGTGAGAAAGTGAGGGTGTGGCCTGGTATTATAAGGAATAATGTACCCCAGCTGAAAATTTTAATACTGTGGCAAGTCACATCTGAGCTTCATGACTTTATAGTGGAACTCCTCAGTTACTTGCGCACTCCTTATAATGTATGGCAGAGGGCATTTTATCCCATATATCATGAATAGATCTCATAGAGGGTCTTATTTCTGTATGAAATGGTGCATTTCATCCCATACTCGCCTTGAAGAGGGTGATATGCAAGCTTCACTGATTGCCAAATTATTAGCTCTCCTTATAAAACATAACCACTTCCACCATGTGTGAAAATATAAACCTTTCATATTTTTCCATTCAGAAATTACTGCCTCAACTGCCATGGACAGGTCCAAGCCTAAAATGAATAGGTCCAATTGATTGGAGTGTGGTAGGGAAGGTAACAAATATGTACCAAGGGCAACAATTGTAAAGTCTAGTTTGAGTAATATATTTAGTATTTTGTAATTTTGATTGTATGTATGAGAAATTAGGTTGTTGGTTGAGGAAGGTGACAATCTACTCAAGAAACTGCCACAGTCCTTGTCAGATTGAACCACAAAAAGTCACCAAATTAATCTGTGCTTAACCCTCTTGGAGCATGGCACAAAAGTAGTCAGGATTAACTTAGAGGCAATGTGTAAAGTATTTATGCAGTGCTTAAACAGTGATATAGTGACAACACAACACAAGAAAAATCCTGCACCATTTTGGAAAAATATGCTCATATTTAATAAGTAATTTGACACCAAGATGACAAAAATCTTATCAGTAGTACCGGAGTTATGTATTTTTAAAATTTTAAGTAAAAAATAGCACCTGAAAGATCAAAGCTCGAACCAAGGACATCTAGTCACACAAGTCTGGGCAAAGTCGAACGTTATGGCAGACCCCGATTGAGCACAGTTCAGATACATGAAGTGGATTGTGCCTGGGCTCCACTTACTTTCGTACTTAGAAGTTTTTTTTTTTAAAAGTATCTAAGAAGGTAAAGTTCAGCGGAGCATGGCAGCCAGCGGTGTCCAAGGAGGAGGTATCATTGTCAGGGAGCCTCTGGATGAAGTTGTGGTGAGGATTTCTATGTTTAGATTTGGGGTTAGATGTCCAAAGCATTTTTCCTTTTGCAAATAGCCCAATTCGCAGCATCCCTGCACCCCCAAGATCTCTAAAAACAGATAAAGCAATTACAGTAGCATATAACAGGATGATAAAATGCAAACGTGCCTCGACTCTCTACCCATACTTAAAAACGTTCAGTTAACATATATCTTCAATAACATCACCTACACCATCAAGGTATCTCAGGTTGCACTAAAAGAAGTTTGGGCCTGTCTTTACAATTAGATGAGAAACTGCCAAGAGGCATTAAATCTCTTTAACCCCACAACCCATCTTGCATACGCCTCCTCGAACTTTGTTATTCTGAGCATTTATTAAGTCAATCTTGGTATGTTTGAACCTTACATGTTCTCCACATTTGTAAAATCAAGGAACAAGCATTTGAAAATGCTGTTGATATAAATTTTTGCCCTCATTTGCCGATGCTGAAACACTGGCTCGGCTTGAGAAGCCTTGAATCAACCGAGCTTCTGGGACTATTTTAACCTGTAGACCAAGTCTGAGAGCAAAGAAAAGCTTTTCCCAAACCTCTCCCAGCATGTGGTAAATATAATAAATATGAGGCCAAATCCCAGCCCCCGCTGCTTGAATCAAAAAATGTGATCCTCAACCGATGGATACATTCTTTGAAGGGCTGCAGGAGTATAATAAGCCATCCACAGGGATAAAAAGACATCCTCTCAAAATGTTCCGCTCTTAATGCCTTATAGCCTGTTACTGAGATGGTCCGTAAAATTATTTCTAAAAAGCTTACCACATGCTGCCACACCCCCTGATTATGTAATGACCTATACCAATTTCCAATTCCCAGGAGTTTAGATCTGAAAAGCGAGTGAATAGTGGGATGAGTGGCTTGACTAAATTCCTGGCAATGATTCCTCAAAAAATGTATAATCTGCTGTTCTTGCCATGTAATGCATGTACCCCTTAGAAAAAAGTGCCTCAGCTCTTAAAATCCACAAGAGTTCCAATATCTGATCTGAGCATATGGTATTGTCAGCCTAGCATAATGGCACTCCTGTAGTGTGAGATACATGTAACCTAATGGAATGTGTTTGGATAGGAATAGTGATATGAGCCACCCTCCAAGCTCCTGAAGCATCTTGTATCTAGTTTTCTTAGGCAACTTTGCTATCTTAATAAAAACTGGCAACCGAGTTTCAGCTTTCTGCATCATTCTGTCTATAAAAAAGAGATCAACTGTCCTCCTTCCATCCAATGTTCTTGCCAAAGCATCTAAAAGTGATGCCTCATAATATGTCTGCAAAACCAAAGGGGATGATGGACGGAGTGTTGAACATTGCAAGCACTCACCCCCAGTCAACTGATCTGGGTTTAATCCATCATCATTCTTTAGCTCACTCCGCCACCCCAGTTCAGACTCATTTTGTAAGCGCTTTGAGGGGGTTATTGCCTGTTTTTTGGGGGGCTACAAAAGTGCTATGCGAAACTCTTGCCCAATCAAGGTAGTTTTCAACTTCCCGACTTTAAGATGTGTTTCTGGGCCGCCTTTGTTCACTGTATCTGGAATTTGCTCATGGATCACAATCCAGATTCTTAGGTACTGGGTATCAAATGGCTCTTGGATATGGCTTTAGTCTGTTCCTCCGCCCATCATCCCCTTTGGTTTTGCTATGTTCGCCCTAAGTTGGCAGGGTATGCCCAGATGTGGGTCCCTTGCTCACTTTGCCACTGGATTCAAGATAGCCTGGCTGATGACGGCTGTAAGCCAGAAACCGGTCCCAGGATGCTTGTTTCCGGTCCAGGGAAGACATGGCTTGGCAGTTCAGGCTGGACTGTTCCCATGAGGCACAGGGTCAGACTGATTTGCATATGGCCATGTCTGAACTGGGGTGGCGGAGTGAGCTAAAGAATGATGATGGATTAAACCCAGATCAGTTGACTGGGGGTGAGTGTTTGCAATGTTCAACACTCCGTCCATCATCCCCTTTGGTTTTGCTCATAATATGTCTGAACATGGGGAAGCATCAGAACTTCCTGTAAAAATATCTAATTGAAGTGCTGAGTATTTTACCCTAGGTACCTTCCTGTTCCACACAAAATGCATAAAAAGCATGTCCAGATCCCTAAAATAGCTGTACTAAATTAAATAGGAACATTCGAGAAACAAAAGCAAAGGTAAAACAGACATTTTAATAGGAGCTGCCCTGTCAGGGGAAGGAGTGCCCATCTATAAGCAAGCACTTAATTTTCTTCAACATCGCCACATAATTGAATTGATAGAGCTGGGAGTAGTTATTTGTCACAAATATCCCCAGGTAACTTATCAGGCTTTGGCAATAAGCTTGCTGCTGCAAAGAAATGGGGAGTTTACTAGCTGAAGTATTGAAAAGAAGCAACTCAATTTTGATTAAATTTATACCCCCAATCCGTTTAAATTGCTCGAACTTGTCCAACACCCCGGACAATCTCCTTTTCAGGCTTCAAATATAGGATAATATCATCAGCAAACATCTTTAATTTTGCCATGCCTGACACAGGGCCTCAATCAGCTCATTACTCTGTATCAAGAGCAGCCTTGCAGCCAGAGGCTCTATAAAGAAAGTAAATAAAACTGGGGACAGAGGACACCCCTGATGAGTTCCCCTGTTAATAGTTACTGTTCCCACAAGGTTAAATTGCAATTGTTCTAAAAAACGCTGCCTGGATCCCTTCATTGCCACATGCCTTTCCTCTAGGCATTTTGGCAAGAGCTTAAAGTACCTATGCTGCTGTTATGTTATAAGTAATTTTTTCGGCCTGAGATTTTGCCAGCTGAGGTAGCATAATGGACTGATAATATTGGGATATGCTTGACTATGGGATCAAATATTTAGTTTCATACAAGGTTCTATAATAATACAAAAAACTTGGGACACTTCAGCCTTCTCTAAAATGAATTCTCCAGTAGCAGGATTCTGTAACTTCCTAACAAGCGCAGCATCCTGCTTCACCCGTGTCAACAATGCAAGGAGTTTCCTGATCTGCTGACTCCCTTCGTATACCCATTGCTAAAATGACCTAGAGATGTTGCAAGTCTCCCAAATTTTGCTTAGCCTTTTCAAGATGGTTTTGTGAAGGAAGCTGTGACTCTTGAGGCCTGTTCTTGATCTGAAGGGCAAAATCAACTGTTGATTGCAGCTCTGCTATTTGCTCTGCACACACTCTACTTTGCTGAGCTTTATAAGCAATAATCTGCCCCAGACCTGCAGCCTTAAAGGCTTCCCACTCTGAAAATAGAGGTGCCATACCCCTATTTAACCGGGAGAATTCCTGAATACATTTTCTCATTTCTATAAGTCACTCTTGATTAGAAAGAAGGTTCCGGTTAAGCTGCCACCTAGACCTTTCCCCTTTAGTTGTATCCAAACTCTACCATAACAGTGGCTAATGAATGATCAGAGAAAGATTTAGCCCAGATATCCAAACCCACTCCTTTGATAGAATAAGAGATTTTCAAAAATCAAAACGGGAGGCTGTGTGAAATCGATGTGAGAAGCAAATATATTGTAAAATGCCAGGATGGTCTCCATGCCTTGGATCAATTAATTGGAAATCCTGCTTCAGCATATCAACCACTCTCTTAAATTTGGGCTTCAATTGTTTTTTAGCTTTATTCAATGTGTCCAATATCAAATCCTGGATATAATTAAAAAGCACCCCATAAAAGTTTCTTAAGAACACATTTCCGAATGTTTTTATTCTGGAGCAGTTTACACACAGTTATTTTGCTTCAGGCAGGTTGGCAGTAAGCGGTGGTTGCGATTTTATAAGCCAGGGGCTTGACTGGCTGGTAAGTGATGTAATTAGAGATCCTCATGGATGGTGGCTATGGCTTAAAGTTCTCGCTAATGGAACCCCTCTGAATTCAGTCAACTTTTACGCCTGAGTTTCTGATGAAGTAGATTCATTATTACAGATTTACAATATTGCTACGGGAGCAGTGGGGCTGCTGTGATGCCTAATGGGTCGCAAATTGCAACCTACCTCATTAATATTCATTAGGTATGTCTATTTGTGACCCCCTATTTGGGAAACAGCCATTACAACATGGTTGTTACCACGCAGAGTCTTTACTATGCATGCATTACAACGCCTGCACTGTTACCATGCATAGCCTTTACCACACAATTTTTTACAACTTATATGCCTTTACCATGCATGCCTTTGTGATGAATTAACGTTGTAAAGGTATGAATGGTAAACGCTTTTATGTTGTACTGGTGGTAAGGGCATATGCGGGTAATGGAGGTAAAGGCACCGGCGTGGTCAAGGCTATCAGCATTGTTAGAGGAAATGAAGAGACACATCTGCATCCTCTTAATGACCTGTGCTGTTTCTAAGAAGAGTTTCCTTGTCCTCCTGTTAAGGTAAGGGGATTCGGACCTGGTGCAGGGGGGTACGGATTTAGGGCTTTAGACTGGTAGTGTTTTTTTTTTAGAGACTAGGGGGCAGGGGGAGGTTGCGCCGGGGTATTGCTTTTGGGTTCAGGAGCAAGGTATTTTTTAAAAGGGCTGAAGGCTGGGAGAGAGGGGGGTCTAGTTTTAGGGCAGGGGCTGGGTGATTTTGGATAGGGCTGGTGGCCGGGGTAGTCATGCAGACATCTGGTTTTAGTGTTCAGGGCAGGGCACAGGTATTGTTAACAATGGCTGGGTACAGGGGGTTGTGCTGGGGTCTAGTTTTAGGGCTCAGGGCAGGGGTTGGGTATTTTTAATGAAAGTTGGGGGCCAGGGGGTCGCGCTGGGGTCTAGTTTTAGGACTTAGGGCAGGGGTCAGATATTTTTGAAAAAGGGATGGGGGCTGAGGGGGCACCAGGGACCAGTTTGAAGGCTGACGGTAGGGGCCAGGGAAAAACTTTACCATGAATAGTCCTTTAACATACTTGCCATTACAACGAAATGTGTTGTAAAGGCATGCGTGGTAAAGGCATACTCATTGTAAAAAAATGCTTGATAAAGGTTATGCGTGATAAAAGCATTTGCGATGTAACGCATGCATGGTAAAGGCATGCATTGCAATGGAATGCGTTGTTCCATCATACATCCCAACCTAGGAATCTCTAATGAAACACAAAAGAGTTTCATACATTAAAAATAGCAATTTCCTGATTGCGATTCACACGAAACCGCAATTAATTACTTTCATAAATCTAGCCCTAACTCTCTTTTTTGAAGTTTAAAATATCCAGTAGGACAAAGATGAAGGCGATAGTCGATGAGGGCTCCATGAGATCATGCACCCCTTCTGCGAGGAGCCACTGCAGAGGACTTGCCGTTGCAGAGAAGAACATAGCAGGAACATCCGCGAAGACTGGCCGACCAGTGATGCACATTGGGCAGATCAGTGAGCAGGTAGGTCCCGGTCTCCTCTATGTTCTCAGGACACTTTTTGGCTGAAAATTTCCAATTCCCTCAGTTTGAATTTGGGCTATCTGGGCACCTTTGGCTCCATTTCCAAGGGTCCGGGACAGGAGTGGAACCATTCGGAGGGTCAGGATTCATCAGGCTTGTTCAAAATGTGGGTCCAAGAAGGTTAGAGCCTTTTCTGTCCATACGGTTCTGATCAGGAGGAAAGCCAACTAGCCCTTGGAGTCACTCTGGAAGTACTTACTAAAAGCAGAAAAGCAGGTCTCAAGCATTAGGGCAGTCCTCTGAGGGCACAAGGCAGGCTTCAGGCAGCAGGGCAGTCCCCTGCATTACATAGCAGGCCACAGGAAGCAGGGCAATCCTCTGCAGGTCTAGAGGTGAACTGTAGTGTGGGTCTAAGAGTCCTAATTTTAAACCTGGTGCTAGCTTTGAAGTGAAAAAAACTTCCAGAGACCCCCTCACAGTTGCCCAGATAGTGTTGGGATTTTCTACCTCTCTGCCCTGGTTCCAGGATGTTTGGGGGCACAAAGTGCTAGTGTGAAATTCTTTGTATGTGGGCTGAGGCAGATTCTTTGAAGTGCAAGTGGGGCTGTAAGGATGGCCCATTCTGCCAACACCCACCCCTCTATTGTGTGACTTTCTGGGAGGTATACACAAAGATCAACTGCCAACTACACCTATTCATGTGGCTGAGAAAGAAGGATTTAGGCACCAAATGGTGATGACAAGAAAATGCCACTAAAAGTTGTATCTTCAGAATTGTAACTTAACATCTGACTCTACCAATAAATAGGTTTTTAAATAACAATTCCTTAGACACCAAACATGATATTACCACCTGTTCCCAGACAAAAGTTATCACTTATTAAATGTAATGATGTAACCCAATGTTATCTTATGGGAGAGGTAGGCCTCACAGTAGGGAAAAACAAATGTGTGTGTTTTTCAGTACATGTAAAACTTAGAAGCACATGTCCAACTTTTTAAATACAATGCACCCTGCTCTAACGGCTGTTTCGGGCCTACCTTAAAGGTAGCTTATTTGCATTTAAAAGTGAGTTTTAAGCTGGGCAAAAGGTTTATTTTGCAAAGTTGAATCTGCAGTTTAAAACTGCACACATGCTGCAATGGCAGGTCTGAGACAAGTTTTAATGGTCTATTTAAGTGGGGGGCACCATAAGTGCTGCAGGCCCACTAGTAGCATTCACTTTACAGGCCTGGGGTACACGTAGTACCACTTTACTAGGGACTTATAAGTAAATTAAGTAAGTTAATTGGGTGCTGGCCAATTTGACCTAGTTTAGGGGAGAGAGCTCAGACACTTTAGCACTGGTTATCAGTCCTAAAAGCCAAGAAAAATAGGTTCACAAAACAGGAGGAGTGAAGGCAAAATATTTGGGGGTGACCTCGCAGAGAGGGCCAAGTGTAACATTATGTATTCCCGTACTGGTTGTCGGTGTTTACAATTAAAAAGGATATGTATTAGGTCACCTTTGCACTCGAGACAAGTCTGGGATTGGTTCATGTCTAGGAGCCGTAACTTATGTATAAGATTGGGGAATCAATTGCCGTTATTTATCATTTATAGTCTACATTGCACTAATACAGGGGTATTTTTAGGAATATGGGGTGCTCCATGTCCTCAAGAATCTTTCACATTCGTCTGGGAATTATCACCCCAATTTATTTAGGTCGTGACAAACTTCAGAATGGTAGAACAACAGAATTCTTGCATAACTAAGTCTTAGGTCCTCTCTTCCTGTCAAATGCTCTAGTGATTTTTTTAACAGATATTACTCACAACACCCTCTAAATGCATTGTTCAATTTTTTGAACTGTAATTTATTTGCCTCATTTGTGTACCTTACCAAGTAAACGATCTCCTATCTGGCTCCTGAATTTAACAAATAATTGATCCGATTACATCTTCTACTTTTAACCTTAGACCCATTTGCCCTGAAGCAGAATGACGACGTTATAGTACATGCACCATGATCTTTATCTCCCATGCTATTCAAACGTTCCTTTGTGGCACAGGCAAGAAAGTCCATCGCATGGTACTTACTTCACTAAATCACTGATATAATAGTGCAATTTATTTTCTGTGTGGATAGTAAATGAAATACGTGTCCAATCTTTCAAGATTAATAGGACAATTGGCCTTTTTAAAATTCACCTCGTTAATTTTGGTTTCCTGTAGATTTTCTGTAGGTTATCAATTTATAACATCGCAATCCCAAATAACTCTCTGTTTAAAGGTAACATTAATATTTAAACATGTAACGTGTTTTAGTAGACTTGCTTTTTCCCACTGATGAAAAATTCCTACTGACATCAACAGAATTCATGCACATCATGAAGCAACATACCTACAGGTAACACATTTTGACATATGTTGACAGCAAACACAAGGGTTAGCCATAATATATACACATTGAAATATGTTCTTTAAACATAATATGCGTTACTTAACCCAGTGTCATTCAAAGATCAGGACATACCTGTTTTTAAATCACAAATAAGTAAAGATTAATATGCAAGCAACATACTAGTTTAATAAATAGTACATCCAAAATATTTTTAATGGAACTATCTATAAGAATGTGAAAACAGTACAGACATCAAATAATGATAAAAACAATTTCACAACTTTTAGGGCTACTTTCATTGAGGGTAGTGAATATATAAAGCCTGCTCTTCATAATTGTCGTCGTTATGACAGTGTTACTGAAGCAACCTTATTTCACTTTGGATTGCTTGAAATTAGAAACATAATGCAGACCACTATTGATCAATAGGAACTGGTGAGACATTTACTTTTTATTGCACTCAATTACGTTGCATGAAGAGGGATTTGAACTTTGCAAGAAAAAGATATAGTAAGATTAAAAGCATACGGTAAGATTAAAAAGATATTATGGTCAGGACAGTTTAACCCAGTTTCTGTCCCCAGTAAATTAGTTATCTTAACCATGAAAGCTATTTTATATTCCTGAACTTCATACAAGGCCAATTACAGTCAGAACTTCAGGAAGGTGGCGGCTCTCCTAGAGCTGTGGGAAGAACATGTTAAGACTTTTTGAAGCCCTGGGACAAAATTATATTAGGGCCTCAATAGGAAACATTTAGGCCCTCATTTTGAGTGGTCAGAGTTATGCGTGTTATTTCCCACTCCGAAATGACCATTAAAGGGGACATTGGAATTAATGAACTACTCGAAAATAAAAGTAAAGGTGGGAGAAATTACACTGACTGAGACAGGTTGGAATATCCACTGGCAAGCTGCTCAGAGCGCCTTGAGACTGATGTTGTCTGACAGGCATATTGTTCATTTTATGCTGGCTGCTACGTGGTTTAAACTCATTGTCAAAAAAGCTTTTAAATGCAACAAAAATATATCACAGTGCAACTTATCTGAAGTAAAAACTTCCCTAGAAATATGTACAAAAAGCAAAATACATAAAGTTGAATAAGCAATTATAAGGGGTACGTACTTTCATCTGGCATTTGAGCCGTTTAATATGAGTGGCTTATTATATGCTACTGTTTTTAGTAAATGAGGCACATAGACAAAGGTAATCTTTTCTTCGTGAACATGACTTGCGCATGCTGGACTTTTAGCCTACATTCAAGATTACAGACTAACCAGGTGCGGAGTACTCATCCCACATGCTATAGAGCCCCTAGCAGCACGGGTCCCTGGACCAGTGAACAATGAGAAGAAGGATTGTATGCTCCACTGTAGAGGAAGTGCTTTGTTGGAAAAATGTTGGATAGCAGCGTGCATTGTCCTATATGAAATATCAGAGTGGTGATCTGACTTTGACTTCAGTCCCTGTAGCTAATAATGTAATGCAGAAAACAGGAATGACGTATAGAATGCATCTTTTTTTCATTGTATTGTTCTGTTTGGATGTGCATAAGGAAACCACTCGTTCCACTGCGATTATTCAGCTGACTTATGCATGTTACAGTGAACTAAGGGGGATATTCTCAAGAACGTACGATAATCATCGGCAAAATAGGTTAACGCAAGTTTTCATATCGCCGTCTATCGCGGGAAAATAACTCTGTGTTAACGTGGCATTCTCAACACGCCGGTAACATGCGATAGTACCCCGATAACGCTGCAAATGTCTGCGATAACACTACCGGGACGGCGATAAAAATCTCAACACGAACATGAAAAAAGTTGCGATGTGCCCAACCGCGATAAAAAATCCAGCGATAAGCAGTGCCAGGCCTGCAAGTCCCACAAGTCAGGCTGCAAAAAGCACAATAAAAGCGGCAACACAAAACACAAACAAAACACAAACAACTGTGAAGCACCATGGAGGTAGCCAGAGCAAGCACAGAGGACAACCAGAACCCCACAAGCCCCACGGAGGACCAGCCTGGGACCTCGGGGTCAGGGAAGGGCAGGGAGAAGAAGAAGAGGAAGACGGAGGTGATAGAACACCATCAACAACTGTTCGTCACCTCCACTGTGTCATTGGCAACAAAAAATGGAATATGGCAGTCCATCCTGGACAAGGCGTATGCAGTCGGAGTGCTGAGGAGGACAATGGGCGAGGTCAAGAGGAGCTGGAATGATGTGAAGCGCAAGACCAAGCAGAAACTCGCAGACAACCAGAAGGCAGCAATGCAGACTGGAGGTGAGAGTCCAGCACCACAGGAGGAGCTGGATGAGATGGGGGAATTGGTGACCACAGTCATCAGTGTGGAGATGGTGGCAGGAGTTGGGGGACCGGACACTGCTCAACATGACCCGACACAACAACAACAGGGTGAGTAACCACCAGGGACTGGGGGGACGGGGGGAGATGGGCACAATGGCACACATGCACAATTAAGTAGAGCACATCTGTGGACAAACCATGGCCAAGAGTCACAACACCAACCAAGAGCCCAATTTACCCAAGTCTGCAACATCACAGCACTGCATAAGCACAGAAGTGAAAGCCACACCGCCTGAAAGGGATAAGGGCCAGCCAAATCAGAACTGAAGGGGCAGCTCACCTACAATGCAGCACACACACATAAGATCCAGAGGACCACAACATGTACAATAATGTTGAACAAACAGCAACACCAACACAACAGAACAGAGGACACAACTGCTGCCGCTTGTGTGTGGAAAATGGCCATTCGCATGTGGCATAGCAGGAAACTGTGAGATGATAATGTACTAGTACAACCCCACATCCCTGATGGTGTAGTAATGCATGTATGGCCGTGACCCAGATAGGCAGTGAGACATACATTGTCATACAAATCAACACTCATCACAGTTGAATACAAGTGAAGGTGCGTAGACTTTATTAGCATATGCGTGTCAGTATGGCCAAGATAAGTGCCACAACATGCAGACCAATGCAGCAGTATGTCAGAACGTGGAACAATGCCAAGCGCCGCTGTCCACTCCGGGGGAGTGCCGCACCATTCACAGGTGTGTGTTTACCCGCGTTGTCGTCCGCTCATGTATTCGGAGTCCAGGCGAATGCAGCCATGTCCACTGTCGTCGTGGGAGATGTGACCAACAAGGTGTCTGGATATGTGCAATGTGTTCCAAACTGTTGTGTCTGCAGGCACGTAGTTACACGTCCATGAAAGCTAGTGCAGCTTTGTAGGCAATCATTTCCAACATGAGGTCGTTGTTGACTTCATCGAACAGGACGGTGAGGCTAACCATTAGCAGGTCCGGACAGATGTGCTGCGTCCACCCCCTTTCACCAATTAGCACTACAGCCCAATAGGGGAGCGGCTCAATATGGTCACTGCACACGAGGAGTTCTGCAATCTCCCAGGTCCAGCTGCCAGCATGTATGCCAAGCATCCAGGCATCCCATAGACGGGTGTCACGGTGACACTCATGGTCGTGGGCCAACAGGGAGTGCACACACATGTTGAAAACCAGTTCGGCTACTGTCCTGTTGGATAGGCAGACATCCATGGACCACTCGAATATGCTCGAGCGACAATGCAACACAGGCTGCACGCAGGTGACGTTGGCAAGGTGGAAGCTTAGCCGGTAACTGATCCGCAGCACTACCAATGGCAGTGCCCCCAGTAAATGCAGCATACATGCACGGTACAGTTCCATGTGACAGGGGTTGTGCATGTGTCCGGGCTGTTCTGCCATTGTATTAGTGGCCCTGGTTGAAGTGGCATTGTTCTGACCTGCGCCAGTTCTGTGGATGAAATGCCACAGCTCGGAACAATGAGTTGTTGAAGTGTGCAACGGTTGTACGCCTGGGATGGTGTGGGAGTAAGTGTGAAGGCCATTCCATGCAGGATAACTTCGAGCAAGGACTTCTGTGTGTGGGGTGTGTATACGTTGGTCTTTCTATGGGCTGTGCATAGTGTGGGAGTCATCATCAGCTGCTATAGTATCTGTCAGGGGGTGGCGGGCACATGCAATTCCGAGGTCGGAGGTGCAGATGTGCTTCCGCCTGATAGTTCAGACAAAGGAGCTTTCATCACTAATGTTAGTTTCTCATCTGCTTGCATTCAGGAAATGTGAAGTGGCTTGTTGGGGTTGGGGTGGGATGTGTGCAACTTTGGGATTCATGTTTGACATGTCTTGCATGTGGCAAATGAGCGGCATCACTGTGTGTTACGTTGCCTCACAGCTGCTCCTCCCTCCCCCGAGCCTATTTACTTGTGTGCGCTGCGCAGTTGCATCACTTGCACTCCTACGGCACACCACTGTCATGGCCTTTGGAGGTGGGCGGCCACGTGAGTGTAGGCCTGTGGGAAGGATAGGGCGGACACAGATGTAGAGTTCATGCCTGGCTGAACTCGCGCTGCGATTAAGGCTAGGCATTTGGCTCATGCTGCGGCAATACAGATACACACAACACTTGGCATGTATGAGCCAAGACCCCGAGCGGTCTTGCGCTCCTTCATTTCCCTGTTCGTGCGAGCCCGCCCTCTGGGTGCATGCTACATTGCAACATTGTCGATTGCGGACTGGGTGGCGCAGACATTACAACAGTGACACACTCATTAGATACTTCCTTGTCCAGGTCAGAACTGAACCACGCCAAGAGCCCCGGGCAAATCCTTCACATCCCTACGCTGGCTTGGCGTATGCCGGCCCAGCCCACTCAGCTTACGCATACAGGGGGGGGGACAAAGCTACGTGTCCAAGGTCTTACCCCTGAGGTGACATGGTTGCGTCCGCTGTCCACAGCACAATGTAATGTGGTAGGGCCCTGGCCCATCATGCATACATAATGACCACATGGACACACTTACATAGATAGTGGAACTGGCTACGGGCACGTGCGCCTGGCCCCTTTTTATTACCAGGGTCACATGTCCAGTGACGCCTGTGCTGGATGGGTGTGGGTTGAGTGTAAGCCAGCCCTCAGGGAGTGGTTGGTTCTGGCAACAACTAGAACAGTGACCATTGGATCACACACAAAGATTCAATCATAAAGGGTCCATGAGTTGTGGTGCACTGAGTTAGTGGCACCTGAAGAGCTGAGCAGGGTATCAAGCTGATGACGGCATCCAAGACAGGTGTGAGCAACTTAGATAGGCTGGCTGTGAGACTCCTCCGACTCTGGCAGTTGTTGGTTGGAGGTGGTCCTGGCGGTGGTGGCGGGTGTGCAGCCAGCGATGATGCCGTGTCCTTGCAGGTCAGGATTGGATTTGATTTGCGAGCCTTGCTGACCGCAGTGTGGGCCGGAGGCAGCGGTCAGGAAGGGCACACAGCCACGTGATGATGACTTGAGCTGCACAGAGTTAGTGGCACCTGAAGCGCTCGGCAGGTGCGCGGCCTGCGCTGATGCGTCATCCGGGCGGGCCGCACTGGAAGCAATGTCTGTTTCCTACTGGACTCTGCCATAAATGAATCAAGACTCAATTTGAATTGTGAGCCCTGCTGACCGCAGTGTAGGCCGGAGGCAGCGGTCAGAAAGGGCACACAGCCACTTGACGATGACTTGTGGTGCACTGAGTTAGTGGCACCTGAAGCGCTCGGCGGGTGCGAGGCCTGCGCTGATGCGTCGTCCGGGCGGGCCGCACTGGTAGCAATGTCTGTTGCCTACTGGACTCTGCCATAAATGAATCAAGACTCAATTTGAATTGTGAGCCCTGCTGACCGCAGTGTAGGCTGGAGGCAGCAGTCAGAAAGGGCACACAGCCACGTGATGATGACTTGTGGTGCACTGAGTTAGTGGCACCTGAAGCGCTCGGCGGGTGCGCGGCCTGTGCTGATGCGTCGTCACGGTGGGCCACACTGGAAGCAATGTCTGTTGCCTACTGGACTCTGCCATAAATGAATCAAGACTCAATTTGAATTGTGAGCCCTGCTGACCGCAGTGTAGGCTGGAGGCAGCGGTCAGAAAGGGCACACAGCCACGTGGCGTCGACTTGTGTTGCACAGGGTCAGTGGCACCTGGAGCGCTCAGCAGGTGCACAGCCAACGATGATGTGTCATCCGGGCGGGCCGCACTGGGAGCAATGTTTTTTTTGCCTACTGAATTCTGCCTCAATATTGGCATGTGGTGTCAACTTGTGTTGCACAAGGTAAGTGGCACCTAGAGCGCTCAGCAGGTGCACAGCCAATGATGATGTGTCGTCCGGGTGGGCCGCACTGGGAGCAATGTCTGTTGACTAGTGGTTTCCTCCATTAACAGAGATGTGGCACGATTTGAATTGTGGGATCTGCTGACCACAGTGTAGGACTGAGGCAGTATCCGGCACACACATGACTCCGTGTTGCTGTGTAGCTGGATGAGCTGGGGGCCTGTGTCGCCGAGTCTGGAGGTCACGGCGGCGGACTCGTGGCAGGGTGAGGTGCGCCGCCCTGGCAGATGCGTTGCCCATCACGGAAGAGAACCACGCCCAGAGCCCTGGCCGTTTTATCCGCACTCCTATGCTGGAGTGGCGTACGCTGGCCCAGCCCACTGCGCTTACGCTTACAGGGGGGGACGGCACAGCTAAATGTCCAAGGTCTTCCCCACTGCCTGAGGTAACATGTTTGCATCCACTGTCCACAACACTACAAACCCCAGCAGTATATGTCCACATGGACATGTCTGTGCTCTGCATTCTGTGGTCTTTCCAGCACATCACCGCCACACTTGGCATTGTGTACATTCTTCTTCATGGGTGAGTTGCCTCCTTCACACATACTTGGTTCCCACCTCTCCCCACATTCTGCACTTGTGTGGCTGTGGGGCCATGCTGGTTTCGGAAGGTCAGCTGTCTTGTCCTATGCTGCCTCTGTGGTAGTCTGGAGGGGTCCAGGGGGGGTCCTGGGGGTGGTGGCGGTGGGTGTTGTGGCCCTCTTGGGTCTCCGAGCTGCATGTTCATTGGCTCCATGGCATCTGTGGGTCTTCAGATGTGGCTCTGGGCTGGGCTCCCTTTCATACTGCAGGTAGTTGTCCTGCTTAGCACCAGCAGAAGGCAGGTGTTAAATCCCTGCAGCTAACGTGCCTAATCGCCTGTTCTTGGTTCGCATCGCAGATCTGGCTGGTCGTTGTGAATATCGCGAAGTGGTGTTTTTGTGTGTTTTTGCACGGGAATGCCTACTCTGCATATCATTAGCGTTAGTTGTTGCACTCATCCGTGGCGATGTTTTTTGCGGCAGCTATCGCTGGTAAACTGGCGATATCGGCAGTTTGCACCAGCTTGAGAATAGGGCGATAAATCTATCGCCACTTTTGCGGTGCTAAAGTGACGATAAATCGGCGATTAGTCCTTGAGAATATGCCCCTAAATTGTTAGATTCTGGAGTTGGAAGTGACTGGGGATACAAGCAGCCAGTCTTACCTTTAATCTAACCATTAAATATTTATTCCCCTATAACGTTTCGAACTTACACTATATTATGTCCCTGTCTATATGGAAGGATACGTTCACCCTGTATCACCCCTGTGCCACTATTTCCCCGCTCATTTTTATTATGCAATTCTTTACACATCTCTTACAATTTCTTTTACTCTTACCTAAATCAACTTAACCTAATTTTCCTGAAGCCCATCCCTTAAGAATAACCCTTACTCAAACCCTAACCGTAAAACACTATCTCACACTACTTGTTTTCAAACTATAGGGCAAGCCTCATCAGTCCCGTGCCCCAGGGTGGTGTGGTGGCAGGCCAAGAGTGTGTGAGCCTTACAGCAAAAGACACTTGTTTTTTTGCAGGTTTAATACAGAGCAAGCATGGCTGCCTTCAAAAAGAAGCCAAACCAAGCTTAACCCACACAATGATAGTCTTCATTATGAGTGATGCTGGTTTTGGACGTCTTTTCACTGTAAATTCTGATTGTACTTTGGAAATATTGCTTGGGCATATGAGCAGATTCCAAATATGAGGGTTTTTGAGTGGTGTGGGAAAAGGGGTCTAGCACTTGAGGTAAGTGTATAGAAAGATCAGTGTAAGAGGACACTTGGGAAGCATTATTCCTTGTCAAGCTTTAGAAAGTCTGGTAATTCTGGAGAAACGTAATTAACACAATTAGAAAATAGGGGGCTGCAACTGCAAATAGATAGTGACATTAATAAGGAGCAGTACAAATAAAGAGGTTGATGTTAAAGATTGGAGAGGCCCACTCCAGACCCACTAGCTCAATCACCCTCGTATCTCACATTTCTTTGAACAGCATACTCAAATCTTTCCTAACTCTCAGGGGCACATTGTCCAAATTATGTTTGATAGGAATTGCTCATACCTTTATTGCAATCCTGCGAAAACATCATTCCTACATTTGTTGATTACGTCCTCTGTGCCTTCTTCACAAACACTTACATAGAATATAGGAATGGAAGATACAGGAGACAATCTCATTCCAAAAATGTCCTTATGGAATCAATCTAAGGAATGCTGACCCCTTCTAGCAACATAAATCTTGACTGATATATTCGGATCCTGAAAACAAATAGGTATAACAAAATACCCAATCCTGTAAACTCACTGACACCAATGTCATAAGCCATAACATCATTGGCTTCTACCCTTTTGCATTTACTTTTACCGTTAAGGAAACTGTGAGATAAAATTGTAAATGGTGACCTGATTCCAATGCATCTTTTAATCATCCTTCCCTCAATGGTGTTGTCACACTTAGAGGGCACCAAGAATCTTTGTCAATTCATATACCATAAACTCTTGCAACCCTTCTCAACATTCAACCCAGTTGTAGAATCCTCAACTTCTTTTGACATATTATCACATTTATGCCCTCAGTTAGGCCCAATTGTAGAATCTTTTCCCATTTCATTCTTTCCTTCACATGCTAATGGATGCCTAAGTCAAATACTTTTTCTTCAGTATTCGGATTTTCATCACAAACAAAATGAAAGCATGTTTCCTTACTATTTTGAACAGGCATAAAGTGAAAGCACCTCCTGACACTTAAAACATTCCTTTACTGTAAAATTGTGTATTTTACTGGAAGCAACATGACTTCTTGAGCCACATGTATAACATTTAAGGGGATGTGTAGAATAGAAGTGGCGGAGCGTGTCGTTAGCCTCCTGGGCTTAACGACACGCTCCGCCACTTTGAAACGCAAGGCTGCACCATATTTACAAGAATGTGGTGCAGCCTTGCGTATCCCCCTGCGATGGCGCTACGTTTAAAAACTTAGCGCCAACGCAGGCACCCTTGCACCAGAGTGCAAGTGTGTCTGTGTGCAGGGGAGGATTGGTTATGTGTAGGAAGGTGTCCCTTCCTGCACATAAACAATCCTAAAATGCCATTTTGTAACTTTCATGTGGCATTTTTTAAAAAGGTTTGTTTATGTACTGGAAGGGACACCTTCCTGTACATAAACAAACCATGGCATTTTGCTTTTTCCATGTGTGCTGCACAAGGCAGCACACATGGAAAAAACAAAAACGAGGAGAAATAATGCATTTCTCCTCGTTTCGCAACCTTAAGACCAGGGTTTTCCTGATTTTAATTTTGGCGCTGCCTCCTATGTAAGCCACCCTTGTACATAGGGGGCAGCGTCAAATACAATGGGTGTTGCGGTGGAACGCCCACCACAACACCCACTGCACGCCCCTTTCACGCTAAACATAGCATGAAAGGGTGCCTTATGTACAAGGCAGCGTTAAGCCACGTTAAGTGGCTTAACGCTGCCTTGTACATAAGGCAAGGACCCTATCGCCACGGGAACGTCACAAAAAGTGATGTTCCCGTGGCGATAGGGGCTTGTACATATGCCCCTCAATGTTCCCATGATTGCCATTGACTAACTTCTCAATATTACTATTCAAATGAATTTTCTCATCTTTTCTTTTCTAATTAAACAATGCTGACTCTTTCCCAGTGTTTGTCATTGTTTAGCACTCTAATCGTTGTGGTGGACACCTCCACACTCTTTTTAATGTGAATAACTCCAACATAAGAAGGATTGCAATGACATAACAATTCTTTCAGCATTTTCTTGCTGGCATACTACACTATGAACTGATCTATTACATGAAGATCTGCTGTAAGAAGTTGGATTATTATTTGGGGTGGAAGACTGTCCACTTCAAAGAATATTCACAACTCTGGTCAGGGTGAACACTCAAAGACACTAAATTAACCTAAGCTCACCCCACTGGTAAGTATGGCGCAGAACAAGCAGGTTTAATTTAGTGCAATGTGTAAAGTAATTATGCAGTACAATACAGAATACATTCAAAAACGCTCAGCAAGAAAAATCCCAGACAAAATTAAAACAATTGAGAATCAGTTAATAAACAAAGTGACACCAAAATCCAATAAGGGGAACTGAAGATATGAATTTCTTAAAGATTTAAGAGAAAATATCACCAAATAATCCAAAGCACTATTGGTAATCAATGGTCGCTGTAGACCAGGACTTAGGTGTGATTTGAGGCCGACCGCAATGGAGCTCTTGTCGAAACCACCAAGTACATTGTTCCCAGTGAAAGTCTGTAAGTTAAAAAGTTTGAAAAAGTTTCAAACTTGAAATCCAAAAAGAGAACTTGACATTTTCATTGCATAAATATTGTCTCCCTGTAGGAGAAATTTGTAATTGTGACCACTGCCATGGAACTGCAAAATGGATACCTCCCACAGGTTGGTCCCGCCAAGGCATTGGAGCTTTTGAGGTTTTTACTTGGAAAAAGTTTCAAAGTCCAAAAACAAAAGGGACTTGTTTTTTTCAGAGAAGCTGAAGCTTTTCAGTGGGGTGATTTTGAAATGTAGTACAATGCCATGCCATGCTAGTCAGGTATTTTTTGTGATAAGTCCCTTGACTCTGGAGCAAAAGTTTTCAAAAGTTTCAAAACTTTTTCTTGGTGCCCAAACAACCACATGAGTACACTTCTTAGATCCTGGACCTACTTCATAGGTCACATATAGACTCTCAGGGTGCCAGGTAGAAGCCACCAACAGTGTTCAGTTCAAGTTCTAGTTGTCAGTGGTCAGCTAGGCAATTTCAAATAAGGCATTTTGAAGCTTGTTGTGTCCCTAGAGCCACCCAGGACGTCAACCATCTGACCCTTTCTGTCTACGTCTTTGTTCTGCCTGAAAGAGGGAGCAGGTCTAGTCCTTCAGGGCCCCTATCAGATCACAGACAGCTGGTCTAGTCCCCTTCTGTTCTTTCTCAGCTCCAGAAAGTGTTCTGATCGTGTGCATTGGTGTGCCACATTTAACCCTCGCTCTAGGTAGTGAGTGGAGGTGACTCCTCGACATTCTTTAACCAATGGAGTAAAAATTCCCATGGGCAACCCTTTGCAGTTTTTCAGTACTTTCTGTTTAACATACTGCAAACAGGTCCAAAATGCCAAGTGTCAGGTAATTTGCAATGGGGGTTGTGGGTATGTATTGAGTGTACTTTGGTAATCACTAGTGTCCTCCCCATCTAAAACTCAAATCCAGTAGAATCAGGCACTGTTCCCAAAGCAAACTAGGAACAGGAGTCTGGAAGAATATAGGTAGGGTTCTACAGCAGCCAACCTGAGGATAAACAAGAATTGTCCTTGCATCCTGTTCTCTCTCTTTGAAGTCTATCAAAGAGTTACATGTGGCTCAAACTGAGCTGTCAGGCAGGATTTGACACATATGTCAAAAAGGATGCCCACAATCCCCATGCTGAAGATTATACTGAATTCAGAGGAAACATCCCTGCTCAGTTTCGACCATCCCATTGTGTAGCTCCTGGTAGGGATCTCACACCTCATTCACACTTCATTCAAGCCTGTGTACAGGATGGGAATTGGCAGAGGGTAGTCATAAGTAGACGTTGAAAGTGTTAGATTAGGCTCACAAAATGCTTACGTATTGTTATGTTTTAGTTAGCATTTGCTGCGCCATTTTCTTTGCAGGCGCTATTTTAGGCTGTTCGAAACTGATCTTGTTCATTTCTGAGAAGTGACCTCTGCTAAGTTTCGTTTCTGAAATGTTAGGTTTAGTTTCGGTAATGAATAGACTGTTCATATTAATGCATACCTTTCTCTCTAGATAGAGGCCTCTCCTACTTGTCTGGTGGCAGGCCTATGGTGAAACGACCTTGGACAAATATTAGGTTGTGCAAGATATGAGCATTGGAACCTTTTTTTGTACTTCACTGTCCAGCTGCATCTGCCTGGAAAATTCCACTATGGGTGTGTCTATGCCCGGGTATGAAACGTACACAATGTATCTCTATGCTTGCTGTAGTTTCCTCTGTAGCACTCTTATGGACTGTACAGATGGGGCTCCCTCTGAGTGTATACAAATAAACAGTTATTTGTTTGTATTCTCCACTGTCTGACTGACTCTTCATTTTGGTATGGAAGGCTGAGAGGAGGTCAGTGGTGACCCGGGTGGCCCTAAGCGGGTAACTTCCTTCAGTTGGCGCCCGAACAGGAACTCCTTTGGATTGTTGACCCATCCCCTTTCCATGGACGAAGGGGAGGACGAGGACATCATCAGGTTTGACAGACGGCTCAGGGATCCCTGAACGAAGAGTTTCTGCTACTCGCAGCTGCGCCTTTGTCCCACCGGAGGGTGCCTCGCCCAGCGGTCATCCCGACTGGAGTACTGAACGGCGAAACCCTTGATCTGACTGTTTGGTCTGAAGTGTCGGCAGTGGAGAACTGGTTCATTTGTACTTCTGATATCAGGTGAGTCTGTTTTGGTTCTATGTGGATATGGTGCCATTGTTTTTGGAGCTTGTTTCAGTCTAAGGACTGCCCTGGTGAAAAGTGTTTGCAAATACTTTACCAGGTAAAAGAACAATTCAATTTTTCTTTCGTAATGCCTGGGTTTAGTAAAATTTGGAGTTTGTGTTGTCGTTGTTGCTCTGCAGATGCTCGGTTGGGAGAATCTCAGCCTGCTCCTCCTGAAGGCTAACTTTGAGATGCATGTGAAACATGGCCTTAGCCCTATTATGTTTAGTACATTATGGCACAAATATATGAGGGACAATGCCGAGTTGCAGTGGCCTTTAAAAGGCACTTTTGATGAACAGAAGATTGGATATCTCCAGGAGCAGTTGTTTAAGAGACGTAGTAGACAGTCTATGTTTGACTCTCTTCTGACTTGGCAGAAGGAGGCCAAACAGAGGTGGTTAAAGATGGAGTGGTATGCACGGAAAGGAAGAATGCAAACGCTTACCCAGAAAGCTGTAGCATATGATAAAGAGAAACAGGAGACAGGAATAGGATGTGAAGATAGGAGATTTCGGTTGCATATTGATAAGTCTTATGTGGCTAAGGAGGAAGAGGATACTTTTGTGGAAGAGTTGTTAGATACCCGACCCCCACCCCCTTATGCCCTGCAAAGGATATATCCTTATCCTGTGGTTTCCCCTCAGCTACACCTGCCTGCCCAAAGTGTTCCCGTCTCTATGGCTGTTATACCCAACGCTCCGGTTGCTGTCCCCCCTACTCTTTCTTCTCCTTCGTCATCTTCGACGACAATTACATCTGTTACACCCACTGTTTCAGTTCCTGTGCCTTCTATTTCTTCTTCTCCGGTACAATCTCTGACCACAGCCCTGCCTACTACTCCCGTTTTGGTTATTTATCCTCCATTGTCTTTGGGTACCGACACACCTGTACATGGTTTTGAAGACAGAGACTTGACGAGATTTAGGGAGCGAACAGGTCCGTTAGTGCGATCTGAAGTGGGGGAGGTTGAGAAGAGGGTAATAGCGAGTCAGGCAATGCGATGGGCTTGCAATTCAATATATAGTCTTGAGGATGTTTGGTAGGTTGTGCGTGATTTCGAACCTTTTATACAGCAACATGCCCTTAAGCATATGTACGCCACACTGATTGATCTCTGGCATACGCATATTGAAACGGAAGCTCTTCAAATATTATTTGATATTAGAGATTGCGTTTATGTTACTGACCTGGCACCGGAACAAGGTTTGGTAATATCTCCACTGTACTTTCTTATAGAAGCAGGTTAATGAAAAGAGTCCTACTCAGATATCTCTGTTCCCTATGCGTGAAGTCCATCCAATTTATCATCTCGAAATACCTGCATTGACGGACCAGCACGGAAGGATCACTAGAGCGGCCGTGGCTGCCCGCTTTCAGGAGCAATGGGTTTATAATCCATGGAAAAGAAGTGAGGTTTTAGCTCTTAAGGCTACTTTTCCGGATCCCAGAAAAAAACCCTGCTGCCTATTATAAGGAACTGACAGAGGCTGCCTCTTCTACTGTAATGACTCTTGCTGACATTGATATGTTCTTTGGTCTCCTTGTTCTGGTTGATATTTGGCGGCAGGTACATACGCAGGATCATGTCACTGAGTTGGGCGGAACATGGGATGTGATAAGGGGATGGGATCGAGATAGGAAGCCAGGAGATAAACCATGTGCTGAGATACTTGCCTTGCCTGGTCGTATTACTACATACATGCATACACTTTTTCCTCCTAAGAAGGTAAGCTGGGATAGATTGACTGTCTGTCAACAGAAGAAGGACAAGAGTGTATCTGATTTCTTTACTAGGTTTGAAGATACGTTTTTGGATTACAGTGGACATGATATGTCCACGGAAGGGGGAGTTTGTTTGTTTGTTGACAGATTTGTCACTAACCTCCTTCCTGAAATAATATCTCGTTTGCAGGCGTCTGAAAGCACTTGGTCTACATATACTCCCTCTGTTATTTTAAATATGGCCCAATATTATGAGCACCGAGATAAGGAGGAAAACGATAAAAATGATAAAAAGCATAAGGATTTAAAGATGAAGGTGTTGTTGCAGCAGGCATACAGGGGTAATACCAGAGGACGGGGAGGTGCTTTACGGCAACTCCCACATACTAGGCAGCCTTCAATGACACCTTTGGGTCAGAATCAGTGTGCCTATTGTAAGGAAGAGGACAAGGTTCTGGTGGTAGGGGCTGTGGGAGTTATAGACCCCAGAATAATGCGGATCCTGTGGGCCGTTCTGATAATAATAATTTTGACGACCCAAGAGACGGACAGTACTACAATGATGATTATGATTTTGATGATGTGACAGGTATGTCTTACAGTTAGGACAGCCAGAGACAGGGTGAGGGACCAGTTCAGATACCTGTAGATCAGCGTGGTCCTTATGTCACAGCGGATTTGCAAGGCTCGACTAAGAAATTTCTGGTGGACACAGGTGCGACAAAAAGTTCTTTTTCTCAACATATGGTCCCCGGGGCGGCCCTGTCTGGCCAAAATAATGTTTCAGTAGCAGTCACGGCTCTTGGAGGGAGTGCTGCGGGGCGGTGGGGTGGGGGAGGGGCAGGGTGGGGGGTAGTAAACTCCGGCATACGGCCGAACGGAGTTAAGTACATAACTCAATAAATAAAACGAATTACATTGCTTGCGCTGCAACGCCAAATGGTGATGCAGCGCACGCAATGTAATTCATTTTATTTATTTATTTATGTACTTAACTCCGTTCAGCCGTATGCCGGAGTTTACTACCCCCCACCCTGCCCCTCCCCCGCCCCGCCCCACCGCCCCGCAGAACTCCCTCGAGGAGCCGCGACTGTTCAGTAGGTTTTTCAGGTGTACCGGTTGTCAGCCCCATTTCACGACCCCTTGCACTTTTGACAAGGCATGGACAACGCAACAACTGCATGGTCAGTGGTTTAACTCATACTAAGATTTTGACATTCAATTGTTCTAGGATGTTGGCAACATTATGGACGTTTTCCATGATGATCTTTGTAACTCTTAAATGTTTATAAATACTTCAAATGCAGTGCAGATGGAGGTCTACACCCTAGAAAGAAAACCCATGTGCAGTGATGCACACACAGTGTGCAGCTAGACCAATCCACTTACAGCCTTGGTGAAAATGTATACAAAATCAAAGAGGTTTGAGAATATGTTTGTGACCTACCTAGGCTCGTACACTAGGGCCTAAAAACCTCCCGGACATTAGCAGAAAATTTGGACAAAAAGTGAAAATGTAGAAAATTCTTACTAGGCCTCCACCAACCCAGATTAAACTAAATTACTGTGCCTTTACAGAACAGCATACCCACTGGTCCCTTGCCACATGAACCTGCCGGCCCTGCATTCATGTAGTTCATTTCCAAGCACTTTTAGCAAGAAACATAAAAAATACATCTATCGATGCTGCCTCCTATGCCTTCCTCTGTTATCAAGGAGAAATATCTTTCACAGACAATCCCTTACTCGATTCTTCCAAACAATGCATGGCAAGGTATGTGTGATATTTTTCTTGCAGTATACAAAGCCAAAATGACAAGGCTTTCAACAAACACAAGGTAGTTTGGAAGACAGGAAGAGGAAGTTGGTGTGGTATGTAGAGTTCATACTACTCTCTATGACACTGACACAGTAATAATAAAAGAAGTACTGCTTTGGCATGTTGTATTTCCCCAAACGGAGTGCTTCAGGCTACATCTCCACATTACAATTATTTTTTCTAAATAATACAGTCACATACGTCCGTCCAGGTTCTGTAAATAAAGTAGTGAAAATTGCTTGCGAAGCGCAGTTGCCAAATATCCGGTTCCACACTTCCCAAAAGACTTTCCCGACATTCAAACCAATTATCACGTTAGAGAAACCTATGTGGTTGGCATCACAATGTAGATGTAAGGAAAGCACGAAATTATGTGAGCCATGGATAGTCCAATAATTATGATCTGAATAAGTGTATGTTTGTTTAAAAAAAACAACACAAAGGACTAATATACATTGCTGATGATTCTGTCTGTGTGCAATAGACAAGTATGCAAATAGCAATGAGCCAGTGCCAGCTAGTTTGATTGCAATTTCGACAGCAGCTGCTCTCCTAATCTAAACCTGTGTTTATATCCTGGAATCCCTTTCTCTTAAGGTTTCAGCATCACAAACTCTGTTCCATATGGTTTGTGTGTAGGCACATGTAAAGTGCCATATTTGTGTGCACAATTTCCTGAAATTCCTTGCAAATTTCTTAAGATTTCATGAAATTATGTTTTCAGTGCAAAATGTGGTTTAGCGGTATGTGCATGACTTGTTTATGTCAGCACGCACCTCACATTATGCTGTGCATGATACGAGCAGTAGAAGGGTTTGAGCATTTTGTTGTGAATCAGTCTATTCAGGAGAAACTTTACATGAAATTGCATTATGCAAAATTTCAGGTAGCTTCGTGAATTTTGCCTAACGTGGGATTTCATTGGTGTAGTTCATATTTTGTAGAGGCCTTTTTGTGAGGATGAACCTTCAAGATCTTACTTAGGGTCTTGAGTTTTACATTTCCACTTGGGTGGAGATGTGGTCTAACTCCCAGAACTGCTTGTTGGCTTTGGAACTGGGACATCATGGTGGAGTCCTGGCACTGGCTCAACATCCTGGGCAAATCAATTCATCTCGCAGTGCCCAAAAAAAAACCTGACGTTGCGTAATGTAATCTGGGGCTCATGTAAAGCATTCTGGGCCATATTATCAAGAACGGGTGATAACATATCGCCGCTTTAGTGGCAGGAAACTGCCGCTAAAGCGGCGATAAGGGGCTTGATAATCTGCCCTATAGAATTCCAATAGAAGCCCAGGTTTGATGTACTTCACACCATAACCTGGGCTTCTATTGGATTTCTATAGGGCATATTATCAAGCCCCTTATCGCCGCTTTAGCGGCTGTTTCCTGCCGCTAAAGTGGCGATAATGTTATCGCCCATTCTTGATAATATGGCCCTATGTGTCCAAGCCTGTGCTATATAAAACTGCAAAAAAACGTTTTCTCTATCTCACATGAACTGATTACGGCGTAGAGAACTAACACTGCTCTGCTTTGTGGATTGGATAAATGTTGGTAACAGTGAAGTTATTGACAGTTGATCAGTAGGCACTTTGCTGCCTATAGTGTGAGAGAGTTGAAGGGCCATTTCAAGCTACATAGGTATAAGAAAGAAAAAATGAACGTCTTTCCATTTGAGAATTTGTTAATATCATTAAAATGATGTAAATCTATTGGCTTGTAATAATGCTATATTAGGTATTCTGAGATGTGCCCCTTCGAGCTGGTTCAGTTCTAATTATTGTCATTTTTGCACTCAGGACCCTGGATGAGTCTGCTACTGACAGACGAGTTGTAGAGATAATGTTCCATAGTGGCATACATGCTATGTGAAAAATGAGGATTTATTTATTATTTAAGTATTTGAAAGTTTTATATAGCGCAAACAAGACCTTCATGTATATCAGAGCACTTAACACATGTTAAAGAACAGAGACATATAAAATCAATAAAATAATAGTAGAGAAACAGTACATAATATGGCAGATCCCAAAGAGGGTGAGATCGTCTCAATGATAGGACAGATCAAAATAGTACAATAACAAGCGAGCCGTAATCATGAGCGAAGATGACCAGTCCATGTAAGCTCAGAGAGAAGAGTTCCAAGGAACTATGGAAGAAATGTGTTCATGAGTAGTAGTTTAACTTCTTTCTTGAAATATGCCATTGAGGGATTCAGTCTGGTTTCAGGGGGGATGGATTTCCAAATTCTCTGGACGATGCCAGAGAAGGCTCTCTTGTAGGTTTTCTTTTTAGAGAATCTCTGATGTTTCAGCAGTAAAGAGCTGGAGCTTCTAGAAGATCTGGAGCACCCAAAGAGTTAAAGCTTATGAGCCAGACAACTTGGGGTGTTAAAGTGTCGGGCTTATGGGTCACACATGCAATTTTCAGCTGCATTCTTGCTTCGTTGGGGAGCCAGATGAGGGATTTCAAAGCAGGGGTGAAACGGTTTTTGAATGAGTGGTTTGCACTTAGGCTCTCTGGGCTCTCAAAAAGGATGAACCTAATAGAACCACATTTTCAAATTTTTTAAATGTTGGGTCAATTAGATAGTTTAAATAATGGTTGGGCCTCATTTTAGATTCCAATTGTAATAGACCTGTTGCCATGCATTTGGTTTCCCTGTCAAGTATAGCTGCACAATCATTTGGAGCTGATGAATGTTCTTCCTCCTTATGCCTCTTTCGTTCTGCAAGAGTTTATTCACTGCATGGTCTTATGAATTATTTTGTACAGTAAGTTTCACCCTGCTATGACACTGATTTTTATTCACCATTTCAAACAGATAAATATCCACTTCTCTTCATTTTGGTTGCTCTTAAATTTTGACATTGCATTCATTTTACTGATATTATCAATTCACATTTTCTCTAGTGCACATATTTAATAGTCTCTGTTTTTTAACCCCAGTAACAGTTTACAAATAATTAATGGCCTTGTTCATATTTAGATAGTGATGGAAATTGGAGGAAACAGTATAACCATTACTGTTGTCAATAGAGAACCATCAAGCGGAGTGATGTGCACCATATTATCTTTATGTCAAAGGCAATTCCATCAGAGGTTCTCTACTGAAGACAGCTATTGAAATGGAGGATTTACTGCTTCCACAAAACAGACAGATTTGTATTACCTCTTAAATATAACAAATGGATAAGACTTTGTGAAGTATAACTTTAAAGCACCTATATGCACCATGTATCGTAGATCATAGACTTACAATGAAAACAATATAATCGTGTATATTACAGGGCTATGGGTGCTGATGGTAATACCTCTTTAAATCAAAGTATGCTAATAAAGAGAGAAATACTAAGTAGGTCTTTAATTGAATATGCTTAAAGACATATATTTCTTACTAGGTGATCACAAGGTTCAGCTAAATTATTTCCATAACAGAAACCATGAAAGTGATTTTCTATTGCCTTTAGACAAATGTATGCAATATCCTTGCTGCAGTTTCAACACCACTTGTTTATTGAGCAATCTCTAATATATGGTTTAATTCATATTTCCATTATTTATTTATGCTATACAAATTAACTCTCACATTAGTGTTTAACAAACTACTTGAAGAAATCCTGCTATGTGATATAATAAAGAACCTATTGTTTTTCTATCTTAAAATCAGGCATCATTTTGATTGTGCATGAACTTTGCTGATTCTACGAACTTTTGCATTTCAATAACTGGTCGACTGTCTAGTAAAATCAGTTCAAAGATTATTCAATACATGCACAAAGGATAGTGTAATGGTTTACATGGTATTGTTGTAATGAAGGGAGTGATGTAATGTGAGGTCATAGCAGTGCATGGAGAGGCGAAGTTATTGTTAGCTCAATGTACTGTACCTGGTGATGCCATATGAGATGTCATCAGTGATGTCACTGACCATGTCATGAGGGATGTAATATGTGAGGTCATAAGCAGTGCATCGTGGGGGGCGCAAGTTACAGTTAGCTCAGGTAACTATAACTGCTGAATTTCTCTGGTTTTGTACGAGTGAAATGTCAGCCTAACTATATCTTCCCTGTAAACGTTGGTGTTTTCAGTGAATTTCAATGTTTTTTTAATTCTATTTCATAACTATAATGGCCCTGTAACCTTTGTTTTTTCCAGTGACTTTGTAAGGTTTTTTAAATGCTAATTCCTTACTACAACGTCCCTGTAAAATTTGTTTTTTAGTGAATTTCAAAGGTTTTTTAAATTCTATTTCTTAATTGTAACGTCCATTTGTTTTTAAGTGAGCCTCTAAGATTTTCATATTTTTCATTCCTTAATTGTATATTGTATATTATATTTATATTATATACCACTCATTTTTTGATTTGGTATGTGTTTATCAGAAAGTACATTAATAAGAATTTTTTGATTCAGCACTACATTGTCGCATTTACTGTGGAGAATCTGTGATCAGCAAATGTATTTGACATACTGAAAAATACACTTAAAAACATTTTTTTTAAATAGTTTGCCTAAATATTTATTAAAATATTCTTTTAACTTTTCTTTCTATGATCAATTTAGGAGAAATCCACCTGTACAAAAAATTGTTATATTCGCGACTACCGCAGTTGTTGCGGTGACGTTGGTAGTAGCGAAGTTTAAAACATATATATAGACACATTCTACAGTATATTTAACAGTAGAGTTTTGTTAGTGTACTTTTCAAACTCATATTTTAGTAGTGAGTTGCCAGAAAACTTGTCTTCAAAGACTGTTTTCTGTATTCACGGTGATGCCGGACATCGCAACAACGTCAATAGTTGCGGACATCGCGTGTTTTTCAGAAACTCTAAAACACATATATACAGATATTTTAATTGATGTTTGACACTGGTTGTTTAATGATGTGCTGTTTAAAATTGTCTGTCTATAATCATTTTTTAATACTTCACTTTTACTTTACGTTTCCCGTGTTCCCGGCAACAACGGAAGTCGCGATTATGTCATTCATCGTGATACCACGTGTTTTACAGAAACTCTAAAACACATATATACACCTATTATAATTGATATTTTACAAACGTTGTTTACTTCTCTCTTGTTTAAAAGTGCCTGCCTATAGTAAATTTTTAACAAAATAATTTTTATTTAGTTCCCGTTTTTGCGAAAACAGCAGAAGCTGTGATGACGTTGGTAATCGCAGATACCACGTGTTTTTCAACAACTCTGAAACATATATATGGAGATATTGTGAACAAGTTTCAGTATAGCTGTTCACTATTATAGAATTGAAAGTTCTGAGTTTGTTCCCATTTTTAAAGAAAACTACTTTAAACTTGTATTTTGAACCTCCGCTTTCGTGAGGTAACCGCGGATATGTGGGTGACTGCGTTTATGTCGGTCACCACGATTATCGAATGACTGGGGATGCAAGAAATGTCATTGGATAATATACTTTTCAGCAAAATGAGTAGGAAGTACACACCCACTCCTCCTTCTTGAATCTTCTTTTCTAGAACTTTATTGTGAGCAGGTGGTTGATTTAACCTGGAGAATTTTTGGGGGCTTTTTTTGGTACCAAAAATGGCAACAGAGCAAGGAGATGGGTATCAGCTACAACAACAGCAGGAGCAGGATGTGGAGGAGGTCGACACAGAAGATATTGATGTTGAGGGGCCTCCCCAGAAGTACAGCGTGTGGCTTGGGAATTTTTTTAAATCCCATCTGGGGAATCAAAAGCTGCTGCAAACCTAGTGCAATGCAAAATATGTGACAAGACCCTCTCTAGAGGAACGAACAAAAAATATATTAATGTGGGACGACTCCATGTTATATCATCTTAAAACCTATCATAGAAAACATCTCCAACTGGCGATCGTGCAGAGGGAAGCTGGAGGACCATCTCCATCAGTGGCAGCAGCAACAATTGCCAGTCAGAAAGTACCTTCAGAGATGCAGACTACTACAACAGATATGGCTCCAGAGTTGTCAAGAATGGCCACGTATAGCATGGACTGTAGTGTTGTTATAAGTGCTGGTTAGCAGTGTGTTACAGCTATTTGCAATGTTGCAAAAAATCATACATGTTAATTGTTTCCCCTTTTATATTTTTTTAATTCCTCCTGTCCCAGTTGCCATTTTTGTTACCATAAAAATGAACAAACGTTTTTCACAACTTTGCAAAACCACTAAAAAATAATAATTTTAAAACAAACAAAAGGGTTCCTGTTGGAACCGCCATTTACAGTTTAAAAAAGATAAAGAATGCATGTATGCTGAAATGAGTGTATGACTGGTGTATGGATGATTGAATGAGTGCCTGACTGGTGCATGGATGTTACAATGAGTGCAGGAGTGGTGCCTGGGTGAATCTATGAGTGCATGGGTAGTGCCTATGTGATTGCATGAATGCATAGGAAGTGCCTGGATATTTAGATGAGTGCAAGTACAGTGCTTGGATGAATGCATGGCTGCATGGGTGGTGCAGTGCCTAAATGACTGTATGAGTGTATGGGTTGTGCCTAGGTGATTGTATACGTGAACGAGTAGTGCCTGGGTGATTGGATAAGTGCAGAGGTAGTGCCTGAGTGATTGAATGAGTGCACGGGTAGTGTCTGGATAACTGGATGTGTGTATGGGTAGTGTCAGGGTGATTTGATTACTGCAAGGGTAGTGCCTGGGGGATTGGATCTGTGTATGTGTAGTGCCTGGTTGATTACATGAGTGTATGGACAGTGCTTGGGTGAATCAATGAGTGCATGGGTAATGGCTGGGTGAATGGCTGAGTGCATGGGTAGTGTCTGGGTGATTCCATGATTGCATGGGTAGTGGGTGGGTGAATGCATGAGTGCATGGGTAGTGCCTGGTTGATTGGATGAATGTATGGGTAGTGCCTGGGTGGTTACATGAGTGCAGGGGTAGTGCCAGGGTGAATGGATGAGTGCATGTGTAGTGCCTGGGTGACTGGATGAATGTATGGGTAATGGCTGGATGATTGTATGAGTGCATGGGTAGTGCCTGGGAGATTGCATGACTGCAATGGCAATACCTTAGTGATTGTATGAGTGCAAAGTGCCTACATGATTGCATGAGTGCAAGTGCAGTGCTTGTATCATTGGATGAGTGCAAGTGCAGTACCTTGGTGAATGAATGAGTGCAAGTGCAGTGCCTGGGAAAATTGATAAGTGCAAGTGCAGTGCCTGGATCATTGGATAAGTGGAAGTGCAGTGCCTGGGTGATTGCAAGACTTCACGGGTAATGCCTGAGTGATTGTATGAGTCCAAGTGCAGTGCCTGGATTATTGCATTAGAGCAAGTGCAGTGCCTGAATGAATGGATAAGTGCAAGTGCAGTACCTGGGTGAATGAATGATTGCAAGTGCAGTGCCTGGGTGAATAAATGAGTACAAGTCCAGTGCCTGGGTGATTCCGTGATTGCATGGGTAGTGCCTGAGTGATTGTACGAGTGCAAGTATACAGCCTGGATGATTGCATGAGTGCAAGTGCGGTGCCTGGATAATTGGATGAGTGCAAGTGCATTGCCTGGATGAACAGATGAGTGCAAGTGTAGTGCCTTAGTGAACAGATGAGTGCAACTGTAGTGCCTGAGTGAATGCAAGTGCAGTGCCTGGGTAAATGTATGAGTTCAAGTGTAGCGCCAGAGTGATTGCATGACGGTATGGGTAGTGCATTCATGACTGGATGAGGTCATGTACAATGCCTGGATGATTGCATGACTACATGGGTAGTGCCTGAGTGAATAGATGAGTGCAAGTGCAGTTCCTGGGTGAATTGATACATGCAAGTACAGTGCCTGGGTGAAAGAATGAGTGCAAGTGCAGATCCTGGGTGAATAATGAGTACAAATGCCAGTCAGTCAGTCAGTCAGAAAATGTTATTGCGGTCTTTCACGACCATAAAAGTATACAAAAGCAAAATACAATCCATTGAAAGAATAAGAAGGTAAAATTACAACCAGCCCTGGAATTCAATACTGACACAAGTCCAAATCCAATAAGCTCAATAAAGTGCATGTGCAAAAAGTATACTGTGCAGAGGACAATAACTAATAAATACAACACTATGTAGAAAATTCCAATAAGATCAGTACAAGTGCAATTAATTAATTATAGGCAACATTAAGAAATAGTCATACATTCATAGTACGATTGAAATTGCATCATATTCTACAATATAAAAGAATTGATATATTTAAAAGAGAATAAAAACTAATTTTATCTAGGGATTAAAACAATAAAAGAGAAATAGGGCCATAGGGAGGTTAAAAATAATATGCCGCTTTACGGCTGGGCTGACAATTTTACAAAGGTCCAGCGCCTGCACCACATTGAAATCAAAAATCGTGAAACGGCAAAAACAATGGGCTTACAAGTGTCAGACTTCAGGACTCTGAACGCCTCAGCACAGTGAACAAATCCTAGGTTCCTACAAATTTGGAGAAGCCATCGCTTCCTTGCTCGTTTATAGGCAGGGCAAAAGAAAAAGACATGAAGCTCCGACTCTTCCTCCCAATTACAAGCTGGGCACTCGCGCTTAGCAAGATTTGACCATTTACATGTAAAGACACGAAGCAGCAGGGTGCCTAGTGGAAACTGGACATAAAGTTTCCTTGCAAGAAATGGCTGGATGTCATCCAAAAAGGGTTCTGTTCTATAGTCATCTTTCAAGAGCAAGAATTGGAGCGTCAACTGACCTGTAGACGAACAACCATGTATAGCGGCTAGCTTGCTCAATCAATAGGCTTTTACCACTTCTATTCGTGAAGTTACAGAACATGCTTCCTCTGGGTTGCTCCACAGTGTTGGTTTTCCCAGCCTATTGCATTCTTCCTTTATATGTGCAAACTAGTGAATTTTTGCAGCTTCAGGGAGACTCGATATCTCTTTTAATTCTGCTCTATAAGTCGCCAGTTCCGGGGTCACCCATAATCTGCACCAATAAGTTAGAGGTCTAAGGCCCAGCTCCTCCCCAATAGGTCTAATTCCTAGGTCCAACCGCAAGGGAATGAGAGGGGTACTAGAGGGGAGGCCCAAGATCTACCTCATAAAATTATTTTCTACTTTGCTGACTACTCCAGAATAGGAATGCCCCCAAAGTTCCGCCCCATACATTGCTGCAGCCCTAGCCCGCACCTTATAGATCTCTACTATAGGCCCAGCAGGTTTGGAGGATGAGTTTCTCAATAATTTTGCAATTTCTCCAGTGGTCTGGGCTAGCCAGAGCTTGGCTTTGGCTATTTGTGGGCCACACTCCATGTGTTCTGTCAGAGTTACCCCTAAGTAGTCGAACACCGACACCCTTTCCAGCATGATGCCCTCCAGGCTGGGGTTGGGATGAGTTGTCTTAGTGGGATTAAAGACCATAAACTTTGTCTTCAGGGCGTTAATCTCTAACCCCCTGTTGCTGCAGAAAGTAGCAAAACTGTCCAGAACCCTCTGTATGCCCATCGGGGATTTTGACAGTAGAAGGGTGTCATCTGCAAACATCATTGCAGGCACCCTGGTACCTGCAAGTTTTGGGGCATCATTGTCCTTAACCTCCGTGAGTTGGGAAACCAATTCATTAACAAAGAGGCAAAACAGGGTAGGGGCAAACACGCATCCCTGCCTTACTCCACTGTCAACAGGAAATCGGGGGGTAAGGTCACCTCCTTTCCCACACCTACCCTGCGCAAAATTCCCCTCATGCAATCTCATAAGTATGTTCAGGAGGTAGGGGGGAATCCCCATGTTTCTGAGCACCCCCCACAGCTTTGTTCTCGGCACCAAGTCAAAAGCCGTCTTCAGGTCCACGAAGATCAAATAGAGGCTGCTACCCTCCATTCTCACTGTTTTCCAAAACAATAGTTGGTCAACAGTGGAGATGTTCTTCCTGAATCCGGCTTGGTAGGGGCTTAGAATGTCATGGTCTTTTATCCACCCCTGCAGGCGGTCTAGGACTACCCGTGCAAAAAGGTTTTGCGAGACGTCGATCAGACTGATCAGTCTGTAATTTGCTGGCAGAAGTGGCGAACCTTTTTTGAAAACTGGAACTATTTCTGTCCCTGCCCACGTTTTGGAGATTGGCATACCCTTCATAACGGCGTTGAATAAAACCCACAGATAAGGTCCCCAGATTTCCGGTTCATCCCGGTAGAGATCCCCAGGGATCTTATCCAGTCCAGGTGCTCTGCAGAAGGAAAGTTTGTTAATTGCATTTACAACTTCAGGGAGGGTGAATTCAGAGGCTTCTTCATGGACAGCACTATCCCCTGCCGTAATTGTATTGTCATAGAGGACAGGGTCTTTCTTTGTAGCATATAAGGCCTGAAAGTGTACTTCCCATGCTTCTGCTGATATATTGGGTTCTAGTGCTGACTTACCCTCACTGCTTCCTGAAATAACTATGCACCAGAACTCTTTCAAATCTTTATTGGCCAGAGCAGTTTTCAGAGCGTCCCATCTGTCCAATTCCCACACCTCCTTTGCTGTTTTAGTGGTCTCTTTATACAGCACCCTCATTTGTTTTGTTAGTGGCTTGTCCTTAGCTTTAATGGCCTCCAGTAGAGCCCGCTTTGCCTCCCGGCAACTATCATCAAACCAAGAGCGGATGGCCCTTTTTTTCACCTTGGCGTGTGTTTTCGGATGGAATACATCAACCAACCTAGAGACCAGACCAGAATGTAGGACTCCAACTTTCTCAATGGGAACTATATTGGCCGCCACTGCAACCACTTCTCCCAATTCTACTAGTACCGGAACAACTGCTGCATAGAGTGCAGACAGCTTTTCTGGAGACTGCTGGATTGCCCCCAATTTAATTCTTCTTCTATTATTGGAAAGAATGAAACTATTATCTACAAGGGTACTAGTAGCCGGAACGGTTCCTAGTTCTGGCAAGTTCAGTGTTAGAAATAAAGCGTTATGATCACTGTCATGCCTTGGGAGAACTACAAAGTCAAGAACTCTATGCCACAGCCTAGTCTCAACTAAGATATAATCCAAGAGAGATGCTTGTCCTATTTTATTGAATGTTGATTCCCAGGAGTATCCGAAGGTGTACGGCCATTACATGCTCTCAGGGAGTGCATTAATGTAAGTGCATTAATCTGGATTGCCAGCGGGGACCAAGCTTTGATTGCTGGTATATGCGGTTCTGGAATTAACCATTGAACATCCTCCTCAGTGGGAATTGTACCATACATATCTGGTAGGGGCTAAAATTGACAATTAAAATCTCCCCCCACTATCAGCCCTGTATTAGGGGGGAAAGTGGGAATAAAAGAATTCAATTGCTCAAAGGTCAGGGATTCCTTACTCATGTTCACAGGGCGAGAATAAATGTTAACAAGGGCCAATTCCAGCTTAGAAGAAAAACTAAGTGCAACGCATAAAATATCGCTGGACTTAGAGTCTAACTGCTTGGCTGTACAGCCCAAGTGCGAGCCAACCCAAATGCATAAGCCCCCGACGGTCTGCTCCTACCACCCGACGTTGCTGGAATAGTAAATGACGCAAACCCCATCCTAAGAGATTCTTCCCGCGCCCATGTTTCCTGGAACAGGCAGATGTCAAAATGGTCCACGAAAACCCCCCAATCAGAGCAAGACAGTTTGTTTCTGAGGCCGGCAACATTCCAGGATAGGATCTTTAAGCTCCTACCCTGGTTCTGTATGACAGTAGAAATCTCAGGAGCATAGATATCAAGGGCTTGGGTGACCCCTGGAAGGGCAAGAGGGAGGGTGTCAAGTGAGCAAGCAAGTTGTTTTGTCACCATAGCATTGGGTTTTGAAATTTTAGCAGATAGTGAAGCTTGCTGATCGGCCGACTCTACCCCTGTCCTAATTGTGTCGCCGTCTACCAGCTGAATTGATGTGTCAGGGACCAGTGAATTTGTCCCTAACGCAGTACCAGTAGGCCAACTTAATTGGGCATGCCCAAGCTCCCCAGGTTCTACATGGGTCCCTGCAGCTCTCTTCCCTGGTTTCTCTGCACGTCAAACCACTTTCTCAAGGGCCTCGTATCTATTCCTTACAGGTACTTTATAAAGTAGGGGTCTGAAGGTGGGATGTCTATGGCCATTGTTCTGGTGGTTCAATGGCTATCTATCAGGGTCTGAAGAGGTGCTAGGATTAGCTGGTGTGGGGTGGCGGGGATAGAAATGATCTAATGATAGTGCTTGAATCTCCGTGTGACGCTCTGGGGAGTTATAGTTCTGGCTTAATATCCAACATACGGTCTGGGTTTTTTTTAAATTTATGACTACACAGTCTCCTTGCTTTGTCTTTAGACTATTTCCCACCCAGCCCACTCTGCGAACCATTATGACTTCTCCTGCCATATCATAGGGAAACTGTCTGTACTTTGCCTTCCAAAACAGGCATTTGTTCCTAAGTTCCAGATACGACTCCCGCTGGCCTCTTCTAAGTGCAGGAACCCCTGTTAAGGTAACCACATAAGGGGATGATGCTGGAGGCAAATTTATAGTGGGCTGAGTTATTGATTCTAAGCTACCCGTTGTTCTTTCACCCTCCCCGATCCATTCCCTACTCTCAGTGGGCCCTGTTTGAATGATACTATTTTTACCTAGGCTCTGTCCAGTGGATGGTGTTTTCTCGTTCCTAGCCTCACAATCAGAGTCCCTGTGCGCAGTCAAGCCAGCAACTTGATCATTATTACTGGCAAGGTTGTTTGGCCATCTATGGCCACATACACTAGTGAGATCTTGACTCCTTTGGGTCCCTAGCTTGTCTACGGTAGTTGGGCCTAAAATATCTACCTGGCAACTGAAATCAAAGCTCCTCAGCGTAGGATGAGTTGGATTATTCCCCCTGTGTGCTTGCCTCTGTTCCCCCAGTGCTTCAAATTTGTGCATGCAATCTAGTAGGGGAGTAACTTCATCCTTCACAATTTCTCTGAAATGAGCCAAAAGGTCAGTAATCATATTTTGCGCCCAAGATGGATAGGATGAGTCTGTTTGTACATTAACAGGACAGACTCTAGAGGCTTTGGATATATCTGGGGATTGCGCGCTAGTTATTATGCCCCCTTTAGCTTTCTTACTCTTGGGTGCCCCCCCACTTGCTTGCTTACACTTCCCATTCTTCCGCAGGGTAACAGTAGGGCCCCCCTATGAGTATCTAGTACAGGTGTGGTTTCCTGGCTTGAGGAAGGGGGGGCGCAGCAACCCGGGGTGAAGAAGAGGGGGCAGGGTTTTTAGAGGTAGATGTTTCTGCCAACATAAGGCAGAGATCAGGGGTTAAAGACAGGCGCCTTTCAGTCTGTTCTATTTCTGATGTAACGGCCCCTATTGCCCTCTGTAGCATTCTATCAATTGAGGTGGGAGGTAACAAGGAGGAGGGTTTTTTTGGTGGGCAGGTCTGTTTGGCAGCAGAAGTGCGTTTCCCCATTGCGAGACTGGGATGTTCCAATGAAATAACCCCCTAACCGGCATCCATGGTTCGGGAGCTCAAACCTGAAGATATCCTCAGTCTAAGGGGCAGGTGCTGAATACACTTCCTAGGCAGATATATAAGAACCAAACTAAACATACATGGAATAATACAGTACAAAGTTTCACAAGGGCCGTGAAATCAGCCCTTCCAAATGGCTGTGAACTGTGGGGTGAGAAACTTTCCCTGCAAAAAATGGAACACTCAGTAAGTCCTTAATGCATAAATTTGTCCTGGACAGTTTCCATAGCAGGGTCGGCAAGAAACAGAAGTCACAACATGCAGGTAGTAATTGAGGGAGGCTGGCATCAAAGTCTTACCCTAGATGATCCATACGAACACGAGACCAAGGGGGGTGGCCCTGCCCTGTCTCTTACTGGCGATGACAGGCAAGGACGGGCCTGGGTGCCGCACGCGCGCGTCCCGCGCTGCGGGGTGAGAAGCAGCGCTTTAAGCACAATGGTGACACCTCCCCCTCGTAAGCGGCGGCGGCGGGAAAGCGGGTAAAAGGCCAGGTGCACCCTGGGACTTGTGGTCCCACCAGGGTGAAATGCGGGAAACTAGTGATGTGGCAGCTGGATGGAGATACTCCCTGGGACTGCGGTCCCACCAGGGAAAAGTCAAAGAGCAGAAAAAAAGTGCCCCCAAGTCCGGCCAGACAAAGATTCCTGCAGCAAATCACCCGCAGCAGCGTCCCATGCCACGGGGTGCGAGGCAGCGCTTTAAGCGCAATGGTGGTGCTTCCCCCTCATGAGCGGCGGCGGAGGGAAAGCAGGTAAAAGGCCAGGTGCACCCTGGGACTTGTGGTCCCACCAGGGTGAAATGCGGGAAACTAGTGATGCGGCAGCTGGATGGAGATACTCCCTGGGACTGCGGTCCCAACGGGGAAAAGTCAAAGAGCAGAAAAAAAGTTCCCCCAAGTCCGGCCAGATGAAGATTCCAGCAGCAAATCACCCGCAGCAGCGTGCATGGGTAGTGTCTGGGTGATTCCATGATTGCATGGGTAGTGGGTGGGTGAATGCATGAGTGCATGGGTAGTGAATAGTTGATTGGATGAATGTATGGGTAGTGCCTGGGTGGTTACATGAGTGCAGGGGTAGTGCCAGGGTGAATGGATGAGTGCATGTGTAGTCCCTGGGTGACTGGATGAATGTATGGGTAATGGCTGGATGATTGTATGAGTGCATGGGTAGTGCCTGGGAGTTTGCATGACTGCATGGGCAATACCTTAGTGATTGTATGAGTGCAAAGTGCCTACATGATTGCATGAGTGCAAGTGCAGTGCTTGGATCATTGGATAAGTGCAAGTGCAGTACCTGGGTGAATACATGATTGCAAGTGCAGTGCCTGGGTGAATAAATGAGTACAAGTCCAGTGCCTGGGTGATTCCGTGATTGCATGTGTAGTGCCTGAGTGATTGTACGAGTGCAAGTGTACAGCCTGGATGATTGCATGAGTGCAAGTGCGGTGCCTGGATAATTGGATGAGTGCAAGTGCAGTGCCTGGATGAACAGATGAGTGCAAGTGTAGTGCCTTAGTGAACAGATGAGTGCAACTGTAGTGCCTGATTGAATGCAAGTGCAGTGCCTGGGTAAATGTATGAGTTCAAGTGTAGCGCCAGAGTGATTGCATGACTGTATGGGTAGTGCATTCATGACTGGATGAGGTCATGTACAATGCCTGGATGATTGCATGACTACATAGGTAGTGCCTGAGTGAATAGATGAGTGCAAGTGCAGTTCCTGGGTGAATTGATACATGCAAGTACAGTGCCTGGGTGAATGAATGAGTGCAAGTGCAGAGCCTGGGTGAATAATGCATACAAATGCAGTGTCTGGGTGATTGCATGACTGTATGGGTAATGCCCGAGTGATTGTATGAGTAGAAGTGCACTGTCTGGTTGATTTCATTAGTGAGTGTTCAGTGCCTGGATGAATAGATAAGTGCAACTGGAGTGTCTGGGTGAATGGAGTAGTGCAAGTGCAGTGCCTGGATGAATGAAAGAGAGCAAGTGTAGTGCCTATGTGATTTCATAACTGTTTTACTAGTGCCTGAGTGAAGACATGACTCCATGGGTACCACCTGTGTGATTGGATGAGTGCCTGAGTAGTGGCTGGAAGATTGGATGAATGAAAGTGCACTACCTGAGTGACTGGATGACTGCCTAGGTAGTGGCTAGGTGATTGGATGAGTGGAACTATAGTGCCTGGGAGATGGGATGATTATATGAGTAGTTTTTCGATGAATCATTCACTAGATCAGTCATTTGTTACACATAATATATCCCGATCTCCAACCACTATAAAAAATATAAACAGAATTTTTTTAATTAGAATTTCATTTTGAATACAAGGCAACTAAAACAACACACAATATTTTTTCTCCAAAACTTTAATTCAACATTCACTATATTTTTCTTTTACTGTTTTCAGCTTTCATACTTCTTCACTTTCAACATAGCTCTGTGTGAAGCATCATCATCAACCAATGGGGAAAAAAACAATCAATAGATTGTAAAAAACAAACAAATGTGCACAGTATATCATTACAAATATGTCATACTGTGCACTCCGCTCACTACAAGCTTTTTAATAGTGGCTTGCAGATATGTTACTACCTTACTGAAAGCAACTATATGTTTAAACTGTTGCTGATATATTTATATCTGGTACAAAATGTCCAACAATTATAAAGCAGTCTTCATTTTTTAATATCCTTTTGTAAACATCACCCCTGTTAGGCCAAATGATGTCTAAAATGTTATTGGTCCATGTACAAAAAACATAACACACAGTATCACATACAAGTTGCTGTAGCAGAAACAAAAGCGGGCATTTTTTTAGTGTTAAAGAGACTTCTTAGATGCAACTTAAGGCTACTAGTATTATAGTAACTTAATTGTGTTTTTATCTGTAGTAACAGAATGTAGTCCTCAAATGTTTTATAAATTCCTTTCCCACAGTTATAGAGTCTTTCATATCCAGCAGCTTACTGTAGACAATACCCCTAATAAGCTGAATAATGTCTCAGAAACACAATACCACCATTTCTTATCCAAAATTCTCCTTATAACATCGCTTCTAGAAATATCAGATATGAGTTTAGTAACTTTTTAGGTAATCTGGATTTGAATATCATTTGTATGTCATTGCACTCTGTCTATCCTGTTTGACATCTTAAATATATTGCGTAGTGTTCAGAGGTTATATTAACTCCTTCATAAAATATGATTGCTATAGTTGTGAAAGTTGTTTTTGAAATGGAAATTTGTCCAACTACAAAGTTTGTAATTTCAGTTCCTAATTTAATATCATTCACTTTGCATCATTGCAGCATGACTTTGACATATTTTACATACCTTTGTTGAAACAACTTTGACCTAACTTCTGATCTGCTTTTTGGATAGGTCATATCTTGATGGGAGTTTGCAGTAACATTTTCAAATGGCACAGCTTTACAATCTGGTAATGTCAAGTAGAGGAATCGTTCTGAATTGTTTTCAGTGCTAGATGTAAATTCACAATCTTCACAGTTATGGTTCCATTTATACGTTAAACCAAATAATTCATTGATATTGATATCTTCTTCCTCTAATAGTCCTAGCATTACCATTAAAATATCTTCAGCATCCTACTGAAGATTTTGAGAAAACACTATGTATCCAGTACAGTCATCTGTAAGTTTTCTTATTCCAGTATCAGAATGTATAATACTTCTATCACGTCTTAATTCTACCTTTTCTTTATTAGAATTTGTAAAATGTTTCAAATGGTATAGTCCATTTAACACTACATTTGCATAACAGTACACTCCCAATGTATTATCAAAGTGATAGCCTTCTATGTCCTCTTTGGACACATTATCAGCTTTTAAAACACAGGATACTGGCCTAAATGAGGAGCATATTGAGCTATTAACTGATTATACTCCCTTACACAGCTCACATCAGCACTTACTTACTTCTAAATAAAATCAATCAGAAATAAACCAGACAATGTTCTAATTTATGACAAAGCTACATATGACATTCCTTCTTTGAATACACTACTACCAATTTTAACAAGAGCTATATCTAAACTTAAACCTTGTGATTTGTGGATAGATACTGCATGCGCTAAACACACTGGGAACTGTTTTCACTGCACATCAAAGTCCTTCTTGAGTAGGAAACATACAACACATCTACCAATCTGCTTCACTTAACCAACATCATCAGATTTTATGGCTAAGTATTTCACGTCATTTCTGTTTGGATAATCAATACATTTCATAACTGTACCCATTTCACCATTCACTATCCCTTCTTCAACATTTAAATTTTGACGTAAGATTACATGACAATTTTTACAGATTCATAACTGTTTCTAATCCTGCAGTTTTTCACACAGACTTTTCTAAACTATCCAATTTTGATTGCAGTTTTTCTGTTAGTTGCACTGTAACTCCTTGATGTTCTTTTTTAACATTTCCTCTAATTTCGATTATCTCTTGTTCTTCCAGTTGCAATAATTGTGCATTGAATTTACTACACTCCTCAAGAGTTGTCATTTAACAAACAATAGACTTCTCTTCCTTAATAAAATTATGCATTACTTCTACAGCTGAAATATTAGTTGGAAACAGATTTTTGATGAGACAGGTTTGCAATGTTCTCGTTCCTTCTTTTGTGAGAACTCCCACTCTAATGTCCTTTAGTATATCTCCATCTTGCATATCTGATGCTTGGCGCATACTTCTGATTAACTCTTTGTGTTCAATGTTTTCCCAAATGTTTACATCTCCAATGTTCCTAGTGAATTCCAAGTTTCATTATGTAGTAGTGCCTTGAACACAGGTTGTCCTTTTGACTGGAGTTAGTTGTTGTAGGTCTCCTAAGACTATTAAGTGTTTTCCTCCAAAAAGCATATCATAGTCAGTTTTTAATATTTGATGCATTCTTAAATGTATAAAAGCTAGCATTAGGTTAGATACCATGCTGACTTCATCAATAATTAGAAGCTTTTATATCTCTAATACTCTTCCCACTTCATGACAAGCATTACCAGATAATTTGTTGGATTCTAATTTGTTATTGTGTTCAACAGGCAGCATTAATAATTGATGAATGGTAGCTCCTTTAATATTATGTGCAGCTAACCCTATTGGTGCTGTAACTGCACATTACAAATTGGAATCTGTTATCTTCTGTAGATAACTTGTCAGTACTTTAATCAAGAAGCGTTGTCCAGTTCCAGTTTTACCACGTATGTACAATAGAACTGGTTTATATGTAGAACAAGCACACTCTTTTTTCTCATACAGTATTCCATGTTCTATTTTACCTTTTTCTTCATCAAAAATGTATTTCTGATCTGTATTCAGTTGCTGTATTAGTTGATCTACATCCAGAGTATCCTGTTGTGCTTGCTGCACTGAATTCTCCAATTCATTCATGGCTATTGCTGCTTCATTTTGAATGATTGGCTGTCCAAGAGGATCCTGACTTCCAAGTGCTGAACTTTGACTGCTCTGAGAACTCTTTCTTGCTATCTCAACAGCAATTGTTTCTTCTTGTTCAATTTCATCTCTCAACATTTGAAGATACACTGGAAACACAGAGCACTCAAAGCTGTCTTTCACAGTGTTGAATGAGTCTTCATAATAGTCAAATTCTCCAAGTAGCTAGTTTTCAGTTTCTCCATGGCTTGAACAACTGTGACAAGGCTAAATAGAAAAACTCTTTTTTATCTGGAGTGTGGCAACTTATCTTTTGATGGTTGATTAAACTTGCTGTCTGACCAAGCATCCTTCACATCCATCAACAGCAAATTTTCCTTCTTCTATGTTTTTACTGACATTAGTTCTGTATGTATAATGTTGAATTATTTCATACAGACACATCCTTTCTATATGAGGACTCCTTCTTTGATAGTATGTATCCAGCATGTTAGTCTTCAGAATATCTGTATTGTGTGGCTCAAATTTTGCAAGATATTGGATTTCAGGAAATGACTTCAGTACTCTGTTACGAGTACTAGCAAACCCTAAACTCACCCATAGAACTCCTCAATATTTAGAAAACAAGCTAGCTGAGCTTAACCGACATGCACATTCATAAGATCTGATCTCTCTGTGAGAAAGTATTTTCAAACTAAAACTGTACAATTTCTTCGTAATACTCTTTTCTGCTGAAATCTCCTCCCATATCTCCTTCAACACAGTTTTCTCTGACTTTGTTATGTAAATGATGACGTATCGAACAACAGCCATTGAGTTATCTGCAACAAACTGTAGATCCATATTCACATTTCACATCTTAAAAATCACAGGATTGTAGTCATTGATGTATTTTGAGGCTTCTGTTTTTCTGAGGTTGTATGTGTTCTTTGGAAATTTCCATGTGAAAGTCTGTCTGATGGCAGACAAAAAGCTATTAACTCTTTTTTTTGAGATCACAGGTCATGAAAATCCAGAATGACATCTTGTATAAAATTTTCCTTTAGATCTATATTTTCTATGACAGCATTTTCCACACCTATAGTTTTGGAATCGTAGAACTTAGGAGGATGTTTACAAGGAAGTGGCGGAGAGAGGCGTTAGCCATCATGGCTTAACGCCTCTCTCCTCCACTTCTAAAACGAAAGGTTGCACCATATTCACAACAATATGGTGCAGCCTTGTATTTCCCCCTCCGATGGCGCTACACTTAGCAGTGTAGTGCCAATGCAGGCACCCCTGCACCATAGTACAAGCGTGTCTGCGTGCAGGGGAGGATTATTTATGTGTATGAAGGTATCCCTTCCTGCACATAAACAATCCTGAAATGCCATTTTGTCACTTTCATGGGTGCTGCTTAATGCAGCACACATGAAAGTCACAAAATGGCATTTTTGTTTTAAGATTGTTTATGTACAGGAAGGGGGACCTCGGGGAGAGGAGTTGGCCTAACGGCTAGGGCGGTCGACCTCGAATCTGGGCAACTGCGTTCGAGTCTCGGCAATGACGCTGAACATCCTGTGATTCTGGGCAAATCACTTAATCTCCCCGTGCCTAACAAAAATGAATGTGTCCTCATGTAATGCAACTTGTGCTATGTAAAGCACTCTGATACCCGATTCGGGTCAAGTTCGCGCTATATAAAACTCTGTAAAATAAAAATAAAAATATACGTTATTTTGTACCAGATATAAAGTTGCATTTTTAACTTTGCTAACATCTACTAACAATTGCCATATTTTTTTACTCTTGGTCAGGACACCATTTACTATAATTGCAAGAACCTCTTCCAAATTTCTCTGTACCCCTATATCTTCAAAATTTCCCTTAAAATCTAATGACACGTATACAGATCAACCTTTGAGACCTTTCTGTAGCTTAGTTGGAGGTAATTTCCTTGTCATTGGCTCCATATGAACGATTTGGAACAGGTATACCATTTTTCATCTCATAGCATCGTCCAGATTCATCAATTGCATGCACTAATGTGTTGTCTCGGAAATAGCCTTCTTCAATAAAGAAAGGCTCAGTACTTGAAGTATGTATCCATTCACCACTAAAAACTTTGCAAAAATTACTTCTATTAACAAGTCTTTTCTTTTGGCTCTGTCTACTCACAGACAACACTATTTTGTCTTGTGTCTTCATTCGGTTTAAATCCAGGATAGATCAAACACCTTATCAACTACACCTTCAACATATTCCTTTTGTCTGATTGCTTGTGTTCTTCTTTTATACTTCTTCATAGATGCTAGCAAGTTGGAAATTAGTCTAGTATGGAACATTCTACCTTTGATTTCCTTGAACTGCCTCTGCCTTCCGCTCTCCTTTGTCCAATAACTTGTTAATTTTTTTATCAGAGACTTTTTGTGCTTTGATACTCGGTGTTATAGTTTTGTTTTTCTTTACTTCTTTTTGCACTTTTTCCAGTTGTGCACAACCAGTTTTAAGAAATATCTTGGTCCTCTTCCAGCAAGCCTTTTCCCTTCGACCATCTTTTCTGAATTTTGCCCCTTTTGTTTCTTAGTTCTAAGGAGATGCTCTATTTGCTTTCTGCTTCTTTCTTCTCTGAAATTTTGTTGACATGATAATTCTGTGTAGATAACTAGATATTGATGTCTGAAAACAAAAGCAAAAAAGTACATTTATCACTTAATTATAAAGTGTCACATTGCATATTTTAACTATTTAAACATTTAGGGGCCGATTCCGATCTCGGCCGGTAGTGCTCCGAATCGGATTCGGATTTACCAGATCCGATTCGGAGCCCTGTTTCCCGACCGAATCGTACGCGGGTCCGGCCGAGCGAGTACGATGCAAGCACCCGCGAAATCGCCGACCGACTCGTACGCGGCTTCAACACGCTCCGACCGACTCGCATGGACACGACTCGCACTGCGCTATGGAGACGTTTCCCGGCCGGGTAAGTACGATGCGTGCCGCGAGCAGTCTGACCGACTCGCGCCATCTGGCTCAAAAAAGCTGTCGGAGCCGGACTTTGGGGGTCCGCGTCGGACCCCCCTGTATGCGTAGGCGCGCGAGTCGCACACAGGGGGGACCCATGGGTCCCCCCTACCTGTGCATGTACGCCGCGATGCACATGGATGCGTACCCGCTGTAGGGGGCGCCCTTGTTCGCCTCGCACCCATTGAGTCAATGGGAGCCCGCGTACGCGTCGTACGACCGGCTCCCATTGACTTCAATGGGAGTCCGACCGAATCGAGTCCGATAGTATGCGAATGCATCGTACTCGTCCGGTCAGACTGCTAGGGTCCGATTCGGTCGGAATTCTCTCCGGGTCCGGCTCGGTCGGAGAGATTTCTGGCCGGAATCGGAATCGGCCCCTTAGATTACATGAGGATATATAGCTTAGGACATCTTTAGACTACATGTGCTCACTTTTAAGTAGGTAGCACCCATCCTATTAACTACCAAAAGCCTACCTTACTGCTGAGTTATATGTATGGGGGAGGGAACAGTTGCTCATACAGCTACACACACTTACTCACTCATAGAGTTACTCACACACCCTCTAACTCACCCATACACCTACTTACACAGACATTAACTTAAAGGAGCATACCCTATTGAGTAACTACAGCCGACCTCAGGGGACAGTCATATGGTGTAGAAGAGTATCTTAAAACCTCACAAGGGCTTTACATGTTAAACTTGAGTGTGTCAGTTTTTTCACTTATATGTGAATAACTGTGTGAGTCCCTATCAGAAGCTGATGTTCCATGAGTATGTACGTTTGTTAATAAATGGTTGTCTGTCTTTGTGATATCTACTGTCCTCTAAATGAGTCTGTAAAATATTGGGCTATTTAAGTGTATAAGAAACTGCCTTCATTACCACAACATACATATCAGTTGTGCCTGTCTGTGTGAGTGAATCTTTGCAAGCTACTTTAACTATCTCACTAGGTGTTTCAGTGTCTGTCTGCTTTTATATTTGGGTATGTAGGATTTAAATCTGGGTGTAGGCTATATGTATAATTGGGCACATAGGTTTCTATGAGTGCATATAGCTCACTGAAACATCACTTTAAGCGAATAGCTCCCTTTGCTATGGCCTCGATACAGCCTTCCTCAGTGTTCACTTAAATGTGGTATAAGAACAGTCTTCACCTTGTGTATCATTTTTAAGTGATAAGACAGCTCTACCAGAAAAACTACATACCAAAACTCAAGTATACCAGGCGTGAAACATAATGCAAGCGCTACTTGTCTGCATGGTAAACCGGAAGTGTCAGTTGTTTAGCAGATATCTGAATGAGTGTTACAGTTCCTATCTGGGACCGTGATTCCATGTGTATGTAAATCTATTACTAAATCACTGCCTCTCTTTAAGTTATATGTGTTTATTTAAATGTGTCTGGAAGGGCCTGCACAGATTGCCTACTGGGTGTACTAGTGAATATTGAATTATTCAAGTGTGTAACAAACTGCCTTCATTACCCCAAAATACATATCAGTTGTGCCTGTCTGTGTGAGTAAATCTTTGCGTGCTTCTCTATCTATCTCACTAGTTGTTTCAATGTCTGTCTGTTTTCCTACTTAGCTATCTTGGATGTAAGTTTGGGTGTAGGCTGGATGTGGTATTGGGCACATAGGTTTCTATGAATGCATATAGCTCACTGAAACATCAAAGTGCATCTTTTCATTCTTAAGCGACTAGCTCCCTGCGCTACAGCCTAGCTACAACCTATCTCAGTCTTCACTTAAATGTGGTACAACAACAGTATTCACCTTATGTAGCATTTTTAAGTGATAAGTCAGCTCTACCAGAAAAATGGCATGCCCAATCTCAAGCATACTAGCTGTGAGACATAATGCAAGGGCTATTTCTTGGCATAGTAAACTTGAAAGTGTCAGTTGTTTAGCAGACATCTCAATGAGTGTTTCACTTCCTATCTTGGGCTGTGTATGTGAATGTATTACTAAATCACTGCCTCTCTTTATGTGATATGTGATTGTCTAAACGTATCTGTAAGGGCCTGCATAGATTGCCTCTTGGGTATACTAGTGAATATTGGGTTATTTAAGTGTGTAACAAACTGCCTTAATTTCCACAAGATACATATTAGTTGTGCCTGTCTGTGTGAGTGAATCTTTGCATGCTTCTCTACCTCACTAGGTGTTTCAGTATCTGTCTACTTTTCTACTTGGGTACCTCATATTTAAGTCTGGATGCATAATTGGGCACATACATTTCTATGAGTGCATATAGCTCACTGAAACATCAAAGTGCATCTTTTTCTCTTTAAGTGAATAGCTCCCTGCACTATGGCTAGCTAGAGCCTACCTCAGTGTACACTTAAATGTGGTACAACAACAGTCTTAACCTTGTTTAGCACTTTTAAGTGATAAGGCAGCTCTACCAGAAAAAACTACATGCCAAAGCTCATGTTTAACAGCCGTGAGACATAATGCAAAGGCTATTTTTCTGCATAGTAAACTTGAAAGTGAAGTTGTTTAGCAGACATCTCAATGAGTGTTTCAGTTCCTATCTGGGGCTGTGATTCCATGTGTATGTACATGTTTTACTAATTCACTGCCTCTCTTTATGTGATATGTGATTGCCTGATATTATCTGTAACAGCCTGAAAAAATTGTACTAGTGAATATTGGGTTATTTCAGTGTGTAAGAAACTACCTTCAAAACTAAAAGATACATATCAGTTGTGCCTATATGTATGAGTCAATCTTTGCATGCTTCTCTAACCACCTCAATAGGTGTTTCAGTGTCTATCTGCTTTTGCACTTAGATATTTCAGATTTAAGTCTGGGTATAGACTTGGTGGTGTATAATTGGACACATAGGTTTTTATGAGTGCATATAGCTCACTGAAACATCAAAATGCATCTTTTACTTTTTAAGCCAATAGCTCCTTACACTACGACCTAGCTACAGCCTACCTTAGTGTTCACTTATATCTGGTAGAACAACAGTTTACGCCTTGAGTAGCATTTTTAAGTCATAATATACCTCTACCAGTAAAACTACCTGCCCAAGCTCAAGTATACCATGCCTGAAACATACTGCAAAGACTACTGGTCTGCATGGTAAACTTGAAAGTGTCAGTTGTTTAGTAGGTATCTGAATGGGTTTTTCAGTTCTTATCTAGGGCTGTGATTCCATATGTATGTAAATCTTTTACTAAATCACAGCCTCTCATTAAGTGATATGTGATTGTCTAAATGTGTCTTTAAGGGCCTGCATAGATTGCCTCCTGGATGTACTAGTTAATATTGGGTTATTTAAGTGTGTAAGTAACTGCCTTCATTCCAACAAAATACATATCAGTATGCCTGTCTGTGTGAGTGAATCTTTACATGCTTTTCTAACCACCTCACTAGGTGTTTCAGTGTCTGCCTGCTTTTCTACTTAGGTATGTTCGATTTAACTCTGGGTGTAGGCTGGATGTATCATTGGGCACATAGGTTTCTATAAGTTCATATAGCTCACTGAAACATCAAAGTGCAACTTTTACTTTTTAAGCAAACAGCTCCCTCCACTATGGCCTAGCTACAGCCTACTTCACTGTTCAGTTATATATGGTTTAAGAACACTGTATACCTTGTGTATCAGTTTTAAGTGATAAGACAGCCCTACTAATAAACCTCCATGCACAGATCAATTCAGATTCATAATTCATATAGTGCTATAGTGCATAAACTCCCCTTTCAAAACTGAGTGTTGTATTCATCCTTTATAATAGAACAAATAAGACTACAGCTGCCAGAATGCAAATAAAAACATTAGTCAGAAGCAGAACATCATATATAAACATATAAACTTTTGACATAATATACTACAAGATAACATATAGGTTTAACCATTAGTGTGCGTTTTTTTCTTGTAGCCCTTCCAGAATGCAGTAAAGCAATACAAGGGCATGATTGGCCTCAAAGGAAACACATTCTAAACTAACGCGACAGACATCTAAACAGCACCTGAGACAAACTATGCCTTACTTACCTATTAATAATATGTAAAAACACTTACAATTTGATTTATATATCACCCTTTCTTTTTAAAAATAAATATATATATATATATTTCAAAATCATGTTATTACAATATGACATAATTATGTACCTAATACATAATTTTTTTTACTTACACATTTTTTTGTTAACATACCAGAAGTTTGAGTTTGTTAATTTAATTGCTTTCTTTTCTCGTATTAGGTAGATGCAATATACCCAGGGTTTGTAAAAACTTAGCACAAGAATGGCACACCACTCTCATACAAAGCAATCATAAATGGCAACCTTCTAAACTTTGCATTGCCTGATACTGCAAAAGTCAACATATAAAAACATTGTTTTCATAATTCAGTCTTGTAACTGCATCTCTGAATGGTTACTGTCTATTAACCATTTCACTCCTGTTTAGAGGGAGCCCAAAATGCATGCCTTTGTGTCAATAATCATGACATAATTGCTATGAACTCGTGAAAAAAAACGGTAGCCGGAAAACCTACTTCCCTTAATATTTTTATATTTTTAGCACTATACTGAACTTTCTTGGAACATCCTCACTAGGGAATCTTACCTACCTTATAAAACAATGAACCTAAACTGCTCCAATTTATAAAAATGAATATCTGTTTCTTTAACACCTTTCCCCAATACACCCTCTGCAGATGTTCCATAGAAACCCACTGGAGCCAGTAGGTCAAACGTTTACAACACATTCTAGAAGGGCCATACTAATTATAAAATGAACACTCCACTTAGTCCGATACAGCAGGATTCCTGAGAGCCCCATCCCCTTTCTCCACCACTCAAACACAACTACTAGTTAAAAAAGCATGGAAATTTACTTAAAAGCACTAAAGGTTAAAGGTACATTATAGTTAGGAAAATGAATTTGAAAAATGTTTGAAATTCACCTAAAAATCCAAAGGCTACAGGGACATTAAGTTAGGAAAAAGATTAAAAAAACCTAAGAAATTCACTAAAAAAAACAAAGGTTACAGGGACGTTATAGTTAGGCTCAGATTTCACTCATAGAAAACCAGTGAAATTAAGCAGTTATAATTAGCTGAAATAACTCTAAGTTATGCACCTGCAATGCACTTCTTATTACCTCACATATTACATCACTCATGACATGATCAGTGTATTCACTGATGACATCTCAAATGACATCACTGATCACATTATCCACAGAACCACTCACATACCTACTCACACCCCATATAACCTCACGTGCCCCTACTCACACACCTGCACAGCAACTAACATACCCATTCTCAGACCTATACCAGTACTCACACACCCACTCGCTCCTCCATAGAGCCACTCACACACTCAAACAGACACTCACACAACCATTCACTCACCTATACAGCCAATTATATAACCAGCCACTCATACAACCACCACTCACCCATACAGCCAGTCACATAACCACACACTCAATCATACAGCTATTCACACACCCACTTATTTCTCTACAAAGACACTCACACACCCACTCACTCACCCAACCTGCCTCTCAACACAGGCACTCACTCACCCATACAAGCACTCACTCACACACCCACACAACCACTTACATACCCTTTCACACATCTATACAAGCCCTCACACATCCATGAACTCACCCATACAGCCATTAGCACAGACAATCACTCTCTAATACAGCCACTCACCCACCAACTTACTTAACCAAACACCCACTAAAACAGCTGCTCACTCACCCATACAGCCACTTACACACCCGGTTACTCACTCATACAGCCATCCAGTCACCCACTCACTCATCCAGTCACTACACACCTACTTACCCACCCATAGAGCTAGTCGTACCTCCACTCACCTACCCATACAACCACTGACACACCCACTCACTCACCAATACAGCCACTCACACAGCATCTCACTCACCCACACAGCTACTCACACACCCACTTATACACCCATACAGCCACTCATACACCCATACACAAAAGGATACATACAGTCACACAGCCACTCACATCATATATATTAGAAGAAGTATCACTCATTGGTAGTACACTTAGTATACTACTTTAACTTTTGGTGTACCTTTGTATATATGTTTAACAATCATAAACTCTTACAAAATACTTACACTCACTGGATGTGATTTGAGATGTCATCAGTGATGTCATCAGTGAGGTCATTGACCATGTCATGGGTTATGTAATAAGTGAGGTCATAAGCAGTGCATTGCGGGGGCGTAAGATATAGTTAGTTCAGCTAAATAGACGAAAGGTTACAGGGATGTTATAGTTAAGCTCACATTTCACTTGTGCAAAGCCTGAGAAATTCAGCAGTTATAGTTAGCTAACTATAACTTACGCTCCTGCAGTCTTGATGTGGTCAGTGACATCACTGATGACATCTCAAATGACATCACAGATGACCTTACTGATGACATCTCAAATGACATCACTGATGATATCATCCAGTGATTGTGGGTGTTTTCTAAACGTTACTGAGTGTTAAATATTTATACTAAGGTAAGTGGTTGTGGGAGTGCCCATGTGGGTGAGTGAGTGGGTGTGTAAATTGTATATAGAAGAGTGTGAGGGTATGTGAGAGACTGTATGCATGAGTAAGTGGCTGTGTAAGTGTGTGTAATGGTGAATGAAAGGGTGAATTAGTGGCTGTATGGGTGAGTGTGCAGGTGTGTCAGTGGCTGTGAAAGGGGAATGAGAGGGTGCATGAGTGGCTGAATGGGAGACTGAGCAGGTATATAAGTGTCTGTATGGGTGAGAGACAGGGTACATGAGTAACTGTCTGGGTAAATGAGTGGGTGTGTAAATGGGTGTATGAGTGAGTGAGTGGGTATGTGAGTGGCTGTATGGGTGAGTGAATGGGTACATGAGTGGCTGTATGGGTAAGTAAGTGAGTGTGAGAGAGGTTGTATAGGAGAGTATGTGCTTGTCTCAGTGATTTTATAGGTGATTGAGTACATGTGTTAGTATATGTATGCGTAAGTGAGTGGGCATGTGAGTAACTGAAAGGATGAGTGAGTGGCTATGTGACTGACTGTATGGGTGAGTGAGTAGGTCTATGAGTAGCTGTATGGGTGACTAATTCAGTGTGGGAGTGGTTGTATGGGTGTATAAGTGGTGTGTAAGTGTTTATATGCCTGTATGACTGGATGTGTGAGTGGCTGCATTGGTCAGTGAGTAGGTGCATGAGTGGCTGTATATGTGAGTTAGTGGTTACATTAGTGGCTGTATGGGTGAGTTGATTTGTGAGTAGCTCTATGGTTCAGTGAGTAGCAGTGTAAGTGTTTGTATTGGTCTTTGAATGGGAATATCAGTGGTTGTATGGGAGTGGGTTTATGAGATGTATTGGGTACGTAGGTGTGTAAGTTGGTCTGTGGATTAACGTTATTGTTAGGAAATAGAATTAAAAACCTTGGAAATTCCCTGAAAAAAACAAGGGTTACAGGGACGTTATAATTCATCACTGATGACATCATCCACAGAGTAACATGAGTAACTGTCTGGGTAAATGAATGGGTGTGTAAGTGGGTGTATGAGTGAGTGAGTGGGTATGTGAGTGGCTGTATGGGTGAGTAACAATACCGTTAGTCATAGTTAAAAAAAAGTAGAAATTCACTGAAAAAAGTTAAAAACAAAGGTTAATGTGATAGTGCAGCTACGTATTGTGATATATAAAAAGCATTCACCAATTATTCTTTACTTGGATAATTATAACTTGAGCATCTGCCATGCAACGGGTATGACCTCACATATTACATCACTCAGGGCATATTAAATGACAACATTGCAGTTTACCCCACGCCCTACAGGGCTTTTGTACTGTCCAAGATTTTGGCTGAAGTGGAGGATGCTGAGCATGTGAACTGATTATTTCTCAAATGTTTAAAAATGAAGACTTGAGCTTCTGATGACAGTGTAGAGATGGATGAATGAGGAAGAACTGATAAGAATTCATTGCTTAAAATCTCAGCTGGAAAATAGGTGTATAAAATCAGAAATAGTTTATACAGTCGGCAGAGCGATAAAGGTCACTGGAGTGTGCTGTAAAAACTACCAGCTCCTTTTCTGCAATGTGTGATTTTCTAATGAATGCAAGTCTTGTAAATACGGAATGCTTTCTAATACTGATTAAATCACATCTTGACCCCCCCTCTTGACCTATGGTGAGGCAAATTAATTTGCAGCAGTAGTAAACAGATTTCCTGGAAAAATAAATATATATACCATAGCTGTGTGTGCCCAAAACACCTTTTCAATTTGCTCTTCTAATATAAAATTAAAATTAAAATAAGCACAGTAAATCTGGCAAAAGAATGCAATTAAAGCAACAATATACTTTTAAAACAATCAAAATGTGCCATATAGGACTGTTTCTTGCTCAGTCTCTTGAGTCTTGGGCCTGCAGAGATTCAGGCACAGGTCAATTGTTAATGAATTCTGTAACTTGGCCACACATCCCTCTGTTGAGCCTTTACCTTGTGGCGTCAAAACAATGAACACATTTCCCAGTGTGTTTCATAGAGTGAAAGTTAACAAGTATTTACACAGTTTATCAGTGTATGTCACTCTGAAGGACACTAGCTCTCTAAACACTAGTTGATCAAAAGTGAAAAATATAGGGGCATATTATCTAAAAAGTGCGCTAAACATCTCAAAGCAAAGCGTGTTTAACGAGCACTTTTTTATCACCGGCTATCATCTGAATAATTTGCCATGCTAACGCTGTATTAGCGACATTTAGCGCTATGACGATAATTATTCCAGCCATAGCGGTGTTTTCATGGAAAACGGCAATAACCTTGCTGATACGACCCTGTGGTCGTATCAGCATAATCCACCCCCCCATGTTAGATATGGCTAACACCTGCTAATTGCAGGTGTTAAATAAATGGCGATGACCCCGGTTAGCGCGACTTTTCACGTCGCTAACTGGGGCCATGGCCACCTTGCTAATAGGCGATAGGCCTGTTAGCGGGTGTTTCCCAGGTTTGTTCGTCGGGAATGCCCACTTTGCATGTCATTAGCGATAAATATCGCTGACATGCAAAGCGGTAAAAACACGGGCGCTAATGCCCGAAAACTGTCTCTAACTGCTGTTAGAGACAGTTTGCTGATAGGGCGATAAGAATCTCGCCGCTTTAGCGGCAAAAAGTGCCGCTAAAGCGGCGATAGTGCCCTTGCTAATATGCCCCATAAACATTTAATAAGTTGGCTGAAGTTTACTCATCTTCACAAGATGTGCTTCAGCTGAATTTGGAACTTGCATGTATAATGATGATTTCTGTTTCTCTGATATGCTGTGAAGAGACACAATAGAGCAGGAGAGTGTGACAGCAACCATTCGCAAGTCACCCAGGTAAGAGGTGTCAGGAAACACCACGAAGAGCTACAGTGGACAATGCAGAGGGCGGTGTTGGGGGGAAGACCAAGGAGCAGTGAGTTTCAACAGGAGAGTGAGGCACAGCTCAGACTAGGCAGCATATAGTGCCTTGAAGTGATTTGTGAAGAGTAGGTGAGGGGTTAGCAAGGCTCTTGGGCTTTGTGGACAGTAACTGTGGTCAGAAGGCAGAGGATCCAGATAGGGAACAAGAAGCGCCTCAGACTGCAGGTTGGGTGGAGTGCGAATCCTTTACAGAATTTAGATCCACCCTATCACAAGCGGCTGGTGTCCCAAACACAGATTTTGAGAGTGTGCATACACAGGACCCAATTTTAGAGGACTAAAAAGCAGCCAACAAAATTTCTTGAAGCTTTCTTTGCACAAGCATCCAAGCCTATATTCCTGTCCCTGCATAGAATTCTTTTTGGTCAATGGGAGAACATGTAATGCTTCCCCCTGCAAGAGCAATTGTTTTATCTTCCTTCCACTACCTACCTAGCCCCCATTCACCTCTTCCAAGTACCTGCCCCCCAGATGACAGTTACCACCTGCTCAGAGCAGGTGGCACATGTGAGCCCATTCAAAACCATGTATGCACAGACATTCCCTATTCCTGGGAATTAACTCGTACTTGCATGGTACTGGCAGAGTGTTATCTCAGTGTTAACAGATGATAAAGTAAATTTTTTATGCAGAGTTTGCACCATGCTAGTTCCGTGCTAACACCAAAGTTATGATATTAAATTCATGAATTTGAATTCAACTCAGCTTTCATATTTCCAAGGTCAATTATTTCCAGTGCATAGTAATGGCAAATCTAGTGTAGAGCCATGTAACACGATACACTGGGACATGCCAAAATTAAATAATACTTAATATTGCATACAGAGCGGTCCTACAACAGGACCCCTAGCTGAAAATCCTGGTCCAAGTTTTGGTGTCATGAAAGGATACCAGGTATGGGGATGTGGTTTTTCATATCGTTTACAAAAGGATGACAGATATAGGTTGTGATTTTTGTTGACGATGGCATGATGTTAGGTATGTGGCTGTGATGCTTAGGGCCTACTTATGAGTCTGGGGGTGCGGTGGTGGCAGTCCAGCCACTGTCGCACCTGCCCAATTACAACTTTGGTGGTCGGATTGACATTTCACCGCCGCAACCACCGTTCCCTGGTGGTGGCGCGGTGGTCAGGGGTCAGCAATATGCTGTGGCACCGCCATGCATATTAAGAGTTTCAGGACTGGCAGTGGTATCATGGAGGTTTTACTCCATGAAATGGCTGGTGGTCCTGAAACAAAGGGGGCCCCCTGTTGCCCATGTGCATTGGGATGCATGCGGGGGGGCACAACATGTGCCCCCCTGTGTGCACACATCCCAGTTCCTGCACGGCATGGACTTTATACTCCATGCCATGCAGGAACTGTTTTTGGCATTCCTATTGCAATGTTCATTTTCAGAGACACCGCCCTGGGACTGCCAAAAAAAGGTGCACAGCTTTGGCGGTGTGGGAGCTGGCCTCCCGCACCACCAAACTTGTAATCAGGCCCTTAGTGTCTTTGACAAGGCATCATTATCAAATATTCTGATATAAAATGAAGTGGTTGCTCCATATCCGAACTCTTATCTAATATTTTCTTTAGTTTTACCTAAATCTGATACAATCATATATTTTTTTCAGCATGGGTGTATTTTACTTTCCATGCCAAAAATCTTAGTATGGCTTTCCAGAGCTTAAGTCAGACTAGAAAAACATTTGCTTACTATTAGAATGTAGCCCTTTGGCAGCCATCCTTGTTTCTTCTAGCGTTGTCTGATGCTTGTGGTTCAGCCATAATGCTTATTTTGGGATACTATGGGGCCGATTCCGATCTCGGTCGGAGGCGCACCCAATACCATTCGGTCGGGAAAAAAGCCATGCGAAAGCCTGTTTCCCGACCGATCCGTACAGCACACCGAACGAGTAAGTACGATGCGCACAACAGCAAAGAATCCGGCCGAGCCGTACTCACCCAAACCAGGTCCTGTTCTCCGACCGAGGCGAATCCGGAAACACCGAATCGAGTCGCACGGAAGGAAAAATGCAGCCCCTTCCGGCCGGACAAGTACGATGTGCTTTCCGTACGCGCCGAACCCGTCGCTACGCACAGCACGTCAAAGCATCCGGGAGAGGCGCACATAAGCTCCGATTCGCGCCACAACACGATCCACGGCTCCGAGACGAAAACGGCAGCGACGAGGACGACGCGAAGCGACGAGGACGAGGCGAAGCGACGAGGACGAGGCGAAGCGACGAGGACGAGGCGAAGCGACGAGGACGACGCGAAGCAACGAGAAGGACGAACGACACGAACCAACCATGATTCCCTTCGTCCCGATCATACCAATATTCTACATATACTACCGGAACAGGCACGGACGCGTACGGCGCAGAAGGTAAGCCAGACACCAACCACAAAACACATACAACACGTACACGACACATCACACACACACAGAGGGATGCAGAATATACTTACACCAGCAACAGCAGCACCATAGGGGCGGGATGCCCATCACCAATGCCACATATGCACACAGGGGCCTGAATGCGCACCACCACCCCTACCCAGGGGGGCAGGATGCCTACCACCACTACCACCCTTACCCAGGGGGCTGGATGCCTACCACTACTACCACCCTTACCCAGGGGGGCTGGATGCCTACCACTACTACCACCCTTACCCAGGGGGCTGGATGCCTACCACTACTACCACCCTCACCCAGGGTGGGCTGGATGCCTACCACTACTACCACCCTCACCCAGGGGGGCAGGATGCCTACCACTACTACCACCCTTAGCCAGGGGGCAGGATGCCTACCACTACTACCACACTCACCCAGGGGGCAGGATGCCTACCACTACTACCACCCTCACCCAGGGTGGGCTGGATGCCTACCACTAGTACCACCCTCACCCAGGGGGCAGGATGCCTACCACTACTACCACCCTCACCCAGGGGGGCAGGATGCCTACCACTACTACCACCCTTAGCCAGGGGGCAGGATGCCTACCACTACTACCACCCTCACCCAGGGGGCAGGATGCCTACCACTACTACCACCCTTAGCCAGGGGGGCAGGATGCCTACCACTACTACCACCCTCACCCAGGGGGCAGGATGCCTACCACTACTACCACCCTCACCCAGGGGGGCAGGATGCCTACCACTACTACCACCCTCAGCCAGGGGGCAGGATGCCTACCACTACTACCACCCTCACCCAGGGGGCAGGATGCCTACCACTACTACCACCCTCACCCAGGGGGCAGGATGCCTACCACTACTACCACCCTCAGCCAGGGGGCAGGATGCCTACCACTACTACCACCCTCACCCAGGGGGGCAGGATGCCTACCACTACCACCACCCTTAGCCAGGGGGCTGGATGCCTCACCACTACTACCACCCTTAGCCAGGGGGCAGGATGCCTACCACTACTACCACCCTTAGCCAGGGGGCAGGATGCCTACCACTACTACCACCCTCACCCAGGGGGGCAGGATGCCTACCACTACTACCACCCTTAGCCAGGGGGGCAGGATGCCTACCACTACTACCACCCTTAGCCAGGGGGCAGGATGCCTACCACTACTACCACCCTTAGCCAGGGGGGCAGGATGCCCACCACTACTACCACCCTCACCCAGGGGGGCAGGATGCCTACCACTACTACCACCCTTAGCCAGGGGGGCAGGATGCCTACCACTACTACCACCCTCACCCAGGGGGCAGGATGCCTACCACTACCACCACCCTTAGCCAGGGGGGCTGGATGCCTACCACTACTACCACCCTTAGCCAGGGGGGCAGGATGCCTACCACTACTACCACCCTCACCCAGGGGGCAGAATGCCTACCACTACCACCACCCTTAGCCAGGGGGCTGGATGCCTACCACTACTACCACCCTCACCCAGGGTGGGCTGGATGCCTACCACTACTACCACCCTCACCCAGGGGGGCAGGATGCCTACCACTACTACCACCCTCACCCAGGGGGGCAGGATGCCTACCACTACTACCACCCTCACCCAGGGGGGGCAGGATGCCTACCACCACTACCACCCCACCCATAGGATGGACAATGCATGACACAACCAGCACACCACAACCTAGGGAATGCAAGAAGAAGACATCCCCCCAACACCATGACAAGCGTGTGTAGTCTGTGTCAAATGCCTACAACACCGAACATGACTTCGAACATACAATGTGACCCCCTAGCACATGTGCCACACAAATATGTGTGTGGCACACATAACGCAAGCAGGCCATGACCATTGTGGCAATGGGGTCCAAACCCCCATCATCACAGTGACCAAAAGGCAAGTGTGGGGTCCATAGCTGCAGCACATTTTGAACATTGTGGCAATGGGGTCCAAACCCCCATCATCACAGTGACCAAAAGGTAAGTGTGGGGTCCATAGCTGCAGCACATTTTGAACATTGTGGCAATGGGGTCCAAACACCCATCATCACAGTGACCAAAAGGTAAGTGTGGGGTCCATAGCTGCAGCACATTTTGAACATTGTGGCAATGGGGTCCAAACCCCCATCATCACAGTGACCAAAAGGCAAGTGTGGGGTCCATAGCTGCAGCACATTTTGAACATTGTGGCAATGGGGTCCAAACCCCCATCATCACAGTGACCAAAAGGCAAGTGTGGGGCCCATAGCTGCAGCACATTTTGAACATTGTGGCAATGGGGTCCAAACCCCCATCATCACAGTGACCAAAAGGTAAGTGTGGGGTCCATAGCTGCAGCACATTTTGAACATTGTGGCAATGGGGTCCAAACCCCATCATCACAGTGACCAAAAGGCAAGTGTGGGGTCCATAGCTGCAGCACATTTTGAACATTGTGGCAATGGGGTCCAAACCCCCATCATCACAGTGACCAAAAGGTAAGTGTGGGGTCCATAGCTGCAGCACATTTTGAACATTGTGGCAATGGGGTCCAAACACCCATCATCACAGTGACCAAAAGGTAAGTGTGGGGTCCATAGCTGCAGCACATTTTGAACATTGTGGCAATGGGGTCCAAACCCCCATCATCACAGTGACCAAAAGGCAAGTGTGGGGTCCATAGCTGCAGCACATTTTGAACATTGTGGCAATGGGGTCCAAACCCCCATCATCACAGTGACCAAAAGGTAAGTGTTGACAAAGTAAGAGGTGCAACTGTCAAACTGCATGGATGATTCCTGGTCACAGAACAACAAACACATCAGTGGCAAAGTAGTGTATGTGTCCCATTGCAACATAAATTGGGGGAGCCAAATCCTGCAGTGCAAATAAGACGTAACTTTGGCCATGTGCAGACAAACAACACCCATGGGGGCTGACACCGTCAACAATCATCAATGACACAATGACAGAAGTGACCATCCGGATGCAGACCCACATATTTGCACCTATAGGCACACACATGCAGATACCCTGTGGAGACTGCAGATGTGAGGTGAACAGATACCATACCATAGCAGCAATGGGACACACAATCAACAATTAGCACCAAATGAGGGCTCCCGTCCCATCAGCCTGGTCATGGAAGTGCCAACGGAATCATCAGCACAGATCCAACACACTTGTATAGCAATGTTGCACTGACAACACAGATGAGTCCTTCCCCATTGATGCCCAAACCTGCATGTTCACTGGAGATGGCCACACGGTCAGGGAAGTAGACGAATAGAACAATGGCAGGCACAACAGATGTGCAGGGGTGGAAGCCACAGATGTGAAATTGCCAATCTAAGTAGGAAATCCCATTGCCAAATACTGAACACATGACACCCTCAGATGCTGCTATGGATGACATGGATACACCACAGGATTGGACACATTCCCCTGGACCACATGGGTTCCTGCACAGTAACACTTCATTATCATGAGACCAAATATCACCATCACTGCAGCAAGGGCATGGTTAGCATCATCAACATCATGTACATCAGAAGCAAAAGCACTAGAGAACAGAAAGTTGCTTTATTCAGCATATGTGGCATTAAAAGTAGAAGTCTGGTAGAACATAAACAAAGGCCAATGGCCAGTCCATCAACAAAGTCACAAGTGGGTGACAGTGGCAGATGCCACCCTACACATGCCTGCACAAAACCAGGGACAATCCACTAGGAGGGGCAACCGGGGGGTAGGCCAGGCACCGCAGGGACAGGATCAGGGCTCACCAGGAGGAAGCAGGGAAGGGGTGGTGGGTGCTGGAGAGCCACTGACAACTGCAGTGGAGGTGTCTGACATGGTGTGTGCCGGCACAACTGGGGGCATGGCTCAGATGTTGTGGGTGCTGGCACGACTGCAGTGGACCCTGCAGATGGAGTGGACAGGTCCGCCACTGCAGTGCCCAAGTCAGACAGGGTGGTAGTGGACTCCACTGCAGTGCCTACCACCAGGGGAGGAGAATGGGGAACAGGCAAGGTGGGCTGGACAGAGGGGAGGACACCCTCACCATATCAGTGGCACAGACAAGCGCAGCGGGGGGTGGTGCCGGGAGAGCAAGTGGCAGGGGAGAAGGCCAGAGCCTCTTGGGGATGGTATATCTGTGGGTGGGGGAACCTGGGGCAGGGTGTGGTGGGGGCACCTGTGGAGTGGGGGCCTGAGGGATGGAGGAAGGAGACCTGGTGCTTGAGCTGCAGGGCGGCGGCGGGGTCTTGCTCTTAGCACTCCGGGGGACTTGCGGGTGGGGGCCTCAGTCTGTCTGTGCCTGGGGAGGGTGTCCGGGGGCGAGGGCACTCTGCTCCGTGTGGGGGGCTTACTCTTCCCCCTGGATGCTGGGGCAGCTGGATCGGAGGGGAAGAGGCCGAGGTCACTGAGGAAGAGGCGCTGGGTCTTTGGGGTTGCAGGTGAGGCAAGGGAGGGTGCTTTGGAGGGAGAGGCAACTGAGGACTGCGCAGTGCCCGTGGATGCGTGTGTGTGTACCAGGGCCCCATCCCCTGTGAGTCTGGTTTCAGTCCCCTGACTGTGCGTGCATGTGCGTTTAGTTTGTGGCGTGTGTGTCTGTGTGCTGGACGTGTGTGTGCTGGTGTGTGCCTGTGCCGGTGTGTGTGTGCTTGGGACGGGTAAGGTGCTGGGGAGTGTGGATGGAGCAGAGGCAGGAGGGGTGAGGGACTGTCTGAGGAGGGACGCTGCTGCCGTCAGGGAGGAGTCCATGGACCTGTTGCCCCTCTGTAGGTCAGACATGCCCGATGAGATGCCCTCCATGAACGACACCAGCTGAGTCAACAGTGCGGTGTGCGCATGGAGGACACTCAGCATGGCTGTCTGCCCTACATGGAGCTGGCGAAGGAGGTACACAGACTCCTCACTCAGGGCAGCAGGGGACACAGGGGCAGGGGGTGCGGTGCCTGGGCCAAAGGAGACACGCTCCCGAACATGGGAGCCTCCACGGACCTGGGGAATGGGAGCCGATGGGAGGGCGGTGGTGGTGCTGGTGGTGGCGGGGACAGCAACACTAGCTGGCGTGTGGTGGCTGCTGACACCCGCTTCCACAAGGGAGTCATCCTCCGAGTTGCTCTGGTCCTCAGCTGAGGTGGATGGTGCTGAGGACTCCTCGGTGTGGCTCCCCTCGCCCTCCGTGCCACTGGGTCCCTCCGACCACTCCTCGGCTGCTGACCCAGTCTGGCTCTCTGGCTCCTCCTGGTCCGTGGAGCTGTCCCCTTCCGTGGCCGTGGATGTATCTGCAAACAATAGGGAAACAGACAGACATCAGTCACCTGCACCAAACGCACACACCACTGTGAGCACAGCACATTACAGAGCAAGCCCTGGCATCATTAGTTGTACATTGCTAAAAGTGCCCTAACTGAACAGGAGAAGCCAATTGTCAGTCTGATGCCAAGCATGGCACTCACATCCCACATGGCCTTGCACCCATCTGTCTGGTGTCTGTTGGATTGCAACACCCCAGTGTGGACACATGCACCAAGTACACAGTAGTTGGACAGTGCAGAGGACACGGTGTGGCATGTGGACATGCACACATCACAGCTCTTGCCACTGAGTCAGTACAGGTTTCCGGATGAAAGGGATGCCCAGAGTCAAATAGGAAATGCATGTGATGCATACCAGCGACAGACACCATGATGCACCCATGTCCTGATAGCCAGCGCCACTATGGTGTGCATGTAGCACATGTCACTCCCCTGCAGGACCACCAATAAGTCGACACATGCCATGGCAGAGGCATGACTGCTAAGTCATACATCACTGTCTCAGTGATGTATGACTTGGCAGCCAGACAACAACACTATGCACTGTGTCACAATAGTATGTCATGGGGAATGCAAGTCCTGGAGCTGCACAAGTGCACATGTACATCCCCCACACAACACATCATCTTAACCCTCATCTGTCCAGGTCACACCTATTGGACATATGGGAGACCTGTGACACTACCCTCTGAACCTGAGCCCCTCACAATTTGCTGTGAATGGGGAACAGCTGCCTGAACTTCACATTCGCATACCCCAGTCTGCACGGGCAGCTGATCAAACACCTATGTGACACACAAGTATCGTCTCCTATGGTCACATCTACAGGGGCATGCTGAGCCCCTACCAAGAAACACCCCAGCAGTCCTGGCAACTAATCCACAGCACACTGACACAGAGGCAGACACCTGAGGGGTCAAATCACTGTGCACAATGTGTCAGCTGATACACGGGAGTGGGAGTACAGAGTGCATTGCATGGCCTGGAGTAGGCATGACTGTCCTGCTCCACATGAATGAGGGATGTGCCCTGGACAGTGGATAGCTGGCTATGTATGTGTGACACACGTAATCTGCACACTCCTGGGGCCCAAACATTGTTCCCACCCGCTGCATGGGCGTGTGCCACATACCCCAGGCACATGTGGTGGCTCAGCTCAGCAAGTGGACCGCATATCAAAGCAACACGCAGATCACATGTCCAAACCCAGGCGTTGTGTGAACAATGGACCCACCCATGATGCCCATAACAGAGTTAGGGAAACAGATGCTGTCCCCCACCTTTAGTGAAGCAAACTGCAAGGACACAGTCCCAAGTGACACAATTCCCTGAATGTAAGGGCCACACCTGGGTATCAGATGAGCAGTGGGCAGTGCACAATAGAGGGACATGGCTCCTGGACAACATGACTGCTGCACTGTGGCAGTTGAACCAGGCCAGAGGAGGGCACAAAGCATGTAATACAGAGTTCACAGTGCAGTCTTTGACTCACCCCTCCTTGCTGCTGTCTGGCCTTCAGCTGCCCATCCAGGTCTGGAAACACCACCGCCAGGATCTGGAGCATGTGGGGGTCAGGGTCCGTGTTCCGCCCCTCCTGCGAGGAGGCGACAGCTTCAGCTGGACCCGTGCAATCCTCCGGGTCCAGCCCCGAAGGTCCTGCCACCTCTTCTGGCAGTTGCGGATCCGGCGCTTGTAGACCCCCACGGACCGGACAGCCCGGACGATGTCCTTCCAGATTTCCTGCTTCCGATGGGCATTAACCTGTCAGGATGACAAAGTGAAAAGGCCATTACCACACATGCAACATATCCGTGCATGACACAGTTGTATATACATGTCTCAATCACAGGGGCACATGATGTACACAGGCAGTGCAAAGCTGACCATGGACAGTTTGCCAGACGTCACTACATGGTATCATTGCATGGGAAGTAAAACCATGTTCAAATGCACTGTCACTGCACCATACCTGTCCAGTGCAAGTCACTACACACTATGGGGGTGACAACTACTCAGTGAGCCTGCTAGCCAGTGGCGTGCAGACTCTCAGCCTTGCTAGTCACACAAAATGCACATTCAGAAAGGCAGTGCACAGAACACTCACCTGCTCCCCTGGTGTCCCATACAGCTTGCTGTACTGTGGAAGTAGGCTGTCCAGCAGGGCCTGGTTCTCTTCAAGGCTGAAGGCTGGGGCTCTCTCCACAGTACGTGCCATTGCAGGGTCCAGAGGGGCAGAGACAGCAGCAGTGCAGTGGCAGATGTCGTCCTGGAGCATGTAGTGCAGGCAAGTGAGCTCTCAGGGGAACAGCCAGCAATATATATGTGCTGGAGAGGCAGATACTGTCCCTTGTGTCCAAAGTGATAGGTCCAAGTCATTTGCATCTTCTGAATCTGGCCAATCCATGGAATAGCAGCACCAAAACACGCCCACAGCATCCTTCAAATCTTCAACTTCATGACATACATGATTTTGCAACATTGTTGTGGGTGACCAACTGAATTTACAGCAACCGACTCGTTCAAAATTCGAAAAAGCGTCCGTTGCCAGGCAAGCCCATTGTCAATGGGTGCGCACCGATCGGTCCATTGCAGTTCAACGCGCACAGGGGTACAATGCGTACCCGCACACATTGAATGCAATGGGCCGGCCGGAGGCACCGATCGGTCCATTGCAGTTCAACGCGCACAGGGGTACAACGCGTACCCGCACACATTGAATGCAATGGGCCGGCCGGAGGCACCGATCGGTCCATTGCAGTTCAACGCGCACAGGGGTACAACGCGTACCCGCACACATTGAATGCAATGGGCCGGCCGGAGGCACCGATTGGTCCATTGCGGTACAACGCATCACTGTACATGTGACTGGCATATGTCAGCATGCCTGTCTCAGATGGACATATGCCAGCCACAGATAGCTCCCAGGGAGTGAGGGGCACACCTACATCACGACAGCCTGTCCAAACTTTATCATAAGGCATGTAAGGATGCATTTCCTATTGTGTGTATGTTGGTGTACATGTTGTCCTGTGGGTGTCACCTGTGGGCAGCCACCCCCAGGCTGTGCACGTGTTCATGGGGACAGGATCCTGGGTGTTACGTGTACATGACCACTGTGATGTGCAACTGTTCATATCTGTGCATGCTCCATTATCAGCGCCATCCACGCCAACAAGTAACGATAGATTTTACATCTTTGAAGATATATCTGAGACCAAAGGATCGAGATATATATATATTAGAGGGTTGTCATCTATGCAGCGCTCGCCATATATCAACAAAAAATATATATACCCACTGGATTTTTAAATGAATAAAGAAACTCTGAAGAAAAATAAACCCACTGATTAGATCGACAAACATTGATGATTTTTGTCCATATAAAAAGGAAATCTAGTCTGGATCTTGAAGTTATTACCTAACTAAAGAATATCCATCTTACAATAACAGGGAAAAGTTTACCTGTGGCATTTGCTGACGAAGGCGCAATTGGCGCCGAAACGCGCGTCGAAGAATATACTTTTTGCCACTTATGTTCTTTGATTACATTGTATTTTTAATATCAATTATATGAAAGAAAATAATTAAATCATTGTCAATGTATCTTTATAAAATTGATGATTTTAATAATATATATGTTAATGTGATGTTTACTTTTTATAAATAAAAAATAATATTTTTACCATATATTTTAGTTATACTGAACTCTTTTTCTTATGTGTTATGTGTTTCATTATGTATTAATGCATATTGCCTAGGAATGTTATTTTCAATTGCATAATTGCCCTGTCCTAGGAATTGTATCTCGAGTGTACAGGGGGTCCTTGATACTTTTACTTGTCATATCTGTGCATGTGCCATGGTCACATTTCACAGTGGTGTATGTGTATGTCATGTCACATACCCCGTGAGTCCCATGTGGGACGGTATGTTTGAGCCAGGGTGTTCCAGTGGCACAATAGTGATGGTCCTCCACAGTCTTTGTGCATGTAGTGTTTACAATGTCTCTGATTTCATGTGCACAATGGGAGACAGTCTCCACATCCACGTTGTGTGTGCATGGACTCTGATGTTGTGCGTGTGTGTCACAGACATCCATGTCTGTCCTGCCGTGGCAAGTGGGGCCACTACCTGTGGGGGTCATGGTTGTTTTGCTGTGGTGTATACATGATACTCCATGTAATGCCAGTGTCCATGTGGCATTACAGGGTCCCTGGGAATGTACCTGTCGTTGAGCTGTGGTGCCTGGGGCACATCTGTCCTCACATGTCACTGTGGGGGGTTATTGTGACACGGCAGCAGGAGATGGGAACTGTGACACGGCCTCATGATATCCAATGGGCCAACCTGGGACTAATTGATGCCACCTATTGGACCGTGTTGACAGATGTTGGCCATGTATGTACCATGCATGTCCTTCCGGTACTGCACACTTCATGTAGTTGTGCCTCATAATGATGTATGTTGGGATCTTGAGTGTGTTCAATGCCGCATATGTGGGGTGACTGACAATCTTGCTTACTTGTCCTCTGCACTGCAGGGCTCCTGCTGTCCATCGGCCATTCCCAGACCTGGCAACGATGGTGGAACGGGACAGCATCCGACGGTACCGCTTCACCAGGCAGCTGATTGAGGATTTGGCAGTGCAGTTGTCCCCACATTTGCAGCCTGGCCGGCCGTATCCTACAGCGCTGACCCCCAAGGTGAAGGTGATGGCAGCCCTACACTTCTTTGCCACTGGTACCTTCCAACATACTGTGGCGACTGCTGGTGGGATGTCACAGACCATGTTCAGCCGTGTGCTCCGCGATGTTTTGGCGGCAATGTTGCTCTTCCTGAACCGGTACTTCTATTTCCCTAGATCATGCGACGACTCACTGACGTGAAGAGTGACTTTTATGCCCTGGGGAGGATGCCGCATGTAATTGGCTCCATTGATGGGACACATGTGGCTTTGGTACCACCACAGGCCCAGGAGCAGGCCTACAGGAACCGCAAGCACTACCACTCGGTCAATGCACTGGTGGTGTGTCTTGCAGACATGACCATCACACACGTGTGTGCCGGTTTCCCTGGTTCAGCACACGATGCCTTTGTGATGAGGAGTAGTCGCATCCCCAGGATGATGGCACAGATGCAGAACCAGCGTGCCTGGCTTGTCGGTGTGTACTGACTTTGTGCCATTGTGTGTGATCTGATCTGTAGTATTCCGCCCACTTTTCCAAGTCAGCTAATGTGCACTTGTCTGTCCGTAGGTGACTCGGGATACCCCAACATGCCGTGGTTGCTGACACCCCTCAGGAACCCTGTGACACCAGCCCAGATGCGCTACAATGAGGCACATGGTCGGACCAGGAGAGTGATTGAGCGGACCTTTGGTCTCCTGAAGAGCCGCTTCCGCTGCCTGGACAAGACCGGCGGGTCCCTCCCATATGCCCCTGCGAAAGTGTGCAAGATTATCATCGTCTGCTGCATGCTCCACAACCTGGCAGTGCGGAAGGAGTTGCCTCTCATCCAGGATGACAATGACCAACATCTGCCACCTGTGGAGGATCCTGGCCTGGACCACGATGCCAGTGACGATGATGATGATGATGGTGATGGTGATGTCCGCACACAGCTCATCACCAACTTCTTTAGCTGAATGTGAGTATCCTGAGTTGTCATGTCAATGATGTGAGTTGGCATGATGTGTGGGTGGTGCTCTGGTGCTGTTGGAGTGTGTCCATGGGCTACTTGACTGGATGTGTGTTGCGATGTGTGGTGACAGGTGGGCTGTACTCCCCAACAGTGTTGACATGCTAACTTGGTTCTGGGTGGGTATCTTGTAACATGTATTGTGATGAGTTTTGCTGTTCTGTCCTGTACTCCATTGCTTTTGACTGTGTGTCATTTCTGTCCTTCACAGGGTACTTTCAGATTCGTTTGGTCAACTGTGTCCACCGACGACGTGATTGCACATCCAGGCTGGTAGCTGTTGTGTCCCTACAGGTGATGTGCGCCACACCCATGGACTTCCTTCCGTCTACAGTTGTTGACTGTGTGCCCGCTGCCAGGTGGGGTTACCTTGCATCTGTAGTGGTTACGGCATGTTGCAACTGTGTAATAAACCTGTGCTTCACTTTGTGATGTGCGTTGTCTGTGGTCACACATTTGACTGCCATTTGCTTACTGCACCTGTGGGCTACTTGACTACAACTGGGAATGGGTGTGGTGTCTGTGCATTGCACCGTCTTCCCTGGCAACATCAGTGTAGGCAATGAGTCAGATGGCCTAGGTGTGTATGTGTTGTGTAGCCCTGGTGGTGTGTCTCCCTCATGTGTGTCATGTTGCCTGTACTCACATGCCTGTGTTGTCCTTGCTGTTGCAGTTCGCATACACAGTGTAATTTTGCAGTTCATCATCCCCATAACAGCACCCACGTTGGAATCACGACAGAGGCAAGTATGGTGTATTAGTGTGTTTATTGTGATACATTTGTGTTAATAGTGCATAGGATGGGTTGTGCTGTACATAAATCTTGCAATCCCAAGTTCCTAGGTGAATTGAAAGTCCTGGTAGACAGGATCCCCAGCATCGGGCCACAGTTGTCTGACACATTGGTCCAACTTGTACTCCCCATGCAATGTGTGGGAGTAGTGTTGCCGTCAACAGGGTGAACAGTCTGTGCACAAAGGCGAACATCCAGAACAGGTTCAGGCTTCCTGGGAGTTGCGCTTGGCCATCGGCCTCTCACTTTTCCCTCCTCGGACGACCCCTCTTCTTGGGGGGTCCCTCAAGTACAGGCTGCTGCGGTGCAGGGGACTCTCCGCCAGAGTCCTCCTCCCTCCCTGTGGCAGTTGCAGTTTGTTCAGCACCAGATGTTGTTGGCACACAGGGAGGTGTGGACTGGTTGCTGTTCATCTGGCGGAGGCATTGTAAAATGTCCCTGTGCACCGCCGTCATCTCATGCAGTGCATCCCACTTGGACTCCACGCGGGACATGTGTGAGTCCACACGGGACATGTGTGACTCCACGTGGGACATGTGGGAGTCCAAGCGGGCATGATGGGCAGCCTGCTGCTGTTTAATGTCTCTGAGGAGCCCCACTACCTGGCTGAGGTCTCCGGTGCTGGACTGGTACGCATCAGCTATGCGTACCAGTTGTGGGTCATCATGCACACCAGCAACGTCTGCAAGCAGCGACCTCTGTCTCCCACCCCTCCCACCACCCCTGCTGACATGTGCAGTGTGTGCAGTGGAACGCACAGATAACCCTGGTCCACCTTGGGGGTTGGTGGTGGTGGTGGTGTCCATGGCCCCAGGTTGGTCCAGGGTCACTGTGCTGGTGTTGCTCCTTGTTCTGTCCATGTCGGCAGGGATGGTATTCGTGGTGACAGTCGTTGGAGGGGTGGGTGCAGGGGGTGCAGCTGGTGGTCCTGCTGGTGCTGCAGCTGGTGGTCCTGCTGGTGCTGCATGTTGACTTGCACTGGATGTGCCAGGTTGTTCTTCATCGTCCGAGGAGGACAGAGGCTGTACGACGCCAGTGAGCTCGGCATCCTCTTGAGCCTGGGACTGGGACTCCTCAGCGTCTGCTGCTGTGTCCCCATCATCACCTGTTTTTGGGAGACACAAACAATGTATGTTATGTTTCTGCAGGCATCAATGGTTGACACACATGACAGTTGTGACTGTGCCTCTGGGTGCGGGCCTGTACATTGCATTGTCCTAAGTCGTCACAGTCAGGGGTTGATATTGGTGTGGCACATTGTCCTGCATTATTTGGGCATTTCTATGTATTTTCTGGGGTGTGAACATGGTCTGCATTGGTTGTGTTTGGTTGACAGCCGGCCCTCCTTCCCACCCACCCAGCCAGTCAGTTATCTCACCATGGAACGTGCTTGCGTTGCAGGGAGTGTAAGTTGTCTCTCAGGATGTCAGTCAGTGGTGTCCTGCTGTTTGTTGGTGCACAGGGCCTTGTGCTCCCCACAGCAGTAGCCAGTGTCAGCCATCTTGTGAGTCCTTCTCCACTCCCTGTGATGTGAGCATGGTTCAGGGTGGTGTTGATGGGACAGTTGTGGGGGTGAGCTATGTCTGTGACTACGACTCCCATCATGCCATTGCCTCCACCCCACTTCCCAGCATTCCCATACTTACTTGCATTTGTGTGGAGTTCAGTGTGTGGGGGTGTGAGAGCAATGGCAAGATGGCTGACAGTGGTGTCCTGCTGTTGGTTGGTGTGCAGTACCCAGCATGCCCTTGTGCTCCCCACGACACAGCAACAGTGTCAGACATCTTTGATGGGCCTTTCCACTCTCTGTGGGATGTGCATGCGTGAGTGTGAGCTTGCTGGGCCATGTGGTGGGGGATGTAGAGCTGTGACTATGACTCCCATCATGCTATTGCCTCCTCCCCCCTTCCTAGCATGCCCATGCTTCCTTCCTTTTGACTCTGCTTCCCTGTGGGGTGGGCTGGCTGTGCTGACAGGATGGCTGGGAGTGTTGTCCTGGCAGTTGTTTGGCTAGAGGTCCCAAGAGTGTCCCTGTGCTTCACACAACATAACCCAGGGTGGTGGTTCTTTGTGGGATCTTGTGTTAGGATGGGGGCATTGCATTCTACCAGGTGGGTTCTGTGGAGTTTGTGTTGGGGGGTGTGAGGGGAGGTGCTTGTGACTATGGTCAGTGCTGCAAGTCCCCCTTCCCACCCAGCTAGCCAGATATCCCACCATGGAACGTGCTTGCATTGCAGGGAGTGTAAGTTGTCTCTCAGGATGTCAGTCAGTGGTGTCCTGCTGTTTGTTGGTGCACAGTTGCCAGCAGGGCCTTGTGCTCCCCACAGCAGTAGCCAGTGTCAGCCATCTTGTGAGTCCTTCTCCACTTCCTGTGATGTGAGCATGGTTCAGGGTGGTGTTGATGGGACAGTTGTGGGGGTGACCAATATCAGTGACTTCGACTCCCATCATGCTATTGCCTCCACCCCCTTCCCAGCATGCCCATGCTTCCTTCCTTTGATTCTGCTTCCCTGTGGGGTGGGCTGGCTGTGCTGACAGGATGGCTGGGAGTGTTGTCCTGGCAGTTGTTTGGCTAAGAGTCCCAAGAGTGGCCCTGTGCTTCACACAACATAACCCAGGGTGGTGGTTCTTTGTGGGATCTTGTGTTAGGATGGGGGCATTGCATTCTACCAGGTGGGTTCTGTGGAGTTTGTGTTGGGGGTGTGAGGGGAGGTGCTTGTGACTATGGTCAGTGCTGCAAGTCCCCCTTCCCACCCAGCTAGCCAGATATCCCACCATGGAACGTGCTTGCATTGCAGGGAGTGTAAGTTGTCTCTCAGGATGTCAGTCAGTGGTGTCCTGCTGTTTGTTGGTGCACAGTTGCCAGCAGGGCCTTGTGCTCCCACAGCAGTAGCCAGTGTCAGCCATCTTGTGAGTCCTTCTCCACTTCCTGTGATGTGAGCATGGTTCAGGGTGGTGTTGATGGGACAGTTGTGGGGGTGACCATTATCAGTGACTACGACTCCCATCATGCTATTGCCTCCACCCCCTTCCCAGCATGCCCATGCTTCCTTCCTTTTGATTCTGCTTCCCTGTGGGGTGGGCTGGCTGTGCTGACAGGATGGCTGGGAGTGTTGTCCTGGCAGTTGTTTGGCTAAGAGTCCCAAGAGTGGCCCTGTGCTTCACACAACATAACCCAAGGTGGTGGTTCTTTGTGGGATCTTGTGTTAGGATGGGGGCATTGCATTCTACCAGGTGGGTACTGTGGAGTTTGTGTTGGGGTGTGTGTGAGGGGAGGTGCTTGTGACTATGGTTAGTGCTGCAAGTCCTCCTTCCCACCCAGCCAGCCAGCCAGCCAGTTATCCCACCATGGAACGTGCTTGCATTGCAGGGAGTGTAAGTTGTCTCTCAGGATGTCAGTCAGTGGTGTCCTGCTGTTTGTTGGTGCACAGTTGCCAGCAGGGCCTTGTGCTCCCCACAGCAGTAGCCAGTGTCAGCCATCTTGTGAGTCCTTCTCCACTTCCTGTGATGTGAGCATGGTTCAGGGTGGTGTTGATGGGACAGTTGTGGGGGTGACCAATATCAGCGACTACGACTCCCATCATGCTATTGCCTCCACCCCCTTCCCAGCATGCCCATGCTTCCTTCCTTTTGATTCTGCTTCCCTGTGGGGTGGGCTGGCTGTGCTGACAGGATGGCTGGGAGTGTTGTCCTGGCAGTTGTTTGGCTAAGAGTCCCAAGAGTGGCCCTGTGCTTCACACAACATAACCCAAGGTGGTGGTTCTTTGTGGGATCTTGTGTTAGGATGGGGGGCATTGCATTCTACCAGGTGGGTACTGTGGAGTTTGTGTTGGGGTGTGTGTGAGGGGAGGTGCTTGTGACTATGGTTAGTGCTGCAAGTCCTCCTTCCCACCCAGCCAGCCAGCCAGTTATCCCACCATGGAACGTGCTTGCATTGCAGGGAGTGTAAGTTGTCTCTCAGGATGTCAGTCAGTGGTGTCCTGCTGTTTGTTGGTGCACAGTTGCCAGCAGGGCCTTGTGCTCCCCACAGCAGTTGCCAGTGTCAGCCATCTTGTGAGTCCTTCTCCACTCCCTGTGATGTGCGCATGGTTCATGGTGGTGTTGATGGGAAAGTTGTGGGGGGGCAATATGTGTGACTGCGACTCCCATGATGCTATTGGCTACACTGACTTGGCCAGCATACACAGAATTCCTTCCTTTGAGTGGTCTTCACTGTGTGTTGGTGTTGTTGTGGTGGCTACATGTGTGGATGTGTTTGTTAGTTCTATTTGTGCCACTGCCTAGCTGTAGTTGTAGTTGTGTTTGTACATGTGTTGGCACAGTTGGATGTGACTTTTTTGATGGCATGTGTTGTGTTTATCTGACTGACATACACATTTTGGGATGATTCTGTTCTGGTTGCTGTGTAATTGCTATGAGTGCATGGTTTGACTCTCCCCTTGACAGTGATGTGTGTGTTTTGTGGCAGTATATTGTGTACATTTGTTGTGTACTCACCAGGCTCTGGGATGTCCTCTAGTCCATATACGCTCACTGGCGGAAGGATGGCCCGCACCTTCTCCTCCCAGGGCCTGAGGTATATTGGCTTGGCAGGAGGGCCACTGCCGGTGTATTGGCTGTTGATGTAGTCTTTCGTCAGCATTTTCCGTACCCTCCTGCGCACGTCATACCACCTTGTTCTGGATGTCGGTCTTTGTGCGCCGACATGGTGATTGGGCGTTCACCCTGTTGATGATCCTCTCCCACATCTTGGTTTTCTGCGACATGGGGGTCTGTTGGACCAGTGTGCCAAACAGCTGTGGCTCCACCCTGAGGATCTCGTCTATCATGACTTCCAATTCACTATCTAGGAACTTGGGATTCTTCTTGGGGGCATGGTGATGGGTGGTGATGGTGGGTGATGTGTGTGTTGGTGTGCAGGTGAGGGTGTGTGAGTGTGTGTTTTGCTGGGTGTATGTGAGGTAGGTATTTGTTGGTGTGCTGATGGTGTGTGGCTTGTGTGAGGGATGAGCTGTGGGTGTGTGGTTGCTTTCTCTTGGGTGCTGGCAGTGGAATGGCATTTGCAAAGGCTCATGGTAGTGATTTGTGTCCTTTATATAGGTGGAGTTGTGGGTGTGTCTTTGTTCTCTGTCCCCACCCCCCAGTATTTATTGGCTTGGTAATTGCTTGTTTGGCCTTTTTTGGGTGATTTTTCCTTTGTGCTGTTTGTGTATGTTGGAAACATTCTTGTGACCGAGTCGGACCCTGCATTGGTCTCGTACGGTGTTCTCCGTTTCGTTCACGCTGTGTTTGTGCAGTTTTCTATGCTGCGTACGCGTCGGTCGCAGTGTATTGTGTTGCTTCGGCTCGGTTTTGTATGCGTGTCGGTCGTACGGCTTGTCCTCTGTCCGACTCGCTCGTGGTTTTCGCGCCTAGCATCGTACTTTGCGGTTTGGAGTTCGCGTGTACGTTTCGGTCGGATTTGTTCCGGGTGCGTGTCGGTCGGTTGGATTCGCGTGTTTTTCCGGCCGGATTGCTGTTTTCCGTGCGGCTCGGTCGTTCGACTTGGTTTCGGTACGTGTCGGTCGGATTTTTCGCGCCTTGCATCGTACTTGGCGTGTCGCGCGCCACGGGTACGTGTCGGTCGGTATTTTTTCCGGATCCGAGTCGGTCGGTGCTTTTTCCGGCCCGAATCGGAATCGACCCCTATATGTGCATTGAAAGGACCCTAATTTCATAAAACGTCAAAAGAGGGATCGCAAACAGCTTATTCCTTATTATCCCTTAGATAGTAAGTGTTACAAGCCACATTTTATCCTACTGTAAAGTGTTATAATTTTCAAACTTTAATTATTGATATATGCAATCCTCGACAGAAATTCCAAACTCGTGTTCAAGTACAGATGTTAAACTGCTTTCTAAATTTCAGATGCCATTTTTGACTGAAAAGAATATTCCAAGAAGTTTAGCTCTCTTCTATATATATTCACACAAATGCTAAATGTCTGCACTGCATTACTAGTGGAATGCCAAATGTCCCCAACCTGCAGCCCTTCTCTATGCAAAACCAAGTAACAGATAGAGCCCTGTTCACACAGGTAAATATATATTTGCAGATTAATTCATGTGCAATACAAAAGTGTAAAGTTAACCCCATGTGTTGTCCTACATATTTCCATCCCTTGGTGGAGCCTCCCACACCAGGATTTTACTTCTCACAAATAGGTAGAGACATCCATCCATATGACCGATATCTCCCTATGGGAATATATAAGGGACGTTTTTTAAAGTTCTGTATTCAATATTTAATTACAATATAATTATTTGATTTAAATGATACATTAAAAAGCCACCGACAGTTTTATTTTTCTCTTCCAAATGATTTAATTTATCTAATATTATTTCCCATGGTGTAGTATTATAAGTCCCTGGTTCCATTATTTTCGACTGAATATTGCAGCACCTTTTTTTTGCCATGTGCGGTGCTAAACTTACTCCCATGCTGGAGTACATTCACTACCGTTTTGGTACTGTTTTGGCTGTAGAAACTTTAAAAGTGTACTTTGTGAACGGTATTGGGCTTACACTTTTGTGGGTGGGTGTTTGAGAGTTCCTCTCTAAACCCCTCCTTGCCCCATGTAAACTCCAAATTTACCAATAAAGTGTAGAGCTACATGTTGCAGAGAGCTCTGCATAGAAAAGATAGGTGTGGGGAGGGTAATGTCTCCTCACATAGATTAGAGAATAGTGCTTTATAGCACGTGAGTGGTACTACTGTAGTACCTCTTCAAATACCACAATATGCAGTTTATCAATACATCCCAAAATGTACAAACATGGACAAAACCAATTTCTTCCGGTCCCTCTATTAAAAGGTTACAATTTCTACTTCAGTAAAGACAGTTCAATTGAAAATTGAAAATTAATAGCGATTATGATGTATGTTCACACTATAAACATAATTAGGTACACAAAGGCTAGTTATGTTATAAAGTTGCTAAGCATGCACTGAGGGTTGTGGTATGTTCATAGTAAGGACTAGAATTGTAAAATTGGTTTGGGACTGTCTGTGTTTGTGAGAGTTTAGAGGGATGGGGTATTCCTACTGCTCTTAGATTGACTGCCTCTAGGTATGGACCCCACAAAAATATTGAATAATTGTATGCTAGTTTGAATATCCTCCAATAGCCAATCCTCTTTTCTGAGGCACGGCTTATTCAATTAGATTATAATAATAGGCATTGAAGCCTATTATTGAATTATGTTCTTCCGCTTTAATCACTCACTTTTTGGATGCAAACAATGTTCGCTTTCTTTACCAACTTATTTTGAAAAGTCATTGGAGACCAGGCAATTGGAAGGCTGCCCTCTCTGTATATGAGCTGCTTTCATGGCATTCATTCTTTAAGGTGGGGGGATCTGTCAATCTCTACTTCGAAATCTGTAAGTAAATAAGTGATTACTTCCTCATAAAAATGTTTTAATTGCAGTTTTTTCATATAGTCACTGAATATCACTGTACTGGAAAACGTGTATTATATACAAAATATCCTGTCAATTAATCTTGATTAAATAAGTGTGCCACTACAATTCTAAACAATAATAACAATAACAACAACAATAATAATAATAATAATAATAATAATAATAATAATAATAATAATAACATTAATAACAATAATAACTATAATAACAATAATTATCACAATAACAACAATAATAATACCATGCATGCCATGCTTTAAATCACAGGAAACTTCCAAGGAAATGAATGAAAACCATTTGACACCAACAGCTAAAAACTAGACCAAACACCTCCTAATTATGATTTCTGTTACAGCTTAAATGCCTTATTGTAGTCCCAGTAGGGCACAACTCAGTGGTAAATTCCTTAAGGAAACCATTAGCTTTCTGACCCTTTTCAAATGAAGCAGTATTTGTCTCTAAAGGAATGTCTTAATTTAGCGTGGACTGAATTTTGCTTTCAGCTCATAATGTGTATCAAATTACATGCTCTCAAATGTGTACCCCTGTTAATTGAAAAAATATAGCTTTTGAATAGCAAGGAATGAATCATTTAAAGGGTATAAACAGTAGCTTGAATAAGGCATCAATTTACCGCGGAAGCCCTACAGGCAGCATACTCTATTTAGTTAGTATTCTTGCGTCCTAAGAAAGAGCTTCAAACAATCAGTGAATACATCTTACATTTAAAGTATCTCCAAACAAATTATCTTAAAGTCCGGTAGAACACATATTTGTGCATGTCGACCACCAAAACATCATAGTCATTTGGGTAAGTGTCTAGGGCACATGTCAGGGATGTCATTTAGGATGAACTATAGCAGCAATGGCTACAAATATTTAGGTACTTGCAAGCTTAATGCCCTGCCTTGCCACTCTTTTTATGGAACCAATGAGAGCAGTGTTCTCCTACAAGTACGTTTTCCCTTAGTGTGAGCTAGTTAAAATAGCTATTTAATTTAGACCACTATGTATGAATATGTTTTGATCCCAATGTTGAAAAAATATCGTGTTCACCAAGTACACCCTTTTTTGCCTCAGGATCAAAACTCGTATCATATCACTCACTGGGGTTACATGGTAGGAGCAAAGTGCATATTTAGTCACTTCTGCTCTCTCTGTCATTTTGATGCCAGGATGCCACTGATCATTCTATAATCTGAATAATGCTTACTTACATTCTATCGGGTGCCTCCTGCAGTTTATCAAGACTATACTGAAAACAATGCACGGCTGGTGGGTAATCCCCGCAGTTAAACCTCACTGTAAAGATTTGGCTTGATAACAATGACATAAATTATGTTCTTCTCATGTTTTAGGATCTTTGTGCATAATATTCTTTAAACGACAGAGTGCTTCAAAGGTACATAAATTTGCAGACTGATAGTAATTTTTTAAAGAATATTTTCAGCCCACTAAGGGGCATATTTACAATGGAATGGCAGAGCACTGTGCTGCAGCAAATTTCGCAGTGCTCTGCCATTTCCAAAATGCAGGGATGCGCCGTATTTACAATACAGTTCACCGCTGTGTTTTCCCTAGCCCTGGTGCTAAAAATAGCCACCTAGAGCCAACACAGACACCCTTGCACCATAGTGGAAGGTTGCCTGTGTTGTAGGGAATGATTTTTTAAGTGCAGGAAGGTGTCCCAACCTGCACATAAACAATCAATAAAGGTGACTTGTTACTTCAATGTGTGCTGCATACTGCAGCACACAAAGGAGTAGCAAATCGTTATTATTTAATGATTGTTTATGTGCAGGAAGGGATACCTTCCTGCACATAAACAATCAGTAATGACGTTTTGCTCTTTCTATGTGTGCTGCAGAGTGCAGCACACAGAAAAAGCAAAAACGTGGAGAAATAAAAGTATTTCTCGTGATAGCGTCATTCTAACGCCTCCTATTGCATGTCGTTAGTTTTTGGTGCTGCCTCAGATTTACAGATACTTGTACATCTGGGGCAGCGTAAAAAAACAATGGGTGTTGCGGTGGAACACCCACAGAAACACCCATTACACGCTCCTTATGCGCAGATACCTGCGTGAAAGCGTACCATATTTGTAAAGTAGTGTTAAACCACAAAAATAGCTTAACGCCACTTTGTAAATATGGTGCAGGGCACTGGAACATCGGCAAAAGCAACATTCTAGTGGATCAATCCCTATGTTAATATGCGTCTAAGTGTCTGATGGGATTCCATTACAGCTTATAGTTATCTACCAAACAACTGCATTTTCTTGGTTGTATTTTGACTTATGATTTTGGAATAAGAGAGTTATGGGCAGCACGGGATATGTAGGTAGTACATAATATTGGTCATTTACCACAGATGCAATTATTCTTTAGCAGAAAAAGAAACCTTATAACTCATCTACGTTATCGTCTTATCATTTAAACTGTCTTGAAAATGTGCAGTTGAATTATGTTTCTAGCTATCTGTGCATGCCTATTACATTTCTGGAACTGTTTTAGCAGAAAAAGGTGCTTCTGATAAAAACAGCAAATGATGTTAGTTCAACAGGAGAGGCAGGGCAGGCTCAGACATGAAGAGAGACACAAAAGAATATTCTTATTCTTCTTATTTTTAACAGTTTATTATTAGAGACATGATATACTGGAGGACCACCACTGAGGATGATGTTCAGAAATAGGAGAAGAGGTCTTGAATGATTTAATAATCTTCATTCATTTTATAAACATTATGTAATAATTTGCCCTAGGGAAGAAAGATATAACTTAATGGAGCTGGAGCTATCTGATCAGGTGGTGATTGATTAAGGTGGTTGAAGGTAAGGGAAGAAATACCTTGGGTTATCATCAGGAGAAAGCTGAGGTGTCCGAGATGATGCATGTTATATTTATTAATAGTACAGAAGCTGTCTTATGTGGATGGGTGAGACAAACACATGCATCATAATGTTGATCCAGACTAATATGTGTATGTATGCGATCTGTCTGTGACAGACAACGAAAGAGGTCACAGTCTTCATGTGAGCTGTGACTGGACTTCAAATCTGGGATAAAAGAAAGGAATCCACAAAGGCAGGAGTGTTTTTGTATGGGTATAGTTATCTCACAAATTTGGAGCTTGGAAGACAACTAAAGAGGTAAACATTATAAATAAAACCTAGTTTTAAAGAAGAGGGGGCATGGCCAGCCACACACACTGATGAAGGTGCTTTAAGATGCCCTCCTCAATGCTTCACAATCCTGCATTGCACAGAACACAGCAAAGTACCCCATGGAGACTGAGATGGTCTTAAATAGGTGGGATCACCTGACCCCCTGACTCCCAGAATCGAAAACGCTATGAGAGCAAGTTAGCATGAGTTAGGGAGGGAGCCAACTCTGCAGCCTAACACCCAGATCCTAGGCACTCGTGCTCAGAGGCAGGAGTGATCACACAGGAATCTGGGGCCCAGGTGGACAGCCAAGTTGAGGGGGAAAGCAGAAAAGACTCCATCATGGTTCTAGCAGTTGACTGACCAATGGGTTGCAGCAGTGAAGGGGCTAGTACTGGTTCTGCACACATTGGTCCCTTGGCGGCCAATCACACCATGAGGTGTACAGAGCGACACCAGAAATTGTTGCAGCCCTCCCCACCTGAGTTTCCTGGGCAGGGATGGATCTTACTTATCCTACCCAAGCTGCACCTGCATCGATGTGACTTGAGGTGGAACAACCAAGAAAGAACCAGTAGCATATTGAAACCTGTAGTGGGGATCAGCCCTGACTGTCAGCCAGAGAGACCACTTGTCAGCAACCCGGCATCTGAGGGGTGATAGAATCAGCTCCAGCATCATCCGATTATCCTCTTGTTGTGCACAATGGCAACCCAACATTACTGCCTTAGCAGTATTAAATTGGCAGTGTTATGAACCTCTATGCTTCAGACCCTCCAAATCAAAGAAAGAAGGAGAAGGGGGAAACTATTTGTAACCAGACTACATATTGTTTATCGCAGGCAGATTTCCATTCTGACGTGATTGGGAAATCACAAGTAGCAGCAACCACTCAGCATTATAAAATCAACAAATATACCAAGACCATGATAAGGACACTGGTGGGAGCTGCTGCATCTGGAGAAGCTGCAGAGATACTCCTGAAAAAAACATTCCTGGCCATATGTGATATGCGCACCAACATAGAGAACCAGATTGGTGGCATTGGCCTGGAGGTTGAGCTACTTCATCAATACATGAGAAAAATTGCAAAAAGAGTCACATAACCTGAAAATTGGAATTCAAATGCAGAAAACTCTGTGCTAATATTTTCTACAGATGTTACTTTCTTAAAAGAAAAAGTGAGCTATTTAAAAAACAGCGTAGAACACGCCAAGGGCGCGTCACAAAGGAACAACCTATATTTCATCAGGGTATCTGAGGGATCAGAGGGGTTTAACCTGGAGGGATTCCGGACCACATGGTTGAAATCATGGCTACCCACAGAGGCTTTATAAGCACACTTTGTCACTGAAAGGGCCCACAGGTCCCCTCCAGAGCGACTGCCCCCACTGGTGCCACTGCGATCGATAATTGCTTGTTTTCTAAACTACACAGATGGATATGCCATATTACAAAAGCTAAATGATACACTCAACATAATTCTGCTTCTATACAGAAAATACAACGCATGTGCAGCAGATGGTGAGATTCTATATTGAAGTTAAATAAAAGTTAAATGCAATGCAACTCACCTACATGCTAATGTTCCCTGAAAACTAAATGTTATACAGGATGGGAAACCATACTTCTTCAAAACACCACACGCTGTATGACACTGCCCAGAAATATCGAAACCAGGACAAAGGGGCTTGAATGTGGGTCCAGCTCCAAATGAATGGGAGAGCACAAGGAAGGCTCACGTCTGATGCGACAGAGCAGATAGAGGAACACTTGACGCACGATGCGGTCCCATGGGGAAAATGGCATGGAACAGACTGATCAGCAACATAGCTCCAATGATGGGGGCAGTGACAGCAAGAGACGTTCTGCAGCCCACATGGATCTCCGAGATGAACCTCCAAAGACCTCTTAACTCACAGCTAACTCAACTTTCAATGTCCTTTCATTGAAGCAATGCTTGCATTTTATGCTGTTGTGGAGGGATGGGTATGATGGTCTTATTAGCTCTTCAAGGCCTTGCAATATAGTATACGTTTCTAGACTCAGCTGAGTCTGCTGTGGAGGTATATATTCATGTTCAGTTGCATCACTCGAAGTAAAGCCTTCGACTCACACCTAGAAACATATGTTTATGCAGTTGGGGATGGGTGACGGGGACAGGTGCGTTTATGTTGAGAAGTGTATGGAAGGGTGAGTTGGGATTCTTATTAGTTTAGTTAGAGTTTTTGTGCACATCTCATGCAATAGCACTTAAGCACACCTCATGCAGTTATAGCCCACTATGAACACCCCATGGCAAAATCAAGAGAGGAGTGGTGTTCCAATATCTCAAGAGACACTCACCACACATAATATTGCTACAGGAGATGCACTTACTGGACTATAAATCCAGTATTTGTAAAGCGCGAACAGCTACCCGAAGGAATCCCGGCGCTGGGGGCCGTCAGGAAGATTAAGCAAGCTATTGCCCAGAGTCACATGGTGCTGGGCTGACCTGCCGCCGGTGATCGAACCGTGAGCCCCAGATTCCAGCGTCAGTCGCCCTGGCCGCGGCGCCACACCTCTTCCTTATAAATGCCCTTCTTATTCCACGAGAGTTTCACTAGAGTATACCATGATGTCTATACCAATGCATCTAGGAGGGCAGCTACCCTGTTACATTAACATTTTACATTACAAGGCACAAAAACACACCAAAACAATCTACGCAGATTTACGGTAATAGAAGGGAAAATGGGTGAAGGATACTGGTTCATTTCTTCTGTTTATGTTCACTACCACCCTGATAGATGACACACCTAAAACACTCACAAAATTACTGCTACAGTCCCCCTCGGGACAAACAGTAGTAGGGGGGACTTTAATTCTGTCAGGGATCCTGGGACCTATACCAAAGCGCCGAGCCTCACAAGTTTGTTATCCTGAATGCACAGGCCAGATCACTAGTCTTTTCAGTTGCATGCTGATTGCTGTATCCAAATATTAAAGAATACACATCCCATTGCCACTAGCCTAGGTCCTCATCTAGAAAAGATTACCTATTCCTGCCCTCCGCTGACACAAGCAGATTGTTGGATGACCAAAGCCTCCCAGTGCCCTGTCTGACCATGCTGTGATAATGATCACGCTTAAGCTACGTGGAAGATGGCAGTCCAGGTTATGGAGGAGCTCCTGGTGGCTCCAGGATGCTTCCTTCACTGAAATACTCAGACAACAGATCATTGCCCATATGGAAATTAATAAGGGCACGGTTGACTCCCCAGCTGTACTTTGAAAGGCACTAAAGCTGGTCTTGAGATGATATTCCATATTGTACCAAACACCAGGTAAACAAAAAAAAACACAGTGAAATTTTAGAGCTAGAAAGTGCCATAAATAAGGCTGAGGGGGAGGTGACAGGGCCCATGGAGGACCACATATGGCACTATATAGAGCTGATGTGGCTGTCTCTCTCATAGAGATTGTTAGACTCAGCATCCCTATCATATGCAGCAACACTGAACAAGATGAGGCCAGGGATAAAGCAGGAAAACTACCGTATTGGCTTGCAAACATGAATCAAGCCCAAATAAATTGCTCAAGAATTTGCTTCCTAATATTATTAACACCCAATTGTGGATGGTTTAATAATACCCAGCCTCTCTGATAGAGACAGACAGGGGCTAGAAGAACTGCTGACAGAAGACAACTTCATGACAACCATTCAGTCCCTCCTCACAGGGAAATCCCCTGGCCCCAATGGATACCCATTCGACATTTTTAAGAAATATGCATTGCGCTTGATCCCACTGGTAAAGGGAATGTACACCGAAGCATTGGAATCAGGGGAGCTTCTAAATGACTTGCAAGATGCTATAATCTTGGTAACTTTGAAGCCAGGGAAAACACCAAATAAATGTGAATCATACAGACCCAATTCCCTAAATAACTTAGAAACAAAGATCCTTGCTAAGGCAATGGCGAACAGACTGATAAAGGTAATCAGAACTGCAGTACACCCAGATCAGAGTGAGTTTATGCCCACTGTTAGAAATTGAGTCTCTAGCTTGCAGAAATATGCACCCTGTCCAAGTAGGACAACAATCCAAGATGTAGCGGCTTGCTTTGCGAGGTAGATGATGCGTTGTCGATGAGCCGCACAGCCGGTAATGCGATCTACTTGGCAGACGATGCAGCTGCGCTGGAGATGATGCAGCGGTACTGACTGGTGCAACGATGACGATGCATGGATTTTGCTGCCAAACGTTCAGAAAACCCACTTCCAAGGGCCCAGGAGTGGATTGGCATTTATAAAATGTAATAAGGTAATCCCAATGTTAACCTATGGCAGAGACAGGCCTGACAGTAGTGAAAAACTAATTTTATATTTTTTCACTACCAGGGCATGTACAACTTAACAGTACATGTCCTACTTTTTAATGCACTGCACCCTGCCCTTAGGGCTGTCTAGGGACAACCTTAGGGGTGTCTTATATGTAATAAAAAGGGAGGTTTAGGCCTGGCAAAACGGTTAACTTGCCAGGTCAAAATGGCTATTAAAAACTGCACATACAAGGTCAGCAATAGCAGGCCTGAGCAATGTTTGAAGGTCTACTAACGTGGGTGGCTCAATCAGTGCTGCAGGCCCACTAGTAGCATTTTACTAACAGGCCCTAGGGCTCATGTAGTGCACGTTACTAGAGACTTATAAGTAACTTAAATATGCCAATTGTAGATAAGCAAATGTTACTATGTTTTAAGGAGAGAGCACATGCACTTTAGCACCGGTTAGCAGTGGTAAGGTGGCCAGAGTCCTAAAGCCAGCAAAAATGAATCCAGCAAAAAGGTAAGGAGGAAGGCAAAATGTTTGGGAGTGATCCTGCAAAAAGGGCTTGATCCAACTCAAACCCCTTTCAGCCTAAACCAGGGTAGCCTAATCAATACCTTAATGGACTTCCCTACTTAAGCAATAGAACATGGATAATTGCCCACTACTTGTCAGTTCTACGCCTCACTAAATTCAGTTGTATCCCTCTGTCTATACTCTCCTGAGCTACTAAACTGACCCATGAGGAGCCATTCTCCTCATCTGTGAACCCCATCTGTGCAGCACTTAACCTTAATTTGCTCACAGATGCATCCCAGTGGGAAGACAGTCCCACCATGGCCAACAAAGTGATGTGGCCCATTCCACCCCTTGCATCTGACCTCTGTCCCCAACCTGCGGATAACTCTGTCCATTAGGGCAACAACCAACAGAGGCCACTGACCATTGTCAGTTTCCAGAGCCAGGCCTCAGGCCATCCAGGGGTCTCTGACTTCTGGGGCTTCTCAAAGTGGGGGCAGTAGCCCCAGATGCCTTGCATTTTTTTTCCACTTCACCTCCCACCAGTTCTGTGGTGGTATCCTGAGACTGGTCACTTGGCCCAGAGTCTGAACCCTGAGGCTGAACAAAAGACAGAGGTGGGCTCTCCATCACCCTGCTCCTCCATCTGGGGTCCTGTAACCTCTTCTTGGGAGTGGTGTCCCCAGAAAACTGAACTGTTAAGGTGCCTGTGGTGCCCACCCATCCCAGTTTCTCTGGTACCGGGAGCAACTCATTCCCCAGAATGCAGTCTATGGGCATCTGTGGACTAACTATGACCCTCCTCTGGGTCACCTCCCCATGCCCCTCTAGGGATGCCTGGGTCATAGGGCAGAAGAAGTCCTGCCCATGGGTTGGAGTTACCCTATACACCTGGCTGGTGTACTGCTCTGGGGAAACTAGACTTTCCACTACCATAGTCCAGCTTGCCCTGGTGTCCTTTAGAGCAGTGACTGGGATCCCATTCACTTCCACCTGGTGGAAGTGACAACTCTCAGCCTCAGGAATTACCAACTCACCCTCTAAATCCACCTCCCAGCTAACGGAGATCATGACATTTTTATTTATGGAGTTTTATATAGCGCTGACCTGACCCGGGGGTATCGGAGCGCTTTACAACAGTGTTTCATAATAGTTACATAGTAGAGCAGTCTTAAAAACATAAAGTTCGGCAGTCCAAGAGTGCTGAGGCTTCTTGAGGTAGTGGTTGAGTCCTGAGGTAGCCTCGTTGAATGCTTTATTGAGGTAGTCTGAGGTCTTGAGGCAGCTTAATTATTTGCACACTTGTCTTGAAGCGGGTTGAGGTGGATCTGAGCGATGTAGAGTTAGAGAGCATCGGGCGTCAGGGATAGCGTGCGGGCGGCGGCTATCCATTCGGGAGGGAGCGGTTGAGGAGGAGGGCTTTTAGGTGTTTTTTGAATTTTGTAAAGGACAGGATAGTTCTGATATCTGCTGGGATGGAGTTCCAGAATTTTGGCGCGTTTCCAGCAAATGACCTCGCGGCAGTTTTGTGTTTGCGTGTTCTCAAGGGGATGAGAAGGAGGGAGTTCGAGCTCCTGAGGTTTCTTGTCTGCCCGGCCCTCTTGAGTTTAGCGGCCAGATAGTCCGGTTTTCCAGTGTGAAGGGCTTTATGCGTGAGGCAGGCCGTTCTGAAGTTAGCTCGATGTTCGACTGGGAGCCATTTTAGTTCTCTTAGTGCTGGTGAAATGTGGTCGTATTTTCTGATTCCGCTGACCATTCTGGCTGCTGCGTTGAGAGTTGTTTTGAGGGGAGCCAGGTGGGATTTTGTGGTGCCGGTTAAGGTTGCGTTGCCATAGTCGAGTCTGGATAGCACCAGTGATTGGGTGGCTTGTTTGAGGTCTTTAGTAGGGATGAATGGTTTAATTTTGTAGAGAAGCTTTAGGTTGAGGAGGGCAGTTTTTGCAGAGTTTTTGATGTGGTTGGTCATGTCCAGTTTAGGGTCTAGGGTGATTCCTAGGGATTTTACGGAGTTAGCCATGGTGAGATTGCCGTTTAGAGCATCCATAGCTTTAAGCCATTCTGCGATTTGTGGGTTCTCTTCTTTGTTGGAGATGAGGAGGATCTCCGTTTTGTCCTAGTTAAGTTTAAGGTGATTTAGGGACAGCCAGTGTTGAATTTCTTTTAGGGTGTTGTTTAGTCTGAGGATGTCGTCTGGGGAGGAAGTTTCCAGATAGATCTGGGTGTCATCGGCGTATAGGTGGAAGGGGATATTCGCGTTTTTAAGTGTGGTGGTGAGGGGTTCCATGTATATGTTGAACAGTTGTGATGAGAGCACTGAGCCTTGGGGGACACCTCTGCTGACGGGGTGGAGGTCGGAGGTGAAGATTTTTATTTTTATCCTTTGCAAGCGGTTCTGGAGGAAGGAGGTGAACCAGCGGAGGACCATCTCATCGGCACCTACCCTTTCTTGTAGGGCCTTGATGAGAAGTTGGTGATCTACCGTGTCAAAGGCTGCTGATAGGTCGAGGAGAATGAGAAGGCAGCAGTGATCGGAGTCCAGTGACTTATGGATGTCATCTGTGACATGCTCTATAATCTGCCCCTGGGGTCTACTTATCCCTAATTCCACATTGGCCACCCCTGTATATGTACAACTAGTGGGTGGTTTCTAAGGACAGACAGAGTCCCCCTGCTTGTGTCCTAGATGGGAACAATAAAAGCAGTGGTGTTGGAAATGGGGCGCCTGGGTCACTGTCTACCAGAACCTTCTCCCTACTTCTCAGAAGGAGCATGGAATCCCTTTCCTCTCCCCTTATCCTGGGATCAGTCTGCATCTCCCTTAACTTAGCTGGGGGAGTCAGAGGCACTCTTCTTGAGGGTCAGTCCCAGGTACCTTCTTGTGGACAGTGGTGCTGATCAAGCAGTCCACCTTCTTAGCAAGCTCCCTGTGGTCAGTGAGCTTTCTATCAGCAAGGGGTTGGTGCAGATCTGAAAAGCAAAGACTGAACATGTGCTTTTGTGCAATCAAATTAAACAGCCCCCTTTACCTCACTGCCATTCACCCAACCATTAAGAGCATTGCAAAAGAAATACATGCAATCCAACCAGGTCTATTGGGATAGCTTTGCTTTGTTGATTTTCATGTTATTGACCAAGGGGTAAAGGATCTTCACAAGAAATATTTGTGTCCTGAAGATGGTCTCACCAATACATTATAACGGAGACAGAAATGACAACGTCTAACCCAATCTTCCTTTTAGTTATTGATAAATTAATTTATGGAGTTCTAGATCCTATGTATAAGACAGACTCTGTTTTTGTTTCAGGGAGATGGGCAGTTATACATTGATGACTAGTTTTTCTTTATTCGGTATAACTAGAACTTCTGTTATCAATGTATGTGAGAATTTGCTGCTATCAACCCCTAAGTTTGTGCATTTTGATATGAACGGAATCATCAATGATACAACCAGCTAATTATATTTCTTTCTTTACACACATACTTTGTATACATTTATTTAATTAATTTGCAATGTGATGGTGAGACATACCATATTATGTACAGTTCCAAAAAGTAGTGTGTGTTAAATATATCCCTTGTAGGCATCCTTACCTGTTTAACTTTCTAAAAGTGGCATTTTCAGACTTACAACTTAAAAATCCAACTTTACCATATGTTGTGATTTTTCATTGTGAGTCCAGAGAGACCAAACTCCAAGTATCTATCTTTTGCCAATTGGGAATTACACTTATAAAATGTAACATGGTACTCCAAATGTTAACCTAAGAGAGAAATAGACCTTGCAGTGGTGAAAAAAATTTAATTGTTTTTCACTACCAGGACATGTAAAACTTAAAAGTACATGTACTTCTCAAATACATTGCACCCTGCCATCAGGGCTGCCTAGGGCCTAACTTAGTGCTGACTTATACGTTTAAAAAGAAAGGGTTGGGTCTGGCAAGAGGGTTAACATGCCAGGTTGACATGGAAGTTTAAAACTGCACTCACGGGCTCTGCAATGGCAGACCTGAGCCATATTTGAAGGTCTACTGAAGTGGGTGGCACAATCAATGCTGTAGGCCCACTAGTAGCATTTAATTTACAGGCCCTGGGCACATGTAGTGCATGTTACTAGGGACTAATAAATAAATTAAATATGCCAGTTGAGGATAAGCCAATTTTACCATGTTTTAAGGAGAGAGCACATGCACTATAGCTCTGGTTAGCAGTGGTAAAGTGCTCGGGTCCTAAAGCCAACAAAAATGAATTCAGGAAAAATGTGAGGATGAATGCCAGAAGTTTGGGGGTGACCCAGCAGAAAGGACCAGGTCCAACACCAAATCAGCACTCGTCATTTTTTCAAGCACCCTAAAACTGCAGTAGCATTGTCAACAGTGACAAAAGAACAAATGTCCTTTATACCCTTAGCCTTTGAAAAAGCAATAAACTCAGTCTGATGGTATTTTATGATCCACTTGCTGGACCGTACACATTTTGTCCCCCTCTTCTGAAGTTATAAATCAGTACTTTTCTTCAAACCATGGGCGAGGATAAGGGTAAACGGGATCTGTCCTCTAGTTTTGTTATTGAACGGGTTAGATGGCAGGGCTGCCATCTATCACCTCTTCTCTTCTCCCTAGTCAAGTTGTCGCTGGCATAGTGGGTCAGGTGAGCCCCTCAGCTAAATGGTTTTCGATTGCCCAGGGGTAACGATGATAAAATACCCTCACCAGGATATACTTCCTGTGATAGTGTGCTTTACAAATACACATAACAAATCACTGTACTCCAATGGTGTCCAGATTTATATAAGTGACCCCATGCCCTCCTTTTCTCAATTGATGCAAATGCTACAAATATATCAATCAATCAATCAGGGGTTTGTTAAAGCGCGACTACTCACCCGTAAGGGTCTCAAGGCGCTAGGGGTGGGGGAGGGGGTGCAGGTTCCATTCCATCAAGGAGGGGGTCTGTCGAAGAGCCAGGTTTTGAGATTTCTTGCGAAGATGGGGAGCGATGTTGTCTGTCTGAGGTGGAGCGGAAGGGCGTTCCATGCTTTGGCCACGAGGAAGGAGAAGGAGCGGCCTCCCGATCTGGTCTTTCTGGTGGGGGAACCACAGCGTAGAAGAGCTGGGCAGATCGTAGGGTCCTTTGGGGTGCGTGGAATTTGAGTCGGCTGTTCAGGTATGCTGGTCCGGTGCCGTGGAGGGCTTTGTGTGCGTGGGTGAGCATCTTGAAGGTGATTCTCGCCTCGACAGGGAGCCAGTGGAGTGTGCGCAGGTGCTGGGAGATGTGGCAGTGTTTTGGCAGGTTGAGGACCAATCTTGCGGTGGCGTTCTGGATGTTCTGTAGCTTGCGGGTGAGGTTTCTGTTTATTCCGGAGTAGAATGCGTTGCCGTAGTCGAGTCTGCTGGTGACCAGGGCATGAGTGATGGTCTTTCGGTGTTCGAGGGGGATCCATTTGAAGGTCTTACGAAGGAGGCGGAGGGTGTGGCAGCAGGAAGACGAGACAGAGTTGATCTGGAGGTCCATTTTGAGCTTGGAGTCCAGGATGATTCCCAGGTTGCGTGCGTGGTCCGTGGGGGTTGGCGGGTTTCCGAGGGCGGGGGGCCACCAGGTGCCGCTCCAGGCATCGGGGTTTGGGCCCATGATGAGTACTTCTGTTTTGTTGGTGTTTAGTTGTAAGCAGCTGTTTTTCATCCATTTGGCGACGGCTTCCATGCCTTCTTGAAAGTTGCGTCTGGCGGTGTTGGGCTCGTTGGATAGGGAGAGGATGAGCTGGGTGTCATCTGCATATGACACGATGTTGAGTCCGTAGGTTCTGACGATGGGGGCGAGTGGAGCCATGTAGACGTTGAAGAGCGTCGGGCTGAGGGAGGAGCCCTGGGGGACTCCGCAGGTGGTAGGTGTGGGGTCCGAGAGGAAATGGGGGAGTCTGACCCACTGCATCCTGCCGGAGAGGAAGGAGCGGATCCAGTCGAGGGCCTTGCCCTGGATTCCTGCATCGTAGAGTCTGCGTATTAGGGTGCGGTGGGAGACTGTGTCGAACGCCGCTAATAGGTCAAGGAGGATGAGGGCTACTGTTTCTCCTTTGTCCAGTAGGGTGCGGATGTCGTCTGTTGCGGCGAGGAGGGCGTACTGTGGTTTTTTCTGAAGCCGGATTGGGAGGAGTCGAGGATGTTGTATTCTTCAATGAATGTGGCGAGTTGGCTGTTGATGGCTTTCTCAATGACTTTCGCTGGAAACGGGAGCAGGGAGATGGGTCTGTAGTTTTTGAGGTCGGTGGGGTCCGCTGAGGGTTTCTTTAGGAGGGGGTTGACCTCAGCGTGTTTTCAGTCGTCGGGAATGAGGCGGTCGCCAGGGAGCGGTTGATGGTGTGGCGGAGCATGGGTGCGATGGTGTCGGCGGCTCTGTTGAAGATGTGGTGGGGGCAGGGGTCCGTGGGGGCCCCTGAGTGGATTGACTTCATTGTCTTCAGTGTGTCTTCGGTGGTGAGGGCTGTCCAGTCGTCAATCGCTGGTTTCCGGGTGTCGGGGGTGGTTGGTGAGGGTTCAGTGTGTTGGTTGTCTTCGTCGAAGTTGTCATAGATGCTCTTGATTTTGTGGTGGAAAAAGGTGCTGAGTTTGTCGCAGAGGTCTTGTGAGGGAGGGATGTCGGTAGACTCACTGGTGGGTTGGGCAAACTCCTTGATGATGCTGACGAGTTCCTTGCTGTTGTGCGCGTAGGTGGAGATTCTGTCTTCAATCGCTTTTTTCCTCGTTTCTCTGATGAGTTGATGGTGGGCGTTGGTGGCGCCTCTGAAGTTGTTGTGGGCTTCTGTGGATTTGGTGTTCCTCCAGGCCTTTCGAGGCGGCGGCATGTGCATCTGGACTCTCGAAGTTCGGTGGTAAACCATCTGGCTTTCTTTGCACGGGTATTGTTGTTTTTCTTGAGGGGGTCTATGGTGTTGGTGCTGTCCGAGATCCATTTATGCAGGGTTCGGGCTGCGGTGTTGGGGTCGTCGTTTTCCGCGATGGTTGGGGTCGAGTTGTTGAGTGAGGAGGTGAGCTGGTCGACGGTGATTTTGATCCAGTTTCTTCGTGGGAGCAGGTGCTGGTGTCTGTGGATGATGGGTGTTCTGAAGGTGAAGTGGACGCAACGATGGTCGGTCCATGGGAGTTTGGTGGTGTGGCTGAAGGTGATGGAGTTTCCTGTAGTGAAGAGGGGGTCAAGGGTGTGTCCTGCTGAGTGCATAGGCTCGGTCACGATCTGGCGGAGTCCAATGTTGTGGAGGTTGTCCAGGAGGGATGTGGTGTTGGAGTCCAGTTGGTTGTCGAGGTGGAAGTTGAGGTCTCCCAGCAGGGTGTAGTTGGTGGATGTGATGGCCTGCGGGGAGATAATGTCCGTGATGGAGTTGGCGAAGGGTCCAGGGGTCCAGGGGGTCGGTAGATGAGGGTTCCTCGGAGGGTGGCGGTGGGACTGGCCAGTATCTTGAAGTGAAGGTGTTCCATAAGTTCTGTGGGCTCGTCGGGGAGTGTGCTCAGGTGGAGGCTGGATTTGTGGATGATGGCGTTTCCTCCTCCTGGGCGGGTGGGGCGGTCCTTCCTGGAGATCTTGTATCCTTGGGGGATGGCGATGGCGATGTCCGGTCCCGAGGTGGTGTTGGTCCAGGTTTCGGTGAAGAACGCTACATCTGGGGTGGTGCTGTCGAGGAGGTCCCAGATTTCTGTGGCGTGTTTGTGGAGGGATCGGACGTTGAGGAGGATGCATTGCAGGGTCTTCGGTTCGGTTGTGTTCTTGTGGGCGGGTTGTGCTGAATCCGTGTTCTTGGCGGTGCTGCAGGTGTGCCGGCAGCGGTGACAGCCGAAGGGTCTGTGGGTGTCGGCTGGTGATGCTAGCTTGCAGTTGTTGTTGTTAAGCAATATGATTAAAAGTTAATTGGACCAAATCTGCAGACATCCTCCCTAAATCAGGCACAGGATGATATACAAACAACTACAAATTCTCAATGGGCAGACTAGGCGTGGGATCTGAACATTGTGCCCCTGGTTCGAATATGGACATTTGGGAAAGTCACCCTCTTAATATAGCTGGCAGAGGAGCAGTGTTTCCATTGATATTTGCTAGTCCTGACACCCTTGGGAAGTAGTCTCCAAAACCTTTTGCCTTTACCCCTAGTATTTTTACTGATTTTGCTTTTGTTGGCTGTAGGACTCTGCACTTTATCACTGCTAGCCAGTGGTAACGTGTATGTGCTCTCTTCCTAAAACATGGTGCAATTGGCCTACACCTGATTTGCACATTTAATTTACTTGTAAATCCCTATTATATGGTACTACATGTAACCAGGGCCAGTACATTAAATATTATTAGTGGGCCTGCAGAACCCATTGAGCCACCGACTCCAGTAGCCCTTGTTTTATATGTACCGGCAGTGAAAAGCACCCTAAGTTGTATTTCACTGTGAAAAAGCCTATCTCTCCATTGACTAACAATGGGTTTACTTATTACATTTAATAAGTGCTAACTTTAGATTGGGAGCTGATAGGGATATGCTGTTAAGATTCAAATGAATTGTGATATTAAATCCTCTTTAACGGTAAAGTTTGATCTTAAGGCACGCTTCTGAAAGTGCTACTTTTATAAAGTTAATATTTTTGTGTCCTAACCATTTTGTGCCTTCATCCAGTATCCTGGATATCATGACTGTGAATGGCTCTGCAGTTGGGGTTTCTGTAGTCCTCCCAGACAGTGACACAAAGGTGTCAGATATCAGGTGGTGAGCGGTCTAGGGCCTGCCCCACGCATCTCTGTAGTGCATGCTCATCTGGTTATACCCTCTAGTGTCAAGCCTCTCTGTGGTAAGGTGAATACCGCTGCCCTTTCCGCCCGTTGCTGGTCTTACTGTTTGAACCATCAATAATCATGTGACTAATAATATACCATCAATAGTAAATCCTGTTTTATTAGCTTTTTTGTTTTTTCTTATGGAGAAGTCTTAGTGTTCATAATAGGACTTCATGTCCCAGTATTCGCAGGTGGCGGCCATATTGGGTGTATTAGAGAAGCCTACAAGCCCTCCCAGAATATATCCCCATGGAGGCACAAATTGGAATGGCCCAGCTAGGAGGAAGGGGATTTTCAGAAATGGTGAATAACACTCCAGACCCCATGCTGACACTGAGAGAGCGATGGGAACAGGATCTGGGTACACTGGAAGAAGAGGAGTGGGTAACAGCTGAAAATGCCCCCCACAGTATTTGTGGTATCCATTAAATTGAGGCTGATCTAGCTTAAATATCTGCATAGGGTATACTACCCTCCCACACAATTAAGTAAAAGCAAGCAAGGCCTAGAACCACATTGCTTGAGATTTAAGGCAGAATTGAGAACGTTTTTCCACACAGTATGTGAAAGTCCAATAATACAGAGATATTGGTGCAGAATATCTGATACGTTGTCCCTGGAAGTGGGTAGGCCCATTGGGCAAGAGCCCAAAATGGTCCTGCTGTGGTTAATTGATGAAGGGGGGCAGACAATATACTAGATTGTTGGTAGGCATGTGTCCAACACACTGCAGCTTTACTGAACTTCATGAACTCTTTTGATGTAATCAACATAATAAAGTGAGTTGGAAAAAAGATTATTAAGAACATTTTAACATGTAAGATTTGACAGTGGTCCAAGTGCAATTGAAGAGAAGCAAATTGTTTCGTAAGAGCGCATGAGAAAATGGCATTTGGTGTGAGAACAGCCCTGTGAAAAAAATGCAGTTTCGTTGTGGGATTTCAATGGCATCTACAGACCAAGTCTGGCATATGGAGCGGAAATCTGTCCAGTTGATCAAACAAGAAAGCTGCATTCATTGAGTCAGTCAGCTACAAGCGATATGAAGGCTCAGTGATCCAAACATTGTGGAAATGAACAGGGTCCTACTGGGCCTTCGTTTCGGCATCCGATGCTGCAGATAAATGATTGTGCAAGCCTTCCCCTATTCAGTTCTTGGTTTTTGAGTGTTATTAAAGATTTTTGGGCCTCATTTATGAGAAGTGATGCATCGCTGCATGAAAGCAGCGATGCGTCACTTCTCATTGCGCCCTCCTTGCGGCATGATGGATGCGTCATATTTACAGTATGACGCATCATGTCACAAGGAGTTACAGATACGTCAGTATTTCTGACGTATCTGTAGACGCAAAAGTGATGCATTGCTGGAGTGTGTCACAAAAGTGACGCAACTTCAGCAATGTGTCCTTTCACATGGGGCAAGCCCCATGTGAAAGGGCCTGCGTCAGTCTTACACCTGCTGTGAGGCAGGCGTGAGATATTGACGCATTTGCAACCTAGAAGTGGCGCAGTGAAATCTTGTAGATTTCACTGCGTCACGTCTACAAGGCATACTTACGTGAGAACGCCCACCCTGCATACATTATACCTGACGCAGGATAATGTAGCGCAGGGGTTTACAAAGTGACGCATCTGCTTGGATGCGTCACTTTGTAAATAGGGCGCAACAGGGGGCATGTATTACACCGCCGACGCGTCACAAAAAGTGACGCAACGGAAGCGCAAAACTGTTGCAAGGGCTCATAAATAAGGCCCTTTGTGTTTCCAAGAGGTTCTGCCTATGCAGTTTGACTGATCTTCGTTCCAAAATTTTATTATCCAGTTCTCAGAGCTTGTATTGCATTGTGTTTGCAGAGATGACAATTCTGCAAGCTCAAAAAGGCACTTCATCTATTTTTAGAGCTGTAATGTTCATGAATAGCTGCTGCAGAGTACCATTGATACTCTATTGAAAATCGACAATTCTATTGCTTTCAATAAAATAGCACCCATAGAACGCTTTGAAAACAAAGAATTGCCTATTAGAATTATGTGATTCCTGAAGGTCTACAAACCTGATTCTATTTGAGTCAATCCACTTCAGTACAACTGTAGCTGTAGGGCTGTAACATCAATGAATGACTATTTGTTTATCTGCCAGCACCAGAAATAGCCGTGGAGATGGATTAAATGGCACAGCGTGTGTAATGACGAGACGGCATCAAGGGAACAAGTAAGTGACCAGCTTTATTAATTGGAGATACGGAATGCCCGTTGGAATAACGGCCTCAGCACAAGTCCCCTCAACGCTCTACACGCGCGCCGGGAGGCACGCGCACGGACACAGCAGGTAGGATGGGAGCGGGGAGGGGACAAGACAGGGGAGGGTCACAGCATGTTACATCTTCTCCCGTTTTTCATAAAACAACTCTGGAATACATAGTTTCAAAACAAGCAAAGGAAACACATGCTTTTATGCTTTCCCTAGAAGAGCTAATGCATTGCATAATCCTTGAATCTTATGGGCGGAACAATTGTTCTCCTATCACGAATGGTATCAACAGGACCAGTGGCCACACCAGGAAGAGATACTCTGGGAATATCATCAATTGACACAGGAGTAGTTTTATCCCCACATGATCCACCCATGCGCGACTCAGCAGAGGACACCAGACCATCGACCTGCGAGCCACTGGGCCTGATCACAGGCTCAGAGATCCTGCTTCTGGCAACTTTCGACCCATTCCACCATTGACCATTGTCAAGAAGAACGGCAGTACCCTTTGTTTTGACCACGCGCCTAGGTTCACTATACTTGCTCAAGTTGGCGCCCTTCCTGGGATACTTCACTCTCACCACGTCACCTTCTTTCACGGACATCTTTCGTACAGCATTCCTTGTGTCATAATTTGTGCGCATGCGCTTCTGGCGCTCATCTACCAAACTTCTCCTCTTACTCTCATTTTCTTTATGGTTTTCATTTTCCCATTTTTTCCAAGCCAATGACCAATGTGGTTGCAAACGTGTGATCGCTGCCCTACCCTGATGAGTTCAAATGGGATTCTACCAGTGGTACTGTGGGGGGTGGTACGGTATGACCACAACCTAGTGCGTAGTGCTGCCTCAACAGGAATATGAGACTTCAAGGCCATTTGGATGGTTTCTTTAATCAGGCGATTGGCCCGTTCCACTTGGCCATTGCCCTGTGGATGATATAGAGAGGATTTTACATGCTCTATGCCATTTATTTTAAAGAATGAGACTAACTCAGAGGATACAACTGCACTCCGTTGTCGGAGACCAGTTGATGGGGAAAACCTTCTCTGCAAAATAACTCCTTCAGGAAGTTAATTACCTCACGTGTGGTGGGTTGAGACACAAACTTGACTTCCACCCACTTGCTGAAATAATCAATCAACACTATGGCATAACGTAATTCTAGACTCAAGGCACTCATGGGACCTATGAAGTCAATGCCGACTTTGATCCATGGACCTTCTGGTAGTTCAACGGAGGTCATGGGACAATGGCGTGTCGTCAAAGTTTTGTCAGCTTCATTGCACATTAAGCAGTGAGTAACAAACATATCAACGTCACAATCCATGGAGGGCCACCAGTACCCTTCCCTCAACCTCTGTTTTGTGCCTGTCATTCCTACATGCCCTTCATGGGATAAAGCCACCAACCTGCTTCTCATGGACATTGGTGCTATTAAAGTTCCACCCCGGAGAATTACATCTTCGACAACACCAATATCATCCTTAATTTTCCAGTAGGGTCTGAGTGCTTCGTCAAGTGCCCTCTCGCGTGGCCAACCTTTGATCGCATATTTTTAATTGTTTCTAACACTGTGTCATCTTTTATAGCTTCTAACCATTCTGATTTGGTAATGGTACCATTGGATTCATGACCTTCAAATAAGCATGCAACAAGTACATCATCATCATCCATTTCGCATTCAGAATCATCCTCGCACGGGGCACGTGATAAATAATCTGCCGATATATTCACTCGGCCGGGAATGTATTCCATCTTAACTTGATGCTCCTGCAATTTGCATACCAACTCGCAATTCTTGGCGAAGGCTGGCTAGAACCTCTTCCCTCAAGTATACTGACCAACGGTTTGTGGTCGGTACGGATAGTAAATTCCTTGCCCCACAGGAAACTTTTAAACTTTGTAACAGCCCAAACACAAGCCAATAATTCACGTTCAATTACTGAGTACTTTGTCTCTGGGCCCCTTAGCTTCCTGGATGCGAATGCGATGATTTTCTCCCGTTCTCAGTCATTTGGCTAAGCATAGCCCCCAACCCGACTTGGCTGGCGTCTGTTGTTACAGTGCTTTTCAACTTCTCGTCGAATGACTGGAGAGACAGTGCTTGCTCAAGTTCCATCTTAATGGTCTTTATGCTTCGTTCACATTCTTCATTCCAAATGAACTCTGCATCCTTCTTTACCATCTTACGAAGCGGTTCGACCTTGGCTGCATAATGTTGTATGAATTTGGAATGGAATTCACACATGCCCAGGAAAGTTGCCAGTTCATCCTTATTTTTGGATTAGGTGAACAGGAAATTGCAGAAATCAAGGAGGGTTTGGGTCGTACCCCATTTCCATCGATGAGATGTCCCAAGTACGCAACAGTTTCTTTTAGGAATTTGCACTTGTCTTTTGCAGTGTAAGTCCACTGTCCTGAATCCTCTGAAAAACTTTCTTCAGGATGACCAGGTGCTGCAGAGTAGTATTGATCATCCATTGAAAATTGACAATTTTATTGCTTTCAATAAAATAGCATCCATAGAACGCTTAGGAAAAAAAAGAATTGCCTATGAGAAATATTTGATTTTTGTAGGTCTGCAAACCTGATTCTATAAAACGCAGGGACATATTTACAAAGGCATTGCACCACAGGAATGTCACTTTTAACAACGTTCCTGTGGCGCAATGCCGTTCTTCATATTTACAAAGTGTGCTTATCCACTTTTTGTGGCATAACGCCGCTTTGTAAATATGGTACCCTTTTATGCATGTATCTTCGTGAAAGTGGCATGCGATGGGTGTTGCTGTGGCCGTTACACCACAGCACCCATTGCTTTTTCATGGTGCCCCAGATTTACAAGGAGGTGTAAATTGAGACAGCATCAAAAACTAACGCCATGCAAGAACAGATGTTAGAATGGAGATGCGAGGAGGAATACTTTTATTTCTCCTAAATTTTGCTTTTTCTATGTGTACTGCATTCTTCAGCACTCAAAGGGATATATTTACAAGAATTAGCGCTCTGTTGTTTTGCTGGAGCACCAAAAATGTTACCTCTGCGGTATGGCACTTCCTAACGCCATGTTAGCATCATATTTACAATACGGCGCTACATGGAGTCAGGAAGATTTTGCAGCTGAAAAAACTGAGGCTGAAGTGAGCATCAAGTCGATAAAAAAGTGCATGCTACAGTTCAAAAAGTGACGCTCGGCCAATTAGCGGCAGGAAAATACACCCTAGCCAGCCTAACGTCATTTTTCGGCACCTTGCGGGAACAAAGAAAGGAAAATACTGATAAGAGAAAACAAAATGTTATACTTACCTGAAAGTAGCTATCGAGCAGCCAGGAGTGAGCACAGCACAGAACAACCGACCCCCTCCAACGCCAATACCAGCCAGGATGACCAGCCAGAGTCCCAAGGGAAGAGGAAGTGCAACTTCAGTCAGGAGGAGAATGAGATCCTGATCACGGAGGTGACGGAGCACCTAAACTAGGTCTTCGTCAGCTCCAAGGTGTCATTGGGGAAGAAAAAGTCCATATGGCAGTCTATAGTGCACAAGGTGAACAGTGTTGCTGAAGTCAAGAAGACAGTGACAGACTATAAGAAGCACTGGCACGATGCAAAGCTCAAAACTAAAGAGAAACTGGCAACCAATCTACAGGTAGGTTTGCAGACCGGAGGAGGTGGTACACCAGCACCCTAAGAGGAGCTGGATTCCTTGGAGGAGCAGGTGTCCGCTGTCATCTCTGAGGAGTCGGTGGTTGGAGTTGCGGGACAGGACAGTGCTGACTATGGCAAAGTACAACAGCAACAGGGTAAGTCCCAACAAGGGCCAAAGGAAGGAACTATGTAATTTTGAGCAGTCCAGGCAGCTATGCCCCTTTTCTCTGTGGCACTGTCTGGAGGACAAACAGTAGGCACCTGGCTCATCTATACTTAGACATGAACTCCTGGACTCCATTGGGACATCATCTCTGCACACAGAGAGGGTCAGCAGCGTCATGGAGTCTCCACATCCCCCGCCTAACAGCCAACAGGCACCAACTGCCACCCCATTCCTCCCAGACCCCTGGACTCTGAGGACCCACAGATTACCATCAAACATGCTGCGGTAGGAGTCCAGCTGTAGTTGGCAGATAAGGTGCAGGCGGAGATGGAGACTGGTGCTTCAAGTCGATAAAAAAATGTACGCCACACTACAAAAAGTGACATTCAGCAAATTAGCGTTAAGAAAATGCACGCTAGCTGGCCTAACGTCATTTTTCTGCACATTGCGGGTAAAAACGGAAAAATGCTGCTGTCAGAAAAAAAATGTTACACTTACTTGAAAACAGCTATTGAGCAGCCAGGAGTGAGCACAGCACAGGACAACAACCCCCCACCCCCCCTCTCATATAAAACACATCAACCCCCACCCCCAAATAACTCAAACTATCCCAACCCACTAACAATCTTACCCACCCCTAAAAAAACTCATAAAATCATTGTCCCTACACTATCACTGTAACTACACTAATCTAAACTACACTAAAAGCACATTATATAGAATACATAAGTATATGAGCAGGGGGAAGCACAGAAAGGGTCCCTGTGTCGCATTGGTCTGGCCGCTGCCTGCTTAATCTCCTTCTGTAGGGCTACAGTGTGGTGGTCCATTTTGTTCTTTAGGACTGCCACACGCAGTTTGAGGTCCGATAAGTCCTTTCGATAGTCCTTCTCTAAGTTGGTAGGCCCTCCTGTAGCCTGAGGTGTGGTTCCAGGGGGGATCGATGGGCCGCTTGTGATGATACTGGTCAAGGCTGGCTGGGAGTTACCTGCACTGGGCTGTCCATGCCTGGAAGAGCTTCAATTTGCAGTGGTTGGTGCTCCCATAGGAAACCTAGACCACTTCCCCTGCACCTTTTCCTCCTCATATCTCCACTTCATGGCCCTGTGTGCTTTGGCGACCCATCGGAGGTGGTGGTGGCGCTCCCTTCTCTTGTTGTACTGCCTGAGCTCATCTGCTGTCATGTTGTCTGTTACAGCAATGAAGATAAAATGTCACTCAAAGGCTGACTAGGCACAGGTATCACCATCATGAAATATCATTATTTGTATAACATCTAAGGTAGCAGCCCCTTCAGCCTAAATAAATCTCGCAGTTTCGAGTGACCATACCAATATGTATTATCTATCATATCAGATGTCCTCAGACCTAATAGAGAAACAGACCAATGATTATACTATGCCATAGCAACACTATTGGCAGATCTAGGTATGACAATGTCAGTACTGAGTATGATTGGGAACAAAGATCTTTGGTACCCATGGAATGGTACACATTTTCACCTTCACTGTATATCAGTTTACCTTCTGCAACTTGCAATGGCCTTGATGCCAGACGCATGTGCCACATTAAAACGTGCTGTCTTGACAGTGCATGTATTGTTTCACAATGTTTTGTAATTGATAAGGCAATGAGCAATATCAGGACACATTGCTACCTATATAGAAAACGTGGCAGGTATGACATGTAAAAATGGACACAGGATTAGTACCTCACATCATATAGACGCATATGAAAATTATCATATTTGACCAGTAGTAAGTCCAAGGTGGACCATGCCACCATTTAAAACATGCTCCCAATATCATAGCATGTGCAACTGACGTGCATTCTGTATTGTTTACAGACACATGCATTTTCAGATGTGCTTCCACTACCACATACATTTGTATTGTCTGCCACTGGGATCATGGCTTCCCTGTCAAGCAGCTATCAGGTGGTCCACCCAGATGGGCTAAATGCTCTCCTTGACAGCAGTCAAAGTCTGATAGACATGCAACACATCACCTCAACTTTTCCTGATGAATGTATCTCCTTCGAAACTTTCATTTGTGATAAGGAAGCATATTGAATCTACCAATTGCCACATCATCTGACATCACAATCTCTCCTTGCACTACGCAATTAGCACTGATGAAGGCCCTCACCGGTGAAGTTGGGGTTCTTATAGTTTGCCACCTCGGATTTTGTGTAGGAAGGGGGTCCAACTACAAGACATAACATGTAAATCACATCAGTAAATTTACTACACATATTTGATATGCAACTACAAAACACTACATATGTAAGGCTATTGTCTATGTAACCCTTCAGGTTGTAAGTGTACAAATGACACAGTTGACATGCAAGGATGATACACATTGGTAAGGCTGGCTGAGGAGAACATACATATGAATGCCTTAAACATGCACCTGTTGGCCATTTAGCGGAACCAGGTCATGAACTGCATCACTATAAAATTATACAATGGTAGCCGACTTGGATGATGCTGTGCACCTACATAATTCACATAACATACTCAGTAAGGTGATGCTGTATGGGGGCCTTCCTACATTCTGGCACCAGTAAATCAGTATGCTACGTACATCTCTCTTCATGCGTACTTGTTCCCTAAGTAACGTGAGTACTGTACCTGTCAGTGCTGCTGAGTGCATGATATTGTACACTTATGTCTTGTGCATTCCTAAGCTGAAAATTGCATATTTGAACATGTTTGGTATAGGTAGAGATGTGTCTCATTCAGGCTAGCACACCCTTGGATACTGTACCATGTGAGTGGGCTCCCATCTGACACACATTTGGGCTCTCATAGTGTAGTCATGTACTTTGTGAGTTTCATATGTAAAGACAGCTCCAGTGGCTCTGTCCTCAAAAACACCTCCATGGGGGGCGTGGCTAGCAGCCATCGGGAATGGCCGCACTCTGATGCGGCTCCACTGCCCTCGCCGTCTTTTCTGACAAAATCCGGCACCAAACCAGCGGACACCCCTTCGTTCTCGGGGGTATGGATCCCAAAAAAGCCCATGCCATCGAGTGCGTGTCGCCCGCTGTGAGGAGAGCGCCAGAACTGTGCAACTGCCGGAGTCATAGGGGCTCCTGTAAGACAAACATGGCGGCCCTTCCCCGTACCTCCAGCCACTGAGGTGAGCGCGCGGGGCTGCGGCGGAAGCGGGAGCCGTTGGGAGGCCCTGGATTACCTGAATGCCGATCCCGCAGCTTGCCGGTAGTCATGGCGGAGCTCGGAGATGGTCCGCATCTGCAGTGGGGAAGCTTGAGAGTCGGCGGCGGTGGAGGCAATGCGGCAGGGAAGATAATCGAGGCCCCGGCTCAACGGCCTAGCAGATCGTAGCGCCAGAGGTAGGAGCCCCCTTTGATGATCGCCCTCATCCGGTTAGAGGAGCCGCTGACTCAGCAGATTGCGCGACTGTAACAACGCGCTGCCACATAGCCCGGGAGGTCGGCGGCGCTGGTGGAGTGGGGGGAACTGCAGGGGGCACGAGGCTGGGACATCGACCGTGCCAGGTAAAGGCCCCACTTTCACCGTCAGCGGCCCAGGACAGACGCAGGAAGAATTGCGCTCATAAAGGGCAGCGAAGAGCGCAAAGCTGCACGCCCCCGATCTGCGAGGGCCCACTGAGGCCGGACATCAAGGAAACTCGGGGCCCAACGTCCCTCCAGTGCCTCAATATTAGTCTTGCCACAAACAATATTGTGCTTGCCCAGAGAGGACTGTAGGGGCTTTGTGGTAGGTTGCGGGCTCCCCCCCTCACCTTTCAACTACAACTAGGCGATCCAGTGCTACGCCTTATTGATACTCACCCACCTGTGGACAGCCCCACTCGCCCTACCAGGAAACCCGACAGGCCGGCAGAGGAGGGAATTCCCCCCCACCCCTGCACAGGCGGCGGTGAATACTGGTAAGGGCCCTACACAACTGAGAAGACGCCATTTATCCCTGCGCAACAATGGCCAGCGGCAAGAGTTCCAAAACGCAAGCCCAAAAGACATTAGCTAAATTTGCCTGGGGCAAGACGGGTGAGGAGGACGATGCTACTACCAAGGGGGGAACAAAAGATCCTCAATCACAGACCCCTCAATCAGATCTCTCCTCCACGTTGCATGGAAGCCATAGCTGGGGTGCGGACCTCGCTGGAGACTCGCAGTGACTCCGTCAACATTGAGGTTTCCCTCATCAGGGCCGACTTGCGGAAAATGGACGCCAGAGTGAAAGACGTGGAGGAAGCCACTGAGACATTGATGTCAGACACGGCCCTCCTTAAGCAACAGGTGGCCCAACTCCATTATCAGCAGGTGAAAATGGAAGGACTCCTCAACGACTATGAAGGGAGAGTGCACAGGAATAACATACGCATCCTGGCAGTCCCGGAGCGGGCGGAAGGGCCGGCTGCAGACCTCTTCGTCAAGGACCTGGTGCTGACCAAGCTGCAGCCGAAGCGCCTGTCTAGCTACTTTTCCATTGAACGCGCCCATCGGGTCCCCGGGAGTAGGCCAAACCCGGGAGCCCCCCCGAGACCAATTATAGCACGAGTGTTCAACTTTCGTGACCGTGATGTTATTATTCAAACGGCGCGATCCCACCCACCATTGACACTGGAGAATAGCACAATCACCTTCTTCCCGGACTTCACCACCAAAGTGCAAGCTCAAAGACGCAGCTTCATTACAGTCAAGAAAGCACTACGAGACAAAGAAATAAAATACTCTATGCTCTTCCCAGGAAAGCTCCGGGTTGAATTCGAGGGCAAAACTTGGTTCTTCTCATCTTCAGAAGAGACTTGGGAATGGCTGGAGGGTTGGCGAAGAGTCAGGAGGCCAAATGGCAGTCGAAATGAGAGACTCCGAGGTAGCAGACTGAACAATGGGGACACACCTCGGGACGACCCAACTCAGGAAGAGCTGATCTCGGCCTCGAAGGGCTGACAAGGTGGGGCGTAGTGAACTCTAAACATTGTAGCCTGGGAGACACCTGAGGCCCGTGGGTACGGGGTAGGACACCTGACAAGGTACTGGGGTATTCTTCATAGACCCGTCGCTGACGAGGTATGATCCGCCAATGTTAATCCAAGCGGGACTGCTGATAATATGCTGCTCAGATGGTTAAAGCTTAAGATGGGACCAGCATAGACCTAAATGACATAATGTGTAATATGTTTCCATCCTTAATTCACGGCGAGGGCGGGAGGGTTCTACACCAAGCACCTCGCATATGAGGGGGTGGGCGACAGGCACTCTGCCTTGTTGGGGGGTTGGTAGTTTGAAATCCACCGGCAGGGTGGCAGGGAGGGGGGTGCAGGGGGGGCGTTCTTTTGTTGGTTTTAATGTTAAATGTCACGATGCACATTGTTGTACACTAGATTTGGAAAACTGTGTCCTTCCTAAATTGACACGGTATAGACGGCTGAAGTTTACACAAAGCTCCGCAACCCGCAACCCAGTCCAGGTTAAAGCAGACAGCTGCTTACGAATTGAAGGAATCATTCACCCTTTTGGTGGCCTCAGCGTGTACTCCACTAGTCCTACTAACGATTCAGCATGGGAAGTACTATAATCACAAAATTTTCCATTTTGACGTGGAATGTAAACGGATTGGGAGATAAAATAAAGCAGGGAGTGGTGTCGCAATACCTCAAGAGACGGGCGCCGGACTTAGTATTGCTACAAGAAACTCACGTTGTAGGCAACAGTTGCAGGGCTCTCAGCAGGTGGGGGTATAAACTATTGGTTCATGCAGGGTTCACATCTGGTTCCAGGGGTACTGGTATCCTAGTGCGAAAGGGCCTGGCTCTGACGCCCACCCATACGTGGGCGGATCCGCAGGGCAGATTCGCTGTGATGGGGGCCACCTGGGAAGGGAAGCCGTTAAATGTGGTATCAGTGTATCTCCCGCCAGCGCTGGGAAAGGAAGCCCTCAGCGACTTAGGCAAGATCCTCATTGACCTCCCCGATGGTACCCTGATACTGGGAGGTGACTTTAACTTGACCATGGATGATGCACTGGATAGGTTTCCCCGATGACCCCCCGCCCGTCACAACACCCAAATGGTGGAATTTGCTAAAGCCATGGGACTGACAGAAATATGGCGCTCACTGCAACCACACATGTCGTACTACACCCACTACTCTAATGCACATAATAGTATGTCCCGTATAGATTACTTCCTTAAGCACTTAGCAGACATTGGCCATTTCCAAAATCCTCGCAGGCTCCCAAGGGGGATCTCAGATCACTCCCCAGTATGGATCGAGCTTACCTTTTACCAACAAAAGCAGCGCAGCTCCATAGTTATTAATCCATGGCTTCTAACGATCCCAGACATAAAGGAGGAGCTCACCGAGCAGACGGACTGTTATTTTACCGAAAACCTGGGATCCGTAGACTCAGCGCAGACCATTTGGGAAGCTTACAAAGTGGTACTAAAAGGGCGCACACTGGCATTAAAAATAGGGTATATCCGTCGCCATAATGAGCAAATACTACAGGCAGAAAGTGAACTCCAACAGTTGGAGACGCAACACAACTCTTCACCCAGCGAGGCCACTGCACACCGCTTAACCATTAAACGACTTGAGTATAAATCTCTGGCGCGAGAAAAAGCCTGGGCACGATAACTCTATACACGTCACAGGGTGTACGAAATGGGAGATAGAGCAGGGAAAATGCTTGCCTGGCTAGAGAAAAGGGAGCAGGGAGAGCGGTGGGTACCTGAACTATCCACCGGCGGGAATGCATGGGTCTCCGACCCCCAAGAAATAGCGGAGGCGTTTGCAGATTATCTGGAGAAGGTGTATACATCTTCCACTACCTATATGTCGGAGGACTCTCGACAGCTGTTGGTAGATATAAATCTGCCCTCATTGTCCTTGACAGATAGAGCTGACTTGGACGCCGACATCACGGATGATGAGATTTGCAAAGCCATATTTAGCGTCCAATCAGGGAAGGCAACGGGGCCCAATGGGATTCCAATTGAGTTCCTAAAATCAATGGCCTTACAGATAGCACCCCACCTTAAGCACATGTATACAGAAAGCCTAGAGAAAGGAGTACTGCCTGAAGATCAAAGATTGGCTTCCATAGTGGTAATCCGTAAACCCGGGAAACCGGCGGATAGTTGTGGCTCTTATAGGCCAATCTCCTTGATAAATGCGGAGGCCAAAGTCCTGGCGAAACTGCTAGCGTCTCGTCTCAATGCTGTCCTCCCCTCAATGGTTCACGCAGATCAATCCGGCTTTGTGCCGGGACGGAACACGGCACTGAACATTCGCTGGGTACACAATGTTTTGGCACGTCAGCAATGTGTGGAAGAGGACGCAGTAATTATGTCGTTGGATGCCTCCATGGCATTCGATTCCATAGAGTGGCCCTATCTCTTCGAAGTGCTTGCTCGCTTGGGGTTTGGCCCGCGGTTCATAAATTGGGTTAGGCTGCTTTACACTGAGTTGCGCGGTCAGGTGAGGGTGAATAATCGCACGTCACAGATGTTTAAGCTGCACAGAGGGACCAGACAGGGCTGCCCCCTGTCCCCCCTACTTTTTGCCCTCGTGTTGGAACCCTTGGTGTCATGGGTGAGATGGGACGTGGCTCTCAGAGGCCTAAAATGGGAGGCGGACACTGAGGACAGAATTTCGTTGTATGCAGACGATATCCTGATATACTTAGCATCCCCCTATGCCTCGATACATAGGTTACTGAACATATTCACAAACTTCGGCAAATACTCGGGATATGGTATTAATTGGGCAAAATCAGTGCTTTTCGTCCTCCATGGCCCCACACCTAGGCTACCCAGGGGATGTGACGTTGAGGTGACCTGCGAAGGATTCCGGTATTTGGGGATATTCATTACTCCAGACCCTAAAACATTTTTATGACAAGAACTTAGTAGTCCCCTTAAATAGATTTTGTGATGCCACTGTCACTATTAGGTCGAGCGGCCCTATTTAAAATGCTGGCACTACCACGATTCCTTTACCTACTCCAGAATAGCCCATATCATGTACCAGACTCCAATTTTAATAGCGTCGAGGCGGAGGTCCAAACACTATTGTGGGATGGAAGTACACCGCGAATCGCCTTAGGGAAATTGACGAAGGGGTGGTACGACGGGGGCATCGGACTCCCAGACATACGGCTTTATTATTAGGCTTCACAATTGGTGGCGGTTAATCATTGGCTGTACAGTATCCCGACGAACCCAGCATACCGGCTAGAAAGATATCAGACGGGACGAGAGGGGTATCTTGGGGCCATATACACCAAGCCCCGCAAAGAGAGATATCTGGGTCCGATGGCTCAAACGGTATCCATCTGGCATAGGGCAACCAAACGCCTGGGCTAGAGGGGAAAGTTGACGAAAGCTACACCCCTATGGTCCTCTCAACAACTGGGGCTGCTCTGTCATCACATAGGGTTTGACAAATGGGACACCATCGGAATCTCCACCATTGGCGATCTCCTACAGAAGGGCAAGATTCTTACATTTAAAGACTTACAAGAAAAGCATGAATTGGCACAAGGGGAGATATTTTGGTATCTACAGATTTGCCACGCACTAAAGACAGCACTCCCAGACCTGACAACCATGCCAGATTCATCCCCCTTGGAGGATCGACTTTTATCAGAACCTATCCCGACCAAAGCCATTTCCCTTACATACTGTAAGTTATGCAACAACATACCAGACCCCTTCCACACTCTCAGGGACAAATGGCAGGCAGATTTGGGACAGATCGAGGATGATGATTGGCAAAACGCCTTGATGTCCCCAAGAGAGGCAGCCATAAATCACCGTTTTCGACTGATCCAATTAAAAGTTTTACACAGGACATACCTCACCGGTGTGACCTTAGCTAAAATAGGAACAAGACAAGATGCACTCTGTCTGGCTGGATGTAACCAAATGGCCACATTTTATCATATACTATGGGACTGCCCCCTGATCCGGCACCTATGGGAGAGGGCCACAGAGAAGCTACAAGAGGCGCTAGGGAAACAAATCACTTTAACACCTTTAATGGGGATTCTGAATGTATGGGACGGAACCGACCTCACAGACATAGAGCAACAATTAGCCACCCTGGGTTACACACTGGTGAAAAGGGCAATTGCTATGAAATGGGGGGCAGCAGACCGTACACTGGCAATAGGATGGGTGGCGGAAATGGACAAATGTATGGTAGCTGAAAAAGAGGTCTACAAATCTAGGGGCTGTACTAAAAAGTGGGACAAACAATGGGGTGCCTGGAATGCATATCGAGGAGAGTTGTGTATTTCACCAACGGTAGAAATGGAAATGTCAAAAAAGGGGGCACTGTAATGTTGGATTGAAACGCTGTGCACGGAAATTGTCAATTTTATATTTTTTCTGTAAAGGAATGTATATTGCTGCTATCCTGCATGTGACCAATTTAAAGTTAATAAAACTATTATAAATGTTTTTTTTAAAAACACCTCCATGAGGATATGCAAATGCAGCATGTGTGATTTGCTATGCAGTCAGAGCTATGTAGTCTGTCAAGCCAGTTCAAAGCACAGCATAGCCATAGTGGGCATCAAGGAACTATACCTAGTAATACGAAATGCTGATCAAGACCAGTGCTATGTGTATTGCCACATTCAGGTGTGAGCTAAGCAGTGTAAGCCGTGGTAGGCCTCATTATTGCTTGACAACTCAGGGGAGGTATGCCAAGGAGGATCATTGGCACCACACTATGGGGCTTCTTTACAAAGCTATTGCGCAGCCGGTGCATCACTTTTGACACTGTAAGAAGTGACATTCAAGCAGTGCAATGGCCTTGTAAATAAGCCCCTTTATGTATGATGTATTTTCTGTGATGGCCCATCACAACTGTACATGACAAATGCCTGTTGTGAAATATTTAGCTCTGGAGAACATCTGCACCACTTGCCCTGTCATCATATGAGTTTTCTGGACAGGCTATGGCAATGTACATCAGCTCCATGCTTCCCTGGGACTCATCTCTGTCACCTACAGTAACACTAATACTAATGTAGGACGCACAGTGTCACAGATAGCACAGAGGCACATATTGTGCCAGCACAATAGCCACAGTGTTTGCCCCTTTTGCATGGGGGCATGGATAATTTGGGCCAATCTTTCTTGTGAGCAATACTTAGTGGTTTCACAAAGCATCAATGGGTATATGGAAAACATAGGATAGCAGACAAAATATGTGTAGTTACATTTTGCTCCACCAACTTCAATGCCCATGTAGTCTAGAAGGTCCGACTCCCTGCTGACCACATCTGCCCAGTGATGCTTCAACTGATGGGTATCCAGGTCCAGTTAATAGAGCCTTAGAATCTAGAGGCATATGCATTACCATCGATGCTTATGGACCTTTGGTATCCCTGGATGACTCTGTCCTCACAGACTAACATGTTGGCAGGTAATGGCAGACCAACCACAGGAATTCCCCAAACTTCTGCTCTTTCATGGGGCGACAACGAGTTTTCCTTGGCATATCTATCCACAATTATCAAACCCAAACACCAAAAAAAAAACTAAACACTCTACTAACTCTATAACAATTATACCCCAAAATACAAACTCTGACAGCACACAGGACAATAGACAATAATATACTGCAAATACACACAAAAATGACTTTTGGGACACAACAGGGACAGCAGACATGACACACCAGCTCCAAAAACACCAACACCTCTCTCCTGCACAAGCACAACACCATCACTCCCAAGCTCAGACAGTAAAACTGTGACTTATTGTGAAAGTAACTTAACAGTTCCAGGTTTGCCGCATGCAGGATTCATAACATCACTTCTCTTTATCCATTACTTCAGTTCCTGGGCAGATGCATCACATTTTCAGCCAATGTGGCTTTTTTTAATGCTATTACTCAAAGTGTCGATTTCACAAAAGGCCTGACAATGGGAAAAGCTCTTTATATCATGCATCAGCAGGGAAGTGTCATTTTTCACTGACACAGCGGCTGAAAAATTTCACACTGAATAGTGTTGCGTCATATCTTTTACGCAAAAGGTCTAAATTATTTTTCTGGTGTTTTGGGATGTGTAATTCATGTCAAAATAAACAGTAAATGCAGTTTTGTGTGTGATTAGTGAAGTTTACATGCTTACAGACTTTGCATATGTGTCGTGTGTGCTATTAAGTGAACATATGTGTGGGTTCATCCTTTTCAGGGATAATACTATACATAGTGCCCAATCACTGGGAAAGCATATTGGTGCACCTTACCAGAGGTGCCTTCTGTGCTAAGTTATTAATAACATCCATCGGCATTGTATCAGCTTCCCCCAGGGATGCAAGAGGCTACCACTGTCATGGGGTCAGTGCACCCACATCTACGACTGCTCAGCCTACTGCCAAACAGCACCATGTCCCACAGTGGAGGAATCAGGCTGTGTTGAAATTTAGGAGGGTGCAGCAATTGGCTGCACCACATGGAAGGGGATGTATGTCTGGAGCCATTTTATTGTTAAGAGTATTTGCATTCCATATCAATGGGACATACCCCACAGGAAAGTGACTATGACATATTTGGTGTCAACAATGATCCACAACCATGGGGATTGTGGTACAGTAGATCATCATTCACGCCTTGGTGTGACCTCGTAAATATGGCTGAAAGTATGGCTATGTAATTCCCACGATGACTACACTCTGCATCAAGGCGTTGTTGTTTGTGCATAGGAGTGGGTGTTCAGATGCAACACTGTTGGGTTTGGCAATGTTTAGTATGTAGCATTTGTCTATGTAAGATGGGATTGCCTAATGGATTTGACATATGGATACAGTTTCTGTAGCAAATGTAGACTGTAGTTTTGGGAGTGTGTTCCCATGCACATACTATGTGGAACACTTGAAAGTCATCATACTATGAGTGGCCTCTACTATCGTCCATAAGTATGAGGCCATACACATAACTAGCATCAGGAGAGAAGCACACACACACACACAGTAAGTACACACTATCTACGTGACCACACCATGGTAAATGTGGTGGGAAATGGAGGACTATCTGATACAGGTTGTTGCCATGCACTAAGGGCCTGATTACAACTTTGGCGGTGGGGCACCGAGTCCGCCCTGCTGCCACACCGCCAAAGCGGTGGTCAGGCTGCCCACCAGATTAGGAGTTTCCTCCTGTCTGTCAGGCTTTGTTTTTGATGATCCCACGGCGGTGCCCTGAAAATGGGCACCTCAATGGGAACTCCAAAAAGAGTTCCTGCGCGGCATGGACTGATAAGCATATTGATGCCTCCTCACTGCAGCAACACTGCACTGGGGCAATGGCTGTCCGACCACCCTAATCATAATAGGGTAGTCGGGAGACCACTACAGCCACGCCCCCAGGAGTCTGGCGGTCCGTGGACTGCCAGACTCGTAATTAAGCTGCAAGTCATTTGTACCAGACATTGGTGAATGCTGTTTACCACACATAGCTACATATATTATCTGTGTGACAAGAATTTAGATGTAAAATGTGAATGTTTAGTTGTTAGAAATGGGGGTCTCTAGTTGCCAATGGCTTGCACCATTGTCCAAGTTGGGACCCTTCTTCCTAGTCAGTGTAAGAGGAATACACTTCTAAAATAACCCCTGCTCATCCCCTTGGTAGCGTGGCATAAGTAGAAAGGCTTATCTCAGAGGCAGTGTGTGAAGCATTTGTGCACTCATACAGTAACACAGTAAAAAGACTGCAAATGGACACCACACCAGTTTAGAAAAATAAGTAATCTTTATTTAAACCAAACAATTCCAAAATGACAAAATCCACAATACAGTAATAAAAATATGACTTTTAAAAGGCAGAAGCAGTTCTGTTCAAAGCAGATGTGACAGTTTTCACACAAAATACCTTGAATGCGTCAAGCGCACAAACAAAAAACTGTTGCAGGGAAGGTGATGCATTGGTTCCTTATGCCCAGGAAGGTGATGCGTCGGTTACTTACTTCAGGGGAGGTGATGCGTCAGTGCCTTACTGCCACGCAGGGGCGGTGATGCGTCGGTTCCTTACTGAAGGGGAGGTGATGCATCGGTTTCTTACTGTGCAGGGAGGTGATGCGTTGGTTTCTTTGCAGCCGCGGTGTTCTTGCACGCCTTGCACCCAGATGCGATGCGTGAGGTTCAGGGATACGTTGGTTTCTCCAGCCGCGGTCCCACGATGCTTTGGTTCTTGCAGCCTCACAGCCGGGCCTGCGTCGGAATTGGTGTGGTAATCTTGGATTTCGTAGGTCGGTGCACTTGATGCGGCGTGCAGCAATTTCTCGAGCCACGGGCAGACGCTGCGTCGGTTTCTTCAGCGATGTGTCGGAAACAGATGCGGATGCATCATGCATCTCATTGTTGCATTACTTTCCCAGCTTCCAACAGCAGGAACAACCTCCAGAGGCCCAGAACAGCAGCAGGCACCTCCTGGCAGGTCAGCACTCTCAGCATTGAAGTTCAGGTGAGCTGGGGGGTGAAGTCTTTGTATCCCTGAGACTTCAAAAACTGGAGGCAAGCTCTACGTCAAGCCCTTGGAGATCTTCCTCAAGCAGGGGACACAGCACTGAGCAAAGTCCTTGTCCTTTCCTTGGCAGAAACAGCCACTGCAGGCCAACCCCAGACAGCACACAACAAAGGGGCAGTATTTCTCCACAGTTTCTCCAGCTCTTCTCCATGGCAAAGCTTCCTCTTGATTTACAGAAGTAATCTTTGAAGTCTTTTCTATCCCTGAGACTTTCAACAGGAAGCAAGCTCTACTTCAAGCCGTTGGAGAAAGCTCTAACAGCAGGATGATGAAATCACAGTCCAGTCCTTTCCCTGCCCAAGACAGAAGCAACCACTGCAGGCCAACCCCAACAACACAACGCATAGGGGCAGTACTCCTCCTCCAGCTTTCCCGGTTCTTCTTCCTGGCAGTTTCCTTAGTTCAATAGTAATCTAAAGTTCAGGGGTCTGGGCCCCACTTTTTATAGCCCAAATTCCTTTGCCCAGCCAAAATCATTTCAGTCCTCTCTGGTGCAGCTGAATGGCAGGAGGTGGAGACAGCATTGCATAAGTCAGACCAGTCCTATTCAGGTGCTAGTGAGAACTCCTCCCCCTACTCTGAATGCAGCCCAGTCATGACTCATTCAGGAAAGGCAGGACACACATCAACCCCCCCCCCAGTGGCTGTCTGAGAGAATGCGCATCCCCAGCCCCTGTCACTCCAAAGCCAGACAGTCAATACACAAACCAGCAGAGGCACACCGGATGGCTAAGCAAGAAAATACCCACTTTCTAAAAGTGGTATTTTTAAACACACATTATAAAAATCATCTTTACTAAAAGATGCATTTTTATATTCTGAGTTCAGGCATACTAAACTCCATCTTTCTATCTTGTCCCAATGCAAATTTATAATTATAAGATGTGCTAAATAAACTCCCATTCTATCCTATGGGACAGCCTTTCAATAGTGAAAAACAAAATTGGCAGTATTTCACTATCAGAGCATGCCACACACAGCAGAGCATGTCCTACCTTTCACATGCACTGCACCCTGCCCACAGGGGTACCTAGGATCCACCTTAGGGGTGATTCACATGTAAGAAAAGGGAAGGTTAGGGCCTGGCAAGTGGGTGCACTTGCCAGGTCGACATGGCAGTACCAAACTGCGCACAGACACTGCAGTGGCAGGTCTGAGTTACATTTACAGGCTGCTCATGTGGGTGGCACAATCAGTGCTGCAGGGCCACTAGCAGCATTTGATTTACAGGTCCCAGGCACACACAGTGCACTGTACTAGGGACTTAACAGTAAACAAATATGCCAATCATGGAATCACCAATCCATCATCACAAATTACAGGGAGAGCATATGCACTTTAGCACTGATCAGCAGTGGTAAAGTGCCCAGAGTCATAAAACCAACAAAAACATGGTCCAAAACAGGAGGCCAAAAAGCAAAACGTCTGGGGGTAAACCTGCTGAAAAAGCCAGGTCTAACATTAGGCAACTGTTGGTCTGGGTTGCTGAGGCTCCTCTTCATCCGGCATTTCCTGCTCCCCATTTTCATCTGCCCGTGGCACATTTGTCCTGACACAGATATTGTGCAAAATGGAGCTTACCAAAATAATTTTACATACCATGGGTGGCAATTAGAGCAACCTGCCCCAAGATATGTCCATGCTCCGGAAGCAGGACTTTAATACTCTGAATGTTCGCCAAGTTATGGACCTAGTGCGGCAAAGGGCATGGTTGCATGTCTGTTGGGCTTTAGTTTGTTGGTTCTTGACTGGAGTCATGACCCACGCCATCAGAGTGTAACCTTGGTCTGCTGCAAAGAAAGGAGGTGTCATATTGTTTAAGAGTCATGACAAGGGATAGCATGACATTTATTTCCAATCTGTTCTGTGTCCTGCTTGACTCATACACCATGCTTAGAGTAATAGATGTGCTGTCATAGTGTGACATACACGCAGGTAGGGATTGGAAATGGCTGACACAGAGCTATACATACAGCTGTGCTGCTCTCTGTGATTCACTTACTATTTGTCATTCTGGTGAGTACCAATGCCATGCAGGTTATGAATTCTCACCAGTAAGGAGAGCATATTTGCCATTGAGTAGACACATGTCTCATATTCATCTATTTTGTTTAATAATAGCTACTAATGTCGTTCCTGAACTGATACATGTCTGATTTAACTACATGTAACAGGAGCAGGTGATGTGTGTAACTTCGGTCACACATATTTTGAATTGAGATCTGGAGTCAATATTGTTCAATGTGCTCCACCATAGGAAGGATAGTGGGTGGATATAAATGTGGTACTTGGTAGTGTGTACATGGCAGTGCCCTGTGTCCACTATGGTGACAGTTAGCAAGGGGTTATAGATATGAGTCAATATTTCACTGTATAGTGCAACTGGTGGACTAACTGCACCACAGGGCCTCAAGTCTTGTGGACAGTGTAGGCTATATCTTCCAAATTATTCAGTGTACAGGGTACTGTGGCTGCGCAGGCAGAACCAATGCAGCATTACTTTAAGACAGTCACATTATTTCCCTGAGAATTGTATTGTTGGCTGGCATGGGAGATATAGTTTGTGCATGAGGCTACACCTTGGATGGATGCTGTTGTGGTTTCTGCTCAAATAAAAATGTTGTGCAAAATATATGTGATGTGTGTATATGATGAGTGATATGATGTTGCATGCTAGAGCTGGTCCTGCGAGGTTCATGCATGACCATATATCTCAGTTTCACAGGTTTGGGATGCATCTTAACGCCTCCTGACCATGGGATTTACACATGAAACACCGACTAGACGCAGGGATTGGCTTGCTTCAACAGGGTATTTGGAAGCATAATTTTTCTAGTTATTGCATTTGTGAGGGTGTTTGACACTATTGAATGCACACATAGGACCATATGTATCATTTGTTGCCACTGGGCAGCAATGGATGTGAACTGGCTGAGCTGACCTGCATCCAAAGTGATTATATAGATTGTGCCTTTCAGTTGACATACACCATATCCATGGTTTGTCCACATTCGCAACATCACATGACAGTGACACGTGCTTCCACCAGCCCACTCTTGCACCATAGTGCACGTGTGTCAGCTTAGTGTCCTCACATGATGTCATGCTTTAAGGGACTCATTCCAGCACCAATAACACACCATCTATACAAGTACCTCCTTCTATGTGTCAGGCAGAATGGAGGACACAGTAATTGGACATGACAAAGAGATATGTGATTCTGTATCGTCATTTCACCTCCCACGGGAGGCACACTATTTGCACACAGTCCCAGGGTACCTGAACCCTGGTTATGTGTAAATGTGTGAGTTAATCAATGGTGTTGGATGGGACAGGACAACGCAAGGCCCATGGTAGACATGCTTTACATAGGGTGAATGAATGCTGCACTTTGGTGTGGATTGCTTTACTGCAAACCAATGATGCCATGCAATGTCATGCTGACAGACTTTGCACTGCCACATTGATGTGATTTGGGAAGCTGTTCCACCAGAGCCTCATGAATAGTGATAGTCCATCAGAACAGTTCTCTTATACTTGCAGACCACAGTGGAGTAGACGATGTTGACATGTGCGACTTGTATGATTGTGCTGTGCATAGGCCATGTAGTATGGTGCAAGTATTATGCCCACACCAACTATGTATGTACTGTCTCTTTCAACCCAAGACTGATCAGTCAACATATTCCTACATAATTGACTTGCATGTGGTCTGTCATGTGCTTGAGGTGTACTTAGCAACCAATAGGCCATTCCCATAGGTCCTATTCTGTAAACGCTCATTGATAGGGGAATGCCAGAAGATGAATGAGTGTAAGAAAAAGTGGGAAACCCAACGGAGAACGTGCCGCTGTCTCTACAGTCGGTGTCCGCCGACTGTAGAGACAGCGGCACCTTCTCCGTTTATGGGCCCGTTCAGTTTCTAGACACAAGCTAGTTCTGGGTAGATTGGAGCCCAGTTGAAGAAATCCTCAGGCATAGATCCAATTGCAATTGCCTGCCTTTCACTGTTGAAACAATGGTGGCTATTTGCTAGCCTCCCTTCATCATTCTTTAGACAATATTCTAATGGACTTGACTACACTTTGAATCAGTCCACTTATATCATTAAGGGTCATCCAACACTTGAATTTTATGTCCTGAAGATGGACTAGCTAATTTGTATAACATAGACCAAAACATCGACAATCACACCTACTTCAATGCAAAACTGTTGTTTTCAAGGAATTGTTGTCGTTTTAATCAGTCACATTTCCTTACTATACTCACTGTAAGAGGTGTCCACATTTGTGACAAAGAGGTGTTTGTAATATCAAATGATTTGTAAACCTCAGTTACTTTGTGTAGTTTTATTTAGACATTTGTATTAGATTTTTGTACCCTTTAACAAAGGTTTTTTCATTATAAACTGAATTTTATAAAAAACAATTACACCTGTGCAAGATATATTTTTTCTTACCGATTGATTCTAGTACAAATGATTTAAATTGAATTTCATAATCATTTAATACAAGTGACTGCTCAGAGCTTGTCAAGAATATCAGTATGCTAAATGTTTAAATTGTGGAAGATGAGTGAGTTATGTGCATTACCGGGGTACTTGGCAAAGACGTTAATGAAAAGGCCCAGATCGTCCATTATTGCCTGCACATTCATGGAATAGTTGAGTTTGCCACCACTTTTCTACTGGTGTGCTAGCATCATTTTTAAGACCAGCTTTTCTTTAGTGCTAAAAAACAGCAGCTATGGGACTTAGCTGCAGTTTTTGAAATTTAGCGGCATTTTGAAAATCCTTTTACATATGGCAGCATCAGTTTTGCCAGGGTTTATCTGAGGGAATGCCTACCTTGCATATAATTTTCTGAAAATGCCGCTAGCAGAACTGGCCTTGAAAAAAATAGGTGCTAGCATTGTAAAAGTGATGTTAAGGGGCTATAGCATTACTTTTAAATATGGTGCTAAAGAAAAATGCTGCAGCATCAAAAAAGTGATGCTGCAGCGGCGTTAACGCCTTTTAAATATGCCCCATAGAAAGAGCAACATGTCATGAATGATTGTTTATGTGTAGGAAGGTGTCTTGTCCACCACGGAGAGGATGAGCTAGATGTCATCGGTATAGGAGATGACGGTGATGTCTCGTGATTGTATAATGTTGACAAGTGGTGTCATGTATATGTTGAAAATGGTGGGACTGATAGACAATCACTGTGGGTCTCCACATATCAGTTTCTTGGTCTCTGATGTGAAGGTTGGCAGCCTGACCCTTTGGGTTCTACCTGTGGGAAAGGAACAGATCCATTTGCGGTAGGTCTGCCAGGCATTTGGCCATCTCCAACATAAAGGCAATAACAGTCTTTTTGACACCAGGAAGCAGATCCAGATTAACTCCCAATATTTCCTCACTCAGGAGAGAGAAAGCCCAATGGAGCTTGGGATTATTTTTATTAAAAAAAGAATGGGGTGGAGCAGCCACACAAGCAGCTCTAATAGTATCAAGAGACTGCCCACTAGGGGCAAGTAAGGGGTTTACCCCCAATCTCCCTTCATGGGATGTTGGAAAGCCCACAGAAACAAGTGATGCTTTATGCATAGAGAAAAATGGGATGGGTGCAACTTTTCCAGGGATCAGGATAAGCATATGTCTTGGTTAACATATAGAGATTAATATATTGTATTCAAATCTTGCATGACATTGAATTGTTCAACATAAGTGGTCTTTTTACAGAGTTTACAAATGCCCATTACTTATGTTTGTTCACTCTTTTTACAAATGTCATGAATAATAGCCTGTGGTTTTCATGTTTGTCAATGAATTCTTTATTTGCATCTCAGACTACAGTGTTCTTATATTATTCTTAATGTGTTTTATGTTAGAGCATCCCTCCTTTCAATGGGTAACTTCCACAAAAATCTAGCGTTTTTACTATTGAGTCATTAGGATCTCTAATTTTCGAAGAGCATTGTCATCTCCTGTAGGGCCCCTGCTTTGCTCAAATGATTGGAATTTTTAAAAGGAACAATCAAGTGAATAGATCAATCAATACCATTTCCCATATATTGAAGCATGGGGTATTGTCTTTACTATGCAGAAGCATTGAAGTTAATTATTTTCAAAGATTTAATTGAATAATAGGTTTGCATCACTATTAAATTTGTTTAGTGCTAACCACTGATCACAATCATCTTGTCTGCTGTGATTTGATGGTCTCATCTAGCAGAAATTAAAAAGGGGCACTGACACGGAGGTATAATTGAATACCACAAGATAAAAAAGTAAGACATAGGTAGCAAAAATGGCATCATGAAGTCATGTGACCATTCAAAATGCACCAATTTGATGAGTTCAGTATTTGGACTAGATAATGCTCCAAATTTTCATATCTCTAAAAAAGGGTGGCGGCAGTGAAAATTCACCAAGACCAATCTTGCATGTCCACAATTATGGCCATTAACTAGTGGATGTGTGAAATTAAGGTTAAAGACCTCACTTAGGGGGTGATTAGGATCGCATGCAGACTTTAGTCTGCCCGCCATCCTCGCGGTGCTGGGACCGGCCGCCAGACGTGCGGCGTCCCGCACCGCTAATTAGGATGCGACCGCCAGCCTGGCGGTCGCATTCCCCATCTTTGACATTGCGGCGGGTGCTGCATACAGCAGCACCCGCCGCAATGCCAAATTACCATGTTGTGCATTCCCATGCACAACGTGGCAGGCACCGCGCGGTGCCTGCCACTTTGTGCATGGGAATGGACGGGGTACCATGGGTACCCCCAAGTGCACCCCCACCCCCGGGGGCCCGCAACTGGCCCCCATTGCAGATCTCGCCAGCCTTTCCATGGCGGCAAAGCCGCCATGGAAAGGCCTTTAAAACCCAGCATCCTAATATGGATGGCGGTGCCTGCTAGGCACCGCCACCATATTGAGGCCCAAGTCCGCCCGGCCGTCAATCGGAAAGATTGCCGACCGGCGGAAAAGCGGCGGACGCACTTTGCGTCCGCCGCGATACCCCTGCCATTATAATATGGCATGGGGTAATTCGGGTTGGGATGGCGGGCGGATCGCCACCCCCGGGCCGGCAGTGGCAATCCGCCCACCATCCTAATCACCCCCTTAGTAGTTGGCTGCATGTGCATTTCCCAGCCACACACAGCAGTGTTTCTACAAGATGATCCACATGTAACATTACTCTGATAGTGTAAGAAACATGTGTATGGAGGGGTGAGTATTCCAAGGATCATCCCAATAGTATAACAACATGAATGTGGAGCTAATTTCAGATAATTCAGTCAGAGTGATATTTAATTATGCTCACACATAAATACTCTAACCAACATATATGTGACCAGGGTTTTTCATGAAAATGGCTAGAAATTACACTTTATGAAAGTCATGCAAGCAAGGATCACTTCTGCCAAAGTCACTCACGCAGCCAAGCAACCTTCCATGACAGAAATTTGACACCTTCAGATCTCGGGTTAAAGTAAGTACCTGAAAAACAGTAATCAAACATATCATAGACAATAATGAGTATTTTTTGGTGCTAAAGTAGAGGCCAACCAGGATCAAAATTCTGTAGGGGCCATATGCACTAAACATAATTTACAACCAGTATTTTTGTGGCCATTGTGGCTTTCTGTGAACCAACCTATGTACTAATCGGTCAGTTCGCAAGAAATCAAATCAAAGTCAACCTACCTCAAGAATACTAAGGTGGTAGATCATAAATTGATACCCACTGCAATTCACTGCCATTACAGAAATGGTATCTTCCTAGGGTCAGCAGATCACCATGTCTGTGATTGATTTTTCCGCAGACAGGATACAAATGAAAGGGGCCCAGTCTGCAGCATAGTCATCTGATCTCTGCTCCTAATATAAACCAGAGCTTATGCAGCCAGGATGTATGTTGATGGCTGTTGTCAGTGCCCCAGAGTGCAATTATGGTGCGCTGCACCCAGTGCCAATGCCATATGCTTTCCTCTATGAGAGTAGAGGGGAAATGTCTGAGGACTGGGGAGCCCAAGGATAGTATAGGCGGGGAATCGAGGGATAGTGGTTCTGAAGGCTTTGTCTATGTCATTTAAAACCTGATCTCATAAGCGATTGAGTTTGGGGCAATGCCGCATGAGATGGAGAAGTGAAACCATCCCCCCACAGCCTCTACAGCATTCCTTAGAGCATTCCACATTCCATGCCCCAAGCCTCACAGGAATTAGATACCAGTAGGACACTAACTTATATGCAATTTCTTTGATAAACATGTTGTACGTCACATGTCGAGCTTGGTAAAATATGTCTGCCCATTCAGCATCTGAGAGAGGCTTGCGGATTTCTTCCTCCCATCACTTCTGCCCCACAGAGCCGGTGGTAGCCTATCCACCACCAAGAACGGTATACAACTCAGAAATAAGCATCTATTGTTTTTCTTCAGCATTACCCATTTTTCAAAAGGGGCAAGAGCCGCTCCACATGGGGTTGAATAGATGGATGTAGAACCCAATGGTGTATTTGAAGATATTGAATGCGGTCGGCTTCCTCTAACCCATAGTTTTTTAGTTGATCAAAGGGAATTATCCCTTGTGGATCAAAAAAGCAGCCAATCTGTTTGCAACCCCACTCGAGCCATCATCGAAAGCAGTCTCGCTGGAGCCCCGGTGTGAATTCAGGGTTGGAAAAAATCAGTGTCATAGGGGAGGGGAAGGTCGTCAGGCCAACCCTGATGGCCAATTCTTCTCAGGCACGAAACACAGAGCTCGTGACCGGTGAGGAAGAAAGTCCCCAGGGCCTATGTTTTCTGGGGAGCCAAGGCTCTTTCAAAATATGGGAACCAGTGACTGCCTGATCCATGAGACACCAATATTTCTCGATGAGACGTCTGCTCCATTCTACCAGAAATGTTAGTTGTAAGGTGTAATTGTACTGCAATAGTGAAGGTACTGCAAGACCACCATCACATTTGGAGTGATATAGAAGGTTTTTATATAAACAATACTTCTCCCCTCCTCAAATAAACCTGTTCATTTCTACTTGCCGAGAGTGGAGTGCATGTTTGGGTGGGGTCAGTGGCAAAGCCTGAAATAGAGGAGACATGGTAAAGTGGTCCTTTTAACAGCTGCAATCCTCTTCAGCAAGGAAAGGCCTAGGTGGTCACAGTTATGGATATCTGATCTAAGTTGTTTGGTTAATATGCTATAGTTAAGGGCAATAGTTTTGGGGATAGTATTAGCTAATTGGTTCACAAGATAAGGAATGGATATAGAAGCCCAATCAAATGGAAATTGTGCCCGTAAAGAGGTTTCCGTCAGGGGAAGAACTGAAAGATTCAGAATTTGAGATGTTTGCACATTGACCTTGATCCCAGAAAGGGACCAAAGGTCTGGAGCTCGGTAACTAAAACAGGGGACGAGATCAAGGGGTCAGAGATGGCTAGAATCATGTCATCTGCATATAGGCTAATAAGATGTTGTTCCCCACCGAATGTGATGTCAGAGATATCCAGATTTACCTGAATGTGTTGGGTGAGGGGCTCCATATATAGGGCAAACAAAATAGGGGAAAAGGGGCATCTCTGCCTTGTTCCACGACGAACAGAGAAAGGTAAAGAAGGGAGCCCATTAGCATGCACCTTAGCTCTAGTAGAGCTATAAATGCTCTTGTGCCCGTAATACTACCGCACGCATTGTTTCGCGGTACACCTAACCATGACTCCCTTTTATCCCTAGATTGAGACGGTGGGAACCCAGTAATTGAATTGCTCACCACCGAATATTATCGGGTGAGTTGATTGCCTCATGCGTTGTTACTCTTTAAGACTAAGCGTCCCGTGGAAATTATAAATACTTATATGTTCCTCTGTACCACAGATCACTACATGCGCCGCGCCGTCACAAATAATCCGTGACTTTTGGAACACAGTATAATAATTACTCACCACCGAGTATAGATCAGGTGAGTTGACTGTTTTTGACACGCCTTCACTGTAATTATGTGAGACGCACGTTGTCTGGCAACGATTAGTCCTAATTGCCTTTGTCTACCTCAGATCCCTTGAAGAGACTATTGAATTCACCTACTCGGACCTAAACTATTCACATTACATCCTGGTAAACCATCTAATCCCACCACTTTATACAGCCAGTCACAAATAACTATTGGCCATTCTCTAATGCCCCTCATATTTATTAATACTAGGACCTTCCCTTCTGGACTACCTGAAATTACCATATTTCACCCCTGAAGACATCCACGTTTGGCACAACCCCTACTGCTACTCCTTGGCAAGCCATTGTCCACCTTGCCCACGTCACTGTCCACCTTATCCCTCATTTACACATTCCCATCATTTAGACTCCAGAATTTCTTGTCCTGAAGAGACCCCATATCGCGAGAGGGTCGAAACGTCGTCGACTATCTAAAAAGGGAGAGCCAAAGAGAAAACATATATACAATTACTATATCATAATTGTGAAGAGCTCCCCTTCTTCTACCACCAATAACCATTTCCCCTTCTTTCACGTATTTTGTACAGCACTGTTAAGTTATGGTCACTTCACTGGGGGTCACTAAGACACATTTGAACTGCTTACGAGTGTAAATATTTAATATACATCTTTGGAAAATTGTATGCTTATTATAATTGCAAAATAAATTATACTCATTTCGGCTGAAGTGAGTGCAGCTTTGAGACATTGTCGTGTGGTCTCTCTGAAATCGAATCTATACCACTTGGTTTGACTGAATTTAATTTAGGTCATAACGTATCATTGTCCTTGTTTTTCCGATTTATTCTAGCAAATCATATTTTTTTGCAGAAATTGTATCACCTCTATAAATGAGTTCCTTGTGAACACTGTTTTTTTGCTGGCTTGCCAGTACTGGCATGAATTCCCATGCCAGGCCGGGGTAAGGGGAAATATGAAGAATTTAGACCAATTGATCGCTATACCTGGCAATTCTCAGGTCACCGGGGCCAGATTTACTCCTGTGTCACTCAGATAGAGTGTGATGTCATCTGCATAGAGTGATATGACAATATTTCATAGGCAGAAAGCTAGACCCCTGTGACCATGGTGTTGATGAATGGCCAAAGCCAGTGGTTCAGTTGTCAATGCATATAACAACGGAGACAGAGGGCAGCCTTGTCGAGTGCCTCTGCCAATAGGAATAGGATCTAATAACAGTTCATTAATCTGGATCCGCACAAGTGGGCCGTGTAAAGGTGTTGTATCACGTGCAAGAAAGGGTAATGAATTCCCAGACAGTACAGAACTGCAAAAAGAAATGGCAACTCAAGGGAATCAAAATCTTTAGTGGCATCAAGGAAGACAGCCACCCCTTCTTTTTCTGGATAACGTGGTGCAGCAAAGCGAACAAAGTCCAGAGTTTATGGGATGTAGAGCGGCTGGGAATAATGCCAAACTAATCAGGCAGGACGAGGTTCGGGAGCAAAGGAGTTAGCCTTTTTAGTAGCATTTTAGCAAAGATTTGTGTATCGGTATTGGTTAAAGAGAGGGGTTGATAGGAGTCAAGGCGCTCAGAGGGCTTGTCTGGTTTTAGGAGAATTATGAGGACACTCTCACCGAGAGAGGGTGGTAGGATGCCAGTTTGCAGGGATTCTTCATAAACTGCAAAAGGAAGGGGCGAGGAGGGGCGAGAAAGCATTGTAGAGTTTGGAAGGGAGACCGTCTCTCCACAAGGTTTTATAGGTGGACAGTCCCCCCTATTGACACAGTAATCTCAACCAAGGTTATGGGCTCTGCCAGGAATGCTGCACGAGGGACCTCCAGCCAGGCCAAAGTAAGGTGGTTGAGATAGGTAGTGTAGTCTGTTGTATCATATGAATGCTGGGGGGAGTATAGCTGAGTATAATAATCCGAAAACATTTGCATATTATCCTCAGCCTCTAAAGAAGAAGTGCCATCATCACGAATCGGGCAAGGGACAAGTGAGGGTCCTCGCATTTGCTTTAATATTTGTGCAAGCTTTCAACCAGGCTCATCATCCTCCCCATAAGCATGTGCAATAGCATATTTGTGTGAATGCAAGTTTGACATACTCCTTTAACGCCGCTTGAAGCTCTGCTACTAGGTGTGGCCTATAGGCAGCCTCCAGGTCACACTCTAATTGACGAAGACAGATCTCTAAGAGTTTCACCTGCTGCTGCAGATCCTTCTGAGTTGAAAACTGCTCAGATATACATATCTCCCTTAGGTAGACTTTAAATGTTTCCTATACTGTGCCCATGGATTCTACAGTACTCTTATTAATCTTGAAGATATCAGTGATGCTGGGCTGAATATCAGCTCTAAAGACCAGGTCTAGCAAGACCTGGGGGAGAGCGACCTCGCAAAGGCAGCATGTGGAGAGGCCGCGAGGGCAAGGGGAAAGATCAGAAAAATTCTGAGGCAAGTTTTCGATCCTAGCAACCCACCCATAGGCATCAGTGGTGCCCACCCTGATCCAGGATTCATGGACAGTAGAAATATGTGCAGCTTCGCAAAGCTCAGGATGACAAGCTCTCCAAAAGTCTAGCAAACTATGGACTCCATAACATCATGCACTGCGTTGTACGCAGCCCAATGAGTATGAGATGCAGGGTTAGAGCAGTCCATATTTCTGTCCAGCACAAGGGTAAAATCCCCACCCGAAAGCATGCTACCAGGAGAGAAGGTTAACCAGCATCATCAGTCAGTCCAAAGTCTGGATCATCAACATTGGCCCCATAGGTATTAATAATGGTAAAAAGCATTCTACGAATGTCCAATTGCAGGATAACATACCTGCCCTGCGGATCAGAAAACTCCCCAAGCAAGCGAAGAGGGAGATTCTTCCTGAACCAGTAGGACGACCCCCTGGCATAAGCGGAGTATCTTGCATAGACCCCCGGAGCTGCCCAGTTACCCTTAAACTTAGTTAGGGCCCAAGATGCATTTCTCACAAAATCGAGCAGAATGTCATGGTGAATCAAGTAGGCAAGTACACTGCGCTTTTTTCTAGGGTCATTGAGACTGCACACATTCCATGTGATAAAGTTTATCTCAAGTGTGTTAAGGTGGAGCCTGTGACATGCTGGCTTAAAATTAGGAAGATGTGGGAGGTTCCGATAGATGGTAAGAGCTAGAGTTTTACAATAGTGCCTATCCAGCCTGCCTGGGCAAACATCTGTAGGTCAAAGTAGCAATATAGGATCAGCAGCCATAACGTAGAACCATGAAAGCAACATAATCAAAAACATACCCCCTCATCGCTACTTCACCCACACTGATCTTCCCCACCATCAGTGCATACCCTAGCAACAGAACCTGCATCCTAAACCCACCAACAGAAAACAGCATACATTTAAGCACCAAAGAGAAACAATGAAAGCGTGCAGCGCACCGGGGCAAACTCAGTGCAGTCAACCACCCCACCCATGCATCAACCATAAGGGGCAAGCTACCCCATGAAGTATTGTCAGTGACTCCCCAGATTTGACAGGTATTAAGAAAATCAGCTAAAGACATCAGGAGCATCAGTATGACAGGTGCCTAAGGATATTAAAGATTGTGAACGTCACATTGTCATTTAACTTGTGATAATGTTCATGTACAGCAAAGGGTCACCAAACAGTAAGAGTCTAAATACAACAGATCAGAGGCTCTGCAGGCCTATCACATTCAAATAGGGGAGAGCTGCACAGCTTCAAGCATCATGTCCTGTGTTGTCTGAGAGGCCAGGGTCACTACCAGTCATTGAGGACTGAGTGCTATGGTGACTTTGCGCGGGCCAAGAGCAGCTTTAACGCAGCTGAGGTCCTCCATTGGGAATACAAAGATTGTCAGTTTCACATTAAATTTACAGCTGAGGCACAGAGTTTTTAGCATGGAGTAAGGCTCATTATGATCAAGGAGAATTGCCTTCACCTCCCGGAGAGCACGCCAGGCTTCCTGCACACTAAGAGCAAAGTTCGGGAAGATTGAGAGTTGAGTGCCATGGTAGGTGAGCTTGCCCTTTTCTCGAGCCAGTCACCGTACCACGTTGTGGTCATGATAGTTAAGAAGTCTGGCGGGAGTATAAAGCCAATGCAGGTTGGGTTGGCCAGTGTCTCAAGAATGACGTGTCAGCAAACAGATTCTAATCCTGGTGGTTAGAAAGCTGACTGTGAATAATACAAGTCCCATCAGTAGAGCTCAGTGTTACACCCAGCATTCAGGTGACGGGGGACACTGGTGGCAGTCACAGCAGATGGGGTCCCGGCTGAGGAGTGCAAAGATGAGGGCCAAGCAGCTCACCAAGGGACACAAATTGGTATATCAGTGCAGGGCCAAAGGAGGTTGCCACAGGGAAGGACAGGGCCCTCACTCCCAAAAGTCCACTGGCGTCAATCCAAGGAGTTATACTTGAAAATTGGCCCTCAGGCCTTGTGGCAGTGATGTAGACGGGCACCACCCGAAGGCCGACTGGGAGCAACCGCATGACCATCCAGCAAATGCCATATGGCCTGCCCGCTTCCGTCTGGCATGATGGAATGGCCCAAGGAAGCAATAAGGGCCTCAAAGTCCTCCACTCAAGACAGCGACTCTGGGCACCCACAGCCACCCGGCAAAGCTAGCCACATCTCCCAATTGCCTCCTGTATCTAGCAAGGAATCAGCCATTACCAGTGGGCTCACGCCCCCAGTGTGGTATGGGATGGCCCGAGAAGCCCTAGCGTGTAACCTTACCTCCAAAGATTACCTCAGGGTAGGCCCCCAGCTGCTGCTCCAATGCCAGTGATCTCCCCCTCAATGGCAGTGGGGCAGGGTGCTCTTCTCGATGGAGGCTTCAAGCCACTTCAGACCAGAAATGCACCCATGCATTGTTGGTGCCGAGCCCGAGCCATAGGACTCCAAGTACGAGGTGCCAGCCGTGGCACCATCTTAGGCAGATTAGTGGCTCCCAGGGGTGGTGAGCAAAGATTTTGAGGGCAAAGGGTCAGCACCCACAGCAGGATGCACTGTGGCAGGCATGGGGTTGCTGGATTTTGTGGGTAAAGGATTGGAGCTCCCACATTAGGCAGCCATCTTGGAATCATTCATGTGTAGCCTATTTCGTACCGGCAATCATGAAAGAAGTCCTTATTTTTTAAAGGGACACTCACCTGTTCACATGTGTAGCATGCTACATCATTGAGTCCTACGCCTGGCACAGCTGCTGTTGCCAAGTGGGCTCAACTCGACACTTGGAGGAACCCTTTGATGATAGTCCTAAGGACCTGGTTCCTTTAAAAATTATTATTTCATGAACTGGGTCTAGTGACTGTTTGTCAACTGCTTCACATTTGGCAGCACATAACAAAGAAAATGTGAGCCCACAGGTTAATGGGCATACACTTGTTGCATTGAAGCACTCTCTTTGCTGCTTGGAATTGGCTACAATTTGTGGATTCAGTTAGCAAGTGAATCAGTGGGGTGTTTGGACAAATGCAAAGCAAGTTTGCATTTGAGCACCCCAAGTATGGCAATTCTTCTATCACCAAGGCCCTTGAGGTTCATAATGACCCCAGCCTCACCATTTGTCAGGGCTGCAGAGGATTCTTACCAAGAACTTGCACAGGAACAGAAGATGCTAGTTCCCTACTCCCTCTCAGGGATACCCCAGAGACCGATTTTAAATCTTGTCTCCAAAAGACCCCCAAGGGGGAAGGGGGAGTGGATAAAATAATAAACAACAGAAGAGGCTGGTCCTGGACCTCTGATTTCCCAACTTCTCTTTTCGTGCCCGTCCGTATTGCAGACTGAGGAACTGAGAAGACCTGAGGAAACTAAATACAAACAATTACTGTAATTCCCTATTCTACTCTATTCTTTCTTTTCTAATTATTTCCTATGTGCTTACTACATACCCAACGCCCCAAGAACTGAGCTTCTCTTCTTATATTGTTTGTCAGTGTGATCTTTCTCTTTCTTCTTTTATTAGGGTACTGCATTCAGAAGGTGTCAACCTGTTAATCAACATAACTTAATTACTATAGTTTCTACCTATTGCTATTTTAAGCTATGTGACTAACTCTTGCTAATACTCCACCTACCAGAACCCTCTGTCCGTCAATCTTTCTTCTTAAACTTTTATTATTGTTTTCTTCCTACTACTTCTAATTACTCTTGTAGAAGTCTTTATGATTAATTCTGAGCTGCTATTCCCATTGTTGTGTTTAATCTTTCTTTCTTCTTTTCTTTACAGAGATCGCTACATCAATCCAGAGGTAAGTTCTTTTTTCTACTAACAACTATATACAATGCCTTAATGTCTTTACTAAGATTTTCTTTTATGCCAAACGTTTTTACAATTATGCCACTTAGCTTGCAATCTTCTTCTTTTCTCGTGTCTTTTCAGGTAACTGCTGCGAGACTGCTGGAGGCTCTTCTCTACGAGAACCGAAAACTGCCAGCAACTCTGAGGAAGAAGGAGGAGCATTGTAGGATTGGAATGCCCTAAAATACGCCCTTCGCTTCAGGGACCAAGTGTGCAAACTCGCAGTTGGAATGCTAGGAAGTCCTACTCCCGACGGGTATTAGGACGGCAGGGAACCGGGAGAAACTACCGACGTCAACTAAGAGAGAATACCGAATATAGTCACGGAGCAATTTTTATGAGGTACGAACCCGTGGAATACTTCAGTGAAGTGCGCATTCGTTAGGGAGAGCGTGCTTCACTAAGATTCCAAACAGCTGTGGGGAAAATAAACTAGACCGCAAAAATGTTTCGAGGCTTGGCGGCCATCTTTGAGTTCTTTTTATGCCATAGCATTCTCCAAGTGTAGCTCCTGGTCCAATCTCCTCGTTTCAGGTAGCGTCTTCGGTTCAGTAATACACACACAGTATTTGCCAGGTGGTCTGGAGGTCTGACAGTACCCCCCAACAAAGGAGGTCCTTCCAATCTTGGTTTTGCAGGAAATCTTTGATGAAAGGATTTTACCAACCTAGGAGCATGAACGTCTGATTCGAGCTCCCAAGATCGCTCCTCTGGACCATAACCCTTCCAGTCCACTAGATAGTACAGTTTTCCCTTAACCTTTTTGGAATCTAGAATTTCTTTTACTTCGAATTCTACTCCAGATTCTAGTTGGATAGGCCTTGGAGGTGAATCTTTCCTTAACTATGGAGATGCCTTTTTTAACAAAGAAACATGGAAGACTGGATGGATCTTAAGCTTGGTAGGTAATTTCAACCGGTAAGTTACTGGATTCATTTTTTTCTCAATCAGATAAGGTCCAATAAACCTAGGTTGAAACTTTCGATTGCCCTTTAACCTAAGGTTTTTGGTACTTAGCCAAACACTATTCCCTTCTTCTAAAGGGGGGCCTTCTCTTCTCTTCCTATCTACATAAGTCTTATATTTCTTTTTGGCTTGCTCTAAGTTTTTTTACGCAGTTTGATGAACTTGGTTTAAGTGGGACACTAAATCTTTGACTGCCGGAACCGAGATTTCGGTTTGCCTTACAGTAGAATTTGGGTGTCTGCCCTAGTTCAGGTAAAATGGAGAATATCCTGTGGATACGTTCCTAGCGTTATTATGTGCAAACTCTGCTGCCCATAAATAGTCTGGCCAATCCCCATCTTGTTTTAAAAGAAACAACCTTAGATACTGCTCTAATTCCTGGTTTACCCTCTCAGTCTGCCCATCTGTCTCAGGGTGGTAACTGGTTGAATATCTGGCTTCAATTCCTAAACCTTCTACAAAGGCTCTCCAAAAATGGGACAAGAACTGTGAACCTCGGTCTGAAATAATGATTTTTGGGATTCCGTGAATTTTCACTATTTGTGTGCTAAAGTGACTAGCTAGTTGTTTAGCAGTGGGAACCCCTTTTAGCTCCAGGAGATGTGCCATTTTTGAAAATGCATCTACAACCACCAAAATTGTGTTGAAACCCTGGCTAGAAGGTAAGTCAACTATTAAATCCAGGGTGATTGTGTGCCATGGCAAGGGGGGGGGGTAGGCATAGGTTGAAACAACCCCTTTGAAGCCTGCCGTTCCAATTTTCCCTGAGCACAGATTTCACAGGTTTTAACATATTTTTCGATATCTTTATTCATTTGTGGCCACCAATAATTCCTCTTCACCAGATCTTCAGTTTTTGATTCTCCCTTGTGCCCTGCCAAAAGATTATCGTGACATTCATACATTGCTTGATTCCGCAATTCCTTTGTCGGTAAATACAAGGCCCCTTTGTGGTAAGGCAATTGATGATGAATTTCTCTTCCAGCTTCTTGTTTGACCCATTCCTGCATTGCTTCTGGACTTAAGGCTTGAGTGACTTGTTCCTTCAATTCAATGGGTGTGGTAGCACAAATTATTCTTGAGTTTGGTATAATCGTTTGGATTTCCATTTGACCTTTTTGATTTTCTGTTCCTAATCTGGACAAGGCGTCCGCCTTCACATTTTGAGCTCCAGGTCTGTAAGTGATTACAAAGTCATAATCTGCGAAGTATAGTGACCACCTGAGTTGTCGTGGAGTTAAGGTTCTAGCTGATTTCAAGAATTTCAGGTTTCGGTGATCAGTGAAAACGGTTACCACGTGCTTGGCCCCCATAAGAAAGTGTCACCACTCCTTAAAGGCATCCTTGATGGCCAACAACTCTTTTTCGGTTATAGTGTAATTCACTTCGGCGGATGTTAGTTTTCTTGATCTGTAGGTGACTGGGTGTAGTTGACCAGTTTCCTTATGTCTTTGGGATAGCACACCCCCAACTGCTAGATCTGATGCATCTGTTTCAACGTAAAATGGTTCAGAGGGATCCGCATGCAAAAGGATTGGTGCTGAAGTGAAATTTTCCTTTAAGGATTTAAAGGCTTCCTCTGCTTCTCTTGTCCATTCAAAACTAATTCCTTTCTTGAGTAGCCGTGTAAGAGGAAGTATCTTTCGTGAAAACTCACTGATGAACCTTCTATAGAAGTTTGCAAACCCTATAAAGCTTTGGACCTCTTTGACACTTGTAGGGGACTTCCAGTCAACAACTGCTCTTATTTTTCGTTCATCCATGTTTATTCCAGTAGGTGAAAGGATAAAGCCCAAAAACTCCACTTTGGAAACATTAAATGCGCATTTTTCCAGCTTTACAAACAGTTTGTTCTCTCTGAGTTTCTGCAACACCCTTCTCACCTGTTCTTGGTGTTTACTCTTGTCAACTGAATAAATCAGGATATCGTCGATGTATACAATAGCACATTGATCAATGAATTCACTGAGAACGTCGTTTATAAAATGCTGGAAGGCAGCTGGAGCATTACATAGGCCATACGGCATAACCTGGTATTCGAATAGCCCAAATCTTGTCCTGAAGGCTGTCTTCCATTCATCACCCTCTCTCATTCTTATTAGATGGTAGGCCCCTCTCAGATCTAGTTTCGTATAAATTTGCGCTCCTTTGACCTGATCCAACAAGACAGAAATGAGGGGAAGAGGATATCGGTTTTTCTTGGTAATCTTGTTAATTGCACGATAATCGATGCAAGCCCTCAAATCTCCCTCCTTCTTTGGCACGAAAAACAGAGGTGAAGACACAGGAGATTGGGATGGCTGGATAAAACCGTTTGCCAGGTATTTGTCTAAGTATTCTTTTAGGTGTCGATGTTCCTTTTCAGTTAGAGCATAGACCCGACTACAAGGCATATTTGAGCCAGGCTCAAAATCTATTTTACAATCGTAAACACAATGAGGTGGCAACTGCTCTGCTTCCTTTTCGTTGAAGACATCTTCGAAATCCTGGTGTTCTCGAGGTATTTCCTGTGAATCTATTATGCACACAGAAACTCCTGCCATACACAATGAATGCACAGGATTACCTTCACAGGTCTTTTCCACTCCTCCAAAGCAATTTCCTTTGCAGTAATCAGAATCCATCACAATCGTTCTGGAACTCCAATTGATTGTTGGGTTGTGCTCAGTAAGCCATGGTAGACCAAAAATGAGCTGAAACTGGGGTGCATCAATTACATTAAATTGAATCACTTCTCTATGCCCATCACTCGAAATCATTTGCACTTGTTCCGTATGGCTCACTATGGGCCCTGACGAGAGGTTTGTCCCATCCACCGCTCGGACTGGCTCGCTTTTGGATTTTGGTATGGCTCTCAATCCCACCTTGGCTGCAAATTTTAGGTCACAAAATTTCCCAGTGGCTCCTGAATCTATCATTACAGAAACTTCTGTCAGAGTCACTTGTCGAAATTTTATAACCATGGACAATATTAAGTGCGGTGAGGACGACTGCAAAGTATTTGCCAGTTGATGTTCCTTTGGAGTTGATTCTTGATTAGCATCCACCGGTCCAACTCCTCCTACAGGTGGTGCTGCAAGTTTTCCTTCGGCCTTAATGAGGTTTTTGGTTTCTTCGGACAACCTCTCACGAAGTGTCCACTCGAGCCGCAATACATGCACAAGTTGCCAGCTCTTCTTTTATCTTTTTCCTCTTTAGTCAAAGGGCCCCTTATAGTCCCTATTTGCATGGGTTCCAAGCCTGATTGTCCTTCTGTAATTTTGCCATTTTCGGACCTGACTCTATCAAATCTTGGAACTGTTGGTTTGAAGTCTCTCCTCTTTTCGCCTTTTCTTTCACCTTGACGAAAGTCAATCTCTAAAACCAGGTCTACTAGTGCCGAGATTTCTGTGGGTCGATTTGGAATCTGCGCCAGGACATCCTTCAGTTCATCTCTTAACCCCGAATAAAAGACTGCAGCTCTTTTACTCTCTGGCCAGTTTGTCTCCACCACTAGTTTGTTGAATTGAGCCAAGTATGCTACGAGGTCTCTGTTCCCTTGTCGTAGTTCGAGCAATTCATTATCGACAGCTTGAGAGATTCTTCGCCTGTCAAAAATTCGAAGAAATTCTTGCTTGAATTCTTCATAGTTATGCAAAAGTGCGTCATCGAGGGAAACCAAGGGCATGGACCATAACGCCGCATCACCACTTAAATATGATAAAATAAAGGCCACTCTTGACTGCGCGTCAGGAAAAATTGAAGGGCGACACATGAAATGCAATGAGCATTGAGTGAGGAAAACCTGTGCCTTTTGTGGATCCCCACTAAATCGTTCGAGAGGAGCTAACGGGATGACTGGGGACAATGAGTGTATCACTTGTGTAGTTAACCTATTTGAACTTTCTGTGGGAGGGCTTAATGTTTCCCTTCCTGAACTAAATGGTTGTCCCATTCTCAAGGCTAATTCTGCTGTTTCCTTCCTTGAACTTATCATCTCCTGCCTTAGGCTCCGATTATCTTCTCTAACAGCTACTAACTCTTTTTGAATAGCCTCTAAGACCGTTCCCAAGGTCTGAAAATGTATTCCCTCAGCCATTCTGTTCGGGTGCAAGTAATACGTGGGCACTTCACTCTGTCAGGGCTGCAGTGGATTCTTACCAAGAACTTGCACAGGAACAGAAGATGCTAGTTCTCTACTCCCTCTCAGGGGTACCCCAGAGACCGATTTTAAATCTTGTCTCCAAAAGACCCCCAAGGGGGAAGGGGGAGTGGATAAAATAATAAACAACAGAAGAGGCTGGTCCTGGACCTCTGATTTCCCAACTTCTCTTTTCGTGCCCGTCCGTTCTGCAGACTGAGGAACTGAGGAAACTAAACACAAACAATTACTGTAATTCCCTATTCTACTCTATTCTTTCTTTTCTAATTATTTCCTATGTGCTTACGACGTACCCAACGCCCCAAGAACTGAGCTTCTCTTCTTATATTGTTTGTCAGTGTGATCTTTCTCTTTCTCTTTCTTCTTTTATTAAGGTACTGCATTCAGAAGGTGTCAGCCTGTTAATTAACATAACTTAATTACTATAGTTTTTACCTATTGCTATTTTAAGCTATGTGACTAAATCTTGCTAATACTCCACCTACCAGAACCCTCTGTCCGTCAATCTTTCTTCTTAAACTTTTATTATTCTTTTCTTCCTACTACTTCCAATTACTCTTGTAGAAGTCGTTATGATTAATTCCGAGCTGCTATTCCCATTGTTGTGTTTAATCTTTCTTTCTTCTTTTCTTTACAGAGATCGCTACATTAATCCAGAGGTAAGTTCTTTTTTCTACTAACAACTATATACAATGCCTTAATGTCTTTACTAAGATTTTCTTTTATGCCAAACAACGTTTTTACAATTATGCCACTTAGCTTGCAATCTTCTTCTTTCTCGTGTCTTTTCAGGTAACTGCTGCGAGACTGCTAGAGGCTCTTCTCTACGAGAACAGAAAAACTGCCAGGAACTCTGAGGAAGAAGGAGGAGCGTCGTCGGATTGGAACGCCCTAAAATACGCCCTTTGCCTCAGGGACCAAGTGCGCAAACTCGCAGTTGGAACGCTAGGAAGTCCTACTCCCGACGGGTATTAGGACTGCAGGGAACCGGGAGAAACTACCGACGTCAACTAAGAGGGAATACCAAATATAGTCACGGAGCAATTTTTATGAGGTACGAACCCGTGGAATACTTCAGTGAAGTGCACATTCGTTAGGGAGAGCGCGCTTCACTAAGATTCCAAACAGCTGTGGGGAAAATAAACTAGACCGCAAAAGTGGTTCGAGGCTTGGCGGCCATCTTTGAGTTCCTTTTATGCCATAGCATTCTCCAAGTGTAGTTCCTGGTCCGATCTCCTCTTTTCATGTAGCGTCTTCGGTTCAGTAATACACACACAGTATTTGCCAGGTGGTCTGGAGGTCTGACACCATTGACTTGCTTGAGGCAGGTGGGTTTCAAGAAAGAATAAGGGGGATTCCACAAAAAATGACAGTGGTACAATTGCAATTATTTAGATAGGGAAGGTTTACTCGCCAGTCACAACTGAGCTTTCTGGCACCTGTCGATGTTAATAATTAGGGCAACCCTTTTCCAGGCTTTGTTTAGGAGCATATAGAGGGTTTTGCTGCCCCCTTGTGTGCGTCTATGGACATTTTGGGATGTCTGATGGTTTTTCACAGGCAAGATCAGTACAAAGGGTTGGGCACCAGAGTTTCACAAGGGCATTAGGCTACATCGTAGCCTTGTGCATAACGGTAGTATGCAAAAAGAACAGATAATGGACAGAATGCTGAATTAATCAAACATTCACCCCAGTCAAAGATCTGGATTAAATCCATTGTTTTTTTGCACCCCATGCCATACTTCTTTAGACCCAGCCTTATGCAAATCAGTCTTGACCCGGTTCCCCATGGGAACAGTCCACCCTGAACTGCCAGGCCAGGTCTTCCCTGGACCAGAAACAATCATCCTGGGCCGGTTTTGGGGTAACACCCCATATCAGCCAGGCTAGCTTGAATCTGGTGGCGTAGCAAGCACAGGACCCATGTCTGGGCATATCCTTCCCACTTAGGGTGATGAATACAAAAAGAATAGATGATGGACGGAATGCTGAATTAATAAATCATTCACCCCCAGTCAAAGATATGGATGAAATCCCTTGTTTTTTTGCACGCCAACAATTCCAGTTTAGACCCAGCCTTATGCAAATCAGTCTTGACCCTGTTCCCCATGGAAATAGCGTTTGCAGTTAGCGCTATGTCTCTAGGGTTGACATTGCACTTATGAGCCAACATAATATTTTTAATGGATAAGCAGGTATCAATTCCCAGGTGGCACGATAAGTGCATCACAATACCCCAATAGAAAGCTTTTAATCGGGACACCCTGCAAACATGTGTACTATATCCGCTAATTGTAGGCCGCACTTAGGACAACTGGTCTTACTATTAATATGATTCCTGGTCCATTTGCCAATTTTATCCAGCGTATAGTAGAGCCTGCCAAGAGTTTAAAAATTGTGTAATTGCAGACTAGTAGAGAGCACCGAGTAATTGATGAAATCAAATGCATGGGAAATCCCATCTTCTGAGATGGTCTCCTCTGAGCTACTTCTCCACTTAGTCGCATGAGTGGGTCAATTGCCTTCCTTACCAGCACCTAAAATCTTGTGAAATGATCTAATTGATAATGGACCGGCTGTGGTAAAGAAGTACTCCAAAACATCAGAGTTTACCCTAACAGCTAGACATAGCTGGATACGATAAACTCAATCCCAAATCTGCAGGTACTTGGAAAAAAAAAACGTTGGGGAGCCCATAACATGTTTGATGGGTGGAAAAGGTGTGGAGCCCAGTAATGTCAAAAAGCTGACCCATGGTTTTTAAGCCATGTTTATACCAAAGTTTGGCCTCTGCATCATGAAATATCAGAGGAAAATTAGGGTTACCATACAAGGGTGTGATGTATGTACAAATGGGATGACAAATTTGACCCGAATTTTCACCCAGATTCGATAAATATTCTTGGTGATCTCAAACCGGTCCCATTTAAAATAATTCAGGTCGGATTGTCTGCTGAGGAACAGACTAAAGCCATATCCAAGAGCCATTTGATACCCAGTACCTAAGAATCTGGATTGTGATCCATGAGCAAATTCCAGATACAGTGAAAAAAGGCAGCCCAGAAACACATCTTTAAGTCGGGAAGTTGAAAACTACCTTGATTGGGCAAGAGTTTCGCATAGCACTTTTGTAGTCCCCAAAAAAACAGGCAATAACCCCCTCAAAGCACTTACAAAATGAGTCTGGGACTCGAAGTGGAATTGCCTGGAGTAGATATAGGAATTTGAGAAGAATCTTCATCTTAACAATGTTACACCAGCCTATTAAACTGATTGGGAGGTGATTCCATGACCACAGCTTTGTACTAACTAAATGTAAAAGGGACTCATAATTCAGGTTGAGAATATGATCCAATTTAGCACAGATCTTAACCTGACATAGGTGGCTACTGTGGTGGTTCTGGGAATTGGAATCTTAGCATGACGACGGCGCAGAACTTGAGTTTTAGAGAGATTGAACTTATAGCAAGAGACTGCCCCAAACCTTTCCACTTCTGCTGAGATTTGATCAACAGCAGCATCGGGGATCGAGGAGCAGACATCAAAATCATCTGTACAGGAACTGTTGTTCTGTTCTACCCCATTAAATAATAACATCCGGATCAGAGCATTAGTAGCTGGAGATATGGTTCAATATAGAGCATAAATAGCAGCGTGGATAACGGACAGTACTGGTGCGCATCCCTTCAGATACCAAATGGGGGGGAGCTGTACCCTACTAAAATAGCCTTTCTGTAGGGCTCTTATATATAGACCTAACCAGAGAGAGGATTCTACTACCAATGCCAAACGCTGACAGAATTGACCAAAGAAAAGGCCATGTGACCAGGTCAAAGGCCTTCTCTGCACCTAGTAAAATCATACCCACACTGCTGCCCGTGGTTCTAGCCACATCAAACACTGCCATAGCAGTGTTTGTATGACTAGTAGTGTCCCTGCCAGGCACTAAACAATGCTGTTGATGGGAGACAACTTCCCCGGATCAGAGGGGCCAGTCTAGCAGCAAGAACCTTAGGAAATATTTTAGCAGCTGAATTAACCAGGAAGATGGTCCAATAGGATTCCATCTCATTAGGAGGTTTATCCTTTTTAGGAAAATTATAATGTTAGTATAACTACAGGAATCTGGAGCATCACTCCCACCTTCAATATAAAGCATAAAAATCATAAAAAGTGGGAGGAGTGTTTTACTAAATAACATCCAAAGGAATAGCATCCTCCCTCGCTGCCTTTCCTGAAAGCAGGGAGTTAATCACTGATTCTAGTTCACGGATAGCAATATCCTCCTCTAATGTTTGCCTCTAGTATGCACAGGCGCGAGTAGACAATCTTCAGCAGCAACAATCCTTGGCTGTAATTAAAGGGAAGGTTTCAGCTCTTACCTCCCAGGTCACTGATTTGCAACAAAGAGTAGCCGATATGGAACAGGTTGGATCATCCACTGCTAAAGCTATCATAGAACATGATGGTCTGCTTATACTGGTTCAATCTAAGGTTGAGGACCTGGAGAGCCACCAGCGGTCCAACAGGCTTTTGGTCTTTGGGATCCCAGAAGGAAAAGAGGGGGATGAGCCACAGCAATTCATCGTGCAGCTGTTCACAAGAGCTTTTCCCGAATTATCGGATTGGGATATGGACTCTCAAATTCAATGAGCCCATCAACTCCTGCTGCATCTGGTCAACCTCAAAATTGACAAAGCTCAACCTCGGCCTATTCTGATATTCATAGGCAACTTTTTACTCAGACAAGAAATATATTTGAACGCCCGCTATTCAGCCCCAACCTCAGTCAACCCTCGGTCTTTTTTTGTAAGGTCGGATTTTTGTAAACAAACTATGGAATGTCAGGGATACCTCAGACAATTGATTGATCCTCCAAGAGTGGTGGAGGCCCAGGTTTTTTCTCCAGGAGTATGCCAGGATCAAGATTATGAGGGACGCTTAATTTATTTTTGTCATTCTGAAGCCAACACCTCTAGGGTTCTTAGAAAGTGGCAAGGATAGTTGATAATTTATCATTTTTATCATGTTGTAATTGTGCAAGTATTTGCTTGGGTTGAAATGATTTGGTGGTTCTTACAAATACTACCACTGTGGGTGCTTATGCTATTAATTCTTTGCTAGTTTTTTGTCTTTCTGCTTATTGCTGGTGGGGGGCGGCCGAGGGGGGAGGTGTTTATGCGAGCACACTTAGGGCTGTCATGGTGATCTGACAGGCCTTAAAGGGAGGGATGATGTTTATTCCATTGTTGAAGGGAAGGGTGTTGTGGTTGCTATTGTTTGGTTTAGTCATTTTTTCTAGAGTGGGCTTTTTGGGGGATTGAGAAAATGAGTAGCTTAACTTACAGTCCTCTTTTTGATTTGAGTGTTATTTTTTAGCATGATTTGTACTTTGCAGAAACTGAGGATGACGGGGATTAATATGTATCATGACACAAATTACGGTAATGTATTGGAATGTTGCTGGCCTTAGCCGACCCTTGAAGGCTGAATGGTTAAGGAGGAAATTGACACCTATATCCTCATATTGTATGTTTAACTTAGACGCATTTGGGTTACAAAGATTGTTCTCTTCGAGGCAGCTGGGAAAATATTACTGTTGTTAGCACGAGTCAAACAGTTTCTATTTGCAGGGTTGCTATCCTAAGTACTAACCATTTAGACTGTACTGTCTTTAAAGTTTCCTCTGACTCTAGAGGTAGGTGGGCGATAGCCCAATTATTGGTCTTTGGGAAAAAAATTACTATATGTGCAATATATGGTCCTAATACTGTTGACCCCGAGCTTTTTGATCAGCTGAGTCTAGAATTACTGGACTGATCTAGGGATATCTTACTGCTGGGTGACTTTAAATGTTATCAACTATTCCATTTGTACTACTAACCAAATGCCTGTCACCGTATGGTCAAAACCAGGGCTTCTATTCTCAAGGTATTAGGGGTTCATGGTCTAGTAGATTTATGGAATACTCTTTACCCTGAGAGTCCAGGCTTCACATACTTTTCTGTGCCCCTAAACAATACTCCAGAATTTATGTGTTTTTTTGGCCCAGCAGCTTACTTAAATTGCTAAAAAAAAGAGGTGTGCCCCAAAATAATCTCTGATCATAATCCAGTCCTGTTACCAACCATTAGTATAGAGGAACGCAGCTTTACTTTTTGACGCTTGCTTCTTTCTAACCCTACATATATAACCAGTATGATTGATCAGTTGAAGGCTTTTGTGGTGGTGAATCAAGACTCAGTCCTGCCCCATGTTGTATGGGACACAATGAAGGCCTACTTCCAGGGGGCTACTCTCCAGTTTGTCATGGAAATAAATAAGCATGGTAAACAGTTGGCCTCTGTTAGAAATGGGATTTCTGGTTGGCTAGGGCATGCGCCTAAGCCAGGCAGAAACCAACACTCTAGTCAGGGCAAGGGAGTTACACGCTGAAGATAACCCCTGCTCGCCCCCTTGGTAGCTTGGCACGAGCAGTCAGGCTTATCCCAGAGGCAATATGTAAAGCATTTGCACAACACACGCACAAAAGAAACCCCACGCAAGGTTTTATCAAAAATAGCCTTTGTATTATTCATAAAAGCACATTAGAACGTAATCACATATATACACTGTGCGATCTGGCACTTAGTGTGACTTTACAGGGATTATGTACACTACAGGGCCAATCGGGCCCCTGTCATAACATCACCACTCACAGTTAGCGAAACAACCAGTAACTACTGGTAAGGGTACACTTAGCATAAGGACATTATGCATAAATCATGTGTCATGAACATCATAGCACTTCTTAGTATAGCATGTTATGCAAAACATAATCAGCAGTAGGGAGGTACATTATGGCATACACCCCATCAACGGTGCACTAGAGTAATTACTAGTAGGTGCCCATAGTACAATGACACCTTCACTGTACCATCCCCCGAACTGCCGCTCGATATCCTGATTCCTTCCTGGTAGGTTTCTGGGCCTGCTGCCCACTTTCAACCAGGAATGCAGTAATGCTCGTGGGCTCCTTGGCACTCACTCGCCTACTCCCCAGGGAATGCAGCAATTCAGCAATTTTGTGGAGACCCTTCCCCCTGTGGGACCCGGGGGACTCCTTCGAGGTGTCGCCCCGTCCCAATGGCAAGAGTAAATGCCCCCAACATCCAATACGGGTGCAGCTGTCCGTGACCATGCAGCACAGCTGCAACAATGCGGAGCGTTTCAGCACTGTGGCTGCGGGTCTGGTTAAGAACAATACCTGGATGCGCCGACCCGAACCGGCCAGGACGGGGAGGGTGCTGCGACCCCTCCGCTCTCCTCTCCTCCTCTCACTGATGAAGGGCTGCTGCGGGGGAATCTGGAGCGAAGTCCGATTGGGGCCCGTGAGGCTCTCCTCTCGCCTCCCGCAGCCTCAGTCACCACACAGGGCTCTCCTCAGACCTCTGTCTGCCTCTCCTGATGCCCTGCAAAACCCACGCCTTCCGGCAGAGCCCTAACACTCCAGCAGCACGCGGGCTCTCAGCTTTCTGCATGGAGGCCCCACCCACAACCAGGCAACAGCTGCCTGACTTCCTTTTGCAGTGGGGGCTGCCTTCCTGCTGTGTTGCAGCGAGCTGCAGCTCCTGTATTCCAGCTCCACAGGTCTCCCTCCAACAGCGGGACAGATTTCTCCGCTACGGCAACACGAGCCCACGCCAGGGGCTCCAGCACAACAGGGCAGGGCAAATCGATAAACCTGAAGTGCCCCGCCTGTCTCCCACTTGAAGACCACACAGGAAGCAGGCAGTGCTTGTAGATTGCCCTGGCAGAAAAGTGCTTCTCCTGCCCTGAGCCTCCTCAAGGCCAGGGGCACCAGCAAGGCACCAGCTGGTAGGCCAGCACGCAGGGCAGAGCTGGGCCCAGGCAGGCCAGCTCACAGGGCCCTCCAGCAGAGGGAAAGTCCTTTGTGGCGGTTCCTCCTGACGCCCAGCAGTCCAACAGCTCTGTCTCCAAGTAAGCACCACTTCCACATTTTCATGGGGTCACAGTCCCAATATTTATATTGCGATTGTCTTTGTTCTACCCCCTGGCACAGTGCTAAGCCCAGTCCAAACCAATGTTGGGGGGCACTTAAAAACATCTTTACAGTGCACAACATCCTCCTTTGTCAGTGTAGGCTCTGGTCCCAGACACACCACAGGGGGGCGGAGCCAGCATTGTGTAAGGCAGGCACAGTCCTATTCAGGTCCAAGTGCTACTCCTCCCACTACTCCATATGCAGATCGGTCTATTCAGCCTAGCGCTGACTCACCCAGCCCCTCTGGAGCCACTGCACCTCCCCAGCCCCTGTCATCCAGAGCCAGACATGCAATACACAACAGGCAGGCACAAAGACACATAGCACACAGAAATGCCCACTTCTAAAAGTGACATTTCTAAAATAGTGATAATAAATCTGCGAACACCATTATGAAGCATTTATTACCACTATTCCAAACATACCAAACTTGATCACGCCACCCCTCTCATATCAGGAATTACCACTGAAACACATATCAGGGAATCCCCAATGCATTCCTATGAAAGGGCAGCCTCACAGTAGTGAGAAACCAAATAGGCTAATTGTCACTACCAGGACATGCCACACAGTTAAGGCACATGTTCTACCTTTTACCTACACCGCACCCTGCCCACAGGGCTAGCTAGGGCCTAATTTAGGGGTGACTGATATGTAGTAAAAGGGGAGTCACAGACGTGGCACCCACTTTATGTGCCACATCACAGCGGCAGTCAACTGCGCGTGCAGGCCCTGCAATAGCAGAGGCCTGAGACAGGTTTGAAAGACTACTTTGGTGAGTGGTACAAGCAGCGCTGCAATCCCACCAGTAGTGTTGGACTTGGCCCTTTTTGCAGGGTCATCCCTAAACTTTTTGCCTTTCTCCTAGCCTTTTTACTGACATGGTGTTGGTGGTTCTAGGACTCTGGGCACTTTAGCACTGCTGTCCAGTGTAAAGTGTGTGTGATCTCCGTGTTAAAAATGATAAGAATTGGTCTACACCTGTTTTGGCCTATTTTATTTACCTGTCAGTCCCTTGTAAAGTGGTATCTCATATACCCAGGGCTGGTAAATTAAATGCTACTGGTGGGCTTGCAGCGCTGATTGCGCCACCCACCAAAGTAGCCTTTCATACCTATCTCAGGCCTCTGCCATTGCAGGGCCTGTGCGCGCAGTGTTACTGCCGCTGTGACGTGGCACCTAAAGTGTGTGCCAAGTCCGTGACCCCCCTTTTACTACATGTCAAGTCACCCCTAAGGTAGGCCCTAGCTATCCCTATGGGCAGGGTGCATTGTAGGTAAAAGATAGGACATGTACCTTAAGTGTGTGACATGTCCTGGTAGTGACAAACAGCAATTTTGGTTTCTCACTACTGTGGGGCTGCCCTCCCATAGGAATGCATTGGGGATTCACTGATAAGTGTTTCAGTGGTAATCCCTGATATGAGAGGCGCAGCGTGGTCAAGTTTGGTATGTTTGGAATAGTGATAATAAATGCTACGCAATGGTGTGCGCAGATTTATTATAACTATTTTAGAAATGCCTGTGTGCTATGTGTCTGCCTGCCTGATGTGAATTGCATGTCTGGCTTGTGAGTGACAGGGGCTCAGAGGTGTGTGTGGCTCCAGGAGGGGCAGGGTGAGTCAGCACTAGGCTGAATGGGACAACTGCGTTGGGAGTAGTGGGAGGAGTAATCCCCTGACTCTGAATAGGACTGTGCCCAGCCTGTACAATGCTGGCTCCGCCCCAAGTGGTGAGTCTGATCACCTAGCCCCCACCTGACAAAGGGGAAGAGGAGCTTGGAAAACAAAGTGTTCCAAATCCCCCCTGAACCAGTTGCATCTCGTTCCCCCATGCCCTGTACTACAGACAAAGGAAAATGTGGTATAAATGTAGGGGCTGTGACCCCATGAAGCTGTTCCTGTGCTTTCTAGGGGCCTTGCTGCTGCTGGGCTCCAGGAGGAACTGCCATGAGGGACAGCCTCCGTGCTGGAGGGCCCTGTGTGCTGGCCTGCCTGGGCCCAGCTGTGCCCGTCAAACTCTGAGGACTTCCAGGAGCTGTGGGCTTAGCGCATTGTGAGCGCTGTACTTTATTTGTGAGGAGAAGAGCGTGCGGGCACTGCAGCGCTGTGCTGCGAAGATTCCTCCTGGGAGAGTCCCGGCGTGGGACTCCCCCATGCTGCTGGGGAGCGGGAGCCCACCCCGTGTTATTGCCGCATTTCTTAACTTTGCTCAAATAGCGGGAGCCTACCCCGCATTGTGTGCTGTTGTGGCAGGTGCCCACCCCGCACTTGTGAAAGGAATCACCGCTGCGGCCGGGCCGAAGCAAAAGTGAACCGCCGGGCCGCTGTCAGCGTGACCCGGAAGTCAGGCAGAGCTGCGTGGTGGTGGGCGGGGCTGCGAGACGCGAGCAGGAGCCCGCCGGAAGCCAGGAGAAGCTGGGCTGCGTGGAGAAGGGAGGACGGGAGCCTACACCGCCTCCCAGGACGTCCGGAGCCTCGCAGGCTCCTTGCGGAAGTCCCGGTTCCAGGAGAGGGACCGGGAGAAGACCAGAGTTCCCACCTTCAGCCAGCAAGAGGAGCGGAGTCCACGATGGAGCCCCGGTGAGTGGGGGCTCGTTGTTGCATTTTGGGTGCCGATCGAGGGCACCAGGAGGAGTCTCCGAGGGGGGGGCTCCCAAGGCGCAGTGACACCGAAGTAAATTCCCTCAGCTGCGCCGTCGTCGCGGGCAGCTGCACCGGGGTGGTGATTCTGTGTGCCAGAGCCCCAGAGGGGGGCTCCAATGTGCTACGTTGTGCCAGTGCTGATAACGTGCCACATTGTGGTGCAAAGGGTGGCACCGGAAGGGCCCCATTGCGAAGGGAGGCTCTCAGAGCGCAGTAGTGCCAGTGCCATTATTCAGTTGGGCACATTCGTTTCATAGAGTCCCAGTGGGGGACTCCCGGCACTGTGGTGCCAGATCTTTGGTCACAGCTGCCCTGCCGGGCAGTGGGCAGCTGCAACGTTGGGCATATTTGTTTCATAGAGTCCCAGTGGGGGACTCAGGGCACTGTGGTTCCAGTGTTTCATTTGGTCACAGCTGCCCCGCCAGACAGTGGGCAGCTGCAACACTTGGGGGCCAGTTCTTTTGTTGAGAAAGGGTTGAGTTGCACCCCACTCCCCAGCGCATCTGCGCCCTGTGTTTTCGCTGCATGGGCAGCTGAGCCCTGACTTTCTGGACAGAGGGCATTGGGGCCCTCCCTGTAGAGGCCAGTTGGCCTGGGGGACAGGTTTAATGTTGGTAGGGCGCAAAGCCCTAATGTGATGCCCCTTTCATCATGTGTTTATGCCTACAGATATTGCTATGAGGTCTATGCGTAATGTGATTTATGCGTAATGTTATGCCTAATGTGATGTCTACTGCGTGATGTGATTTATGCCCACTGTTATTGCCTCAAGGTGGTAACTATTGCGTAATGTGTTTATGCTAATGAGGTTTGGGGCCTAATGTGTTTTATGCCTACTGCTTATGCCTAATGTCATGTTATGATATTTTAGGATGGTGTCTAATGCTAATGTGATAATGCTTAGGTCATTATGGTACCAGTAGTTACTGGTTGTGTTTTACATTTACTTACCTGTTCTGATGGTTCTGACCGTGGCCCGATTGGCCTGGTCCTGTATATAATCCCCCGTGAATATTGCCCGTGTCAGTTGGCACAGTGTAAATGTGTGATTAGGTTTGTAATGTGTTTAAGATAATACAAAGGCAATTTTTTATATAACCTTGTGTGGAGTTTCTTTTGTGGTGTGCCTAGTTTGTTGCTGCTGTGTGTGTGTGTTGCGCAAACGCTTTACAGATTGCCTCTGAGATAAGCCTGACTGCTCGTGCCAAGCTACCAAGGGGGTGAGCAGGGGTTATCATCAATGTGTAACTCCCTTGCCCTGACTGGAGTGGTGGTTTCTGCCTGGCTTAGGCGCAAGCCCTAGCCAACCAGAAATCCCATTTCTAACATTGGTTGTCAGCGGTGAGGATATGACTTGTGTTTGCGCAGTACCACAGCGACAACTGGTTGCACTACAAACTCTGCAATTAGATAATCACATGTTTGGGGATTATTTTTCCTGAGTTTTATTTTTCTCCTAAAAAGTGTCATTTTTAAATTGTGTACTCTTGCTTCAGCTCAGACGCCTAGGTCTCTTGTGTTGCACCTTTGTATTAAGTACCTTGCCAAAATGGAATCTACCTTTGACCTGCCATGTTGAACTACAGTCTAGAGGAGCTAAGGGGGTACTGTGATGAGAGAGGCTTAGAAGTAAGTGGAGAGGGCACTCGGAGAAACCTGGGGTGTGCCCTGATACGCTGGCAACAGGATTGGTGGAGACAGAGGGAGGACCAAGCCGCACTCCAAGAGGGTGGTGGGTCTGAGGGTGGCCCTGAAGAGTCTGAAAGAGAGGAAGAAAATGACAGGGCAGGGACGCCAGTAGATAATGAGGACCCCACAGATCGGGAGTCCCTTGCTGGGTCCAGTGTCGGGGGCAGTGCCCCATCCCTTTCCCTGTCCCCAGAGGAGTGGGTGGATAGGAAGGAAGGAAGAAAGGGAGCATCAGCTGGCTTTGGACAAGCTCCAATCGGAGTATGCCACAGAGATAGCGCGGCTGGGTTGGGAGGAGAAGAAGGCCTTGTTGGCTCAGGAGCTGAGGCTCAAGGAGGTGGCCCATGAGTTAAGTCTCAAGGCATTGGGCCTTGAGGAGCAAAAGCTAGAGACCGAAAGGGTCTTAGCTCAGGAGAGGATGGCGGAGGCAGAGAGGGCCTTCGCCAGGGAGAAACTAGCTCTGGATGGTAGATTGTCCCATGAGAGTAGTTTTAGTTGTCTGGATTCACCAGTGAGGGTGGGGTCCAGTGGTGGCAGCAATATGGAGTCCAGTGCAGGAAGTCCCACTCCCAGATCCCAGAGCGTGGTACCTAGTTCCCAGGAAGAGGGTGTCACACCTGAAGGGTATAGGTTGAGGTTCAGGGGCAGTAAGAAACTGTCTCACCAGTCTTGGGGGGAGTTTGTGGATGAATGTTGTGATGCACTGGAAGGATGGGTGATGAGTAGCACGGCAAATGATTTTCAAGGGCTATTCAATCTGGTTGTCAGAGAGCACATGTTCAGTAATTGTTTTCCGGGGTTACGCCAACACCTGTTGGAGTGTGAGTTCTCTGATCCCAGGGAGCTTGCATGGGAGGCAGACCTCTGGCTGTGTGCCGGAGGGTCTGAAGAGGCATTAGGAGTGATCCCAAAAGAAGTGGCTCAGGTATCTTCCAGACCTGTGTGGGGGAAGAGGTTCAGAGTAGCCCACCTAGGTCCCAGTGTAGTGGGAGGGGTGTAGGGGCTCACGTCCTGTCTCAGTGGAGAAGGAGTGAGTGTGGGACTGTGTGTCCCAAGGTGCCCGAAACCCAGTCTCAGGGCCTGGTGGGTTCCCTAAGGGAGCACCAGGTTGGGGGCCTAGGCTGTACTGGTAGACCATTTGAGGGGGAGCTCCTAGTGTCAGGAGAACCTGGAGCATCTGTAAATGGAGCTCCAGTGGTTCTGGTGTCTGGCGGTGCCGCTGCAGTTGGGAGGGTACAGAAGTCCAGAGTGAGGGGTGAGAGGGGATGTGTTCCCCAGTGGAAGAACCAGTGGGTCAGGGACCAGCCAGAAGGGCTGGATCTCCTAGGAGTGACCATGGTGACACCACTTCTGTCCTGGTGTAGAAGAAAAAACCTTTCTAGGGGTTCACTGATGCACCTGGTCCTTCAACCAACAAAGAAGAGATTGGCACGGAAGCTGGAATATCAAAATAACAACTTTATTAACCTCACATGAGGGAAACTGTGTCAATACAGTACCCGCAGGCCACTGTATGAGACAGTCTAAGGAGTACAAAGATCCTGGGTCTTTTATGCCCAGTTTACCGCTGAGTTAGCATATAGACTCAAAAAGAGGCGGTACAAGTGTACACATGAATAGCTAGTTACATATAAGGATACATAAGAATTGCTTAGTCAACAGAGTGGGAGGGCTTACAATATTACTGACATTAGTTAAAATAGCCTGACAGTTACTCTAAGAGCAGGTGCATTCTAGCAGCTAGGCCTTTCTGAGCATGTGCAGTGCTCTGGCTCAGTACTGAAGGAGTTAATTATAGTTCCTGACTCAAGTGAAATACAAGAGCAGGCAAAAGTGAAGAGGGAGAAAGCACATGGCGAGCACATGGCTAACTAAAATGGCTGCCAGAAACAAAATGGCTTCAGCTGATGCTAACAACCATTGCAGCTAGTTTTCCACAGATGGCCGTTTTAGCATTAGCTGAAGACATCCGCTATGATCTAGAAGCATGGAAGTTATCCTGCACATTTATCCTCATAAATCCATCAATATCCTGATCTATTGCTAGGTGGGTATTTACATTTTCAACATTGCTTAACTGGTGAGATACAAGTAGAAATACATGGGGAACAGAGCATTGGGTCATAATGAACACACAGATAGCAGGAGAAAATAATGGCTATACAAATAGAACTATCAATTTTTCCAACCCCAATCAGAAAGTAAATCTCAAAACCATCCAGTCCAATTCTATGTTTCAGGGCTCCTATGTATTTCAGTGACCATCTAATTCAATTTCAGAATAGCCATCAGCATATATGTAATAAAATATCTTAATAAAAAACATTTTTTCTTATAGACCTTTCCAGTGTTCTTTTCATGAGGGCTAGAGTACCAATTGATATGCTCAGGAGGAGGGCAGAGTAGTATTTCTCAACTGTTCAAAAAAACGTTTCTCTTGCAGAATAAACATTCCTAATGCAAATATTAAAGCAAATACAAGGATCATTACAAAAACAATTTTCGCTCCAGGGGACCAGGAAGACCAAACGGGGCCATAGGAATTAGGACGAGGAGCCGCAAAGGGCTGCTCCTCCTCAAAAATGGGACGACCAAAGGGATACATTGCTAAAAAGTACTTAAAAGAATAGAAGTCGCTGTACAACAAGCCAGAGGGGAGTCTTCTCCCTGTGTCCGTCTGAGCCTCACAGGCAGGCTCCTATCAAAGTTCTTTTCCAATGGTGGAGCTGCACAACTTGCAACTCAAGAAAACAATCACGGCCCAGTTTTAAGGGGAAAAGTTTCTTCTTTCAGGATAGGGCAATCACCCTACGGGGAAAATGCCGTCAATGATCCTGTCCAGTGTCTCAGGCAGTGCACCAGTATTCTTCACTTTAATCTAACAGGCACCAAAGGCACAGCACCTGGACCCTGAACTCAAGTCCTTCCCTAACTCCTATGTTGCTCTGCTGGCGCACTGCTCTTTTGTCGGGGCCACAGATTGTACCCAGTATGCCCAGGCACCTCTTGATCAACAAACAAAGGTGCAGACTTGCATTCACTTGGGGACCAGGACTCAAAGGCCTGAAGCAACCCTTGTTTCAAAGGGGGTCACCTCAAGCAAAAGCCTCCTTGCCGTCCTTGTCGGTCTGTGACTCTCTCAGCTGGGCATCAAAAACTGGATCCACAATTTGTGACCCCGTCTTTCACCCAAGACAGTGGCAGGGGTACACACTTCACGTCCCAGTGCTTCCGACCTTCTACCTTCACTGTGGTCCTTGTTGCCAGCAATGCCTGTGCTGGTTCCCTTCACCTTGGCTTCAAGCTGGACTGGCGCTGACTCCCCAGGCTGGATCTGATGTCCGGGCCCCTCTGGCAATGGGTGTAGAGCAGCAGATATCTATTGGTGGACAGAACAAAAAATCTTTAGGCAAGGCATACAAATAATCTATCAACAGAGAGGATAGTCCATTTCCAAATACCGTCTCCATTTTTTTAGCTTGGGGCGCCCCATATATTAGCAAGGCACCCAAGAACCACTTCATCTATCTGAGAGTAAAAAACACCCTGGACCCATTAGCGAGTACAAAAGGAACTTTTTGGGTGAACTGACAAGAGTAAAACGTTACACTATTTGAAGCAGCAAAGGAAGTCTATGTTTATTTACTAAATTCTGAGGGAAAAAAGAAAAACAATACGGACATACTCTAAATCCTTACATTTGTGTATTCCTATATTATTCATCTGAAGAACCTCAAGAAAGGGCTTTTGTGCTTCTTGTCTTAACAAGCTTGTGTTTCATAAGTCATAACCTTTCATTACTTGTACAGGACTGCAGACACTTCTAAAATGATTTTTCTTACATAAAAACACCTACATTTTATGCTTAGGACCATGCTCTCATGTTATAGGCGCGAGCGGAAAATCTAAAACTGCTAATTTAACAGGGATCCTGTCAGCTCAATTACACAGACTAATAAGAGACTATTAATGCCTTTACAAAACTGTATGTAGCATAAAATATAACAAACAATAATTGTGTTATCACCTGAGAATTTTAGAACAAAAACTACCCACATATAGTTCCGCTTTAAAGGTCAAATAAGGGAACATCAATCTAGACTACTCATCCTTTCATAATTTCATCAGACAGGATGGGCAGTAACATGGCGTATTTTTTTATTCATTGTATTAATCTTAACAATTTTAAAACAGTATTACTGAATAGCCAATTAAACATCTCATGGCCGTTCCTAGACAACTTAGACAGGCTCAAGAGAGAGTGAGAAAAAGAGAGAGAGAGAGAGCATATAAATCAAGAAAAATGACAATGTATTACTTAATTGTAGTTACCCTTAATTTGCCCAGGAGCTAATCTCCCTAATCTCTTCCCCTCATTCGACAGCAGGTAACCTGAAACAGGTGACCTTCTGTCGACACTATTTACCCCTATTTTTGGCAGCTGGGCACAAACAAACTTGTAGGAGGTAAATAGCACATTTGAGCTAGCTAGAAAGCATTAATAACCAACTACCAATTCCTTTAGCAATTGTACTAGTGTAACATGAGGGCGCATGAATGCAAACTGAATTTCATAGCCTTTGAATCTGGCCCTAGCTCCAGGAAGGCTTAATCAAGGCCATAACTTTAGTGAAACAACTAAGGAAATTCTTCTATTTCTTAAATGTGGTTAAATTACTAATGGCGATATCCCTAATATTATTAACAAGAATTGAGAATTCATTTTCACCCTAATTTCCCTAGGCACATTATAGCCTCAGACATCATTAGAGCACATTTTACATTTACCTGTAGTGTTTTACCCTACAATGTTAGAATCAGGATATTTAATTAATACAAAAATATCAGTTTTTTAAACTACTCTGTAACATTACAAGCTTTCATAGTGTAATGTAGAAATCACATACTGTCACAGTGGCTCCCTGCGTGGAAATTTTTACATGCAGTAAGGCTGGTCAGTTCTAAATACAGAACTTGGCCTCTGACCCTTAAACCTGCTGTCCACTGTCAGTAAGGCTATTCCATGCGGTCTTTCCAATTCAAAGGAACTCTGGAGAAGCACAGCTGAAAAGCAGTCCTGTTCTGTGCCTGTGAGCTAATAATTTTAAATGTAAGATGCTTATTTTATACTTATTTTTATTCGTGTGCAGTGTGTGATGTGCTTTCTAGCAGTTTTAGAGGCCAGCTGCTTGTTCTGCAGTCGCATGTGTGTACTGCTGAAACCTAAGGTCAGTTTGAAAACAGCCCTGGGTGCCAGGACTACTTTTAAAAAGTAAATTGTGCCCAAAATCGACCTTGGTGGTAGGGGCACTTAAAAATGAATAACCTACAATGTTTTAGCATATTAGGGACCCCCAGGGTCTCCCCTAGATATCCCAGAGGTGGGAGGTCAGAAATGTATAAGGTACACCCTTATAAAATAAGTTTATATATGCCTGGGTAAAGTGAAATTTCACATTTCACTCCCCACATTGTGGTAAAGTGCTGCTCAAATTCAACTTTGATGCTAGGAGCTTATATATTTGTCATAGTATGATTATTAGACATTGAAAAATATTAAAACGATTTTAGTGCAATTATTTTTAATAACAACTTTTTTTTTCATATAATCAATTTTTTTAAATAATGATCACTAACCCTTTTGATGTTTCCACATATGAAAAGCAAGCCTCATTCCTTTCCCTTTGCCTTTAAAGGCATGTATTTAAAACACTAAGCACATAAGCTGTACTGAAACATAAAATAGTCTGTGCCACTTTTTTTTTAAAGGGCAGTAAATATTTACCATCAGAACCACAGATATGCTTATTTAGAAAAGCAACAAGAAAGAAAATCCCTGCTTTTAATCCTGTCTATTTTATCCAAAATAATGAAGCTGTATTTGTAACTTTTAAAATCAGTAGTCTTGTGGCCGAGCATAGCCATGTGTTGTTTACTCAGCTGTGTTTTTACGACCAGCAAGCCTCAACTTCCACGCCATTTTCAGGAGAAAAACCCTTTGCTGTATTTGTAATGTCCTGAAAAAAAGTTTGATCTCCGTCTGTTTTGACAGACAGCTTCCTTCGGTAAAGACAGCTTTGAACAGCTGTTTTAAAAGCTCTTTTTCTGGTGCTGGAAATTTGAGCAGGGTGCAGTCTCTTTAAAACAGGCATTCCAAGCCGGCACAAATCTATCGTTTTGTAATGTAAAAAAGAGAGGCGCTTTTATTTCAGCAGCAACCAATTTACTCAGATGATGTGAATGCCTTTTAATATTAATATTTAAGGATAATACTGTAACATTTTATATTCAGTCTTAGTTATGCAAAGCACACAAATTCGTTTTTTTTGTTCTTTCTGTGAGGCCTATTTTTTCCCTATTGAGTGTTAATTGTAATTTTTCTTTACCATTGTGGCAAAATTCACACATCTATACTTTGTTACTGTTGTACTTCTAATGGTAGCGTGCAACTATTTAGCATATGTTACATAATTAATTCCTTGAATTTTAAAAAGTAGGGGCATATTAGCAAGACCGGCGATAAAATTATCGCCGCTTTAGCGGCAGGAAACTGCCGCTAAAATGGCGATAATGGGCTTGCTAATATGCGTTATAGAATTCCAATAGAAGCCCAGGTTAGATGTGCAGGACATCTAACCTGGCCTTCTATTGGAATTCTATAACGCATATTAGCAAGCCCATTATCGCCGTTTTAGCGGCAGTTTCCTGCCGCTAAAGCGGCGATAATTTTATCGCCGGTCTTGCTAATATGCCCCGTAGTTCTTTCAATGACATTTGCATAACAGAATGACGACAAAAAAAACAAATTGAGCTCATTCCAGACATTTTCAAGAAGGGGGGCCACACACTAAGAGCACACAACACTGCTTGCTAAGGCAAGCCATTCTCACACAAAAAACATAGTCAGTACTTACTGAAACAAGTATTTTCAAGCAGCACCACCGGTGTCAATCCACAACCACATGGACACTCAAAAAAAACAATTAACCCACAAATTAACACTAAGGACAAAAACAAGAGACAGCCCACAGACTACTCAAACCAAACCATTTGTAAATACCAATTGTAAGTCATATTTACAAATGAAAGGACTCTCAAAAAAGTACAGAGATTACACCAAGACAAATAGACAGCCAAAAGACTGCCATGTTCAAAAAGACAGGCTCGCGCCTCAAAACCTTTTCCAATGATACACCAAATTACCAGTTGTGTGCAGATCAGGATCCTTGGATATATATTTATTCCATACTGTACTATACATTATGGAAGAAATACCATTTTTAATATACCTAAACCCATTTAGGTATCCCCTCTTAGGGGAGTCAGCTGAGTACTTCCTAAATCCATATTGGTACCTCCAAGACAGCAACACTTTCTACGAAGTGTGCTAGGAGCAGGCATGCCAAGAATATTATAGCATATATAATATTATACTCCAAGTGACACTTAACACAATTTGTGCCGTTCAAGTTTTCAAAGTTAGAGAAAAATCTCCTCATTACCTGCCTTCATTTGCTGCAGCAAACTAACAAACAAACAAGAATCTTGGCCAAGCTAATCCAAACAAAAGTGTTGCTACAGCAACCTTACCAAACCAAAGTCTCCAACCTCCACCTGCCAAGTTCTGAGTGACCTAACGGTCGTTTTAAAATACTCACACCAAAGAAGATCTCAGTCGGGAGCGCTCAACACCTGGAGGGTCAGATCGGGAAAACCGGAAACTATGTTGGTCTGCAAAGACAAAGGGTCTCCTCGTGCAGGGTACCTCCTCAGTAGATTCCTGTCTTCCGTCAAGAAGACTCCCTTGGATAGCCGCTTCTCCGATGAGGGCAACGTCAGGTGTCAATTTGTACAAGAAAAAATCTTTCTAGGGGTTCACTGATGCACCTGGTCCTTAAACCAACAAAGAAGAGATTGGCACGGAAGCTGGAATATCAAAATAACAACTTTATTAACCTCACATGAGGGAAACTGTGTCAATACAGTACCTGCAGGCCACTGTATGAGACAGTCTAAGGAGTACAAAGATCCTGGGTCTTTTATGCCCAGTTTACCACTGAGTTAGCATGTAGACTCAAAAAGAGGCGGTACAAGTGTACACATGAATAGCTGGTTACATATAAGGATACATAAGAATTGCTTAGTCAACAGAGTGGGAGGGCTTACAATATTACTGACATTAGTTAAAATAGCCTGACAGTTACTCTAAGAGCAGGTGCATTCTAGCAGCTAGGCCTTTCTGAGCATGTGCACTGCTCTGGCTCAGTACTGAAGGAGTAAATTATAGTTCCTGACTCAAGTGAAATACAAGAGCAGGCAACAGTGAAGAGGGAGAAAGCACATGGCGAGCACATGGCTAACTAAAATGGCTGCCTGAAACAAAATGGCTTCAGCTGATGCTAACAACCATTGCAGCTAGTTTTCCACACTGGGGGATCTTCACGCACTGTCAGATGGACAGGGGTCAGGAGATATGCACCAGGCAGACTGTCACACGACACGTGAGTCATGTGTTACCCTCGGGGGGATACTGTGTGAGTCCCCAGAAGTCCTGGCGTGCCAGGCAAGTGTTCAACTGCAGGGGTTGGCCCCAAGGTTGGGAGGCCAGGTTCAGGATCTGCCTGACCTGGAGGGAAGGACATCTGTAACCAGTGTCCTGACCGGTTTGGCTTCCAGGGGTACCGCTCCATTTGGGAGGGTGCAGAACTCTGGAAGGGGGTGCAGAGGAAGGGAGTCCTCGCCTCTGACCCCGGTGCAACCTGAGGGTTTAGACCCTAGGTTGGGAGACCAGTTGCTGGAGAGAGGTCCTGAACTGGTGGGAGAGTTGTGTTCTGAGGGTGCCTCTCAAAGGAGGAGAGTGCGGAACTCTAGAAGGAGAGGTAGGGGGAGGAGAGCCTCGCCTGTGACTTCTGGTCAGCCTGAGGGTGCGGACCCTAGGCTGGAGGATCAGTGGCAGTTTAGAACTGCCCTGATGAGGGGTAGAGTGGAGAATGGTCACTATGTGCCAGGGGTTACTGCCCCCCACTCTGTGAGATGGCAAGGACCAAATACATCTGGATGGCCTAGGGACTGGTCCTGGCCGAGGACAACTAGGGAGTACCAGTGGGGTAGCTTAGTTGGTCCTGGGAGATTTTACAGAGGAAACCACATGGGTTCAGAATGGCGTAGAACTGGAGGGTGTCCCTGCAGTTGTGGGCCCGCGTCCGTGTTCTATAGCCCAAGGCAGGGAAGCCCATCAAGGTGGTGATTGGTCTACCCTGCGTTTTGGCTGGAAGGGGGTTGTGTTGGACTTGGCCCTTTTTACAGGGTCGTCCCTAAACTTTTGCCTTTCTCCTAGCCTTTTTTCTGACATGGTGTTGGTGGTTCTAGGACTCTGGGCACTTTAGCACTGCTGTCCAGTGTAAAGTGCGTGTGATCTCTGTGTTAAAAATGATAAGGATTGGTCTACACCTGTTTTGGCCTATTTTATTTACCTGTCAGTCCCTTGTAAAATGGTATCTCATATACCCAGGGCTGGTAAATTAAATGCTACTGGTGGGCTTGCAGCGCTGATTGCGCCACCCACCAAAGTAGCCTTTCAAACCTATCTCAGGCCTCTGACATTACAGGGCCTGTGCGCGCAGTGTTACTGCCGCTGTGACGTGGCACCTAAAGTGTGTGCCATGTCCGTGACCCCTCTTTTACTACATGTCAAATCACCCCTAAGGTAGGCCCTAGCTAGCCCTATGGGCAGGGTGCATTGTAGGTAAAAGATAGGACATGTACCTTAAGTGTGTGACATGTCCTGGTAGTGATAAACAGCCATTTTGGTTTCTCACTACTGTGGGGCTGCCCTCCCATAGGAATGCATTGGGGATTCCCTGATAAGTGTTTCAGTGGTAATCCCTGATATGAGAGGCGCAGCGTGGTCAAGTTTGGTATGTTTGGAATAGTGATAATAAATGCTATGCAATGGTGTGCGCAGATTTATTATAACTATTTTAGAAATGCCTGTGTGCTATGTGTCTGCCTGCCTGATGTGAATTGCATGTCTGGCTTGTGAGTGACAGGGGCTGGGAGGTGTGTGTGGCTCCAGGAGGCGCAGGGTGAGTCAGCACTAGGCTGAATGGGACATCTGCGTTGGGAGTAGTGGGAGGAGTAATCCCCTGACTCTGAATAGGACTGTGCCCAGCCTGTACAATGCTGGCTCCGCCCCCTGTGGTGAGTCTGATCACCTAGCCCCCGCCTGACAAAGGGGAAGAGGAGCTTGGAAAGCAAAGTGCTCCAAATCCCCCCTGAACCAGTTGCATCTGGTTCCCCCATGCCCTGTACTACAGACAAAGGAAAATGTGGTATAAATGTAGGGGCTGTGACCCCATGAAGCTGTTCCTGTGCTTACTAGGGGCCTTGCTGCTGCTGGGCTCCAGGAGGAACCGCCACGAGGAACAGCCTCCCTGCTGGAGGGCCTTGTGTGCTGACCTGCCTGGGCCCAGCTGTGCCCCTTGAACTCTGAGGACTTCCAGGAGCTGTGGGCTTAGCGCATTGTGAGCGCTGTACTTTATTTGCGAGGAGAAGAGTGTGCGGGCACTGCAGCGCTGTGCTGCGAAGATTCCTCCTGGGAGAGTCCTGGCGTGGGGACTCCCCCGTGCTGCTGGGGAGCGGGAGCCCACCCTGCGTTATTGCCGCATTTGTTAACTTTGCTCAAATAGCGGGAGCCTACCCTGCATTGTGTGCTGTTGTGGCGGGTGCCCACCCCGCACTTGTGGAAGGAATTATCGACGCGGCCGGGCCGAAGCAAAAGTGAACCGCTGGGCTGCTGTCAGCACAACCCGGAAGTCAGGCGGAGCTGCCTGGTGGTGGGCGGGGCTGCGAGATGCGAGCAGGAGCCCGCCGGAAGCCAGGAGAAGCCAAGCTGCGTGGAGAAGGGAGGACGAGAGCCTACCCCGCCTCCCAGGACGTCCGGAGCCTCGCAGGCTCCTTGCGGAAGTCCCGGTCCCAGGAGAGGGACCGGGTGAAGAGCAGAGTTCCCGCCTTCAGCCAGCAAGAGGAGCGGAGTCCACGAAGGAGCCCCGGTGAGTGGGGGCTCGTTGTTGCATTTCGGGTGCCGATCGAGAGCACCAGGAGGAGTCTCCGAGGGGGGCTCCCAAGGCGCAGTGACACCGAACTAAATTCCCCCAGCTGCGCCACTGTCGCGGGCAGCTGCACCGGGGTGGTGATTTTGTGTGCCAGAGCCCCAGAGGGGGGCTCCAACGTGCTCCGTTGTGCCAGTGCTGATAACGTGCCGCATTGTGGTGCCAAGGGTGGCACCGGAAGGGCCCCATTGCGAAGGGAGGCTCTCAGAGCGCAGTAGTGCCAGTGCCATTTTTCAGTTGGGCACATTTGTTTCATAGAGTCCCAGTGGGGGACTCCGGGCACTGTGGTGCCAGATCTTTGGTCACAGCTGTCCCGCCGGACAGTGGGCAGCTGCAACATTGGGCACATTCGTTTCATAGAGTCCCAGTGGGGGACTCAGGGCACTGTGGTGCCAGTGTTTCATTTGGTCACAGCTGCCCCGCCAGACAGTGGGCAGCTGCAACGCTTGGGGCCAGTTCTTTTGTTGAGAAAGGGGTGAGTTGCACCCCAGGCCCCAGCACATCTGCGCCCTTTGTTTTCGCTGCATGGGCAGCTGAGCCCTGACTTTCTGGACAGAGGGCATTGGGGCCCTCCCTTTAGAGGCCAGTTGGCCTGGGGGACAGGTTTAATGTTGGTAGGGCGCAAAGCCCTAATGTGATGCCCCTTTCATCATGTGTTTATGCCTACAGTTATTGCTATGAGGTCTATGCGTAATGTGATTTATGCGTAATGTTATGCCTAATGTGATGACTACTGCGTGATGTGATTTATGCCTACTGTTATTGCATCAAGGTGGTACCTATTGCGTAATATGTTTATGCTAATGAGGTTTGGGGCCTAATGTGTTTTATGCCTACTGCTTATGCCTAATGTCATGTTATGATATTTTAGGATGGTGTCTAGTGCTAATGTGATAATGCTTAGGTCATTATGGTACCAGTAGTTACTGGTTGTGTTTTACATTTACTTACCTGTTCTGATGGTTCTGACCGTGGCCCGATTGGCCTGGTCCTGTATATAATCCCCTGTGAATATTACCCGTGCCAGTTGGCACAGTGTAAATGTGTGATTAGGTTTCTAATGTGTTTATGATAATACAAAGGCTATTTTTTATATAACCTTGTGTGGAGTTTCTTTTGTGGTGTGCCTAGTTTGTTGCTGCTGTATGTGTGTGTTGCGCAAAGGCTTTACACATTGCCTCTGAGATAAGCCTGACTGCTCGTGCCAAGCTACCAAGGGGGTGAGCAGGGGTTATCATCAGTGTGTAACCCCTTGCCCTGACTAGAGTGGTGCTTTCTGCCTGGCTTAGGCGCAAGCCCTAGCCAACCAGAAATCCCATTTCTAACAAGTAGCATTTAATTTACTATATGAGATACCACTTTACAGGTGTAGACCAATCTTACCACGTTCACCATAGAGAGCACATGCACTTTACCACTGGACAGCAGTGATAAAGTGCCCAGAGTCCTAAAACCACCAACACCAGGTCAGAAAAAATACTAGGAGGAAGGCAAAAAGTTCAGGGATGACCCTGCAAAAAGGGCCAAGTCCTACAGCCTCCAAGCTCCGTATACAATTATTGGTGGCAGAATCTCGACATGTCCAAGCTGTTAGGGAGAAGAACCTTGGTAAGTATGTGATCTATCTCCAATTGGTCAATTTACCTTCCCCACTCGATCGTGATCTTCGGGAAAAGACAGCCGCTGACTATCATAATTACCGGGCTCTTCAGTATGAATACGGGGAAAATATTGGTCGGGTCATAGCTTACTGGATAACGAAAAAAAGACACAGGCATGCTATTAAGTCTGTTAAAGATAATGATGGCATTTTGCACTCTGCCCTACATGCTATAGATAGGCAATTCACGGATTTCTAGAAAGATTTCTATACACATGCCGTTCCAGTCAATTAACACTTGATTAACAAATACATACAGAGGGCAGACCTGCCTTGCCTCATGCAATATAAGAGAAGCAAAACATAGTTAAAAAAATAATTACTGCCATTGCTTTACTCTCGAATATACCATTTGGAAAATCTACGCATGATAATGAGAGCTGGAGCCTCTGCCTAAATAATTCACATCAATTCACAGGATTCAAAACTTTAAGAAAAATGTACAAGCTGCAGGTGAACAAGGAAAGAAAGACTGGTCTGTCGCTCTGTTGGACGATGAAGACATAAGGCCCGATTTGCAAAGGTAAATTCAGTCATGAACTTACGTTTATGACTGAATTTACTATCTTTGCGCCTTCCAGGAATTCATAAAGGGATTTCTTGTGGATGTAAATGGTTTTATAAGTGTGCAAATATCCGTCAAAATTGTGAGAAACTCTGCGCTCCTGAATCAAACTCGTGGCAAGGAAAATGGGTGTTCCAAGGAATGATTTGTCTTGGAAGGTTGAGTGCGTCCACAAACATGCATTTCTGTGTATTCCCAAACTCTCATCCTTATGCATCCTTGAAATGGGGAAATATTTACTCAAGACAAAGACTGCAGTAACATCATTCCCACGATGGAAGGAGAATAGATCACCCAGAGATTTTGTGGGAGAGTAATGGAAGAACTTTCTCCACTGGGAACATGCTTTTCCTGAACGAACATACAAAATTGCATTTCCATAAGAGGCTCCATTCCCCCTGTGTGGACTCCTCCATTAGGTAGAACTCCTCACAAGGAAATAGTAGCCCTCATCAAGTCACGTGACATTCCCAGATGTTCTCCTGGACACCTCAGCCATGTGTGTGCTCCAAGCCTACTTCTATTCTATTTTTTGTGGGCTGGGGCTGAGAATTGGAATCAATGTTTTTAGTCTTTGCCTTCATTCCTGTGCCCCCTATTATTGGAATGTTTAGGAATGATGCTCTCCATACCTCTATCTTTTAATTCTGTAGCCCCAATAAAAGACATACATTTCATACAATATATCTGTCAAAGCTAATGGCAAGATATAGCATTTAGGCTAAGTGAAAGTAATTTTAGAATGCTACTGCATATAAAGATTAGGATTACACGAATTTGCTACTAGAAATAGGCTTTCAAAAAATCCCTTTCGATATGAGTCCTCGTTTCCAAATACATTTTTGGAATTACGTAGTTTATTCAACGTTACTGTTCATGTTTACTGGGCTGGATTCTACAACATTTATTTATCATCAAAAAAGGTTCATAATGTAAACACTCTTTTCAGTTCTAAATTGGAAAACGCCTGTGGAGTGAACGATGCAAATGTAGCTCATTTTATCCTCTTCGTTCACTAATAGAACAGCATTGTTAGAGTCCTCCCTAATAGCAGTATCAGGTATGTTGCAATTTACTAGTAGCGTTCTATTTAAAATGCATTATTTTCTGCTTATGAATCAGTCTCTCTTGGCTCTTCAACACAGTAGGTCGACCAGCAATTGTTCTATTGGCATTTACTTCATGTTGTTACCTAATTTGAAAGTACAGTAGATATAATGTATAATATAGTGAAATTACAGGCAGAAGGCAGGAGGCGAGATGAGCATATAGCGCAGTATATTGTTATTGAAATGAAAGATGCCTTTTGAAAAACACATCTCGTTGAAATGTAAATGAAAACAAATCAAAATGTGTATAATCTTGGGTTTCATTGATAAACCTGCTAGTGTATAAAATTATAAAATCTGTGCTTTAAGCCCAATAGCATATTATTTTATTCAGCTGTATGATCTCACATCTTTTAGTGGGAACATGTAAGGCAAGGGTATTAGTATTAAAAAAACGGAATATTAGTATACTTGTTAGGTCGCTGTGATAGCTCACATTAAGAAGTGCTGCTTGAGTGTGTTCACTTAAAGAACACAAACGTACTAATAGGATCAAACCATTCTTACCAGAACAGGACCTAGAAGAAGGAGTCCAAGACTTGGGGGCATATTTACTAGAAAACGTCGGAGCAGGGAGCTGTGCCAATTTTGACAGCACTGCGCTCCAACATTTTCAAAACGCAGGGTTACGCCATATTTACTACAATACAGCGCACCACTGTGTTTTTCCTAGCCCTGGTGCTAAAATTAGCAACCTAGCGCCAATACAGGCACCCTTGCACCATAGTGCAAGGGTGCCTGCGTTGCAGGGAATTAATGTTTATGTGCAGTAAGATGTCCCTTCCTGCACATAAACAATTCATAATGGCTTTTAGTTAATTCTATGTGTTCTGCATTCTGCAGCACACATAGAAGTACCAAATTGTCATTATTTAATCATTGTTTATGTGCAGGAAGGGACACCTTCCTGCACATAATCAATCATTAATTGCTTTTTGCTCTTTCTATGTTTGCTGCAGAATGCAACACACATAGAAAAGGCAAAAATGAGGAGAAATAAAAGCATTTCTCCTCTTGTGCCATTCTAACGCCTGCGCTTGCACCTCCTTGTAAATCTGGGGCAACATCAAAAAGCAAAGGGTTTTGCGATGGAATGCCCACAGCAATACCCACTATACGCCCCTTTGCCGCAGAGGACTGTTGCGGAAAGGGGCATATTTACAAGGTGACGTTAAGCCACTCTAGGTGGCTTAGCGCCACCTTGTAAATATGGAAAATGGCACTATGGCACCGGGGCTTCAAAAAAAGTGAACCTCTGGTCGCGAAAGGGGCTTGTGAATATTCCCCTTGGTTCTTCACAAAGTACATCATAACAAAGATATCCTCACTTTTCTTCCTCATCTTAGAGCCTCCCTGCATGCAGCAGACTGTCTGATTTCCAGTGAGTCTCTATTGAGGAGTGATCTACATATACAATTGCTTGCTCAGTGCACAGCATTTACAAGGTAATCAGTTTGTAGTTGTCAAGGTGAATATCCAGAAAGGTTTTCAGGCATTGGCAAAGCAGGCCATTGCCCAGGGAACCCACCTTCCAAGGGTGAACAGACATAGGGGCCGATTCCGATCTCGGCCGGTAGTGCTCCGAATCGGATTCGGATTTACCGGATCCGATTCGGAGCCCTGTTTCCCGACCGAATCGTACGCGGGTCCGGCCGAGCGAGTACGATGCAGGCACCCGCGAAATCTCCGACCGACTCGAACGCGGCTTCAACACGCTCCGACCGACTCGCATGGACACGACTCGCACCGCGCTTGGAGACGTATCCCGGCCGGGTAAGTACGATGCGCGCCGCGAGCAGTCCGACCGACTCGCGCCGTCTGGCTCGAAAAAGCTGTCGGAGCCGGACTTTGGGGGTCCGCGTCAGACCCCCTGTACGCGTAGGCGCGCGAGTCGCACACAGGGGGACCCACGGGTCCCCCTACCTGTGCATGTACGCCGCGATGCGCATGGATGCGTACACGCTGTAGGGGCGCCCTTGTCTGCCTCGCACCCATTGAGTCAATGGGAGCCCGCGTACGCGTTGTACGACAGGCTCCCATTGACTTCAATGGGAGTCCGACCGACTCGAGTCCGATGGCATGCGTGCGCATCGTACTCGTTCGGTCGGACTGTCAGAGTCCGATTCGGTCGGAAATCTCTCCGGGTCCGGCTCGGTCGGAGAGATTTCCGGCCGGAATCGGAATCGGCCCCATAATATTGAATTGGAAATATCGAGTAGCAGTAATATCGAGTCCAAAATCTAGGTCTACAAAAATATCGACAGTCAGAATATCGTTGTCAAGAATATCGAGTTGAAGGTAAGTAATATCGTTTTTAAAAATATCGAAGTAATTAATATTGTTGTTTAAAATATCGTTGTTTAAAATATCGTTGTTTTATTTAGTGTTATGTATTTTAGTGTGTATTTTATATGTATGTGTTCTATTTTTTTGTGTAAGTATTGCATTTGTTTTTTAATATATGTGTTAAATTTTTAGAAGTTAATAATTTTTTTTAAAGTAAATTTTGCGTTTTAGTTCCGTAGCGGGTTGTGGGTTTATAGGGGAATAGGGTGGGAAGTAATTTAATTATAATTAATTAATAAATACATTTGAGTTAATTAATATGTATGTATTTAATATGTTATATTGTTAATCGTGTTAATTAATTAATTATTAATTAGTTATTAATTGGTTGTTAATTAATAATAATTGTTTGGTAAATATCTTAATTGTGTAATTGTTTTAGGAGTGGGTTGTGGGTTTATAGGGGAATAGGGTGGGAAGCAATTTAATTATAATTAATTAAGTAATATTTTAAATTAATTAATATCTATGTATTTAATATTTTATATTGTTAATTGTGGTGATTAATTTATTATTAATTAGTTATTAATTGGTTGTTAATTATTAATAATTAATTGGTAAGTATCTTAATTGCGTTATTTTTTTAGGAGCGGGTTGTGGGTTTATTGGGGAGTAGGGTGGGAAGTAATTTAATAATTATTAATTAATTTATATTTTTAATTATTTGATATTTATGTATTTAAAATGTTATACTGTTAATTGTGATAGTTTATTGTTAATTATTTATTATTTGGTTATTCATAATAATTAATTAATTATTAATAATGTTATTTGTGTTATTTTTTTAAGAGTGGGTTGTGGGTTGATAGGGGAGTAGGCTGGGAAGTAGTTTAATTATAATATATTTTATTAAATGTTTTATTATAATATTTATTTTAAGTTGTTTTATAGTGTTAATTAATTTATTATTGATTGCTTCTAAATTGCTTGTTAATTTTAATTAATTAATTAATTAATTATTAATTAATTATGTTAATTGTGTTATGTTTTACTATATTGGTGGTGTCATTTATAGGGGAATATGGTGGGAGTTCATTTTTTAAAATTAATTCATTGTTTGATAATTAATTTAAATTATTTTGCTTGAGTGGGAATAGTAAATTATTCCTCTCCGCTATCCAACACTTTCCCTACTGTTGCTATTGCTGGAGTGGGAATAGTAATTTTTACCCCTACGCTTTCCAACACTTTCCCTACTGTTGCACTTGCTGGAGTGGGAATAGTAATTTTATCCCCTCCGCTATCCAACACTTTTACTACTGTTGCACTCACTGGAGTGGGAATAGTAAATTATTCCCCTTCGATATCCAGAACTTTCCCTACTGTTGCACTCACTGGAGTGGGAATAGTAATTGTTACCCTTCCGCTATCCAACACTTTCTCTACTGTTGCACTCTTTGGAGTGGGAATAGTAAATTATCCCCCTCCGCTATCCTACACTTTCCTTACTGTTGTACTCCCTGGAGTGGGAATAGTAAATTATTCCCCTTTGCTATCCAACACTTTCCCTACTGTAGCTATCTCTGGTGTGGGAAAAGTAATATTTACCCCTACGCTATCCAACACTTTCCTTAATGTTGCACTCCCTGAAGTGGGAATAATAAATTATTCCCCTACGCTATCCAACACTTTCCCTACTGTTGTACTTGCTGGAGTGGGAATAGTAAATTATTCCCCTCAACTATCCAACACTTTTCCTACTGTTGCACTCCCTGGAGTGGGAATAGTAAATTATTCCCCTACGCTATCCAACACTTTCCCTGCTGTTGTACTTGGTGGAGTGGGAATAGTAAATTATTCCCCTCCCATATCCAACACTTTCCCTACTGTTGCTCTGCCTGGAGTGGGAATAGTAAATTATTCCCCTTTGTTATCCAACACTTTCCCTACTGTAGCTATCTCTGGTGTGGGAATAGTAATATTTACCCCTACGCTATCCAACACTTTCCTTAATGTTGCACTCCCTGAAGTGGGAATAGTAAATTATTCCCCTACGCTATCCAACACTTTCCCTACTGTTGTACTTGCTGGAGTGGGAATAGTAAATTATTCCCCTCAACTATCCAACACTTTTCTTACTGTTGCACTCCCTGGAGTGGGAATAGTAAATTAGTCCCCTACGCTATCCAACACTTTCCCTACTGTTGTACTTGCTGGAGAGGGAATAGTAAATTATTCCCCTACGCTATCCAACACTTTCCCTACTGTTGTACTTGCTGGAGTGGGAATAGTAAATTATTCCCCTCCCATATCCAACACTTTCCCTACTGTTGCACTCCCTGGAGTGGGAATAGTAATTTTATCCCCTCCGCTATCCAACATTTTCCCTACTGTTGCTGTTAATGTAGTGTCAAATGTAATTGTTAAATATTATAATATTTTAATTTTTTTAATTATTATATATATATTTTATTGTTATTTTCATTTTACTGGTATGTGTATATATATGTATTTATAATTTTTAGTATGTTTCTAACATTTTATAATTTATTATAATAATTATTTATAAATAATATTAAGTACATTTATATATTATATTTTATATATATGTATGCTTAATTATTTTTAACATTATATTTATTATTTTAAACATTTTCTAATAATTCTAACTATGTTTGTTTAATTATATGTATTATTTACTTTATTTTACATTATTTTTTAAACATTTTTAAAAAACAATATTTTTTACAACAATATTTTTGACAACAATATTTTTTTTCCGATATTTTTGTACTTACCATGATGTAGATAGGACTTCGTTATTCTGGACAACGATATTTCTGTCCCAATATTTTTGTACCTCGACATTTTTGTTGATATTCTGTCAGTGATCCCCTTCCAACGAGCCCCCTGTGAAAGTAAACACTCCCTCTATCTCATCTATGTTCATTTCTATATCTGAACCTCTCTTTTCTCTGCCTACATCTACATCTGTTTCTCTTTGCTCAGCATTATCTTAAGGATATTTGGGGTCCTGGGAAAGACATATATATTTTTGTTTGAATCTGTTTTTATAAATTTTGATTAATAATACAGACATATACAATGTAGCACATGAGACTTCTGCAATTGGCAATAACAATGATCATGCACTATTATGCAACGTGAAGGGAAAAACCATGTCACAGTTGACTTCAGATGTTATCTGCAACGTTTGAGTGTCCAGGTGCATCTTGTTATTAATTTCAGTGAGTGTCTACTGTGTAGTGGTCTGTTAACAGGGGAGGTGGGAAATAATGACCTGGGACAAAGTAAAACATAAAGCAGGGTTTTGTGTATCGAACTTGAGCACTTTTGACCCACAATTATCCAACCAACATCCCCTCTTGCCTCGTGTGAGGTTAATTTGGCGCTTACTCTGAGATCCGCCATAAATGTAGCAAAAGCGCGCACACCTGCCAGTGACCCTGTGCTACGGTCATATCAGTCCCCGTGTTACTCCCTAAGCACAATGTTCAGAGGTGGCGCCGTCATTGGAATCTGGCGCATCCAACTCAGCACTATGTGTACTTTACAACTCAACCATTGTTGCATCCCAATTTGTAGCGATTGGGAGCTTGCAGATACCCAATATGTCCTCCCAGTGTAGGGCGACGCTCTCTGCTTTAGCCCATGTCATTAGAGAGCACCTCCAGGCCAGCACATGCCTTCCATCTCCTTGTGATCAACATTTAAGCTACTGCCAAGCCTAAGTCTAGGAAGCAAGAGGTTACGTTGTGCTTTTTACTTCTGTTATAGAGGTGTAGGATGTAAGTCTCCCACTCAAAAGGAATGTCGCGCTCTGTGCAGCGGAAGAGGAAATCTGCAAACACATGCCAGTATCCCTGTAGAGAGGGGCATCTCCATAACATGTGTAGGAGGTCCGCATCAACAAGGTGGCAGCGAGGGCAGGCGGCATTGATACGATAAAAATATCTGCTGATCTTGGCTGCGGTGAGGTATGCTCTCTGTGTAACATAATACTGAATGCGGTGGAAATTCATGTCTCGGGGAATGTGCGTGGGGCACTCTAATACCGCCGCCCATTCAGAATCAGTGAATGAGCGATTCAGGTCCCCCTCCCAACGGAGCCTCAGTGTTGTTAATGTGATTGATGTGCGTTGCCTAAGTGAAGCAGCAAACCACTGTGTGAGGTGTCCACCATGACCCATCACATGCAGGTACTGGACTGTTAGGTGCGTTGGGAGTTTGTTAGTTATATCTCCTCATTTGGTAGTCAGGGCTGCCAGGAGTGAACGGTGCAGTAGGAACCGGCTGGGGTGCAACCCATCCTCCTCGACCAATGTGGCATATGGTATCAAGATGCCATCTCAATTCAGGTCTCCCATTTCCTGGATTCCTGCCGCCCCCCAACTGCACAGTTTGGCTACTGTGGTGACAGCATGACACCTAGGCGTGCCCTGGAGCAGTAAGGCAGTTGCGTATGGCGCCGTATTCTGGGTAATATATAGGCGCCTGCAATAACATCTGTACGCCACCTTGAGAAGCAGAGGTTCAGGAGCATTGGATTTTGTACAAGGGTGAAATAAGTGGAGCAGGGTGGTTGGGGTCAAGAATGGCCACGTGGTTGCTGTGCCACAAAGTTAGAGGGAGGCCAGCCATCTGGCCACCTATTGCAGCTGCACCGCAAGATATATTGTTCCATATTTGGTGCCAGAAGGCCGCCGTGGTCTGTAGGTAGGTAAAGTTGTTTGATGGCTACTCAATGGTGAGAATTGCCCCAAATAAGGCCTCTGACCGTCTTCTCAAGAGCGCAAAAGAATGCCGGAGGGATGTATAGGGGTATGTTTTCGAAGTAGTATAAAAGCCATAGTAGGATCACCATTTTGGTGAGTGTAATCCAGCCAGTCACAGATAATGGAAGTGCACTCCAAAAGGAGATTTGAGAGCAGATGGGGGTCAGTGCTCTGCCTAGATTGCCATCTAATCGGTCCACCTCTTGCCAGTAAACACAGATGCCGAGATAGCGGAAGGTATCAGCTCTCCATTGCACATGTTCTCCATTAAGGACATACACAGGGTCTTGACAGGTGTCATTAAAGGGGCATAAGCAGGACTTCTCTGCATTGACCCTCAGCCCAGTCAGAAAATCTCCTAGGATACCAGGTACCAATCACCCCAGTACGAATGGCCTCCGCCTAGGGCTCTATGGCTAAGGAGAAAAGGAGTGGGGATAGGAGGCACCCCTGCCTGGTTCCCCGTCCCACTGCCATTGGTTCAGAGATATTTGGGCCTGTCTTTACCCGGACCGTCGGCTTCTTATAAAGCAGTTTAACCATGTCAATGAAAATTGCACCAAGGCCATAGCTGGCCAACGTGGCAAACAGGAACTCCCCTTCTAGGGAGTCAAAGGCTTTATCTAGGTCCAATATTAAACATCCCAAGTGTGGCCAGTGACATGTTGAATATGTGTCGACTCTAAAGAAGCGCCTCAGGTTTAGGGAGATACAGCGAGAGGGTACAAATCCGTTTTGAACCACATGGACTAGAGTAGGGATTACAGGTGTTAGCCGATCCGCAAGGATTCTCACTTTGAATATCTCAAGAGGATCTCAAGTATGTCACAGCTCGGACACCCTTTAACTTTAAATTCCGTCCTATATGGTAAACCGAGCCAAAGTCAATTCCACCAACAATCAGAGTAACACATCCCTCCTGACATTAAAAAATGAATTAGCTGCAGTGGCGGCTCGTACGGATGGGGTGATGGGGCGGTAAGGGGGTGAGAAAGAAAAAAAAGACACTTACCTTAGCACGCCACCGTCTCTCATCCCTCATCTCTCCCCCCGGAAGCAGGAAGCACACAGGCTCCCCTAAGACAATTACAACGCTGCTGACCACCAGCATGACAGCAGCTTCGTGATTGGTCAGGGCCGCGTGATTTGGCACTCATACGGGGACTGGAAGCCTGTGCATTTTCTCCCCCAGGCTGTGCATTACAGCCCAGTGGAGAACATGCTAAGTGTGCATGACTGGTTGGAAGGCCCAAGACGGCCGGCCAAACCGTCATGCGCACTAAAGTGCACATATTTCCTGTGAGAAGTTGGCCTGGCATATGCTGTCCACTAATTATAGTGGGCACCTTGCACCAGTCCAAACAACCCCTTATTGGAGATAGGTTAAAGACAACCTTTATTGAAAGCTATCCTAGTGGTAGCTATGGAGAGCAGCCTTCAGGCTAAGTCTTGAAGGAATGTAAAGCAGCTTGTTTTACCAGTCTATAATCTCTTGAGTGACCAAATGAAAGAGGACCACACCAGGTATATATTCAAAATATATGTATTTATTGCTAAACACACCCCTCTAGTCCCTTTATGAGGCTAGAGTTCGAAGTACATAAGTTATAAGTTAGTTATCTACAGTAATAGCACAAATACATGTTTGAGCCCTAGGGGCGTACAAAACCATATACCAATAAAGTGGTATAAGAACCACGACTTAGCTAGACACAGGGCCTAGAGCCTGTAGAAGTGCTTGGACCACAAGGAACCACCCAAGGTAGTGACACAGGGGACCCACGGGGGACGCGTGCAGTGTATGAACACAGCCGCGAATCGCCGTTAACTTCTATGGGGAAAGTTGCGGTTTGAATTTAAAAGAAAAGGGACACTTAGAGGAGGACTTGGAGCAAACCCTTTGAGAACTAGGCTGTTCTAGTGTCAATACCCATGGGAGCACCGGAGTACTCGAGTTACCTCACCCAGGGAGCCGGGTGCATAGGTGTCTTTCGGGGTCGGGTTTCGTCGTCGCTTTCAATAGCGATCTGCTGCAAAGTGCTGCTGGCGGCCAAGTCGAAAGTGTTCGGGTGGATCCAAAGGTGGATCGAAGATCTGAAGAACCTGAAAGCAGAGGGGACAGAGTCTGGGTCACTAGCCAGTGACCAGGAAGGCGATGAGCAGATGCCCACCGATGTTGAGTGCTTCAGGTAGGTTGATGGTCTTCTTGACTCTTCAGCCACGAGGTCCAGGCGGCGTCGACGATGACCAGGAGCTGGATTCGACCTGTCCCACAACGTCTGTCGATTGCAGGGGTGTCAGCGACCGGATTGGACCCAACAAGCCTTGGCAACGGCAAGTCTCGTGGAAATGGAAGAAGGACGATGTTGCAGACCAGCAAGGTCTGTGGGACTCACCCAGCAAGGGTAAGTCAGGGCACGCCTGGAGCAACCAGGGAGCCCAAGCAAAAGAAGATTGGCCTTTGGGGGGGCCTACTAGCCAACGGACTAGTGACCGCAAAGGAGCCTCGAGTCAACACACGTGGAGCTGGCTCACAGGACACTCGTGGAGTGGAGGCCAGTGATCTTTGGTGCAGTCGGTGCTGGAGGCTGGGGCTACTTGGATCCCAAAGCACAACTTCGTGGGAGACCCAGAAGAGGATGCACTTACAAATGTACACGGTGTCCAGGGGTCACGGTTCCACGTTACCCACGATAGCCACGGGCCTCAGCTCTGCTGGGGACTCAGGGTAGCCTCGGGGAAGTCTGGAAATCCACCTCTGGTGATGCAAAGACTTCGGCGTCAGGCGGGAGCTTCAGCGATGCAGACCAGACAATTGCTTCATTGGTGCCTGCCAAGCAGGGGAGTCACTCCTTGACCCCAAGGGAGATTCTTCAGTCCTCTAATCTTAAAGTAGAGCGTCGAAGGTCCAGGATTCTGTGTCAGAGTTTCGTCCAGGTAAATCTAAAGTCCTAAGGACTGGGGTCCCATATTTATACTAAGGTAGGGGGTTGGACATACTCTGTGGCCCCACCTATGGGAGGGTCAGGGCAGAGGGGTGGTTACACCCCTTTCCCTTTGTCGAGTTTCACGCCAGAGCAGGGGCTGGAAGCCCCTAAGCCGGTTTGAACTGGGGTATGCACAGGGACACCAAATGTGCCCCCAGTGCAGGACTTCAAAGCACCAGAGAGTGCTCCCGCCCAGCCCCAATACACACTATCCTGTCTGGGGAGGTGGTTACACCTCCCTGGGACAGGAAACCTATTGTCCAGGCCTTTCGGTCAGCAGCAGGAGGCCAGACTCGTGTCTGTGGCAGCGGCATCCATTTTGTGATGCCAGGGCTCTGGAAAGTCAGTACCGGGTACACCGGTGTGTACATGTCTCTCCTCTAGAAGGGTGGAATGCTACCCCTGCCGCCAGAACTGGCGGGGGGGGGTAGTATTCCAAGATGTTTGACACCAAACACGACATGTTTCCGTGCAGCCATCCCAAAGTTAGCATTTAACGCGAGGTTATAATGCGCTTAAGAGTATATGGTCAGGTTGCACTACAAACAGCATCAGAGAAGGGTCTCCGAATGCTGCAGAGGGGCCCTGCTCATGCAGGGGCACCCTCTCACATAGGAACCACGCACTCTGCCTTCAGGATTGATAAGGCCTGCTATAGGAGTGACTTATAGGTTTATATGTGTGTATGTATGTAGTGATATAGGTAGCCTATATCACAGTAAGGGGTGCATGCACCACCTTACCCAGGCTGCAGTAGCAGACCTGTGGTGTCATTTTGGATGGCCTTCCAGGGGTGGCACAATACATGCTGCAGCCCCTGGTAGGCCTCTGAGGTACCTATGCCCTGGGTACATAGTATACCATATACTAGGGACTTATAAGGGCACTCCAGATTCCAATCAGAGATGTGCCTAAGGCACATGGAAACCATTTTAAAGAGGAAGCAGCTAGGCTGGGGTTCTGATTAGCAGGGCCCCAGCCAGACTAAGGTCTAAAAACAGTGAAGCATCAGCAAAAAGTGGGGGTACCCATGTGAAGCAGATCCTACTCTTCTACACAACCCCCCCCAAACGTAGGGACATTAAACTAACCTTGCCCAGATAAGTCTTCATGTTCTAAGTGGAAGTACCTAGAGAGTCCATCTGCAATGGCATGGTTACTCCCAGGTCTATGTTCCACTGTGAATTCCATCCCCTGTAGGGAAATGGACCACCTAAGCAGTTTGGGGTTTTCACCCTTCATTTGTTTTAGCCATAAGAGGGGCTTATGGTCTGTTTTAGGAAGTGAGTACCAAACAAGTATGGCCTCAACTTCTTCAGAGCCCAGACCACAGCAAAGGCCTCCTCTCAATGGCTGACCAACGTTTCTCTCTAGGGGTCAGCCTTCTGCTAATAAAAGCTACTGGCTGATCCTGACCTTCATCATTCAATTATGACAGTACAGCCCCTACCCCCAATTCAGATGCATCTGTTTGGACAATGAACTTCTTGGAGTAATCAGGACTCTGTAGAATGGGAGCAGTGCACATGGCCTGCTTTAGGTCATCAAATGCCTTTTGACAGCTAACTGTCCACTGAACCTTTTTGGGCATTTTCTTGGTAGTTAAGTCATTCAGGGGTGTCACTATTGATCCATACCCCTTGACAAATCTCCTATAGTACCCAGTCAGGCCTAAAAAGGCTCTCACCTGAGTCTGGGTAGTTGGAGCAGTCCAGTCCATGATGGTCTGGATCTTGCTCTGCAGTGGTTGAACCTGGCCTCCATCCACAAGGTGGCCCAGGTACACAACCTGACTGTGCCCTATCTGGCACTTGGTGGCCTTGATAGTCAGGCCTGCTTTCTGCAGGGCCTGCAAAACATTTCTGAGGTGGACCAGGTGATCCTCCCAGGTGGAGCTAAAGACAGCAATATCATCTAGATATGCTGCACTATAGGCTTCCAGACCTGTAAGGACTGTATTCACCAACCTCTGAAAAGTGGCAGGTGCATTCTTCAGACCAAAGGGCATCACCACAAATTGATAATGCCCACTAGGGGTTGAGAATGCTGTCTTTGGCTTTGCATCATCAGCTAGTCTGATCTGCCAGTAGCCAGCTGTCAGGTCAAATGTGCTTAGATACTTGGCTGAGGCCAAAGTGTCTATTAGCTCATCTGCCCTAGGTATTGGATGGGCATCAGTCCTAGTGACTGCATTGAGACCCCTGTAGTCCACACAAAACCTCATCTCTCTTTTCCCACCATTGGTGTGAGGTTTTGGCACAAGGACCACTGGACTAGCCCAAGGGCTATCTGAGGGTTCAATAACTCCCAAATCTAACATCTTCTGGACTTCTGTCCTGATACTGTCCCTGACATGGTCAGGTTGCCTATAAATCTTATTTTTAATAGGCAGACTGTCCCCAGTGTCCACTTCATGAGTGCACCAGGTAGTCTGACTGGGTGTCAGTGAGAATATGTGTCTGAACTGATTGAGCACCTGTCTGCAATCAGTCTGCTGCTGGGTAGTGAGGCTGCCTGCCAAGGCTACACCATCCACTGACCCATCATCAGGGTTCTGTGAGAGCAGGTCAGGGAGTGGGTCACTCTCTTCCTCCTGTCCCTCATCAGTAGCCATGAGCAAGCCCATGTCTGCCCTGTCCACATATGGTTTTAACCTGTTGACATGGAGAACCCTGTGGGGACTCCTGAGTGTTCCTAGATCCACCAAATAGGTAACCTCACCCTTCTGTTCAACAATGGTATGGGGTCCACTCCATTTGTCTTGGAGAGCTGCTGGGGCCACTGGCTCCAACACCCACACCTTCTGTCCTGGCTGGTAAACAGTCAGTACAGCCTTTGGTCATGCCAGGCTTTTTGAAGTTCCTGGCTAGCCTCAAGGTTTTTAGTTGCCTTTTTCATGTACTCAGCCATCCGGTAGCGGAGACCAAGTACATAGTCCACTATGTCTTGCTTTGGGGGCTTGAGAGGTAACTCCCATCCTTCCTTCACCAAGCACAATGGACCCCTGACAGGGTGACCAAACAAAAGTTCAAAAGGGCTGTAGCCAACCCCTTTTAAGGCACCTCCCTGTATGCAAATAAAAGGCAGGGCAAGATTATGTCCCATCTTCGCCTAAGCTTTTCTGGGAGACCTTTAATCATGCCCTTCAAGGTTTTGTTGAATCTCTCAACTAAACCTTTGCATTGTGGGTGATAGGGTGTGGTGAACTTGTAAGTCACTCCACACTCCTTCCACATTGCTTTAAAGTATCCAGACATAAAGTTTGCCCCCCTGTCTGATACAACCTCCTTAGGGAAGCCCACTCTTGAGAAAATTCCCAGGAGGGCCCTTGCCACCACAGGTGCTGTAGTGGTCCTAAGGGGAATAGCCTCTGGGTACCTGGTGGCATGATCCACTACCACCAGGATAAACCTGTGCCCAGATGCTGTTTGGGGATCGTTGGGACCAACAATGTCAATCCCCACCTTTTCAAAGGGAACCCCCACCACAGGTAGTGGTATCAGGGGGGCCTTTGTAGTGCCACCTGCCTTGCCACTGGCCTGGCAGGTTACACAGGAGCGACAAAACTCCTTGGTGTCTTCAGACATGTGGGGCCAGTGAAAGTGAGGGACAATCCTGTCCCAAGTCTTGTTCTGGCCCAGGTGACCTGCTAAGGGAATGTCATGGGCTAGGGTCAATAGGAAGCCCCTGAACTTCAGAGGTATAACCAACCTCCTGGTGGCACCAGGCTTGGGGTCTCTACACTCTGAGTACAAGAGTCCATCATCCCAATACACGGTATGGGGACCACTAGCTTTCCCAGCAGCCTCAGCAGCAGCTTGCTGTCTGAGGGGTTCAAGAGAGGGGCAGCTCTGCTGCTCCTGGCTCAGATCTGCCCTGGAAGGGCCCCTGTCCCCAAGAACTCAACCTGGTCAGGTTCAAGCTCCTCTGGGACAGTTCCTTCCTCAGGACTGAGATCATCCCCCTCAAAAGACTGATCTTCCTTCTGAGCCAAGGGGAAGGCACTGCCTTTACCCTACTACTCCTCTTCTTGGAGGGCACTTGGTCCATTATTCCAGAATCCAAGGCCTGTTCAGTGTTAGACATCTTGGCTTGTGACCTGGTCACAGCAAACACATCTGCAGGGATGCCCAGCATTTCTGCATGGGTCCTGAGCTCCACTTCTGCCCAAGCTGAAGTTTCTAAGTCATTGCCAAGCAAGCATTCAACGGGTAGGTCTGCACTTACCACAACCTTCTTAAGGCCAGTTACCCCTCCCCAGGAGAAGTTAACAACTGCCAGAGTATGGTCTGTTCTGACGTTGCTAGCATTGGGCACTTGGTACATTTCACCAAGTATAATCTGCCCAGGATTCACAAGGTCTTGTGTCACCATGGTGACACTTGCCCCTGTGTCCCTAAATTCCAAAGCCTCTTTTCCATTGATTAAGGGCTGTTGCCTGTACTTGCCCAGATTACTGGGACTCACAGAGGAGGTCACATCCATGCCTCCATCACAGACTAGGACAGCCTGAGTGAGTTATCTGACTAGGTCAGAGCTCATCTCCTTACCCAGGGTCAACCCTACTAAACCCTTGGCTTGTGTAGTCCCACCACCAACTGTAACTGCACTAGGGGAGCAGGTGCCTTAGGGGCATTGGTGGGGGCTGGAGTAGAGTCTTTGGACTTGGTGCAATCACTGGTCCAGTGGGTCTTTGCTTACAGACCTTGCACCATGGTTTCCTTTGGCCTTTCCTTTGTTAGACTGTGAATCCCCACCTGAAGAAGATTTTTGGGGGCCTTGTGAAGACTTTTGATCTTTACCCTTCTCCCCACCCTTATCAGAGTTTTTCGAATCTTGCTTCTTAGGGTCACCACCTTGGTTCTGTACCTTCTGCCTCACCCTGGTTCTGACCCATTTGTCTGCCTTCTTTCCCAATTCTTGGGGAGAGGTCAGATCAGAGTCCACCAGGTGCTGATGCAACAGCTGATTTTGACAGTTATTAAGAATCTGCTCCCTCATGATCAGATTGTACAATCCTGTGAAGTCACACACCTTACTGCCCAATAACCAACCTTCCAGAGCCTTGGCAGAACAATCAACAAAGTCCACCCAGTCTTGAGTCTGTGCTTTTGGGTATCCCTGAACTTTAACCTGTATTGTTCAGTGGTTAGGCCAAACCCATCAATTAGAGCACTCTTCAAGACTTTGTAATTGTCAGCATCCTCCTCTCTAACAGTGAGGAGCTTGTCTCTACCTTTGTCTGCAAAGGAGAGCCACAAGATTGCTGCCCACTGCTCCTGAGGGACCCTCTGTACTTTACAGGCCCTCTCTAGAGCAGTTATCCATTTGTGGATGTCATCCCCACTCTGGTAGGGAGGGACAATCTTGCTCAGGTTTCTATGGTCATAAGACCTTTCCCTATCTTTGGGGAAACTGCTGCCACCATGGGACTCTAGTCCCATCTTTTGTCTCTCTCTATAGAGATCTAGGGACTCCCTGTCTATAGCCAATTGCTGTTTTCTGAGTTCAAGCTGGGCTTGCTCATACTGAATCAGTCTCTTTCTCCTTTCCTGAGAGGATTCCCTCCTATGAGAGGAGACAGAGGTCCCTATTGAGGTGTCAGAGTGGTTGGACTCCTGAGAAGGAGACCTAGACCTTCTGGGCACACTCAGTACTCTTCCTGGGGGGACAAAGGAGAGGTCAGTCTGATCCTCCTCCTCCTCCTCCACAGGAGGAATTGGGTTTTCCAGGACAAGGTCATTTTCACCTTCCTGGCCAGTTTCAGAGGGGGGGGCCTGGGTTTCTTCACCCCTGGCCCCTTCCTCATATTCTGCCCCACCCTCTTTGCCTACCCCTTCTGACCCTATGGGCCTGCTGAGATCATCAGCTAGTAACACCTCCCTGAGGTGTTGGGTGCTGGCACTTTTGCCTGCCTTCAACTTCCTAGTATTGCATAATGCTCTCAATTCCAAGAATGGGAGTTTATCATACTTGGAGGGAAGAAGCCCACTGGCTTCTGGCGAGGACTCACTGGGTCCTGGCTTTGAAGACATTACTAGTGAGGTGTGGTGTATGCACTACCTACTCTAGTGTGGCCTACTAAACTCTCTTGAGTTGTAGAAAGGGTGTGCTATCCCTTAACACCCAACTCTAAGTTCAGTAGAACTTACTGTATTACTAAGCTTGATTTATATGTACCTTAGGTACCCTTAGTGGTTTTCAGTTGATCAATTCAATTGAGATTATCTGGTAAAACAATAGCAAGCTGGAATCCCACACGCTGCACACCAATGTGAGAAGTTGGCCTGACATATGCTGTCCACTAATTATAGTGTGCACCTTGCACCAGTCCAAACAACCCCTTATTGGAGATAGGTTAAAGACAACCTTTATTGAAAGCTATCCTAGTGGTAGCTATGGAGAGCAGCCTTCAGGCTAAGTCTTGAAGGAATGTAAAGCAGCTTGTTTTACCAGTCTATAATCTCTTGAGTGACCAAATGAAAGAGGACCACACCAGGTATATATTCAAAATATATGTATTTATTGCTAAACACACCCCTCTAGTCCCTTTATGAGGCTAAAGTTCAAGTACATAAGTTATAAGTTAGTTATCTACAGTAATAGCACAAATACACGTTTGAGCCCTAGGGGCGTACCAAACCATATACCAATAAAGTGGTATAAGAACCACGACTGAGCTAGACACAGGGCCTAGAGCCTGTAGAAGTGCTTGGACCACAAGGAACCACCCAAGGTAGTGACACAGGGGACCCACGGGGGACACGTGCAGTGTATGAACACAGCCGCGAATCGCCGTTAACTTCTATGGGGAAAGTCGCGGTTTGAATTTAAAAGAAAAGGGACACTTAGAGGAGGACTTGGAGCAAACCCTTTGAGAACTAGGCTGTTCTAGTGTCAATACCCACGGGAGCACCAGAGTACTCGATTTACCTCACCCAGGGGAGCCGGGTGCATAGGTGTCTTTCGGGGTCGGGTTTCGTCGTCGCTTTCAATGGCGATCTGCTGCAAAGTGCTGCTGGCGGCCAAGTCGAAAGTGTTCGGGTGGATCCAAAGGTGGATCGAAGATCTGAAGAACCTGAAAGCAGAGGGGACAGAGTCTGGGTCACTAGCCAGTGACCAGGAAGGCGATGAGCAGATGCCCACCGATGTCGAGTGCTTCAGGTAGGTTGACGGTCATCTTGACTCTTCAGCCACGAGGTCCAGGAGGTGTCGACGACGACCAGGAGCTGGATTCGAGCTGTCCCACAACGTTTGTCGATTGCAGGGGTGTCGGCGACCAGATTGAACCCAACAAGCCTTGGCAACGGCAAGTCTCGTGGAAATGAAAGAAGGACGATGTTGCAGACCAGCAAGGTCTGTGGGACTCACCCAGCAAAGGTAAGTCAGGGCACGCCTGGAGCAACCAGGGAGCCCAAGCAGAAGAAGATTGGCCTTCAGGAGGGCCTACTAGCCAATGGACTAGTGACCGCGAAGGAGCCTCGAGTCGACGCACGTGGAGCTGGCTCACAGGACACTCGTGGAGTGGAGGCCAGTGATCTTCGGTGCAGTTGGTGCTGGAGGCTGGGGCTACTCGGAGCCCAAAGCACAACTTCGTGGAAGACCCAGAAGAGGATGCACTTACAAAAGTATGCGGTGTCCAGGGGTCACGGTTCCACGTTACCCACGATAGCCACGGGCCTCAGCTCTGCTGGGGACTCAGAGTAGCCTCGGGGAAGTCTGGAAATCCACCTCTGGTGATGCAAAGACTTCGGTGTCCGGCGGGAGCTTCAGCGATACAGACCGGACAATTGCTTCATTGGTGCCTGCCAAGCAGGGGAGTCACTCCTTGACCCCAAGGGAGATTCTTCAGTCCTCTAATCTTAAAGTAGAGCGTCGAAGGTCCAGGATTCTGTGTCAGAGTTTCGTCCAGGTAAATCTAAAGTCCTAAGGACTGGGGTCCCATACTTATACTAAGGTAGGGGGTTGGACTTTCTCTGTGGCCCCACCTATGGGAGGGTCAGGGCAGAGGGGTGGTTACACCCCTTTCCCTTTGTCCAGTTTCGCGCCAGAGCAGGGGCTGGAAGCCCCTGAGCCGGTTTGAACTGGGGTATGCACAGGGACACCAAATGTGCCCCCAGTGCAGGACTTCAAAGCACCAGAGAGTGCTCCCGCCCAGCCCCAATACACACTATCCTGTCTGGGGAGGTGGTTACACCTCCCTGGGACAGGAAACCCATTGTCCAGGCCTCCCCTGCCGGAGTTTCGGTCAGCAGCAGGAGGCCAGACTCGTGTCTGTGGCAGCGGCATCCATTTTGTGATGCCAGGGCTCTGGAAAGTCAGTACCGGGTATACCGGTGTGTACATGTCTCTCCCTCTAGAAGGGTGGAATGCTACCCCCGCCGCGAGAACTGGCGGGGGGGTAGTATTCCAAGATGTTTGACACCAAACACGACATGTTTCCGTGCAGCCATCCCAAAGTTAGCATTTAACGCGAGGTTATAATGCGCTTAAGAGTATATGGTCAGGCTGCACTACAAACAGCATCAGAGAAGGGTCTCCGAACGCTGCAGAGGGGCCCTGCTCATGCAGGGGCACCCTCTCACATAGGAACCACGCACTCTGCCTTCAGGATTGATAAGGCCTGCCATAGGAGTGACTTATAGGTTTATATGTGTGTATGTATGTAGTGATATAGGTAGCCTATATCACAGTAAGGAGTGCATGCACCACCTTACCCAGGCTGCAGTAGCAGACCTGTGGTGTCATTTTGGATGGCCTACCAGGGGTGGCACAATACATGCTGCAGCCCCTGGTAGGCCTCTGAGGTACCTATGCCCTGGGTACATAGTATACCATATACTAGGGACTTATAAGGGCACTCCAGATTCCAATCAGAGATGTGCCTAAGGCACATGGAAACCATTTTAAAGAGGAAGCAGCTAGGCTGGGGTTCTGATTAGCAGGGCCCCAGCCAGACTAAGGTCTAAAAACAGTGAAGCATCAGCAAAAAGTGGGGGTACCCATGTGAAGCAGATCCTACTCTCCTACATTTCCTCCTCCCCCTGCTGGCTGTGACGACAGCCAAGCCCCGCCCGCCCAAAACAGGCTTCAAAACGGAAAAATAAAATGTTAATAACAATGTCTTATTATCATTTTATTTTTCCTTTTTTACTCTCCTGAAAAGCAGTGGAGTGATGCTCCTCCGCCTTAGCAGGGGAGCCCTCACTGCTTAGCTATTAGCTTCATTGTCTTCATTTCCTTTCTTGCTCCGTTTAGTGTAAGCTTATCTCCTCTCAACTTTTGTAGTGTTTTGTTTTATTTTCACCACCGTTTTGGACTATTGAACTATATATGCATAGTCACCAGCTCTTATCTGTTGATGACAACTACATTATCGTGCCTACAGCTTTCATGGATCCTACATTGCAGTGTAAAGAGCTTACAACTAATATGAATGATTGTTCTCTATTCTAAAACTATACTGCAGATTGCACATATCACATACTGTTTATGTTTTATACTGTGATTCTTTTTGTCCTTTGTATGCGCTATACAAAGCATAAATATATAGAATATTGAGAACTGAGGTGGCAATAGGACATCCATGGGAGAAAGACACTGCTTTTACATCTCAATTGGGCGGGGGGGGCAGTATAGCAAACACAGTAAACAGCACTGGGGAAATCATATACATATTTGTTTTCCTTATGGGCACATAAATGAATCGAAGAAGTAATGCTCCCATTTAGTAAATGATCCACTAACTAGGGTCATATTTCATGACTATCTAATCAGAGCTGCCTGTAAAACATCTTGCGTTTGAGCCAAAATAGTCTGAAAATCGTGTTATGAAAAACACAATTTATGTTTTAAGAAAAAAAGATAATTTTGATTTGAGAACCCCCCCCAAGAAGGCATTTCTCAAGAGGGCAAGACTAGCTCTTTTTGCTTGGGAGGTGCATTAGAGAGCTCGTAAATAATTTTTTCACAGTGATGCATTTAGTTTTCCATCCAGCCTGGACAAAAATCCAAACAAGTAACAGTGCAGTTAACCATAGGGACTGGGGCATGGCATTACACTCTCAGAGATAAAGATTGTGACTTTATTGACACATAGGCATCATCTGGTGAGGGCGTAATTTAATTGTTGGCAGATGGTTGTTGTTAGACCTGTCCCTCTCTGATGTGCTATATTTGATTTAGGTTAATTGTAAGAAATATACAATAGCTCTGCATGTTTATACACATTTTGAGCATGCCAGTCAAGTCTACCAATACTATCCAAACATCTATTTCAAGCCACCCATTTCCCACTAGCAACTTTAAATGTATGTCATGTGTGGCGTGCCAATTTGCCATTGAAACAAAGGTTTTTTCGTTTTTCGTTTTTCGTTTAATAACATTAATCTACAATTGAATGTTCTAACGAACTGCAAAACGTCTAATATTATCTATCTGATTTTGTGCCCCTGCAACAAGGGTTATGTAGGCGAAACAGCCCGTACTATGTCCACACGACTTACGGAACACAGGTCAGCCATCCGAACTCAGAAAATTCAAGCTCCATTGGTAAAACACTATATGGAACTACAACATACCCCGGAGGAGATACGGTGGATCATATTGGAAAAAATCTGTACTAATATTGGCACCATAAGTACAAACATACGCAAATGCAGAGAAGTATTTTGGATTTTTTCTCTGAATACCTATCAAAATGGAATGAATAATGAAATCCCTTGGGACCAAGTTTTAAAATACAAGGTTGGTTGAATTAGCCATATTCCTGCTGATGGCCTCTAGCTCTAGTAAACCAGACTTTCAAGACAGCCTTTTAGCTGCATTAATTCTTTGTGGTCTTACTGTAAAATACTTGGGTAGTTATATTACAGTTTATCCTCCAGTTCATAAACCTAGCTAAAAATCATAGCTTGGATTGATCTCGTTTATAATTATTGGCTTTAATTCAAAACGAATTTGTCGGAGCATTGTAGATCCACTTTTCTCATTATCAGCACGAGCACACAGCACCAGCCCGTTTCTTTTTGTCCATTCCAAGATGGCCGCCACATTAATTCAGATTTTCGGCACGTTGTCAACGTGCATTCCCCGTATATCACTTTAAACATCTTCCGAGTCTCATTGTTTGCATCTGTTTGTGTTGGCGCGCTTCCTAAAATTGACAAGGGTTTAAATAAGCCCACAGTGCCTATTATCGGCCAATTTTCTCTGTTCCGTACTGCAGCGAGGATGGGGCATCTATCGTAATCGGCTCCGAGCATCAGATGCTCTGTGCGAAGCTCTGCATTCTGATCGAGCCTTCGCCAGCGTCCAGGGTATTCCCTTTTTTCCAGAGCTTTCTAAATAGACGGTAAGTCTATTCCCGCATCCATTGCCATTATAGTTAAGTTTGGCACTATTATATGTCGCCATCATTATCTCTAAACAAAGGGTTTATTATTAGCGTATTTTTCTTTTTCTCTTTCCCCTTTTTTTACTCATAGTAACATCGTGAGCTTATCGTGCTCTCTTAACCTTGCTCGCATACACATCAACGCCAGTCAACCCTCTTCTCTGGCTTCATATAACAGGTACATTGTTCTCCTTTGTTATGCATCAATTTTGGTATTTATGGGAATTGAGCCTTATCCCCATACAAGTGTTGCCCCCAATAGGGTTGTATTTACATTTCGCCCTTTAACATGTTTGTATTCACCATCTGCCCATATGTTGTGACAGCTCTAGTGTGTAAATTTAGAGTCTGACATGAAATCTACCGTCTGCATCAATGAGTAGATTACATCTGATACATATCTTTTAGGGCACTTAAGGACACTCACAGATTTAGATAGGCAACGCATTTGTTCGATTACCCTTTTATTGCATTTGTTTTTTTGTTTTTTTGTTTTGTTTTGTTTTTTCATTACATCTCCACTGTTGTTTTTTACCCCAGCGCACCAACCTCCTAACGCTGATTCATTTGGTGTTCTTACTAGGCCTGGGCGGAAAACTACGCTACGCTCGCGTAGTTTGCGAAGTTTGCGCTACTTCGCACTACGCGAATTGCACGTAGCACAGTGCAAACACGCGTAGCGTAGCGTAGCGTAGTGGTCATTTTTTGCTTGCTCGCGATCCTCAACATCAAGTTGGCGACCGCGAGCAAGCAAAATGACATCCCGGCGAGACTTTTTCCTCGTTCGCGATCAGCAACATCAAGTTGCCGATCGCGAGCGTGGAAAATAAACCTCCCGGCGAGATTCTCAACGCGGGAGGTCAGGTTTCTCATTGCGAGTGGTCGCGTATGCTCGCGACCGCTCACGATGAGAAACTACCAGTCCGCGTTGAGAAAGCTGCCGCTCGAGTAAAAATCTACTCGAGCGGCAGTAAAGACAGCTCGCACTGTGCAAGATGCCGTTTTCAATGATTGCACAGTGCGGACAAGCATCCGGCACTGTGCAATCATTGCGAACACGCACTACGCAGTTCGCGTAGTGCTACGCGTAGCTCGCGTAGTGCGAACTGCACTTTGCGTAGCTTCGCGAAGCGTTACTTCGCGAACTACGCCCAGGGTTAGTTCTTACCACATATCAGCTTGTGGCTCACCTTGGATTCCATCACTGTACTGTCCAGGTCCTTAGTTTTTCTTCTTCATCCCAGGACTTGGCAAACTACACGAGAGGTACAATGCATTTATTAGTAGCAAATGTTATAGCCACTATGTATAGTCCCTGCCGTTTATTGGCTTAAATAATTATTCTTTCATCTCTTGATAGAATTCATTATATCATATCAGCATTGCGTCTTCCCTTCTTATTGTCAGAAGTTAGACCCACAGTTATATTTGATGAGGTAACTCTCTAATTATAGTAATATACAATAATGGCACACTTGGTGGGAGCTTTGTGTTTTCGGAGACCTGCCCACATATACTTTACTCTTTTTACTCACTCGCAGCCTTGGAATTCATGGATTGGATGTGAGCGTTTTTATTCTGGACATCACTCTTTTTTCTCATTTACTCTTTCTTTTTGGTGATGGGAACTAACTAACACTGTTAGTAATATCATTAATGATTCTCATTTCCTTTTCTTCTTTTTTTAATGAATTTGTGCTTAGTTGTGACTAGGGTTTTTAAATTTTCATGTATTATTATGTCTTGTGACTGGCCTCTTTAGGCATTTAAATGTAGTAGGACCTTTGCATATCATTGATATATGTTCTTTGTTTACATGCACTCTGTTTAGGTCTCATTGTTTATGTACATGGCTTCCTGATGAAGGCATACGGCCGAACGCGCGTAGAACACAGATTTCCAAGAGCCATGCCAGAAATGAATGTCCTCTATATAAAATGAAGTGATAAATTTTCTATCACCTATATTTTGTAATTAATGTTAAATCATTTTAAATATCCGTATATATAAAGATGTATAATGCTGACATCATGAAATATACATTTAGGATTGTCTAGATTCATGATAGGAAACACAACTATTTCATGTAATCTAAATGTGTAATCAAGATGCACTATTGATTTTAGGGGACAATAGTTTCTCTTCCTTCTATTTTTTAATATGTACATGAAGAAAATTGTGTTTATCTATATATAAAAAATAAAAAATATTTTTGATACCTAATACTAGCAGGTGTATGTATACTATATATGTTGTTTAGGTCCACGATTATTTTCAATTTTCCTAATGTGTTTTGTTTACACTTGATATACACATTTTGAGCTACAGCGTTTTTTTTTTTTTTAAATCTGACTTGCAGTAAACTTTTAAGTGCAGGCAATGCCCACCAGCCGATGCCCACACTCCCTCCCTACTTCATCTTTCGGCCATTGGTTGAAGCTGGGGAGGGCTTTAAACAATCCTCTGGCACTCACACAGGAGGACTTCATTTTTTTATTTTTTTGTTTCGGCAGCTGTGGAAGACCTTGGGTGGAAAAATATGATCTGTCTGCATTTAGGGCCTTTCTCTGGCATGGGACACTAGGCCCATCCACACAAGTTAGGTACCATTCTTATCGGGAAACTTAGAGGAACACTTGTGGTAGGAAAGTTGTGGCTCCCCACAGATTCCAGATTTTATCCTTACAGAAATGTGAGGAAAATATGTGTTTTTAGGCACAGTGTGCAAGGGTTTCTGGGCAACAAAAAAAACGAATTCAAACCCCACAAGTCACACCACCCTTGATACTGCTCTGTGTGTAGTTTTCAGGAATGTCTGAGTATAGTAAGCTTTGCAGGGTGGAGGTTAAGCTAGAGGACAAAACTTGCAGCTACCCACATTGTAAAAAAAGCATGGATTCTGCTGGACAAAATATGCTGTCACCACATGTATCGTGTTGCTTCTAAACTCAGAATTGGATGTACATTTCAGAAATACATAGGTTTCATTCATACCCATTTGATCACACTTTATATTTTACCATGTGAATTGTTCAATATTCGGAACGCAGTAAAAAACCACTGTAATGTGCAGCTCAGTTGTTGGCTGTGGGTACTTCAGGTTCTTGGAAACCTACAAACCCAATTTATCCCCATGACCGGAAGGGCCCATCAGATGTAGCAGTATATTGCTTTTGTAACTAGCCATTCTGACAAGACGTTACTGATGAAAATGTCACACATGGCTGTTTTTTCCTGTTCATTTTCTACATTGTTTTTTACAACAGTTTCTTTGGGACAACCTTGAGGGATCTACATAAATGACCCCCTGCTGCATTTAGAATGTTGTCTACTTTTCAGAAACATTTAGCTTTCTAGGGACACCAATGGGTTTCATCAAACCTGTTTCCACCACAAACTTGAAGTAGGTTTAAAGCACAAAATCAGGAAAAATGCTTGATCTCTTAGAAAAATGCCAAAAGTGTGGCAATTTGTTCTTGTTTTTTTACAGCACTGCATGTTCCTGAAAGTTGGGAAGATAGCACAGCAACCCTTTTATTGATTCCATTTTTAGGAGAAAGAAACAGCCCCTTTTTTGCAGAGCACTTTTTTCCATTTCTCTCAGAAAAAAAACCAAATTTATTTATACTTTGACTATTTTCTCTGTCCCCTCTAGAGGGATCCCCAAACTCTGGGTACCTTTTGGATCCCCATGATGCTGGGAAAAAAGGATACCAATTTGGTATGGATAACTTGTGTGGAAAATATTTATGGAGGTGTAAGAGCAAAATACCCCAAAAAGACAAAAAGGGCTCGGCACTGGGGTAGAAAAGCCTCAGCAGTTAGGGTGTTAAACTGATTCTTTAAAAAAAAAAAAGTTATTAATTTATTTATTTATTGCATTTCTATTTTAACATGTCAATACAAACACATCAGCGACAAGAATTACAGCATAAGGACATTACTGCCATCTGCCAACCCCATGAACATTGTGTTTTACATACACTCCTGTTTCCTCCCTCAACCTTCACCACAAAGAACATCTTGGTAGATATATTAGGGTGCAGAGAATACACTGAGTCAAAGGGCAAGGTCTCCAGCTACTCTGAAAGCACAACTCACACCAGAAGAGGGTAAACTTGCAAAAAAGGCCACAGTATAAGGACAGAGGAATGCACTGAAGCATGTCATGCCAAGGCAGAATCCACAGGCTGTAACTGTAGGTAGGTGCAGAGGGGTTGCCAAATAGCTCTGTGATGTGAGGGAATAGGCAAGAGCTCAGCATCCAATGATAATTGTTTATTACAGTATTTGAAATCTGTGATCGAATCTTTAAACTTAGGTACCTGTCCTCATCCCCAGCGACAAGCAACTTGTCTCTTGGCAAGCAGTAGGGCCTGTGAAACATACCGCCCGGAGGAAGCAAGTAAGTCACTATCATACCCCAGTAGGACCATAAGAAGAGCAGGGATGCCCTCTTCTCTATCATAAGGAGAAGGGGCCCCTGCACCTCCAACCAGTAGGAATGCACTGACCCGTGAGACCAGGCTAGGTGTAAAACAATCTGCACCCTCTGACCCACATATGACTCAACAGTCATCAGGTCTAAGCCCAAATCTGTGCAGTCTGACAGGGGTATAGTAGACTGTCACAAAATGACAGGAACAACCGAGAGGGAAGAAGAAGATGAGAAGGAGGACCCGCTCCCCACTTACCTATCTACCTTCCTCTATTCACAGCCCACGCCTAACCTGTCTCGAGATTGGAAACAGCAGGAAGGTGGAGACAGCTTAGTGGACGACAGTCACTTTAAAGAGCTTGCACCATGAAGCCTTGTACGTGCTGACGTTGGAAGTCAAGCACCAATCTCTGCTCTCGTGGCCTTAAAGCCTTAACATCCAGAAGAAGCGGCAGCTGCTGCTCGTGGCGTCAGGGAGATGAACAAAGAAAATCCCAGAGAGGAACCTCCGACAACTGGGAGCTTGACTGCCGAGGAACTGCACGGGACAGTGTTCCCCACGCCAACAGAGCCGTCAGGGAACACACACAGGGTATTCCACCATATCCCCACAGAAATATATTCCCGGAGAGGACCCGAACGCCTCTCTGTTGAATTTCGAGAGGGCCACCAGAGCTTGTGGGTGGCCAGAGGCAAAGCGGCCATTTTTCCTAGCTCCTTTATTGACTGGAGAAGCAGAGGCCGCGTATCAGGTGGCAAATCTTACGGGTAATACTCCCTATAGAGAGATACGAGAAGTCATACTAGATCATCTGGGTATGGAGCCAGAGGCATACCGGGGGAGGTTTAGGAAGGAGCGAGGCTCCCCTGGAGACACCCCGAAGACCCTGTTTTTCAAATTAAAAGCTGCTGCAGATAAATGGTTAAGACCACAAGAGAACAGTGAAGAGGAGATAATGGCTCTCATTTATTTAGAGCATTTCTTGGAAGCTCTACCATTCCCTATGCAACGGTGGCTACGTCAACACACCCAGCCCTCGATAGAACAGGCTTTGGATGTGGCGACATTGTTTGCCCGCGCCCACACCCGATCCTTTTTGTTGGAACCAGACAAGCCTTCGCGTTCATTCTCGGAACATGGGAAGAACAGGAAGAGAAGCTCCAAGAATCTTCCTGAATTGCTGAAGGATCGAGCCTCTAAAGCAGATACTTTTTCATTTAGGGGACCACAATGTTATGATTGCGGAGAGTGGGGCCATATAGACAAGTTCTGCCCCTAGAAAAAACCTACAGAGGAGCCAATGGATATTAGCTGCCTACCTAAATTCATTCTATACATAGAAGAATTAGGCTCCTGCTTCTATGTAAGTCTTTTAATTAGTGGAAGAGAAGTTACGGCCTTGTTAGACTCAGGATGCAGTCAGTCCGTTATACACACCACACTAGTGAAGGATTCTCAGATCTGTTCAGAGGAACAAATACCTATACAATGTGTTTATGGAGATGTAAGGATATATCCGGTAGCCATAATCCTTGTCATATTACCAAATGGGGTATCTGTGAAAGTCAAAGCTGGGGTACTAGATAACCTCCCAGAAAAACTTATATTAGGAACAGACAACCCTGATTCCTTACCCTTCTTGTGATTAGAATAAAAGAAAAACCCTCTTCAATATCAAACTTACTTACTCAGGCTCCATGGCTCTCCGATAGATTATTTCGTTATGCTCAAACTCAGGATCCTACTCTTATGGGCGCAAGGCAACAAGCTAAGGATCCTCATCCTCCGTCCTCGCTCTCCTATCCCCACTTCTTGATTAAAAACGACCTGCTATACAGAGTAGAGAAACAAGATGATCCTCCTCAGTTAGTAGTACCTCAAAGGTTTAGGGACAACTCAAAATGTCTTAAGATATTTTTATTGGCCTGGAATTTTTGACAACATCGCTAAAGATTGCCAAGAATGTAAAATTTGCCAAAGAAAGAACCCTTACAAGCCCTTACTGGTAATTGGTAAGCCCTTTGAAAGAATAGGTATGGACCTAGTGGGTCCACTCCCAAAGTCAAAGAAAGGAAATCTATGCATATTGAATGTAGTGGACTATGCAACCAGATATCCAGAGGCGTTTCCTTTGCGAACACCTAATACTATGAACATAAGTGATGAGCTATTAGAACTATTTTCTAGAGTAGGATTTCCTAGAGAGATTCTGACAGACCAGGGTACCTCCTTTGTTTCTCGCCTTATGAAGCAAGTATGTAAGACGCTAAATATTTCTCAAATAAAAACTTCCACATACCACCCTCAGATGGATGGCTTGTGTGAAAGGTATAACGCCACCCTGAAACTTACTCTTAAGAAAATGCTAGCAACAGAAGGGAGGAAATGGGATCTGCTTCTGCCTCAGGCCCTCTTTGTCATCAGGAGTCAAGCTTAAAGCAGTCTGGGTTGTTCCCCCTTTAAGCTCCTCTATGGGAGGCAACCTCAAACTTTATTAGAAATGACAAAGGAGGCCTGCGAACAAGAGAAACAAGAAGACACCCAGAACCTTTTAGAGTACAAGCAGGGGTTAGGAACACAAATTCATAATTTACGAGATTTCACCCATGCCAATCTCGAAAAAGCCCTAAGAAGAGAACAAATAGTCTATGATAAAGGAAAGAAGTGGCGTCATTTAAAGTTTCACGATTGGGTGCTAGTTCTCCTGCCATCGTCTATACGCAATAAACAAGCAGAATGGAAAGGGCCTTATGAGATCATCGAAAAGATAGGCCTTACTACCTATCGACTGCAGATTTTGCCCCAAAAAATCAAATTTACCACGCAAACCTTCTTGAAAAATGACTGGGATCCCTCCCCAGAAACATCCATTTGGTTCTTCCAGGATCCTCTCTCGAATTTTCCTCTCTAATTCAACTAAACTTAAACGAGACATTGACAGAAAAGCAAAAATCGTCTCTTCAGGAAACCCTAACCTCCTTTTCTTCAATTTTTTCCGATCTCCCTGGTAGAACGACATTAGTTGAGCACTCCATTGTCACTCCTCCAGGGAAAGTGATAAAACAACGTCCTTATCGAAATCCCGGCAGCCGGACGAGAACATGTTACAATTGGGTGGGTCATAAAACCATCTCATATTAATTGATCTTCTCCTATTGTAATAGTGCCAAAGCCAGATGGTTCGATCAGTTTTTGTATAGACTTTAGTGCAGTCAATGCCATTTCTAACTTTGACTCCTACCCTCTTCCAAGAATCGATGAATTAATTGAGAAGCTTGGAGAGGCCCAGTATATATCCTCTCTCGACCTTACAAAGGGCTATTGGCAGGTACCTCTCAGAATAGAGGACCAAGATAAGACCGCCTTTAGCACCCCCATTGGTCTTTACGAATTTACAGTACTGTCTTTTGGCTTACATGGAGGGGCATGGATCAGCCAGGTATGAGGGCACTTACAGGGAATTTTGAGTAAAAATGAATAACGAAAATATAAAACAAAAAGGGGGAAAAGAAAAATACAATAAAGTCTACACAGGCGTTTTTTAATTTATTTATTATCACTGGCAGAGGACTATTCGGGTGACGATAATTTTGATAGTCCTTTCCACCTCCCACCCCCCCTAATGTGAAAAAGAAAAGAACGCAAAACATATGATAGCATAAAAAAGAGGACTTACCTGAGTCTTTCTTTGCTCCGAGGGACGACGGTGGCCAAGGAATATTCCAAAAGAGGATTACAGAGAAGATCCTGAAGGGAAGAAAAGAGAAAAAGAAAAAAGACAATAAATTAAGAATTACAACTCTGCCCTATAAACAATAAAGAAATCATATAAAACCAAGCTAAGTATCTTTGCATCATTGCCAAAGAGCCACATAGACCCCCTGAAGAAACTTGCAATGGATGATTTTAAGTTGACTATTAGAGGATATCTGACAGGTCTGCACGCAGCATTAACACCATTGCTCATCAGAGAGAAGCGCCCAGCTCCTGCTCCCAGTACATGTGAGCTCTGCCCTGGGAGACTGTGCAGAGAGGTAAAGAAGGGAAACCAGATGTTTAGGACTGGTGAACTGTAGCATGTTGTGTATTGTGACTAAGGTAGGAGGCTCAGCAGGGAAATCCGGGGAAGCTGCTTTAGAGTTACATTTCAGCCTAATGTATGTAAATACATCCAAGAGTGAGGCCTGTGACACCCTGATGTATTTGGTTCGGATAAGAAAGATATTGTAACAATATAGATCACCCCATTGGGTTAAACCTCGTCTCTTAAGTTGGAGACATCCTAAAGATTAATGAGTAACCAGTAATAGCGGGTGATATTTCAGAGGGTGCAGAAGTGCATTCAGAAGATGCTTACACACTTTGCAGCACAGCCACTGCCAGGCTGTAGTGGTACAAGAGAATGAGGACAAGGAAGATGAGGTGCCAGCCAAAGGAGTACTAATGTAGGAAGCTGAAGAAATTGGTGCCACATAGCCGTGCTCAATTGCCAGATGAGGAAGAAAGGGGGTGGGCTGATCCCAGTGGATAGCATGATGAGACTAGTCACATAATTAATAAAGCTCCATATCTGGCAACTCAAATCCCCCCTCTCAAAAGGGAAATGTAAGGGCATCCCATTGAAAACGGGGCTGTCTCCCCACCCAGGCCAGTTGTATCATCTGAGTTTTCGGTGTGCAAAAGAATGATTGGGACAGAGGGATCAGAATATTCAAAAAGAGGTAAAGAAATTTAGGAAGGATCACCATTGCCATTAAGGCCACACGGCCTGCTAAAAACAGCAGGAGAGAGATCAACCAGGTGATTTGATCGGTGAGAAGTGGGACACTTTGTCAACTCACCAGACATGTGGGTATAGGAAAAAAGTCAAGCGTGCAAATTTCCTAAGCAGTGAGTTGAAACCAAGGGGTAGGGATAATACACAGTGAGCAAATATTGTGTTGCAGTAGCAAATGCCAAGACCCACAACTACCCCCCCAACACTGACGGCCAAATCCCATGAGGAAATCACACCCTCCCACCCAAAAAGAACACTCACAGTAATCTAAAGTAAATAGAGCGACATACAAATTAATAGAAAGTACTTACTATCTGAGGAGTAACCTGTGAGGTATTACCAAAGAGTAGGCAGAGCCCTCCTGGACATAGCAAGGGCGTCAGAGGCAATATGGGTAAATCCCAATCATACGTAAAGGACAACTCAAGCAAGACAATGAAAGCAGGTAAATAATGCAGAGTTAACACATAGGATGATGGAAAAGGGACACACCAAAGCCACCCAACTGTCAAGGCAAATCACGGTCCAAACAGACCCCAGTCAACCATCATCTACCAATTGGAAAGCATCAAGGGATGCGACGGCGGAGTGTGAACCCCTGGGTTCCCGATCAGGCTTCTTACATAGGAACTCAGATGTCTGCTGAGGGGTATTGAAGAAGTGCTGCTTGCCATGTATGTCGGGTCACTTGAACAGCAGCCATGAAATCCAGAAATAAAGAAATGTCATTACCATCAAAGTTCAGGGTTCGTGTCTCATGTGCCATTCGAAGGGCAGCATCGCGATCCTTGAAACTTTACAGACAAGCAGTGATGGAACGGGCAACGCTGACAAACCAGGCCATGCCACGATCAGGATAGAAAAGCACTCCAATGGCACCACAGGCCAAAGGGGCTTCACTCACCGACACTTGCAGTGATGGCCGGCGGTCCCCAACCTCCTTAAGCTCTACCTGAGCCTCCGGTGTGACCACAGCCTCCTCGGCCTTCACCCTCGAGTCTCCAGGCCCGCTCACAATCAGATGGGATCTCAGCTAACCCTGGGGGTAAAACTCAGCTCCGCTCGCGGGGTTTGCGGATTTTTGGCAACTCCGCGTAGAACGAGGAGTTGCTGAAAGCTCCGCACCGGAGCAGAGTTTTTTCTGTGTTCGCGTGCCCAAAATGCGTTTTTGCGCATGCGGGAGCGACTTACCGGGTGCCTGCGATCGCCGACGAGATTTCCCATCCGTTCGCGAGCGCCACGAATTTTTGTAGCCGGCCACACAGTCCCGCAAGAATGTGCGATCGCGAACATGTCATTCGGGCGCGCCATCAGACTTCCGGCAGAAGTTTTGTAAAGATCGCAATCCCGAACACGCAGAATTTGCAATCTAGAGAAGAATCTCTCTCGAGCAGCATCAAAACCTTCTCGAAATGATGATTTGGATCAAAAAAACTCCTCAGATTGACATTTGGCTGTACCTTTTTGTGCAAGGAGTCCTTTTTCTTTTTTTACTTTTTTTTTAAGAGGAAGAAAGTGCCCCAGAGTCTCCAACTTCCTGTTCCTATCCAGCAGGCTCCTCCCAGTGCTGTGGCCATCTCCTGTTCACTTTTCATTTGGATTTGGAGCTGGAAGGATCACTCTTTGTGGCTGCTGCATCATATATCATTGGATTTGAGGACTTTTGAATTTGAGATTTCACAAGTGAGTTGGAAAATTGGTGTTGTTTGTTTGATCGGGGCATTGCACTTACATTTTTTGTACTTTTCATTGTTTTTTTAAAATGTATTGTTGTGGGTGGCATGTAGTTTCAGTAGGGGCCTATTTGTTTCTTTGTAAGTAATTGTTCATCTTTTATAAAGGAAAAATGTTGCACAGTTCACTACATTTTCTCCAACTTTTGAAATTAATTTGCAATATTTATTTAATTCAGTCGCCCAGTAGTCTGCCAATAGGCCTTTCAGCCAGTAGGCCCAGAGCTACTCATGGGTGCATGAAACAACTGTTTCTGTGGTGTCTGTTAAATGTAAACATCATTTAGGGCATGGATGGCATTGGATTGAATTGTAAAATGTGTTTTTTTTGGTACTTCACTTATTTTCGTGTGTGTTAAATAAATGCCTTTGTTGGATGTGTGTGGTTGTTGTGTAACTTGCAAACCTTTTTTAGCCCTGTGGATTTTCCTTTTTGGCATTGTTGCATTAAAGCTGTGTTGCTTAGCATGCCTCCTTTGTCTGGCCAGTGTGTGAGTGTGTTTGTATTAGTGGGCCAGTATTTGCCTTGGCTGAGCTCTCCCGTGTGGCCAGGGGCCATTTTGTAAAGTCTGTGTCCATATAGGCCTGCTTGAGTTCATTGTTTTCCAGGCCTCCTGATTGTTGTGAGTAGTTAGTGTGCTTTTGCCATAGGCCTGCATGTCTTTCCTTTGTTCCTCTTGGCTTACTGCTTTTTGTTGTTGTGGCCTGGCCATGTGGCTGGCGGCCAATTTATGAAGGCAGCCAGGGTGCTTTTGCCATAGGCCTGCATTGTCTGTCTTCCCTTTCTTGTTGTTGTGGCCTGGCCATGTGGCTGGTGGCCATTTTGTGAAGGCAGCCAGGGTGCTTTTGCCATAGGCCTGCATTGTCTGTCTTCCCCTTCTTGTTGTTGTGGCCTGGCCATGTGGCTGGTGGCCATTTTGTGAAGGCAGCCAGTGTGCTTTTGCCATAGGCCTGCATTGTCTGTCTTCCCTTTCTTGTTGTTGTGGCCTGGCCATTTGGCTGGTGGCCATTTTGTGAAGGCAGCCAGTGTGCTTTTGCCATAGGCCTGCATTGTCTGTCTACCTTTCTTGTTGTTGTGGCCTGGCCATTTGGCTGATGGCCATTTTGTGAAGGCAGTCAGTGTGCTTTTGCCATAGGCCTGCATTGTCTGTCTTCCCTTTCTTGTTGTTGTGGCCTGGCCATGTGGCTGGCGGCCATTTTGTGAAGGCAGCCAGTGTGCTTTTGCCATAGGCCTGCATTGTCTGTCTTCCCTTTCCTGTTGTTGTGGCCTGGCCATCTGACTGGCGGCCATTTTGTGAAGGCAGCCAGTGTGCTTTTGCCATAGGCCTGCATTGTCTGTCTTCCCTTTCCTGTTGTTGTGGCCTGGCCATCTGGCTGGCGGCCATTTTGTGAAGGCAGCCAGTGTGCTATTGCCATAGGCCTGCATTGTCTGTCTTCCCTTTCTTGTTGTTGTGACCTGGCCATGTGGCTGGTGGCTATTTTGTGAAGGCAGCCAGTGTGCTTTTGCCATAGGCCTGCATTGTCTGTCTTACCTTTCTTGTTGTTGTGGCCTGGCCATGCAGCTGGCGGCCATTTAGTGAAGGCGGCCAGTGTGCTTTTGCCATAGGCCTGAATTGTCTATCTTCCCTTTCTTGTTGTTGTGGTGGCCGGGCCATGTGGCTGGCGGCCATTTTGTGAAGGCAGCCAGTGTGCTTCTGCATTAGGCCTACAAGCCTTCTTTGTGGTGGCCATGCCTTGTTGTTGTTTTGCATGCACTTTTTTCTTCTTTTACCCAGCAAAAATTCAGCACAGTTCACTACATATTCTAATACATGTGCAATATTATTGATTTGAATTGATTCACTATGTGGCCTAGTCTGCCAATGGGTTTTCCATCCAATAGGCCCAAAGCTACTCATGGGTGCATGAAGCAACTGTTTCCGTGGTGTCTGTTGAATTGAAACATCATTTAGGGCATGGATGGCATTGGATTGAATTGCAAAATGTTTTTTTTTTTGGTATTTCAGTTTTTTCGTGGGTGTTAAATAAATGCCTTTGTTGGACGTGTGTGGTTGTTGTGTAACTTGCAAACCTTTTTTCACCCTGTGGATTTTTATTTTTGACATTGTTGCATTAAAGCTGTGTTTAGCATGTCTCCTTTGTCTGGCTAGTGTGTGAGTGTGTTTATAATAGTGGGCCAGCATTTGCCTTGGCTGAGCCTTCCCGTGTGGCCAGGGGCCATTTTGTAAAGTCTGTGTTCATTACGACCTGCTTGAGTTCATTGTTTTCCAGGCCTCCTGCTTGTTGGGAGTGACCATGTGGCTGCTGGCCATTTTGTGGTGGTAGTTAGTGTGCTTTATGCTTTCTCCATACCTGCATGTCTTTCCTTTGTTCCTCTTGGCTTATTGCTTCCATCCATTGTCAGGTGCAGCTCCCTGTATTCATCATCCCACGTGATGCACAATGCCAAAACGGTTCCATTACATTTGTATTTTTGTTGTTCTTCTTCTTTACTATCCTTCCTGAGTGTACACAGTGCACCATGAAAGTCCTTGTTGTCAAAGTCGCACAAATGGCTACACTGTTGTTATGTTTTTTTAATAACTGAGGTAATAAAATGTAATAATAACACTAACAATTGTGACCACACACACTAAGTTATATGTTATATTTGTTTGTTTGTGCTAGTAGTAATTGAACCAAAACAATGAATACCACTTTTCACTGATGTTCTTCTTGTTTCTTTGCTTTTAGGTGCACAAAAGAGCAGGAGACAATATCACCCACTGTACTGGCAGACAGAAGTCCTGCTGCGCACAACGTCAAGTGACGTGTGACCACAGATATCTCTTCAACTTGTGCCACTGCAAGCTGCTGCGATCTTGATGATGGCCCCAAAGAAAGGTACCAGGTCCTGTACCAAGAAAGATGCCAGTGACAGTGGAGATCGACATTACCACATCCCAAATTGCTGTGAGGGATGTGGCACTGATACCACCAACACCACCTCCAGCTTCCATATTTCGCCGGCAGTGACCTACATCCAACACAACCACCTCAGTAGAAGTAGGTACTGCAGAGAGTCAAACTTCATGCCCACCTACAAGTTCATCCAGCATTGATAGTGGCACCAGCAGCACCAGAAAGTTGACCTCCCCAGTTTGGGACTTCTTTTCGGTTAGCAGGAAGTAGGTGAACATTGCTATATGCTCCATTTGTGGACAAGGTGTTAGTCGGGGTAAGCTTGGTACAATCTATGGTACCGGAGGCCAGACAACCCATCTGAATAAACACCCCTTGATCCAGTGGGAGGCACACCTTAGTGGCCAAAAAATTGCACCCATTGTTGTTGGTGGGGTTGAAGAAGTAGAAGATCCGATCATGGTGGAAGGTGAACAAGAGGAAGACATTTTCTCTGGTACACAAAGTAGCCCTGTCCCCAGCACTGCAGTGGTACTGCCCACATCCTCATCAGCAACATCACAGTGGCACAAGAGTCAAGGTGAGACACCAAGGGGTCCCAGGCAAAAGTGTACTGCAACGAAAAAACGTGCGTTGAGCCTAACAACATCTGGCGTCAAGAAGTCACCTACATCGGTGGCACCAGAAAAGAAAAAAATCCAGGCTACCATTCTCAGCATGTTTAGGTCTTAGGGGCAGTACGGACGCAACCACCCAATGGCACATTTGTACAACGTAAAGCTGGCTAAAATGTTAGCACTGGACCTCCTCCCTTTTTCTTTTGTGGAAGGGGTGGGTTTTCTTGAATTTGTGACAGCCATCTGCACAAAATGGAAGATTCCCAGCCGGTCCTGTTTCGCCAGAGTTGCTGTTCCAGCACTACATAACAATGTGCTGGAATTGCTTGGACAAGCTTTGTAGCAGAGTGCTGTTCACACTATCCACCTGACAACAGACATGTGGACCAGTTACTAAACCACTGATTTCATGTGCATCACTGCACACTGGATCTCTTTTGTGGGGGTTAGAGAAAAGATATCTGCAGCAGGTGATGTTGACACTGCTGAGATTTTTAATGACACTCGGAAACATGCAACTGTAGCCATGTTCGCCATGGAGAAATCTCATACTGCTGCAAACATTTTAGAAGACTTTGACAGCAAGGTCTTTGAATGGCTGTGACCAAGAGGGCTTAACATTGGTTCTGTTGCCACGGACAATGGCAGTAATATAGTTAAGGCCATGGCCAAAGGTGGCTATTTCAGGGTCCTGTGTTTGGCGCACTGCGTTAACTTCATTGTTCAAGACTTTCTGAAAAAAGAAGACCAAGTCAGCAACTTACTGACCACCTGCAGAAGAATCTGCACACATTTCAGCCATTCTTTTAAAGCCCGGAAGAAGCTAACATTCAACGTGAGCATAGAATGCCAGTTAAAACACTCATCCACGAGGTGCCAACACGTTGGAACTCAACTTATTACATGCTTGAATGTCTGTTTTAGCAGTACAGACCAATCCATGAATATGTCATGCAAAGGGGGGATGCTACTGTGAAAGGCATGATCATTGAGATGGACCAATGGGGCCTAGTTAAATGCCTGACAGAGATGCTACTTCCTTTCGAGCTCTTCACACATGAAGTAAGCATGGAGGACTGTACTATGGGCCAAGCTATCCCATTGTTGCACATGCTACAGGAACAACTGAAGGGTGTGTCTGCAATGTATGCAGGTGTGGAGGGAAATAAAGAAGCATATGAGTTGGTGGAGAGCTTAACCCTTCGCTTATCTGAAAATACAAGGGTGCAAAGCGGCATTGTGTCATGCAACCATTACATTTGTGCCACAATTCTGGATCCATGGTACAAAGCAGTACTGAACACATTGATTCCTTTTTCAGAAGGGGATGTTGCCAACCACAAAACTTGGATAGCTGTGGAAGCCAGTCGCTTAGAAAAAGAATGGCTAGGAATTAGAGGCCTGCTACTCCAGGCCACAACAAGTACTGCAGGGCAGCCGGTGTCAAGTTCAACCTCAGAGCCTGAGGGCAGTGTAGTTGGCTCACAGCAGCCAAAACCACCAACAACACCAAGAACAACATCAACAACAACAAGAACAGGAGCATTAGCCTCACCAAAATCGGCACAGGAATCGTTTCTACAGCAAGGGCTTGTTAGGTCCAATGCTGAGGCTAAGGCAAAAGAGGTCGAGCAAAGCGGAGCACCCCTGAGCATTGAGCAGATGGTCCAAGCCTATCTGGATGACCCAACAGAGGCCTACATTGATCAAAACCCATTGCTGTATTGGTATGGGAAAAGGCAACAATGTCCAGTGCTCAGCAGGCTGGCGATAAACTATCTGGCTTGCCCTGTCGCAAGTGTCTCTTCTGAGCGTGTTTTCAGTGCAGCTGGTGCTGTTCTGACAGTGAGAAGGACCAGGAAGGGAGAGACAATAACAACTGTCTCCTCCAAAGAGAAAACTACTGCATTACATTTCTTAACTCTTTAAAACCTCATGGTTTCAACGACAGAATGGAATTCTTGTGCTATCTCTAATACACCTTTGGACTTATCTCACATATTGGACTCAGAACTCTCTCATTGTAATATAATATGTTCTCATTCAGTGTCTACTGGCTCTTCTACCCTTCTATCACTTCGGGTGCATTATTTCGGCTCCCCTGAGAACTTTTACCACTTTCACTTTTCTGCATCTTTGACTATTTTCTCTTTTCAGCATTCTCTGATCATTTCTTCATGCTTTGACAACTTCTAGTCGTTAGCTATGTCTTATCTTTTGGCCACTGTTGCCTCGGTGCTGTACTTTTTTGCACAAATTCACTACTTTTTAAATTTTTTATTACTTCGCCGTCCAGACATTGGACTTCGTCTATCATCCTGTTATTTCCATAATTTTCAGTTTTTTCATTCTTATTTGTGAGCTCATTGTTATACTCCTTATGTATATTGATCTTATCTACTTGTTATATCACAGTACATTTTGTATGTTCCAAGATGGCACCTGATTCCGTCAGCTTTTACCTTAGACTAAATAGTCCCTCTTTACTTTTCATACCCTATTTCACAAGCATCCATTTTCCCTCACAGGTGTTTCACCTCCGGCCGTCAGACGCGCGTCACCGCGATTTCGTCATTGTAAGTATAACTGTGTGCATGCTGCGAAGCTTGCGGGCACCGAATGTCTCTTTGAACTTCTATTTAGACACTTGCAGTTTTAGAGCACTCAGGTCGGATAACACCGTACACACATGAGTTATCATGTTGATCTTCGATACGGTGCCTCTGTTTGCACTTTCACCTCTACACCTCGCCGGATAATGCCACACGCATATCAGTACACTTGTTTATTGTTGTATAAGTTATTATTTATCTGTTTACTCACTCTTTCTATCCTCGCGTTTATACTTACCTCACCATTATAGATTTCGTTCATGTTTTTTTCAAGCATGTTTGCACACCTATGGAATGACTTTAATTAAACCATACAGTACTTATGTTCACTTTGTTGAAATCCGCATTGATGTACACACTGTTTCTGAGATCTCATCTTTACATGGTCACTTCCACAATACCATTCACCCTGGTTGAGGTGATGGTTTGTGATCCTCATGGTTTGGTTTCCTCAAACTATTATTGCTTGTTTTCTTGTAGTTATTTTCCTCTGCCGAAGGGCTGATATTGCCCGAAATGCATCTGGAGAGATGATTGAAATTTGTTATGGCCTCATCTAAGCCAATATCATCATACATTGGTATGAGAAAATAATATCGAACTACTAATAAAGTCTTCACAATCTTACCGCTACTATCTGAGACTACATCTATTGTTTGCATGATTTTCTAACAGACTTCATATATCCCGCTAAGCGGGTCTCACGCAGTGCTCAGGGAGATGTCTCCTAATCAGGAGACACTACTTTTTCATTATTACTCCACACTCATTGACCAGAGAGTGATACTCCTGAGGCACGCAACAATTTAAACTACTTGTTTACACTAGTGGTGCGTGTTCCACCACTCATTTCTTCACAAAAGCAACACTAACTCAAGACAGGGTGAGGATCATCTTCTGCTTGCCCACCCATGCTCAGTATTCGCAAGTACATTTTTTTTCCAGAGGAACATAATCCATCATAATTAATTGCCGGCATCGATTCATCATCCTTCCAGCACTAAAGGTTATGCTTGCCCACTTCATAGCTCGAGTCAACTTCAGTTTGTAACTTGTACTAGGCTATCCCCGCCACCATTATGTTTTTTACTATAGAATTGCTTATCATCATCATGGTTTCTTGTTTGCCAGTCTTCTTGTGCACTGTACTTCTACTACTCGTTCCCGAGTCTCCCTCAGGCGACTGACTGTCCCATTTTCTTTTTTTTGCAAATGCTACTGTCAGTGTCTACTACTACTACTACCACCACCATGGCATCTTGGGAAACCAAACCATCATGACCATGCAGCCATCGCTTTGCCTAAGTATAAATAAACATCAATCACAGGTAAGAGAAGTTGTTTGGGGGAGGCATAATTAATAATATGGAGATTAATTCATTAATTCACACACCCACACCCTTCCGAGTCCAGTTGCAGACTGTATAGACTAGGAGCAGAGACTGACAGTACAAGTAGGACAAGTCACAAGTGAGGGTATCGCATCTATCTGTTGGTGTGTTACACTATCGTCAGATTATTATTTCAATCAAAAACTGACTGCGGCCCTGCAGAAGCAAAGGAAACCATGTGAAGTAAAAGAGTAACCCCCCCAACAAAACATTTACATCGTATGTAAAGTAAGTATAAATAATTTATTCTCCTAACAAAATAAACTAATGGAAAAACCCACAACATCTGACCCACCTCTCTCCCTAACCCCAACCAATGTCCAAAGATAAGAGTCCAATCCAATGTCCACACCGAAAGTCCATTGTCCATAAATATAAACCCCAACTTTTCCCCAACGCCCAATTCCCACCCACCAACAAAAAAAGGGGGGAGGCAACGGAGTTCTAGCGGTGGACTCGCAGTCGCCGGTTACTCTCCAGGACCTCCTTTATCCGCTCCTCTAGGCGCGCCATCCGGAGGAGCATGCAGCGCGTGAATGCTCTACAGTTGCATCCACAGGGGGGCAGCAATGTTCAATGAAGTGCGGCGGGCGGCTGCCAGACCGCGGCGCTGTACCACTGGGGGGGCCTGACTGAGGCCTGGGGCATTGGAGGAGGCTGCAGCTGCTGCCGCCTCCTCCTCCTCCTCCGCCAGAGCCACCAGCCACCGATATTCTGTGCAGATGGCCTCCAGCTTCCGGCGCCGGGCCATGGCTTCTAACTCCTTCCTATTTGGTTGGGAAGGAGTAGCTATATCAAGACAGAAAATTACAATTGTAACCAATACTCTTAGCAAAACAGTAACACAAAATTAATTATACACATAGTGGCAGAATAGCACTAGCAAGCACAGTACATAACATTTGTGGTGTCCTCCCACTTCCTCGGCCTCTAACATTTGTAGGAGTTTCAGGCATTCCTACTACTAGGCACTATGGAGTAGACACGTCTTTCTCTTCTTTCTCTCTTGTTTAGCTAAATTAACCTTGTAGGCATGCCAGCTCAGTCAGCTTGCGCCCTAGACAGACATACTCGTGTTGCAGACTCACGTTATTTTTATTTACTACTGTCTGCAGGTGGGGCAGCTGTAGTCTACAACTACACAATTATCTAATTTTTCTATTATGGCCATACTCTGTTACATGAATGGCAACTGCTCAATTTCACTTTTAATTAAACTACTACAACAAGGTAGATGATATCTGATCCAAATGATCATTGATTATATATGGGACAACGTGAATTATGTAACCATGCAGCCGATAAGCCACCCATGGCAGGCTGACACAGTCGAAAATGACATAGTTAGGGAGGAGGCCTCGGAGTTGGAGGGAGGCGCTTGATAACAGGTGGGTATGGGTACATACATACACAATATATAGGCTGTGCTTGCAAACTGCTGTGAATGAAGGGAGTATTCTGAAATACAACCGTGAATCAAAAAACTTGAAAGAAAACAGTCCTTGTTTCTCTTCCCAGCGATTTTTCCATTTATCATTGCATTGCTCTTCTAGCATTATATTTTTTTAATTGTAATCTTATTCTATTCTCCTTGGCTTTGCTACTCTAGCACGGTTTATTTTTCTCTTACATTGTCTTCATCCAGTGACAGTCTCCACCTATTCTATGATGATTGTACCATCCAGGCATCCATCCATTTAAAGTAAACATGGCTATCATTTGTCTTAAATAATCTCTCAACAAACCTTTCACCAACAACCGACATTTGAAATTTTGTTTTTAACCACTTCCCATGCGTCCTTGCTTGCTTGCTTTTGAGTTTGACCCATGAAACCCCCCGGAGTATTCTTCCTATCATGCATACAGTTTCACCCACCCACCCAGGCAGGCATCCTTTCTTTCACCTTCCAACCATCCTTCAACCACCCATGCATCGATTCTTATGAGCCACCTAAGCATCCCACACATCCTTCTCTGCCAGTCATATATTACATGTCGCCCGTCCTTCCTCCTTCCATCCTTCTTTCCCTTTTTGTTCAACCCATCCATCAAGGTCATCTGACTCTTAGTCTTCTTCATAAAGCTTTCTCAGCTGAGTTGAAGTCACATAGAACGAGGCCATTAGTTACTCAACTCCCGCTGCTAATGCTATTGCTAATGCTAAGTAAAGGGTGTCTTCTTCAACCGTTGTTCACAACAACTTAGTCTCTCTCAGCAGCACAGTGTACACCCTTGCAGCGACTGTGTAACTATTGTCAAAAAGTAAGGAATATAAGTACAACTTACCACCACCTGCCACTGTTGCTGGCTCACCCACCCCTGCAGCTACCGCATCTCCTCCCTCCTGGCTGGAGTCACCTGCCCCGCCGCTGGCCCTGGCACTGGTAGTCGATACGCCTATAAAAAACATTACACATTTTTTAGGTGCCATATACGCCTCCCCCTATTTTTTTTTTCACTAGCAAGATTGAAAATACAATACATACATACACCACATATATCACTAGTACAAATCGGGTACTAGAGTAGAGTAGACAGTAGTATGTCCTATCCTATCAAAAATAGTAAAATATCTGGTTGGGCATTTTGTTGGTGGCAATTGTTGAAAAATCTCAAGATTAAGAAGAGGTCAACCCAAAGGACTAGACTCAGTCGCTAGAGCTATTGGTGAATCTGAGTCTTAAAACTTTTTATAAATAAAGAGTGGCCAACTGGACAAGCTACAGACAGACTAATAGTAGTACAGAGTCAGAGGCAGTTAGATTGATGTAAAAAATAAACAGACACTAGAAAAAAATATAAGTAAGTAGGTAGGTAATGCAGGGATAACAAGAATTTAGAAACAGATTGATTGAAGAAGATTTGGTAAAAAAAAGAATTAGGAAATGGAAATAATAGTTTGGAAATAATAAGGTGCAGGAAAAGTTAGGGAAATATAATTATTAATATTAACAACAGGAGGACTTACTGGGGCCAGCAGCAGAGCCCTCGGTAGCGGAGCGATCCTGGCCCTGGGAGGTATCTCCAGCTCCCACCTCAGACGACCCTGTTGTCTTCTTGCCCCTGGATGCTGATCATGTAAGATATAATAAAGAGACAAACATTGATTGGTGTGAAACAAACAAAACATTTAAAAAAATTCTCAAAAAACATTTTTGGACAGGAAACAACAATTGCAATAAAATTGACCTATCTAATCTGATTGACTGGTAGTAGTATCGCGGACCGTCTAGTTATTATTTATTAATCCAGTGTTCCATTCCAATTCCAGAATCCTAAACCTGTAGGTACCACCTAGCCTAGCCCTCCTATTCCAGAGACATTTGAAATGAATTGCCAACAAATATATTTGCTTCTTCTAAGTTTCAATCTCATTCGAAATCATCAATGACTCAACCCCCTTTGACTGGCCAATTGTTCACTAAGTCTGCATTTCCATTTATTTTAGTCCTCAAAAATGCATAGATGAACGCATGCATATTGCATACACCAAATTGTTGGTTGGTTGCTGCTGATGTGCTGATGAGTTGCTATATTACTCACTCACTAACAAACTACAAAAGGTTCTACTAAGGACTGGAGTCAGCAGCATGTGACGGAGGACGCGTCACTCCACGGACCGCTAAAAAATTACCAACTAATACTAAGTAACTAAACTACCTACCTACCACTACTATCTTAGTGACAGGACAAAGTAAAGGAGTCTCTCTAGCATTACCTAACTTAAGTTCTCTAAACTCTCTTACATATTCAGCCCACGCGAGCGCAAAGTTGCAAACACGTAAAATTAGTAGCGCCGAGCACCTGTCTAGTGTCTAGAAGAATAACAATCACATAATATAAGATTTTTAAACGTAACTTACCTGCATGTAAGCAGCAGCATTCTTGCTATTTGTGAAAAAAATAATAATCACAATAACACAGAACAGAACACACAATAGTACTATAATTAGTTATCACCAAGCACCACAACCTCAAAACCTAGCAGGTCCAGCAGGTCCTGCACCCGGTCCAAGATGTTGGGCCACCGGTGAGTCAGCTGGTTGTGGGTGCGCTGGATGTCAGAGCAGTGAAACACTGCTCGGCGCACCCTCACCCACCTGCGGTGACGCTCCTAGGTAGCGGAGCCGGAGCCAGACCTGCCACCTGCTGCCTGCTGCCAAGGTTAAGGGGAGGTGGCGCTGTACAAAAACAACAAGGGCGGCCACCTCCACCTCTGAAGAACAGGGCCCCGGGCTGTACCCCTTCCGGGCACTGTCTTCCGCGAGGAAGGCGGCTCTTGGTCGCACTAGCCTTGGCCATCCTCTTCTTACTAGCCTTAGCCATGGTTTTGGGGGGGGCGGGTGGGGGAAAAGAAGATGTAGAAGTAAAAAATAAAGTCAGGAGAAGAAGTAGGAAAGTACAAAAATATAAAAAGCAAGTAATAGAAAAACAGTACAAAAACGCAGTAAAAGTAGAAATAAAACGCAAAATATACACTTAGGTAGAGAGAGGGATAGATAATAAATAAAAAAGATCAGAAAAACAGTGTAAGAAACAAAGGATTGAAAAGATTGGAGAGGGATGTTAAACAGGCCCCAGAATCATGCAAAGAGTAGAAAAACAAGATGGCTGTGCCCATTGGCGACCGCGTGGTGAAGTTTGCGCGATATTTCCCCCCAAACACCCAATCCGCGTTGCCGAACGTCAGAAATGTCTTGCGAGCATGCATGAGCATGCGGAACAAGCAATTCCGCATGCTCGCGGAACTCCGCGTAGCGTTGCTGAGTTTTTTTACCGCTTCGCATAGGTTCGCGTAGAGCCGCTATGCGAAATCTGCCCGAGTGTAATCTCAGCAACACGCCTCTGCTGCTGAAAAGGCTGCCAGGCCACACCATGCTGCTATCTGGGCGAAATCAGCTTCCGTGGTAAGGCAGCTAACCATGCGACAGATGTGTTGCCATCAGGGACCGCTTCTGTCAGCGATGAGGAAGGATAAGGAAGGATTACTGCCCCAAACAAAAGGGGACTCAAGGAAATGCGTCCATCTTGCGTGCTGGCTCTTTGGAGCCCCACATCATTTTGCAACACAAGTGAAAAAAAATAGGTCACCCCGCAGGAACAGGGTGGAATTAATAAAACTTTTCTTAGGCAAAACCTCACCCACTAGCACCAGCCAGCAATTGCTAGATGTAGAATCCTCAGGGCAGTGGATGGAATCAGACTCACATACCCCAACATTCAAAGACCCCACACGTCTCCCTTTTCCCATGTTTTTTTACATATGAAACGAACATTAAGATCCCTACAGATAAACAAAATAACTAGGAAATACTAAAATAAATATAGTACAGTTGGACCTTAACATTATATTAAAAGAATACAGCAAAAAAGAAATAAAGATCCAACGTAGAAAAATTACAAATGGATCACATAGGAAAGCCACACAACAAGTGTACAAGCATCCTGTTACACCAGAATTCTGCGTTTTGTGAGAAGAATGATGGTGTGGCTATGTATTATAAGGGATAAAGTAAGCCCTTCCCTACATTAAAAGGATAATGCAAGTCACCTCGGTGTTCCATGACATTAAGGAACTTTGACTTGAGCCTTGTTCCTCTCTACAGTCAGAGAACTCCTGAGTATTTTGCAATACACTTATAAAGTAAGGCAGAGGGTACTTTATCCCCTGAATAACAATCAATTGTTCAACGGTACATCATAATAAATGAGTATTCTGCTTTTGGCACTTGTCCTTTGTAGCTTCTATTTGTCTCGGGCAGTATGTGTCCTCATGCAGGGCTAAAGGTGTCAGGATTTTGTACTAATGTTTTTGTATTATTTTGTTTAAAGAATCACCAACATAATATCGCCAGACACAATATCGACCTATCATATTATCGACACAAAAATATTGATTACACTAATACTGAGAACCTATACTTAATTGAAAAAAAACACTAATATCGACACCAAAATATCGTCAAACATTGATATTGATATCAGTATTATCGAACACTAAAATATCGTTATCTAAAATATCGAACATAGTCTAAAAATATACATGTCAAAAATATCGATGACAATAATATAGACAGCAATAATATCGTACTTTAAAAAATATCGACATCTTACAAACAGTTAAACTACACAAAACATAACACCAAAAATATATTTTTATCAATAAGCATACATTGCATACAAAATAAATCAAATACAACCTATCTTAAAAATATTATAATATATAATACTAAAATATATTATAAATACACTATTAATAACTATATAAATATTATAATTCAATAATATGCACACATTATTTAACAACAAATACAATATAATACACATTTAACGGACTTAATCTGTAAAAAAAAATTAGCAATAACTGATTCTTAATTAGCGTTTTCCATATATGGAAAACAACGACTAAAACAATTAATCCAATAAATGATAACCAATGAAATACACACACTATTAAAATAAACCAATCACATTAAACAAACAATTAATGAAACACTATATAAAGAATAAAAATGTATCATTATTTTACACCTGAAACCAAAAAGAAACAAGAAGGCGAAACTCTGCCGGATTGCTGCCAGAAAACAGGACTTCATTAAAGAAAATCCTATTTCCTACTTGAGAAAGTAAGTTGAATGCCATTTATAATCTAACACTACTGCTAATCTTCAACAACAACTTTTTATAATGGACAAATAATTAATATATATATTTTAAATGTATGTCTCCTCTACAGATAATTCCCAAAACATCCAAACAGTTACAGAACAGTGTGAAAAATTGACTGAGAAATAAAGTAAGTAATAAAGGAAATACGATTAAACCAATTACCAAAAATACCCAACCAAAGCCCAACTTTATCCCAAACCCCCCACCTCATGCACAATTGAACAAAATTATAAAAATTATCTTTTTTCTACCAACAGAAATATCAGCAACAAAACTGAAATCAAACAACAAAGAAAGCGCATCAGCAGAGAAAACGACCTCAAATTCAACATTGTAAGTATATAAATAACAATGTATATGTATTAATAAAAAACATGTACAGTATTCTTTTTAGTAATTTGTATATACATTTTTCTTAGCATTTCAAACATCACAATGACTGAAGGCGCCCAATTCATAACTTCACAAATAGGAAAGTTTTTACTATGTTACATGGGGTATGTGTATACCCAAGAAAAGCAAAGTGGACTGAAAGTAAACTGGAAATGTAGTAAATACTATTCTAATAAGTGTTATGGGAGGGCTACAACTAAAGGAACAACTGTTCTGCATGTTAGGGAGCATAACCATCCCCCAAATGTTATTGAAATAGAGGTTAGAAATGCTCTAGACAATATAAAAGAAGCTAGCACTAGCTCATAGAAATCTACCACTGAATTACTGAAGGAAATGGTGCCCAAAGTACCTCAACATTCTACTGGCCAAATGCCCTCAATTGCATCCTTGAAAAGAACTATAGCTCGAACGAAAAAAGCCACTACCACCACCACACCTGCCCCAAAAACATTTGAAGAAGTAGAAATTCCCCCAGAACTATCAATTACACATAATGAAGAACCATTTCTTCTTTATGATCACAAATCTATAGATAAAAGAATAATTATGTTTGGAACTGCAAATAATTTAGTAAAACTACAACAGTCAGAAACTTGGATGATGGATGGGACTTTTAAAATATGTCCCAAACCATTCTATCAATTATATACTATCCATGCAATATACCAAAATACTAACATCCCTTTTCTCTACGCCTTACTACCAAATAAACAAAACTCCACCTATATGGAACTACTATCTAAAATTAAACAAGAAACCAATAATTATTTTCCCCAAAAAAGAATTATTGATTTTGAGCAGGCAATGATAAATGCAATCCTAAAAACCTACCCACACACAGCAATTCAGGGTTGCTACTATCATTTTAATCAATGTATATGGAGACATATTCAGAAATCAACACTAAGGGCCCGATTCCGATCTCGCTAGGAAAGCCCTCCATACGACTCGGATCCGGAGGGCTTTCCGAGCGAGACGTGCTCCGGGAGTCCAAACGAGTGAGTATGATGCTGCTGTAGGCCTCTGGACTCGGTTCGCTCAGTCTCCCATTGAACTCTATGGGAGCCCGTGTACAGACGCGTACACAGGCTCCCATAGCAGAAAAGGGGTGGGTGGGGAAAAGTGTACACCCTGTGGTGGGCACCCCATGGTGCCCGCCACACTGTGCATGCTTGGATCGGTGGGACCCATGGCCATTCCCCGTGATAGATTCAGAGGGCCCCTTGTGAAGGGGGGCCTGGTATGGCCCCCTGAAGTACGCTTCTGACAGCAGTTTGTCAGAAATCGGCTCCACTGCGCGGCACGATTCGTCTACCAACGAGACGTACGGAGCGGTTCGGGTCCAGAAACGATTTGGTCGGCGCTTATGCGATCTTCGCATCGTACTTGGTCGTTCGGACTTGTGTACGATTCGGTGGTAAATAAGGGCTACGAATCGGATCTGGTAAAGCCAAATCCGATTCGGAGGCCTTCCGAACGACATCGGAATCGGGCCTTAAGTGTTGAATATGCGACAAATAGCTCTTTCGCTTATCAAATTAAAAAACTTATAGCACTGGCCTACGTCCCAGTTACTGACGTGGCCGAACACTACAACTTATTGATAGAAAGTCCATACTATCAACAAAACGAAGAAAAATGAAATCCCCTTCTAGACTATTTTGAGGATACATGGGTGGGAAGACTCCACAGATCAGGACACAGAAGGCAACCTAAATACCACATTCCATGGTGGAATGTATACCACAGCACACTAAATAAAGAGGCAAAAACAAACAATGCTGTTGAAGGATGGCATAATGCCTTCCAAGCAACAACAGGCAGAGCTCCAACTACTCTACACAAACTCGTACTATCTCTCCAAAAAGAGCAGAGCTACCAGCACCTAAGAATGGAGCAATCTGTAGCAAAAATAGGACCCAAACTTACCAAACAAACTAAACAAATGTTTGAATACCTACAATATAAAGTCAGACTATATCCAACAACAAGAGGCCTAGAATACCTAGAAACCAAGCCAACAGCCTACTTTAACTTATAAATGCACAAAATATTCTAATAGTTTTCTCCAAAATCAATTCAAATAAATACTTATAATTTTTATATTTTCACAAAGATAAATAATTTGTCAAATATATTTATTTTGAAACCATAAATATATATTGAGATATTAATAATTTTTATTAAAATATAAAACACAATAACACTACTTTCCTTAACATTTCCCTCCCACAATAAATAATTAAAATAACTTACTGTTTCCGTAGTTGAAGAAAGGAAATCCCAACTCTTGTAAGTCAATCCAGGTATATCATAATACCAAGTGAACACAAAAAATCCCCCCAAAAAATGGAAAAATCCAACTGTGTAAAAAGTAATCCTCCGTCCGTAACTCCAGAAACAATAAACCCAAAAAATCCCGAATTTATTAAAAAAGAAACACTTCATGAAAACCCAAAAATTAAGGAAGTGTAAAATAATTATTAGTTGATTAAACTAATACCCACTTCCTTAATCCAAACAAAATGCAATGTTCTCGTAACCACCACTTTTCATGACCAAAACCTGTAAAAAAACACGAACAAACCAACCCACACAAACATACACATAGACTATAACATAATACTATTGCAAACATAATTCACACCATATTCACACATATTCTCACTTATTTAAAGGTTTCTAACATAGGCCTCAAAAACTAACGATCAACATATCTCTAAAACCTAAGATACACATAAAAAACACCACAACTCCAAAAACCTAACACTAGACACACTACCTAGCACCTAACTACCTTCAAATTAAAGTAAAAGTATAGATTAAAAAAAGAAAATTAAACTTACCTTCTTCGATGCAGCGCAGCTTCCAACCGCGAGCTTCTCCCCTCACAAATAACCCAAAACAAACTCGAGTGGTTACAAAATACAACCAGTAAACAAATATGGCTGCTTTAAACATTAAAACTTAATGTATATCTTTAAAAACATGTTATAACATAACTAATACATTGCTTAAATGTTTTCTAAAAATACAACAATTTCTAACTTCTATGTTTTAAATTATGTAACATTTTTTCAGCATTGTAAAATTATAATAATAAATATTATAAAACATATAATAATTATTACTATAATTCCATATGTATTCATGTCATATACAATGTTTATTAAAAACTATGGGGCCCATTATGATAAGGGGCGGATCACCACCGCCCGTATGGTGGTGGCGATCCGCCCGCTATTTTCCTCCGCCCGCCACACATTTTCCCCCGCCAAATTACTATGGCGGGGGGACCCCGGCGGACGGAAAGACCGTCCGCCGCTTTCCGCCGGTCGACTCGTCGACCGGCGGCGGAAAGGGGCATTATATGGTGGCGGTGTCTGCAAGACACCGCCATCCATATTATGATGCTGGCGGAGGTGTGCCTTTCCATGGCGGCAACGCCGCCATGGAAAGGCATACGGTAATTGCAATTGGGGGCCCGTTGCAGGCCCCCGGAGTGTTGGGGGCGTGGGGGGTGGACATGGAAGGTACCTATGGTACCCCCCTGCATTTCAATGTACAACGTGGCAGGCACCATGCGGTGCCTGTCACGTTGTGCATTGAAAAGCACAACTTGCATTTTTGGCATTGCGGCGGGCGGTGCTTTTAGCACCGCCTGCCGCAATGTCAGGAATGCGGGATGCACCCGCCAGTGTGGTGGGCACATCCTAATGGCATGTGCGGGACCGCCGCATGCATTGCGGGCGGTCCCATTTCCCGGGGGTATGGCGGGCGGACAAAGTCCGCCCGCCATGCTAATGACCCCCTATGTACTGAATGTAATAAATGTTAAAAAAATGTATACCTATTGTAAAAATGTTTAGATAAAATGAAACCATTTAATAATTAATATTATTAATATTTTATATATCAATAATATTAATTAAAAAGAATTATTATATGTTAACATTTTTTTATACAATTTAGAAAACTATTTCTATTTAAAAAATGTTAAAACAATTATATTACTAAAAATTTACATTATATGCAACCAAATAAAAAATATTCAGATTACAAAATAAAAGTGTACAACTGTTAATAAAAAATATATTTTTCATTATAATTTTTGTAAAACAATGTAAAACTACATTATTTCAAGTTACAAAATGTACATATTTATATTAAAAACTTTACCAATGTTGAAAACATTTGTTTACAATAAATAATATGTGTGAAACTCTACATATATACCAAATCTTTTATGTCTGAAAAATAAAGATTATTTCTTTTTCTCTATATGTATTAATTTATATTATATGCACTTAATAAAATATATATTATTTTACCATTACTATATCATTCACAATAAAGAAACATCAATTAAAGATTACATGTGTGATTATTATTTATCAATTTATTATTGTTTTATTTAATATTAAAAATGATATTTTATTTCAATGTTCTGTATTAAATAATATGTCCTACTAAATTTATATATTTAACTTTATTATTTTTCATTGTAAACTATATTATTATTTATACACATTCCCACTACACACTATATTAATTTTTTTAGGTCACACAACTATACACATATATAAGTTACTATTCCCACTCCACTTAGTAGTAAATCAGGGTAGGTGCTGGACACTAAATAAATATTATTTACTATTCCCACTCCACTTAGTATTAAATTAAAAAGGTGCTGCACATTAAACCTATGTAATTTACTATTCCCACTCCAATTAGTATTAAGTCAGGGAAGGTGCTGGACACTAAACCTATATAATTTACTATTCCCACTCCAGTTAGTATTAAATCAGAGAAGGTGCTGGACACTAAGGGGCCGATTCCGATTCGGGACGGAAATCTCTCCGACCGAGCCGGAACCAGAGAGATTTCTGACCGAATCGGACCCTGGCAGTCCGACCGAACGAGTACGATGCGCACGCATGCAATCGAACTCGAGTCGGTCGGACTCCCATTGAAGTCATCGGGAGCCGGACGTACAACGCGTACGCGGGCTCCCATTGACTCAATGGGTGCGAGGCGCACACGGGCGCCCCCTACAGCGGGTACGCCTCGATGCGACTCGCGGCGTACATGCACAGGCAGGGGGGACCCATGGGTCCCCCCTGTGTGCGACTCGCGCGGCAACGCGTACAGTGAGGTCCGACACGGACCCCCAAAAGTCCGGCTCCGACTGCTCTTTCGAGCCAGACAGCGCGAGTCGGTCGGACTGCTCGAGGCACGCATCATACTTGCCCGGCCGGGGAATGTCTCCATTGCGCGATGCGAGTAGTGTCCGTGCGAGTCGGTCGGAGCACTTCGGACCCGCGAACGAGTCGGTCGGCGATTTCGCGTGCGCTCGCATCGTACTCGCTCGGCCGGACGCACGTACGAATCGGTCGGGAAAGAGGGCTCCGAATCGGATCCGGTTAAGGCGAATCCGATTCGGTGCCCTACTGGCCGAGATCGGAATCGGTACCCTAAACCTATATAATTTACTATTCCCACTCCAGTTAGTATTAATTCAGGGAAGGTGTTGAACACTAAACCTATATATTTTACTATTCCCACTCAAGTTAGTATTAAGTCAGGGAAGGTACGGGACATTAACCTATATATTTAACTATTCCCACTCAAGTTAGTATTTAATCATGGAAGGTGCTGGACACTAAACATAATTAATTTACTATTCCCACTCCAGCTGGCATTAAATTAAAAAAGTTGCTGGACACTAAACATAATTAATTTACTATTCCCACTCCAGTTAACATTAAATTAATAAAGGAGCTGGACACTAAAGATAATTAATTTACTATTCCCACTCCAGTTACTATTAAATCAAGGAAGGTGCTGGACACTAAACATAATTAATTTACTATTCCCAATCCAGTTAGAATTAATTCAGGGAAGGTGCGGGACAGTGCAGCGGCAGCCATTAAGTTGGGGAGGTGGGAGGGAGGAGAGGCTGGGAGGCAGGAGCAGGGGAATTCCGATGGGGAATTCCGGGGGGGGAATTCCGGGGAGAATTCCGGGGGGGAGGGGCTGCAGGGGCAGCAGCGGCGAAAGGCGAAAGGAACAGGCAGGCATGAGAAAATAAAAACAGTGGTGGAATTAGAGCAAGACACAGATGGGCACAATAATAGTGGCACAACAGGGAAAAATTAAGAAGAAAAAAACGGCTGAGAAAGGTTACGGTGGTTGCAGGCAGTCTGGTCCCAGTTGGAGTGGGCAGCAGGCTCAGGAGCGGGCAGCAGCCTCGAACCTCCCAAGGAGGAGGTCGGGGTCTGGAGGCAAGAGACGGCACAGCGGAGCTGCGCGGAGAGAGTGGACCTAGACCGAGGGTCGTATTAAGGGGCTGATTACGATGGTGGGCGGTAGTACATCTGTGGTGCTGGCAGTGGTGGAAAATGCCATTTTCCGCACTCCATCGGCTGTCCTTGCGTCCGCCGTATTACGATGGGCAAATATAGCCCATTTCCCGTCCGCTGCGGTGTTTCGGGAACCGCCAGGAATCCACTTCCGCAGCAGTGGCGGATGGAGCCAAAAGGGAGGGACCGCTGTGCGGAATGCGGTTACGACCGCCGATTGTATTACGATGCCACAAACAGCCCACCACACCACTGCGGAGAATCCGGCCAATCGAGGATGGCGGTGGCAATACTGCAGATAGCGCCATGTGTGCCTGTCCGCTGGGGAAATGGCGGTCTTTGGCCTTTCCACAGCAAATCGGACCGCCACGGACGGATTTTCAGATTTTCCGCAGCTGAATCCTTGAATTTGATCGCCACGGTAGGGAGTTTCTGGCGGTGCATCCTAATCTGGCCGGCGGTTTTGCCGCGGTACCTGCGGGTGGCAATTTCCCGCTAGCACGGCAGTCAGAATGCTTTTCGGTCCGCCATCGTAATGAGCCCCTAAGTCAGGGAAGGTGCTGGACACTAAACCCATATAATTTACTATTCCCACTCCAGTTAGTATTAAGTCAAGGAAGGTGCTGGACACTAAACCTATATAAAATTACTATTTCCACTCCAGTTAGTATTAAATCAAGGAAGGTGCTGGACATTAAACCTATATAATTAACTATTCCCACTCAAGTTAGTATTTAATCAGGGAAGATGCTGGACACTAAACATAATTAATTTACTATTCCCACTCCAGTTAGCATTAAATTAAAGAAGTTGCTGGATACTAAACATAATTAATTTACTATTCCCACTCCAGTTAACATTAAATTAAAAAAGAAGCTGGACACTAAACATTATTAATTTACTATTCCCTCTCCAGTTACTATTAAATTAAAAATGGTGCTGGACACTAAACATAATTAATTTACTATTCCCACTCCAGTTAGTATTAAATCAGGGTAGGTGCTGGACACTAAACATTATTAATTTACTATTCCCACTCCAGTTAGTATTAAATCAAGGAAGGTGCTGGACAGTAAACCTAATTAATTTACTATTCCCACTCCAGTTAGTATTAAAATAAAAAAGGTGCTGGACACTAAACATATATAATTTACTATTCCTACTCCAATTAATATCACATCATGGAATATACTACATGGAATATACTATACATAAAACATTTTTCCTTTAATAATCCTTTAATATTCTCTATTTTAAAATTTTACAATATTTAATTTGATTACTCAGAATATTTTTTAAAATCTAATACACATAAAATTTAATTTTCAAAAATTGTAAAAATAATAATAAACATTAAAAATTACTATATTTCCCCTAAAATATATGTAGTATTTTAACTATTATACATAATAAATATTTTCAAATATTATATTTCAAACGTATTACTATAATTTTTTAGTTTTTTAATTTCTACAAAAATATTACATATTATTAACTATTTCTAATATATAATTATTATAAAACACAAATAATATCTCTTAATTATGAAAACTCATAAAAAATGTAATTATTAAATATTAATATCTAATAATAATCCATATGTTAAAATAAAAATTTTTTTTTAACTTATCCACTCTTACAATATTTTACAAAAATTTAAAAAAAATTATTCCGTCAAAATTTTTTCTTTTTAATATTTTATTTACAATTTAACAAAAATTATACGAAATTACACACCTTCATTCAAAATGAAAACAACAAAACAATCATTATAAAATTATATTCGAAATTTTAGATAAATGTTTTACATTTTTAACAATTTCGAAAATATTTTAAAACACTCCCCACCCTTATCCCCTATAAACCCAACATCCCATTCCTAAAACAACAAATTTTAATTATATTTATACATTTTGAATTTCTTTAAAAATTGAAATCAATTTTTTTAAAACAATAACCACCCTTATCCCCATTAAACCCAACATCCCACTCCTAAAACTACAATTTTAAATTAAAATTATAAATTTAGAATTTATTTAAAAATGTAAATATTTTTTTTAAAAGACTCCCCAACCTTATCCCCTATAAACCCAACATCCCGCTCCTAAAAAAACATTTTTAATTTAAATTTATGAATTTCGAATTTATTAAAAAACATTCTTTTGTTTTTTTAAAACACTCCCCACCCTTATCCCCTATAAACCCAGCATCCCTCTCCTAAAAATGTAAATACAAATTATAATTGATATAATATTAATTAACTAATATTATACCAAAGACACACATTAACATAATAAAAAATACTATAACGATATTTTGACATAACGATATTTTAACAGTCGACATTTCAAACTTCGATATTTTTTACAACACTAAAAAACGATATTTTCAACATCGATATACATTACATCGATATTTAGTACTGTTGATATACTAAACTCGATATTAATGTATGTCGACATTAAAAAGTCGATATTATGTCCACTTACCTTGTTTAAAGAGACAATTAGTACTTCAGATATGAATGGAGATGTGAATGTGGCATTATCCACAAGTCATGATTAAAATTTATATATTTAATAATGTGTACTTTGATGCAAGTTCAACTCATGAATGTGCGTGCTTTTTTACTTAATTGTAACATTTTTGGGGGTTTATTCAGACGAACTCCGTCATTGTGTTCCGTGGATGCTCCATAAAAAAAAGGCGTGCTCGGCAGGCGCGGCCCGTGGTAGGAGTGCCGGTCGGGCGGTGACGTGGGGCGGGGGAGTGCAGGGTGGGGGGTAGTAAACTACGGATTACGGCCGATTACAGGTAAGTAAACATTTAAATAAATAAAACGAATTTCGTTGCGCACACTGCATCGCATTTGGCGATGCAGCGCTCACAACGAAATTCGTTTTATTTCTTTAAATGTTTACTTACCTGTATTCGGCCTTAATCCATAGTTTACTACCCCCCACCCTGCCCCTCCCCCGCCCCACCTCACCGCCCGACCGGCACTCCTACCACGGGCCGGGCCTGGTGCTCGGGTATGGTATCTATAACTTCATGAATAAATGCCATTTCAACGTGGAAGTATATAGAATTTGGCCTTTTCAAACATTTCACAAATTATAGTTTCTGTCTTCGTAGCATGATTAAATAAATGAGGTTACATAAAATAATTCCTGTATGCAATTTGTTGGAATAAAAAATAATTTAACATATCTAGGCTTCCATCGAGCATTTCTGCTCGAGGACATGAAGGATTTGTCGGGATATACCTGCAGTGACCTGTTCACCCGAACCATGAGGGTTTGCTCCGACTGAGTGAAAGTATAATTCCCTGTTTATGCTTGGTCAGCTCAAAGCCTTTGCTGATCAAAAAGATTCAAACTGTGCCAAACTGTTAGATGCGTTAGATCTGCACAGTCAATTATCTGCTAAGTACTGTAAAGATACTATCAAGTTTAATTAGGTATTTCTATCGAATTTGATTTATGATTCACAAGGTGTAAAGCTAAGAATAGCTAGTGAACCTACTGTTTCTAGAAAATTGAAAATAATAAAAAAATTGTAAGTGTGTATTGAAGTAGCACATTTTGATGATTACTGAATGCTAACAACAATTAACTAAATTTAATTCCCAGAGGAACATTGTATTGTTTCTCTTAGTAGAACATTTTCAGGAATTATGGCTAGTTCTAGGGTTTACATGAGCCGTACATGTGGCACCTATTTAGGAAGAACGTCCAATGAAAGGACACTGAAAGTATAAACTGAGATTTATACATCATGTATATTTAAACAAAATATTGAGCTTCTATCTGTTACAAATAACATATAAGCACAGATTTTAAACATACTCAATTTATTTAAGTATGATCGTTGTGTGTGTTCGTATTTTGCCAAGCAGGGTCTATGTGATGCAAAATGAACCACTCTGCAATTCTATTGTAATTTTGTGATCCTCACTTTGTAATGCATAATGCATGCTGTTTGTAAAAAGTATTGGTCTCATATTTATTAACCGGTTTGTGTCACATTTGCATAACACAACATGATACATTCATGACGCAAACCTCAAGTGAAATTTATAAAGCCACGCCAGGCCACTTTGCGTGACCCAGAGTGGCTCCATAAATCTGGAATAAAGCAACGCAGCGCAAATCACTGTGTTGTCTTACTCTGCCCTGGGAAGGTTTTCAGGAAGGTGTTCCATGGGCATTGCGTGGGTGATCCTGTGCAACTCCCATGGATTTTGACACATACCCAGATTTACCAGAATTGGTAAACCTGGGAATGCACCAAAAAGATACATCTTCGCAGGGGAGACGTAACAAGGAGAAATATCTTTATTTCTCCTTGTTACTTCATCCTTCTATGTGTGCTGCATTCTTCAGTAGACATAGAAAGAGGAATATTCATCAGGAGATTGTTTTGTGCAGGAAGCTGCCCCTTCCCACAAAAGCAATCCTGCATGCAACAGAGGCATCCTTACACCATGGTGCAAGGGTGCATGCATTGGCTCAAGACTGCCAAAAGGGCACCAGCGCAGGGGAAAAGGCAACAATGTGCCGTATTGACTTATATACAGCGCATCCCTGCTTTTTCCCTGTCACGCAGCGCAGCAAGGTTGCTTGCTGCACTGCATGAAAATTTCATAAATATTCCCAGTGGTCTGATCAGACAATATTATTTAAAGCAAACATTCAGTCGCGGTCCGTGTAGGAGTGCCGGCCGGGCGGTGACGTGGGGCGGGGGAGGGGCAGGGTGGGGGGTAGCAAAGTATGGATTACGGACCAATACAGGTAAGTAAACATTTAAATCAATTAAACGAATTTCGTTGCGCACTGCATCGCATTTGGCGATGCAGCGCTCACAACGAAATTCGTTTTATTGATTTAAATGTTTACTTACCTGTATTGGTCCGTAATCCATACTTTGCTACCCCCCACCCTGCCCCTCCCCCGCCCCACGTCACCGCCCGGCCGGCACTCCTACACGGACCGCGACTGCAAACATTTAACTGTGGCAGATGTTATTATAGTGGGAGACTGTACATCCTATTAGCACCGAAAATGCATGAGCAACTAAATTAAATATTTTTCTAATTTAAGCAAATAATAGTCGCAAAAATACGTTTGTCGTTGTTGGCTTATTTTAACTGCTATTTTGCATTACAGAAGCTATTGTCTGCTGCCATAATGTCACACCAGTGTATAATTAAGTAAATGTTTCCAGGTGTGATGTCACAGTGCTTGTAGCATCCTATCACTGCAACCATCGGAACACCACATGTGATGCCAGTTGCTGGCAGATCCCCCTTAATAGTCTACCAAATATCTCCTCAGTCTATCGACAGCAGAACATTTGACATAGACATTTAGAAACTGGCACAGAGCAGGGGCTCAAATGCGGTATCCTGGAGCTCATAAGGCCGGTGTCACTGCATCTCCTGCAGCATCTAAGATGGCACTCTCACCTGAATGAGGACAGCCTGCGTGGCAAGCGTGAGACCTGGCTCTAATTGAGGCTACCAAGAGGGAGCCTAGCCCTAGCCTTCAATGGAGTAATCAGGCAGAATCAGATACAGAGTGTTATTCCTTTTGAGACCTTGCAGACGTTATGTTTTTCCTCATGGCCTATGCACTTGTGACAGTGGACTGCATCCTAGTCCAGCAGTCTAATGCGTGCCCAGATTAGGAACACAAGTGGAGATATTGTACCCAAAAGATCAGGGCAGTTTGAGTCAGCCCAGCGTGTGAAGAATCCCTACATTAGGACTATCCAGGTGGCAGCACATTTTGAAGAAATGGAAAAAAATGCTTTATTTAAAAGTGTGTTAATTACCATAACCAGGGTTCAGTTGACATGACTAGCCCAAAGTCAGCCTGCCTTAACATTCTTTATTTTTGCTATAACAGAGTAACCGTGGCTTTTAAAATTATATGAACGAGTTTCGTAAATGCATGCTTTTTTTCTGTGTTTTTCTGTTTCAGAAAATAAACAAAACGGCGTTCATTTCATGGTGGTGTTTATTTTGCTGAACTGGAATGCATTAATTTGTGTTCCCCGAGAAGGAAACCATGTGCTGAATATTCCTATATTTACAACATAATCAGTGCTCTTTGGCTGGCTATGCACTAAGCAGTTGCACTGTGTAATAATTACACTTGTTGCATGAATGTCATGTTATTTTATTGATTTCCTATGTGCCCGTATTATATATTCCTAAATTTTTCCTAGTTGATATGTCATATTTTCTTGTTTTACTATTGGTCTGTGTGAACAATTCATTTATTAGTACAGCCTATCAATGTAAGAACTCACGATGGCAAGAGTGTGGTTTGCACTGGCTGCAACCTATAAATATGCCCTTTTTCGGATATGTGCCAGACTTTTTGCTCACTTACTCAAAAGCAGACTCCACATCAATCTGTCTATAGTTATTTCTATTTTCCATTTCTAACTGACCAGATTCTGTGCTAGTTTGTCAATTGACTTAGGGGCATATTAGCAAGACCCACGTTAAAATTATCGCCGTTTTAGCGACAGGAAACTGCCGCTAAAACGGCGATAATGGGCTTGCTAATATGCGTTATGGAATTCCAATAGAAGCCCAGGTTAGATGTGCAGATGACAGTTTCCTGCCGCTAAAACGGCGATAATTTTATCGCCGGTCTTGCTAATATGCCCCTTAATTCTTTAAATATTTGAGCAAATTCCCATATTAGTTCTCATGCTGAACTATTCTTTGGTTCTGGTTATTTACTTGCTTTGGAGGGTAATCTTATTTTGTTGCCTCTCACAATTAGTATTATTTGATGTATTACTGATGCTTATTTGCATCTGACTTATTACCTACTTTTTTTTTAATACATCTTTATGGTTTTCATTTTTAATTTTATTCTGTGAAGGTTTTATTTAATTGGCATAGGGCCGCCATCTATTGACCGTCACATGCCCCCGATCCTGCATCTCAACCCTTTTAATTTATTAGTTAGACGCATTAACATAGACAAATATAAACGAGCCTTCCTGAGAACAGTGAAGAAGGCTTCTGGGGACTCCAATATATATCAGGATGGACTAGCCTTCTGGGACACATTGGTAAGTGGAAACTGTCTGGATCCTAGACAAACTTGGGGAGGGGTTTTCTGGCACCTTTTGCAATCTACAAGTTATCACACTGACTGGCAGAATTTACCAGTCTCCAAGGCATTATTTGCCAGCACACATAATGTTAAGTACTTTACAATATACAGGTGCAATGAGGAGCAATTTCATAACAAATGTAACGTGCTTGCAACATAGAAGCTCAACATAGCCATTGATCCTAGCCCGAGCAATGGGACAACACCTGTACAACTGGAGAGGCTGCTAAAGGAGCACCTGACAATACGTGTATTTGAAAGGGTAATGAGATGGAAATATATGACCACATTATCCTTCAAATAAAGAATCAGGTGAAGCCCTCAAAATCAAAATTGGTGGCTCTAGACTTTGGCTGCTGGTGGCTGAACATAGAAAGTTGGCTGGCATCATGAGACCAAAACGACACTGAGAGAAAGTGCCACCCAAAGAAGTGGAATTAAAGTCACAGCTCTTTGAACTACAGGAAAGAGTGTTCTTTCTAGAATATAAAGCCAGAAACATTGATGGACACTCGATGTGCTACAAAGTTTACTAGTCTAGCCTGTCATACAGCTAGTCCCTAATACAAAGGTACCTTCCCCCCACCCTCTGGCCCTTTTTCCTCAAAGACTATTTGTCCCATTGTCTGATGAATGTCCACCACCAAGGATGTCCAGATTAATTGACCTCAGAAAGAGCCCACAAGTAGCAGGACCTTTCCTTTAAACCTAACAGAGCTTCTGCACCTCTTGATAGGGTTTAAATCATTTTTCAATTCTAACCACCTGATCCTGGGCATTCAAAAGTTGACCTTGAGAGGCACACTGGACCTTGCACCCAGCCTAATGATGCAAAACTGAGGAGATATAAGGAAACTACTTTCTGATTCTCTATCAGTTCTTGTCATGTGAGCACTGTTGCTCAAATAAGCAGGGTGCTGGGTTAAGACACCAATGTGCAAAGGGGAGGCAGACTATTTGTATAAGGAGCCTCCCTCGTTATCCTTGACGTCATTTCTTTACTCCTCCATTCAGCTATGCACACGATCTCACATGCCAGGTCATCATCATTTTTGCAATGGCCATCAGTTAGGCTGCCCAGCTATTGCTCTTTATGGAAGTAGTGATGGGATCCCTGTTGCCTAATGGCCTACAAATTCAAGAAGCATTCATGAAAGCCCTTCTAAAAAAATCTCAGCAGTGGGAGGCAAGTTGAGCTCCATGGATGCAAAAATGTCAGACATGGCAGCAAAATTAAGACAATAAGAGCTGAGATGGGATAGTTTAACAACAAGGTGAAGGATATGGAGAGATGGATGACTGATTGGATAAAGCCACTCCAGGGGACCTGACATCTGGCATTTGAAAAAGAAAGTTGTTGATCTGCAAGACAGAGCTAGATGCAACAATGTCTGAGTCCATGAGATCCCAGAGAAGATGTAAAAAGACAACATGCACGGTTTTCTACTATAGGTCCTTCCTCACCTCATGGGCTTCAACTTCATCCCACCAATAGAACTACAGAGAGACCACATAATCCAGACCCAAGCCTCAGCCATAGAAGACATGGACAGACACAAATGATAATAGCCTGCTTCCTCTGGTACGAGCAAGCAAGACAGGTTCTGATGGCTGCTCGAAAGCATGGTCTGTATGAGCTGAAAGACTGCATAATGCATCATAATTCTCAGCTGAAACCAACCCTGAGTGGAAGGCTTCTTTATCATTAAAGCCCAGACTCCGGACATTAAATATATTCTCCTGGAACCAGAAACAACGTGGTTGACAATGGATGGAAAATCCAGAGACTATGAACTGCCAGAAGATCTAGCACAATTCTTAGACAGCATGAACGGACACCACAGTGCTGCTATTGGAGGAAGGCAAATCCCTTTAATGAGGTGGCAGGCATTTCAACTATCCCACTAGGACTCAAAACCGTATTTTAAGTGGATGGAGAGAGAGAATGCAAATAGACCTGTGAACAATTCTAGAGACAAATCTAAGTACCTTTAGAACCTATGCCACCATTAGAGGGAAAGCAAGACATTTCAACCACTTGTTGATGGTTAACAGGGCTAGATGAGGATATCCATGGTGTGATATTCCTACAGACTCCCAGCTATTTAGTTGTTCACTGTTTTTTTGCTATCACAATGTTATACACTGGTTTTGGCCCTATCTTGGACCTATATTCACAAACAGTACATCTGCATGTCAAGGGAGCACTCTGATTATAGAGAATACTGCTGCACAGACTATTTATGAGCCCCACTCTCTATATTACCCCATTTACCTGTGCCCAACCATCCTTTCCAACCTCTCTTTTCTCTTTGTCTTCTCCCTCTCCCTACTTCATTTTTCATTCCTGGCATTAAGTGCCATATACACACTCTTCAGATGAGTGGCTTCCCCTCCCTAGTGAAGTTTGGAGTTGGAGGCAGAGGTAAAACCAGCTGTTGAAAGACACAAATAGAATAAGTATCCAAGTTATCTTGGTGATAGGGAACAAATGTGAGTAAACTCTGATCTTTGTTATGGTATACAGGGGTCACATACCCTTATGCACCTAAATATATTGCACATGGCACAAAGGCAAGTTAGCCACCTACATGTGGTTTTTAAAAGTATATTCCTAAGGTAACATCTAGAGCCATATCTACGACATTCATACTCAACATGTTTGTTATGGAACTGTCAATATGACACTTAGATCTCTAAATCTTTTTTCCCTTAATGTGAAGAGATTGACAAATTAGGTCAAAAGAAAGAAAATACTCTCTTATCCTATCTGGCATTAGTAGGCATCTGGGCACCTAGTTTGCCACTGCCTCTGCCCGGGTTTCCCACCTGGATTTTTCCTGCCAATAGAAGCCCCGCCTATCCCAGGACCTACTTAATTCAGGCAACAGAGGAGCTGCATTAGTAGGCATCTGGGCACCAAGCTTACCACTTCCCAGTGACCTCCAGTTCCTGCTTTTTTCAGCCTGATCCACTTGCCGCTTTTGGACCAAGTGGCACCGCCTCTGCCTGGGTTTTCCCGCTCACCGCTTTTCCCACCAACTAAAATGTCTATTGTCTGGAAAAAAGTAGTCCAAACTATAACAGACCCGCTAACAATTCCCACATTCCCACCCTCTCCACCCACAACAACAACCAAGTCCCACCCACCAAAACCAAAGTTAAAAAAGGGGCAGAGGGCACTACTAAGCATGGCCAGCAAGGCTCAGGTGCTAGTTGAGGTGCTCTCCATTTGTCTCTGCCGGGCTTCCATCTGCGCGAGCCTCGAGTGGATACAGCATAGTAAAGTGCGGTCTGTGGGGGGCAGCAGTGAATGATGTTTGGTGGTGGGCGGCTGGCAGCGGACTGCGGCGCTGATGTTCAGATTGATAAGAAGCTGGAGGTACTGGGGCCTGGCTGAGGCCCTAGACAGCTGCCTCCTCCTCCTCCTCATCCAGGGCCACCAGCTACTGGTACTCAGCTCTAATCGCCTCCAGCTTTTGCTGCCACACCTGGGCTGCTACAGCCTGGCGGTATGGGCGATGGTGACCAGGAGTAGCTAGAAAAAAAAATACAAATTATATACAATGTCCTATGCAAAAAATGTGTTTAAAATATGTAGTGGTGGCACAGTAGCAGTACATTGATGGTCCCCTAGGGCCATTCAATTTGATGTGATTAGAGCCACAGCCATTACCAGTACATGTCTCTCATAAAACTTAAGGCAAATGGCAAATGCACTAACTGTCTGAAAGGAATAAGGCAAAATAAACACAGCAGCACACCAGTTTAAAAAAAACTGCTGGATTTTTTCTTTTGAAGGATTCCCTACTAAAAAGTAACTAAACAGACACTTTGTTTATAAAAAAATAAAAATAAATTACCTCTCATTAATGAGAAAGGCATTATGCACTATGGAGAACAAGTGTTCTCTCTCTTCCCGTGCTAAATTAATTAATGGAGGTATGCCTCAACTGGCGCCCTAGTCGTACTTTTTTTTTTTAATCAAATTTTTTATTGAGCAGAGCATTAGGTTCATGAAGTACATAGTATACTTAAAATCATTATTATTAAAACCAGTTTCTACAAAAGATCAAAATGACAGCCTCTCAATACATAATAAATAAAAAATAAAAAAATGGCTGAAACTAAAACAGCTAGTCATATAATCATTCACAAAACAAAGTGCAAATTTATCTTACAACATAGCAGCAATGAAGAAAATTCCTAATACGTCTAAAGTGCAATGCCAATAAAGTGCTAGTGCCATCTTATCACCTAAAGCCATCATGGTTACAACATTTTATTAAAAACGAGAACTTTTGGCTATAGCGGCTCATTACATCATTGGCCAAACTACAAAATACGTCATTCTATAAAGTGCGAAAACTATGAAAGTGCTAGTGCTACTAAAGTGCAATAAGAGAAAGTGCTAATGCATTTTAGTAAAAGCTGTTACATTGATTTACCAACCCTAGTGTTATAAACTCTCTTTAAACTTTTCTAGTTCATTAAAAAACTTCCAATTTTTTTCCAATTTTTTAGTAGCTCCTACCCTCCTAGCATAGGCTTCTTCGAATTTTCAGGTTCTTTTCATTTTATTGAACCATTTCAAGTGAGAGAGAGCTTCCCTAGATTTCCAATTTTGCAAAATTAGGGAGCGAGCCACCGTGCAAGAAATAAATACAAAGGCTTTTTCGGGTTCGGATAGCATCGTTTCATCTCTGCAGATTCCAAACAAAGCAGCTTCGGCCTCGAGCGAAATACTCTTTCCGATTGCTTGCTTAATGTCCGAGAAAACTGCTTCCCAAAAACCTAAGTCCTGAACATACAAAAAAGTATGATGCTACCCGCCTTCCCCATCTATCTGGCAGCGAAAGCACTTATTTTCAGCTCCCGAAAATCTTTTTTTTAAGGCGGCCGTAGTTAAATAAGAAAGCCATCTCGATAGGAAGGCCATCCTTTTAAAATTTGCAGCACGCAGTGATTTGCTTCCTAAATAGCAGATGGACTCCCACTCCTTCCCAGCCAGCCTACATCCGGTCTCCCGAGTTATTTTATCCAGATGATTTTCTATCACGGGAGCTTGTCCCTGCTTATGTAGCAGCCTATACCAGTTTCCCACCCCTTTAACATTAGCCCCATAAAGGGCTACCACAAATTGGTTAGGGGTATCCAAAATACCACTGGTATTTTTTAACAGATGAACGACTCGTAAATATTCAAAAAAGGTCGGCTTCCGATGGGTCTCCGCCCTTGCCATTACCTCTTGCCAGGAAATCGGCCTATTTTGAACTATAAAATGCCTTAGCTCAGAAAGTCCACAGCCTTCCCAAATATGTATATGCCTTAATTGCAACTGGAGACCGAGACTGGTACATTCTCTTAGTTTTAGATACTGGAAACCCGACGAGCCCGTTTTTTTAAAAAAGGACTGAAGTCTAAAAAATAGTCTTTTAAAGTCTTATAACGTGTTTTTTTTGGAAGTTTTTAAAAACACTCGAGTTAGTGATTCAATTTCTTGTGTCATTTTATCTATAAAAAAGCTGTCTCTGGTAGAGTTAGATCCCATCAAGCCGGACACTAAGGGGCCGATTCTGATGCGGGTTGGAAAAGCTTCCCGACCGAGGGCCTGATTCTGATGCGGTTAGGAAGGCCTCCTAACGGCATTTGCTCCTTCCAAATCGGATCGGGAACGTGTCTTCCCGACCGAGGGCCCAATTCTGATGCGGTTAGGAACAAATGTTCCCATTGAAGTAAATGGGAGTTCAACCAAATCGTACCTGGAAGCATCTGGATGCATCCTACTCCGCCGGTCGGACTTTCCCGATCCGAGTGGGTCGGAAACCATTTCCCAACCGATTCGGTCGGGAAGCTTTTCCAACCCGCATCAGAATCGGCCCCTAAATCTAAGAAAGCGGCCTCATAGTAGGTTCTCAGATGAGGCAGCGCTAACCCCCCTTTGCCTATTGGTAATTGTACCACGTTCAATTTGACCCTTGGAGCTTTCTTACCCCAAATGAATTCCCTAAGTAGGGTGTCAATTTCCCTAAAATATGTCTGGTTTATTTTAATCGGGACATTAGTAACAAAAAAATAAGCAGCGGAAGTATGGCTATTTTAATCAATGAAACTCTGCCCACTATCGATAGGGGAGTAGTGTCCATTGTTCCAACAGCTTTTTAATCTTACCCTTCAGTCTTAAATAATTTAATTCAAATAACTGATGATACTGATTAGATACATATATCCCAAGATATCTTATAGGGTCAGTTTTTGTTGCTTGTATCCTCAGACAAGGTGGAAAAGAATTCAGATCAGCATTGAGAGCAAGAACCTTGGTTTTATTGGCATTTATTTTATACCCGCCTATTTGTTCAAACTCCAAAAATTCCCTCAAAACTATTTTGAGGTTCTCTCTATCAGGGGTCAGGTACAAAATGATGTCTTCTGCAAAGAGTTTTAGCTTAGCCATGCCAGGGATCGGTGGTTGGATAGCAGCATTGTTTCGTATCTTTAAAACCAAAGGCTCTATAAAAAAGGTAAAAAGTAATGGCGAAAGCGGACAGCCCTGCCTGGTTCCGCGGTTTATTTTTATGGTTCCTGCACGATTTGAGTTTATTATAACCTGGGCTGTGGCCCCCTGGTAAATATTCCGTAGCATATTAACCACCTGTGCTGGAAACCCAAACCGACCCAAGGTGACAAATAGGGTTCTCCAGTTCACGAGATCAAAGGTTTTATCCGCATCAACCATTACAATACTTGCCAGAATGAGGTTTGTATTAAAATAATCCAGTGCGTGTATTAAAAACTGGGTGTTAGCCGCCATTGATCTACCTGCTATAAAGCCAGTTTGATCTCTGTGGATTATCTCTTGGGCAGCAAGTAAAAAACGTTCTGCCCATACCATCATCAAGATTTTATAATCGGAATTCAAAAGGCTAATGGGCCTATATGAATTCACATCTTCTGGGTTTTTATCTTTTTTAACAAAAGAAACGATTATTGCTTCTTTAAAAGCTGCTGGAACAACACCACCCTTTTTGACAAAGTTAAATACATTTCTCAAGGGGGTAGTGAGTTCCTTTAAAAAAACTTTATAAAACTCGATAGGGAAGCTGTCCTGCCCACAAGCTTTTGCCCCGGCTGTTGATTTAATAGCTACTGAGATTTTGGTTGCTTCCACTTCCATTCCCAATTTGCCAATCCGATTATCTGAAAGTTTGGGAACATTCATATTTAAAAAATATTCCTGGATTAGCTCCTCCTCCACTAAATATTCAGTAGAATACATCTGACGAAAGTGGTCAACGAAAGTCTGTGAAGTATCGCTACCAGTCACTACTTCTTGACCGGTCCGAGGGTCTAGAATTTTAGATATTATAGCTGATTCTTGCTTTTTCCTAGTAGAATTTGCCAAGAATTTGCCGATTAACTGGCTTTCTTCATAGACCCTCTGTTGGAATATTTGTGAGTTGCAAACTTCTTCTAAAGTAAAAAAATCCCTCAGCGCTGATCTTGCCTGCTCATATTGGTTGGGAGAAGCTGGAGTTGGAGAGCATATTCCCGATCCACTTCAGTTTGCAATTGGGCTAACTTAGTCCTCTGGGTGTTGGACTGGGCAGCCGTAAAGGCTATTATCTGTCCACGGGCTGCTGCCTTAAACCCCCCCCACACCGAAAAGGGGGCTGCCGTATTCTCATTAATCTGAAAATATTCCAGAATCCACTCTCTGAACCTCTGAACCCAATCCTCATTTTGCAAGAGGAGACGATCCAGCTGCCACCTGGGACGTTCCCTACTTCCTCCCCCAAGCACCATTTCTATCCCAACATAAGCATGGTCTGAAAAAGGATTACAGCCTATGCCAGCATCTTGAATCTGGAGGGATCTGGAGGTCAGAAAAAAATCTATTCGAGATGCCGTCCGAAAACGGTGTGAATAGCAGGTGTAGAATTCCTTATCTAGGTTGATTTCCCGCCATGCATCCACCAATTGATATTCTTGTATAATGGCTCCCACTATTTTTTTTGTATTTGGTTTTAGTTGTTTTTTATTTTTATTCGAAGTATCTTTCCTTACATCCTGTATGAAGTTGAAGTCCCCACCAAATATCACCTGCCCGGGATATCCTATCAATAAATCATTAATTTGAACCAGGGGTACAGTATCATCTGAGACAGGGCCATAGTAGTTTATAAAATTTAACGTTTTTCCCTGTAACTTAGCTACTACCCATAGCCACCTCCCATGTGTATCCCGATGCACTTGCAAAAATTCCCAGGGTAGTTTACTCGAAAAGTAGATAGCTACTCCTCTAGCCGCAAGACCTGAAGATGCAAAAAAAACTTTAGAAAAAACCTTGGGTATAAAAAGTTTAGGAGAATTAGATTTCAAATGTGTCTCCTGCAGAAACAGAACTTGGGGATTTAGTGAAGATAACCATCTGATAAGAGCGCCATACTTCTTTTTGTTTAGTATACCATTGGCATTAACTGATAGGATCATACATTTACTGGTTTCCATAATTAACTCTTCCTTGTGTATTTTCTGAACCTTCTGAACCTTCTGCTCGGGCTCTTTTTTCTGCTGTGAAACCCACCCTTCCCACCCCAAAAAAAAAAAGAAAAGTACCCACCCCTCGAAATGTGGAAACCCCCTACCAGCCACTCTGCCCACATTTCGCCCCTCCCAACTGCCCTCATGGGTGTCATGAAATTACACCCTGAGTGACCCCACTAATCCCAGTCCCCCAGCAATATTTTAACTACTGATCAGTTGGCTAGCCAGCTCAACTTATACTTGAGAGGGAGAAAGCCCTTACTTTACCATATAGTCAATCTAAGAGTTTATGCACTAAATATTCAAAGAAAAAAAAACCCTTTTTCATTTACCATATGGTAGATTTAAATATAAACTAATGTCAGCAAAACCTTTAAAAACAATTCAAAGTTGCCTAGCTTAAACACATCTCCTATTTGAGGGATTGAAACCGTCGCACCCCCCATCACCATATAATGGTTCTATCTACACGTCAATACGGACTCCGCTGGCCTGGGGACCCCAACAATAACTTAAGACCACTCCGAAGGCTAGCCAGCCCGACTTGTACCAAGGGGGAGGGCATCCTTAATATTGCCATTGGTAAATCTGTATATATGCGAATATTCAAGTGCTAGACCCTACCGAGATCTCCTTTAATAAGGCCTGTGCTTCTTCTAAATCCGAAAACATAAAGAACTTCCCTTTAACTAAGACTCTCAGTTTCGACTGCTGAGCAATTGATGCTTGAGCGCCATGAGCTTTAAACAAATGAAGAATTTTGACAAATTCTTTTCTCCTACGCGCGGCAGCGGCAGTCATGTCAGAGAATATACGACACTTATTAGTCTCATTCACAGCAAACTGTCTCTGCTGGATCGCTGTTGTCAGGATTCTCTCCTTGATCCGGAAGTCTGCGAAATTCAACAAGATAGTTCTTGGAATCGTGGAGTTAGGGAAACGTTGCGCTGGAACTCGGTGAGCTCTTGTAATAGTGAGGTCGCCCTCAAACTCAGGCAGAACATTCTGTTTAATAAATTAGTTCACCCATTGGAGGGGTTGGGAACCTTCTATTCCTTCAGGAACCCCGACAATCCGGAGGTTGGACCTCCGAGAATGATTTTCAAGTTCCTCCAGTTTGTTCTCAAGGAAGTTCTCACCAACGGAATGGCTACGGAGAACCACGCCTCCGTGTAGCCACAGGTGACCCACGACCCCACCCCCAGCAATGGCGGCACATACCTGGCTGGCGGATTCAGCGTGCTGCCCCTGGAGAAGGTGACGCAGGCGATTTTTTGCGAGATACGGCGTGTGGAGAGTACCTAGGATTGGGACGTTTTCATGCGAAGAAGGAACAACCTACAGAGACTTTCCAGCAGCTTTGTGGCAGTAGCGAGGCAGCAGAGAGGATTTCACGCGCCCAGCCAGTGCGGCGCGGTTGGCGCGATCGGCCTGGGGGCGCGGCCTCTCGGGGGTGCTTTGAATCGGGCCACCTCTCCCCCGGTGGTCGTCCTCGTGAAAAGCTGACATACGCTGTCGTTATAAGAAAAACGGAACCCAAGAGACGGGAGAGGAGGTGAGGAGGATTTGGGAGGAAAGCTCGGGCTCGAGTGAAAATGTTAGTGAGATCCCAGTGAGTTTAATTGCAATATAGAGTCTGACTTGAATAAAAAAAGACACGGGGGAGGAGCAGAAGTATAAAGATTCACAGTTTATTGGGTAAACCCCAGAAGGATGGAAATATTGTCAGCAAACCTAGTAAAGCAGATGTCGTGGCTCGCCTCAAAGCAAAAACACGCCAAGCTTTGGCAAACAAAGCCGCACTTCGGGCTACCAAGGATAAGGATAAGGAAAACAACTCCACCTCCCCTGGTCTTGACACCACCCTTGAAAGTTCAGAAGACGAGCTCCCCCCCACCTCCGTTTCTTTACAATGTGAGGGGCAGCCTCAATTAGTGGAATTAGTGGCTGACCAGGCGAGTGCCACAACGGAGCGGACAGAAGCTGTTGTTGTAACAACTAGTCCAGCTCAAGACGGCCCGAAGAAAGGTGTAAAAGAAATGAAGGAATTTCCTTTGTTTATAAAGAGAACCATCCCACCACCTTCACAACCTCCATACCCACAATCCTCCTCATTAACCTTGGGTTCAGCTTCAAAACCATCCAACGCCTCATCGCTGGAGACAGGACTGGTCTCACCAGGATCACCAGCTCCTAGAGACCAGGTAGCAATGCAACAAAATCCTGAAACTGATCACTTGGGAGTCCAGCAGCAACAGCAGGATCGGACTCAAGTACAAGTTTTGGCAGCGCCCTTCATGCTTTCAACCTCCTTGAACGCAGCGGAAAAGACTATGTTTAGGCTAAATCCCTCTCAGGCTCAAGATTCAGCAGATAAAGGTAGCAAGAGTATGATTGAAACTTCTGTGAACTTGATGTCACCACAGCCCCATTTACAGTGCCAACTTCAATTAGGACCTCAAGGACAAGTACTGCCAGAAGCTGCATCGGCGCAGGCAGATCCTAAGGTGGGAAGTACGAGTATTGGCACTGATGATCTGCTAAGTAACTCCTGCCAAAATATGGAGACCAAGGGGGTTTATCAGTTAGACATCAGAGACATGCTGAATCTAATTTTGGAAGAGATACGCGAAATGAAAAAAGCGCAGCAAATGGAAATCGCTGCCCTGCATCTGAGATTGGGGAAAATTGAAGAAGTGATGACTGGGTTTCCCGTTAGATTACAGGAGGCAGAAGCTAGAATTTCTGTATTGGAGGATCAAATGAATGTGGTTATGGGAGAGGCAAAAGAGGCAGTGAAAAAGAAAAACTTCCTTGCCCTAGTCGTACTTGTTGTTAGTTGTACTTTTCTAGTCTCTACAGTCTGCAGCTGGGGCAGCTGTAATAGACAATTATCTTGTTCCAATGGCCCTGCTCTTCTCCAAAATGCCTTTCAATCATACCCTGAGTACAAGGCAGATGAATAATATGAAGGATACACGTCACATATAAAATAAATCAATCATGCAGACATCCTATCTGCCATAAGTAGCCGGAGGGAAAAGTGTTGTACTGCAGTACAGGGAAAGGATATAGCTTTTGCACGTTCATAATCAATAATCTTCACTCTTGGCTTTGATATGCACCATTTAAGCTTTACATTCTCTCATTGACTCTTTCACCATAGAAAACCATCCATATATATATATATATATATATATCCAATCAATTCATCCAAGCATAGTTCCCAACAAACCTTTCACTAAAATCCATTTATCCACCCATGCATCCTTTCACCCATTCACCCTTCCTGCTTTGCCTTTAACCCAACCAAGCATTCATTTCACCCACCCAGGCAGGCATCCATTCACCTATATACATATATACCCTTTCATCTATCTTTCTCCCAGCCATGCAGATTCCTATCATCATCACCCATCTATATGCATCCTTTCACCCAAGCATCCTTTCACTCATATTACATACATTTCACCTATCCTTTCTCCTTTCTCCTTCCATCCTGTTTTCCATTTCCCTTCAACCCATCATTGCTAAAGTTAATTTATGAACCTTTGTCTTCTAAGTTGCAGATAGAAGAGGACATAACTACTCAACTCCCGCTGTATCTGCGAAAAGTAGGGTGTTCACGAGTCATCGCCATTGCAGTGAGAATATTACTATTTGTCCATAAGGAAGAAATGTGACTTACCACTGCCCACCCCTGCTGCCACTAGGACTCCCCCCTCAGACCACTGCTGCGTCCCCTCTGCTGGTGCTCTCGTAGCCGGCCCCGGCACTGGTGGTCTGTGCGGCTAGAAAAAACATCACACATTTTAGATGATAGATACACCTCCACCTATTTTTAGAACCACAAAAAATCACAACAGTTCAGATACAGTATCTACTATCAAAAATTTAAAAACATCACTTTGGGCATTTTGTTAGTTGGCAATGTTTGAAAACCCAGGTAGTCAAGCCAACCAAAAGGCAGAGCTTGGAGGGGCAGAGCTATGATGATGAATCTTAGTTATTGAAGTGCAATGAAGGAGTGCAATAATTGGTCAATGAAGGACATATGGTCTTAGTTGGCAAATGCAATGGGGCTGGTCTCCTCATACTTCCAGCCATGTTGCACAGTCATTAACTGGTGGTATACATTTATAATAAAACATACACAACATTGGGCATGAACAAGAAAAAGAAAGCCTTCTCAACAAACGTGCGTTGAATACCTTAATTGGGCATGCAATCTTCATAGTAGACTACTTGACCTAAAATGGGTTCTCTGAGTCTTACAGTACTACCAGATCACAAGATATATGGGGAGAACGAAAGTTTACTGACAAAGTAGAAGAAAAAGGAAGCTACATACATACTAGTACAGATAGTTTGAAGTTAAGTACTGAAACTTGAAATATAGAAAATAAGTAAATTGGATAATGCAGGTATAAGAAGAATTTAGGAAACAGATAGATCGAAGAGGAGTTGGAAAATAAATTAGGAGACAGGCATAGTAAAAAGGAAAAAAAAAAATCTAAATGTGGAGAGGTAAAAGTTAGAGAAAAAATAATAAATAAGCAGCACTTGTGGAGGTACCTCCAGCTCCCTCACCCACTGATGCCTCGGTGGTGTCCCTCTTGCCCCTGGATGCTGATGTAAGAAATAAACAAAAGAAAAGAAAAGATTAGTGGTACAGTTAATCTCCCCATACATATTTTGACAGGGCGAGGCAAACACAGCAACATTTAACTTTTCTAAATCAGATCTCGTCTCCTATTAGTATCATATACCTATTCCTAATTTCTGTACCCTATTCTGTTGTAGGGATTCTGCACATACACAGAGCTATGCACAGGATAATAGGACCTCGGAGTATAGTGGTGAGCCAACCATACACCTCAGCACCCACAATCCCAATCCGACTAGCTTTAGCGTCTCATGAGCAGCGATGCTACCAATGATTAGACAACCCAGAACACGGTATCTCTCTCTCTCAGGACTCGCAGGAGCAAGAACACCCTTTCATAACTCACTCATACCTGTCCACAACATGCGTAATAAGAGACACAGTATAGTTTAAATGTTTATTTCAACTATCGTGCTCTAAGATACAGTACACGTGCCAGTACTATCAGCATAATGCATAAGGATAAAATAATCAGCATAGTTACAATTCCATAGAATACAAACAGGGAAAGCATTTCATAAAGCAGTGGATATAGGGCTAAATGACCATACCACCCTCCCCATGCTATTAGCTAGTTTATTATATAAACAGAAAACCTCTGGGCTTTGTCAGATGGACCCTCATACCTCAATATCTAGATGCAAGGTTTACATCATCAGACAAGCACAGCTCTTCTCTCTGGAAAGGTTTTTCTCCAAGTGCTTCTAACAGTGAAATCACAATATTAAAAAGCACACAAATTTAATCCATGCAGCTGCAAGTAGTGTTATGTCTAGGTGCGAGGGACTGGCCAGATCAGCAAGAACAAGGGACGTTGTTTTTCGACCTTGTACATGTTGTGCAGATGTAACTCACAGGGAACAGGAGAAAAGGTGAAAGGCAGAAATGCAGACAGTCCTAATATAGCCGGGCACAAGCAGAGGCTGGAAAAACAAAGTCACAAAGTAACGTGCGCAGAAAAGGCAGCATGGCTGCCAGGCCTAGGCCAACTTAGCAGGGCAGACCATGAGGCCACAAACCACATGACACCCTCCCCTGGACAGTCCATTAGCCTAGACAAAGGACGAAGACAGAGTTCAAATAGAATGAGCAGAACAGAAACGTCTGTTGCGGAATAGTCCCTTGAAGGACAGGGAACTGTCAAGAAAAAAAAAAAAATAGTCAGCAGGAAAAAAAATCCAGTGTGGCCGGACGCTGAAAGCGGAGGCCCTCATCAATCCATCAACGTGTAGGTGCAGAAAAACACCACACTTTCCAAGAGGACCTCGTTGGAACCGTCAGAAAAAAGAGACGCCATCCAGTCCAATAAATCAAAGCAGCAGTCATGTTCCTCGTAAGAGGGAGCAGTGAACAGCATTGCGGGACAACTTGCGTGATACTCAATATAACTTTGTTGTAGGAGATTCTGAGCAGCCGCACAGACATCCCATTGCTCCAAAATCCCAAGTGCAGCCGCACGCGCCATATAGCCAGCACCGGAACAGGCCCGCTCATGGGCCTCTAAGGGACCCATCAAGGGGACAAAATCCGGGCGAGACAGAGACGTATTGGAGAGGCAATAATCCAACGACCATGAAAAAGGACATCGGATGCAAGACATCACAGGTTGCACGCAAGTGAAATACGCAAAGCGAAAAGAAAGTCTGTAGGACACACTGAGTGTCGCCAATGGCAGGACGCCGAAGCCGGCGAGGATGCGTTCACGGAGCATCTGGAGTCGACCGGGGTCGAGAAGGGCCCAAGGAAGTGCAGCCATTGCGTAGTAAACAGACCAAAAGCAAGACACCAGCCGCTAAGGCGAGGATCAACGGAAAGCCGCCAAAGACGCTGGAAAAAATGGAATGAATAAAAGCTGGTATTACACCAAAGATAGTTTGAAAGGAGGTAACAAGGCCAGAGCCCACAACTTTAAAAAAGTGCACCAGACCTTCGGTGCATGATGCATTAAAAACACGGTGAATCAGTTCACCGAAATGTTGTGGGAGGTTAGTGTTCAAAAGGCCCTGTATTTCACTGTGGGTACTAGCCACCTGGAGGATGAATGTCTCCCGGGCGGATGTGAGCATAACCTCCTGGTTCAATAATAGCACCTTCATTCTGCTCAAGTTATTGAAATCCGCCTTCAAAGTAGGAATGGAAGGCCAAATGGAAATATCTATGATGTCGTGCGGGGGAGGAAAAAGCACATTTTTGCAGCAGACAACTCTGTGGGAAACTGTTACAATATAGGGTATGCCGGCCAGCATGCCACAGCAGTCCTGATTATTCAGAAGCAGATAGCTACCATTTGCAAGCACAGTGAAAGTAGGAGAGATAGCAGGAGCAGGGATGCCCTTTAAAACACAAGCAAGATTCGGAGCCGAAACGTTACAAGCTCCGTGCAATTTAATGTTTTTGCAAATAAGGGAATGACCCACAGTAGAATCGCATGACTCTCCTGTGAGAAAAACGTATTTTCCGTCCCTAAGACATTTAAACATGAAAGGTAGGGACCACAGTTCATGCAAGAAGGCACTGCCTAAAGGCTGAAAACGGCCAACAGGATAATGTTTCATGCAGGAACTGAACTCAAATAAAGAAAAAGGCCAAGCAATAACCCCGTGAACTAGCCACACTGCAGAATCCAATTCCGCCACAGAGAATGGTGAGGGCTCTATTTTCTTGATATGTAACAGAGTGTATGTTGCATCTTTCATGGACATGAACTGCTGTTTCTCAGTCAAATTAAACAGCAAAAATAAGGCATAGGTGTTTAAAAAATGCCAAGGAACTTTACCCATTTTAAGCGTCTGCAAAGTCCATGCAAACTGCATCACTGAACGCAATTGATTTTGACCATGATATAACACAGAAACATCATCTTGTACAATATCAACAACAGAGGAAACAATATTCTCTAATGTGTAAATGCGGGAAGACAGGGTATTAATACTATTGTCAACAACAGCAAGCACCTTTTCTAAATTTGCTTGATCAATCTCCCGAAGACGGGAGGCAGCTTCAATTTGTGAAAGCTTCCAGAGTTCATTGTAAGTTTCATAAATGAATCTCTTAGGTCGAGGGCCACGAGGCCCCAGAACAAAATCGGACAGATCAATGTTGCCTGATAGGAGGGATAAATGCTGTTTCACAGAATCTAATGAAGAGTGCTGCAACCACTGTTTACATAATTTACCAACAGAATACGTTGTAACAGTACGAGAGTCAGAAAACCTCGGGTCTGGCCTATCCTGTTTGTAACCAGGAGCTGAGTCATGAAAACGCAGTTGGCAGGCATTTGCCGCCGTTGGCCAAGCCAACCAGGGTGACTGAACAAACGTGGAAACATTAAATGAATTGTTCTGAAACAAAGATTGCAAATCTGTAAGGGAAATATTGACATGTAAACTCTCGTTGGTGGAGGAAGACAACACAGGAATGGAAGGTGCATTTAATTGTTTGGAAGTAGCCAAACCCCAACACGTGGTTTGATAGATTGAATGATATAAAAATAGAATTTGGGTCGGGATAAGGCAAGCACGGTGCAAGGCTTCTGTGCCTTGTACCTGCCATGCTTTGGAGCCCCAAAGAGATTTCAAGTCAATGGTGTCCCGCCAGTGCTCATAACCACCCACAGCCAAAGCGGCCAAAAAGGAACCCGAATACAGTAACTTGGTGTGGGTCAACATGATCTTCTGTGTAGAGGAAGTGTTTAACTTAAAATAATAGGACCCAGGGTTCGATCTATTAAAGTCGGTGAAATAAGCAAACTTGTTTCTAAGAGTTTGGGAGCTGCCTGGCAAAGGGTTTGGACAATGTTCCCATTGGGTGTAATTAAGAGAACCCCGAAGGGCACTCGGTTTATGGAGGAAATGGTTGCCCCAATGCTGATAACAATATAAATCGGCATAACTTGCAGAATTCATGTACAAATCTTCAGCATTAAAGGCAGCATAATATTTCAAATCAGAAAATAACGATTCAACTGCATGCACATCCCAATCGTCAGAATGAATATTACTTTTAACGACATCACCCATTGAAACACGGAGGACATTTGGTACATTAATAATCTCAGTAGGTCCATGAATTTGGAAATTTACTGCATCCCATACGATGCCATCAGCGACTGGGAAAGCTGAAATGTTCACAAATGTGTGGTCACGCTTCATGATGTGAGATGAAGAATGTGGAGCCTAAGTTCCAGCGACACAGTTCACTGCAGAGCGTTCTTGTAAATAGTGACCATTGATGAGTAGAAAAAAAACTGTGACAAAGCCAATAGACATGAACAGAAAAATCAGGAAAAGTATCAACCAGATGTATGTCCATGGAGGAATCAAAAAATTGTCTCTGAACCAGGATACAAAAATACTGAATCTGGATGGGATAAGTGATGAGGTGGAATCCGAGTCAAAGGAATAACGTGTTGGGCTCAGTGGCGTTGTTGGTAGGTGAGCCACAGACTCGTTGGCGGGGTATGTATACTCAGTCTCCTCTTCGCAGGGGGAGGCCGGGAAGTCGAGTAAGCGATCAGGCAAATCTACCATCTTGATAGCAACATCTGTGACCGTTCGGGCTACAAACATTTGTCCGGGAAATGACTGGACAAGAGACCGCTGGTGTTACACTATTCAGGATCGGCCAGATGTTGTAGCTTGACATTGTCCACTGAGATGAATCTGTTCTCTTTGCGACCAGGAAGCGGTGGTAAGATGACTGTACGAGTACCCTTCAAGCCAAGGACTGGAACCGGTGCACGATAAGAGGGGCCAAATTCTTTTTTGTTCTCCACCTTTTCTCGAACCAGATCTCCAATCTTCAGAAGCCAGCCGGCAACCGGAATCTGCAGCGCAGCGTCTGTGGCTGAAGGTAAATGTTCTTTTGCAAGTTTGTTTCGGTCTTCTTGTAAGTCCTGTAACATAGCAGAATGGTTATCGACATCAAAGATTGCGGATTGCGCCGCCATGTCTAGACCATCAAGGTCGGGCACAAACATTCGTATGCTAAAGAGCATTTCGTATGGGGTCCGCCCACCCAGAGGTCTTCTAGGGAGTGCACGTTGTACGGTATACAAGTGGGCCAGCCAGTTCCTGCCAGTACCTAAGACTCTAGCTGTCAAGCATTGCTTTAAGTCACGGTTCATTCGTTCAACAATCGAATTGCCTTCAGGCCGATATGGAGACGAAAATTTCACCCGCACCCCCAGCGAACCCATTGCGTCCTTGTAAGCCTTAGAGGCGAACGCTGGACCTTGGTCCGAATGGAAGGTGCCACAGGCGAAAACTCCCACAAAGACACACAAATCCCTTATGACATTTCGAGCGTCAGCACTCCGTTGTGGCCAAACCCAGATGAAACGTGTGCACGAGTCCACTGCAACCAAGATGTACTTATATGCAGTGTCGGAAGAAAATGGACCGCAGTGATCCAGGTAAACACACGCAAAAGGTCTGTTTGAAATGCAGAGCGGTGTTTGTGGTGGTCGTGTAACCGTGGAAGGCTTAATCTGCTGACAAACGTCAGAAGAAAGCACATAAGTACGGGTTTGTTTGTATAAACCACGCCACCAGTAACGCTGCTGCAAGATGGAAACCGTCGCAGACACGCCAGCATGTGCCGAAGCCATGCCTTCGTGTGCGGCCGTTATTAAGGAAAGTCTGCGGTCCGCGTCGGGAATCAGCCGATCACCAATGTCAGGAATTCTTACTAAAGGAGCCTGTTCGGGACCTAATTGATAAGAGTATTTGGAAGGGAAACCCCGTGGGTATTTAGCACCCTCCTTTGTTGCAGAAATAGCTGCCAGAATATCATTATCTATCTTAGTCATGGATCTTGTAACTGCTGCGATTGAGCACGTGGCTACTGCTGATTTGGCAGCCTCATCTGCCAAACCGTTACCGACAGCGTGTGTGCCCACACGCTGGTGGCCAAGAGTGTGAATCACCTGTGTGAGAGGCAGACGTTGTTTCAAATCTGCTACTCGAACCCAAAGCATTTTATGCTTAATTGTGCTGCCTTTTGCATCTCTATAGTCATTTTGTGACCAAAAGAAGAGATTGTCATTGAAAGATTGAACACAGTAGTAAGAATCACATACAATAAGAGTCGTCACATCTGGATTAGCGAACTCAAGTGCGAGCACCAATGCGCGCAGCTTGGCAGTACTGTCTCCTAGTGCCTGAGTGTGCACTACAGTTGATTTTAACTTTCCGTTCACCATGGTACCTGCAACAATAGCACATGCCGCGGTATAAGCATGCTTGGAACCCGTGGCCGGTTGTGCCGAACCATCGGTATAGATAATACATTCGTATTCCTCAAGCGGTAGCAAAGACAGAGGAGGAGGATGAACAAATTCATACTGTAAAAACTCCTGTGTCTGAAGAGAAGAATCAAAAATGAAAGTGACATCCGGGGATGTCAAAGATGTTGCCCATTGTATCCAACGGGGGTGCAAAGCTTTAGAGTTCGGTACACTTGATGTTGTCACTGCCTCTAGGGCAGGATATGGTGTTACCACCAAAATGCGTTTTCCCTGGGCCAGTGCGCGTTCCTTTAGAATCGCCATCTGCACTGCAGTCAAAACTTTCTCCACAGAGGAAAAGCGCATTTCTGCAGAAGTGTAAAGATGTGACTTCTATGCAATCGGTACTGTGTCTCCTTCGTTAAAGGTTAAGTATGTGAAACCCACTGCCCCTGGAATGATTCTAATCACCAGGTTTGTGTGGTTATCACGTGTCAACAAGAATTTAGATTCAAGTAGATCTGACTGCAAAGACTGCAGTATAGAGGAATGCTCGGGAAGCCAGCATGACTTCGAAAAGTTAGGTTGTATCAGGCATAAAGAGGCTTGATACGCTGGGCATATTCGGGAATGTAAGTACGCCCGAAGTTTAGAAAACCCAGTAATGACTGAAGCTTCTTCAGAGTAGTTGGAGGGCACAAGAGTGCGCACTTCTCCAAGAAATGGGGGGCTAAGCCCTTACCTTCATTGTTGAGCTCATAGCCCAAAAACAAAACGGTAAATTCAGCAATGTGTGATTTGGCAAAGTTGAATTTGTAACCCAACACCGCAAATTCAAGAATAATGCGGTCCACTCGGGAAAGATGCGGCCACAGTTCGTCGTCTGTCAGATATATATCATCGACGTACGAACACGCATCGGGGTCTATGTTGTCTAACAAGGAGACAACACGGGCGGCGAACACACCTGGACTGTTCTTGTAGCCCATAGGTAAATGCCGGAATTTGAAGTGTTTACCACCAGAGGTAAAAGGGATCCATTGGCTGCACTCCGGGGACAAGTTGTGCGTGTAAAATCCATTGGATAAGTCCAGTGTCGTTTTATATTTTTTACGGACAAGACTGTCTACAAGCGCAGAACTATGTGTATTTTGTACCGCAAAGGTCCGACAATGAGAGTTCAAATGTCGGTAATCCATAACTCGGCGGTACGATCCGTCGGGTTTAGAAACCGCGAAAAGGGGATTATTCATCGGTGATACGCATGTTTCAATCACTCCTTGATATTCCAACTGTGTCAGAATTTCGGAAACAGGACCTTTAGCTTCCCGCTTGATGGGATATTGGGGTTGTGGCTGTGGCAGCGACCGCAAAGGAATATCATGGGGGGGAGAGTCTTCATCCCAGCCCACGTGGTTGCGGTATAATGCCGGAGCCAGGGACGCAGCCCACTCGGCTGCGAGAGCCTCCGCTTTGTCCTTGGGGACATGACGAGAAAAGCTCGGAAGGATTACCTCCTCCCCTCTATGCGCAGCAAGTACGAATGGGGTCGGCCAATCCGCCTCTGCCAACAGAATGTCGTACGAAGAGGTCAGATGTTCCCAAAAAATCCCTTTAATAACACGCTGTATGTCACCTTCAATTTGAATGACAATATTATATAGTCTGTCTGGGGGTGCCACTCTGGTGTCTGCTGTCTCAACAGTAATGAATGTATTAGTTGCTGTCGCCTCCACATCAGGACGTAGCGCCTCCCGCACTATGGTAACTTCTGCGGCGCTGTCTAGGAGCGTCACTGCCCACATCCAATTCAGGAGTCTCGTTCTCACCGTCAGTGGCATATCTCGCTGTAACAGCTGCAACTTTCTTCTTCTGAAACTGTGGGTGAGAACGTGGAAATTCGTCTGGTTTCCCTCGGACTTGTTGTCGAGGTTGGTCTCGTCCCTGAGGAGCCTCACGACCCCTGCCTCTATCCTGGCGATCTCCTCCACCAGCCTGGGAGGTTGTTGGTGCCTGTGAAGAACGAGGAGAACGCGAATCAGGGACTTGAAATCTCTCTGGAGATTTAATTCTCGCCCTATCTCGCAAATCATAAGTGTGTTCAGAAGAGACGGAAACCGGGGATGCGCCTCGCGACCCTGGCTTCTTCTGTTGCTTACCCTGCTTTTTCTGTCTCCAGCTCTTTTTAGTAAAGAACGGCTTCTCATCCTTCTCAGATTGAGATTTCAGTTGAGGTTGTGATTGTGTTTGCGTTTTAGCAAAAGGCTTGACTCCAAGGCTATTGCGGCCAATTGTTTTGTAAGCCTGTGCAATAATGTTCGGTAATTCGCGCGGCCTGTCCGGTTCTGGGATCAAAGCCAAAGCATTAGCTACTTGAAAGTTCACTGCATCGCCCTTGACATTCGCAAGGATCAAATCAGCTACTACATCGAACACTCCCACCAGTCTCATCCCTAATTCCACAGCCGCTTCAGGGCCATGCTCATCCTGCACTCGTTTAATTACAGAGGGGAGAACCGTCATGGAAGGAGTGCCGAAACACTTCGCATATACTGCTGCGAATACCTTGCCCTAGTTGTTGCATTCTGTCAACTCGGGAATCAAGTTTTTTGGCAAACTAATCGTCAAAATCCTGTGTTTTTCCACAGGAGATGTATTTGGAAAAACCGCCTCCAGCTGGTCAAATTTCTCTGCAAGCCAATAAGGCAAATCGTCCTTATTTTGTGTGCGTTTGCCCATCACCGAATTAACCATGACAGGACTTATGGTTACACCGCCCGGCCCAGTTGGATGCACTGCAACTCCAGGCGGGGCTCCCTGGATGTTGCCTGTAACAAATTGCACTAAAGCTCTATGCACACGTAATAAAAAACGAATGCAAATTACGCAGCTCAGCGACTGTAAGCGTCATATAACGCGGCTGTGGGGTATACCCGGCCAAAAAAGGCCAAGTGGCCCCTTCAATCGATAAGGAGCCTAAACAAACCGAGGTAACCGGTTGGGGGAGAGCACCATCAAACCAAACACGGTGTTGCCATGCCGTGAGCGGTACTTCAAGATTCCTATAAGGTCTATAGATATTAGGAACAGCGGTGGCTGTATATTCATGGAACAACTTATCAGTTCCATCCACCGCCGGAAAGGTGATCCAAGAGTAAAACACCTCAAAGCGGTAAGCAGGATCCGCTTGTACCACAACGATCAGATCGACACCCGCGTCAGGCACTCCATACACTGTCAAGTGATCCCGGAGCGCTGCGCAGCTATGTGCCGCAATTTGGACAGCCATTTAAGGCTAAAATATTTCGACAACCTAATAGGAGGCAGCACAATATAGGGTTATATTTAAAAACCTTTTAACAACTTCAAGCTTGAAAGAATCTATAAAAACGTCAATATAGGAGGTATCACCTTCACACACGCTTCCGGAAGCGTCTGTGAAGGGGTTGTGGACAAGCACAAGTACTACTCAAGTGTCTCGCAGATAAGCAGCCCACTCGTTGGTTGCGCCATGTTGTAGGGATTCTGCACATACACAGAGCTATGCACAGGATAATAGGACCTCGGAGTATAGTGGTGAGCCAACCATACACCTCAGCACCCACAATCCCAATCCGACTAGCTTTAGCGTCTCATGAGCAGCGATGCTACCAATGATTAGACAACCCAGAACACGGTATCTCTCTCTCTCAGGACTCACAGGAGCAAGAACACCCTTTCATAACTCACTCATACCTGTCCACAACGTGCGTAATAAGAGACACAGTATAGTTTAAATGTTTATTTCAACTATCGTACTCTAAGATACAGTACACGTGCCAGTACTATCAGCATAATGCATAAGGATAAAATAATCAGCATAGTTACAATTCCATAGAATACAAACGGGGAAAGCATTTCAGAAAGCAGTGGATATAGGGCTAAATGACCATACCACCCTCCCCGTGCTATTAGCTAGTTTATTATATAAACAGAAAACCTCTGGGCTTTGTCAGGCGGACCCTCATACCTCAATATCTAGATGCAAGGTTTACATCATCAGACAAGCACAGCTCTTCTCTCTGGAAAGGTTTTTCTCCAAGTGCTTCTAACAGTGAAATCACAATATTAAAAAGCACACAAATTTCATCCGTGCAGCTGCAAGTAGTGTTATGTCTAGGTGCGAGGGACTGGCCAGATCAGCAAGAACAAGGGACGTTGTTTTTCGACCTTGTACATGTTGTGAAGATGTAACCCACAGGGAACAGGAGAAAAGGTGAAAGGCAGAAATGCAGACAGTCCTAATATAGCTGGGCACAAGCAGAGGCTGGAAAAACAAAGTCACAAAGTAACGTGCGCAGAAAAGGCAGCATGGCTGCCAGGCCTAGGCCAACTTAGCAGGGTAGACCATGAGGCCACAAACCACATGACAATTCCAAATGTTACTACATTTTGGAACTACCAATAAATTGCAATGAATGATCTTTGCTTCTCATCTCAGTCTCTTAGTCTCTCGACCCCCTTTGACGGGCCAACTCAGTCTGCATTGTTTTTCAATGTATAGATGGATGCATACTACACATCACTGGGAAATTGCTTGGGTTGAGACTGTATGAGCTACAAAAAGAAAGTCACAGAGAATGTGCTAATTCACTAATATTAACTACCACTGTCCTAGAGACAAGACAGAGGAGTCTCTGCATGAATTCTTAATTAATGAGCCCTAGAGAGAGCCAACGAGTAGAATTAGGTAGCACTGCCGAGCACCTGTCTAGATGATGATCACATAATATTTGTAATATGAACTTCAGGGAACAAATATTAGCATAGAACACAACAAAGAACTAATTTTTACTTCTCGAGCCCCGCAACCTTCATGCCCAGCTGGTCGATCAGGTCCTGGTCCCTATCCAAGGTGTCGGCCCACCGCTGCATAAGCTGTTGTAGGGTGCATCAGAGCTGCATTGCACAGCCTGGCGCTCACTCTCTCATTGCTGCTGACTCTCCCGGAGGCCGTACCCACTTTCAGGCCTGCCACCTGCTGCCAGGGTAGAGGGGAGGTGTGTGGCACATAAATAAAAAGAGCAGCCACCTCCACCTCTGAAAAAATGACATGGGGCTGCACCCCCTTGGGCTGCCACCGACCGCAAGGTAGGCGGCTTGTGCTACCTCTATGCCCCTGTGTGAGTCAAGGGAGCTTTGTACTCCTGCTCCCCGCTCTCTCATGGCGCTGGGTGGGGGGGAGAAGAAACAGGAAGGAAAAAGAAGGAAAAAAAAGAAGAAAGTAAAGCGAAAAATAAAAAAGTATAAAAGTCACACAAAAACACAGGGTAAGGTAATAAATAAACGGAGGGGTAGATAACTTTCAGAGGGGTAGGATTAAAGAGATTGGCAGGGATTAGAAAAGTAGGCCCCAGCACCATAAACATAGCCAAAAACAAGATGGCCGTGCCCATGAGAACCACATGGTCCAGTTTGCATGTGATTTCCGGCGTGAGAACGCACTTCCCTTTTGCGTATGATGGAAAACGTCACATGAACGGGTGCGGCGAGCAACTCTGCATGCTTGCTGAACTCCATGTAGCGTTGGAGAGTTATTTTGCACTTCGTGGATTTCCCAAAAAGTACGGATTTACAAACTCTGCCTGGGCCTACCAAGAATCCTGGGATCATCCTGGGCACCAACCTCTCCATTATCAGACAGATCAACACCATCTCCAAATCATGCTTCCACATCCTGGAAATGCTAAGCAAAATTTTTAAGCTGATCCCACTGAACACCTAATGAACGGTCATCCAGGCTCGTAGTTGATTACAGAAACCCCCTCTACATTGGAATACCAGCCCATGTCCTACGCTGACTCCACACCACCCATAACACCTCAGATCAACAGTAGGAGGTTTTGTCAGATCCTTTTCCTGTTTTCAGAGGGACTGATAATGACACCTTGTCGCCCTTAATGGCCAAGGAGCATTTGGCAGCAGCCATTCGATAAAAAATGAACAAATAACAAGGATACCCACAACAGCAGATTCCTCAAAGATCTTCCTGTACGTGTATGATATCTGACTTACACTCACTGACATACATAACCTCCCTTCGGACTCTCATGTGAATCATCTTTGATTTCTCAGCAATATAGGGTTATATTGTCAATTGGGACAAGTGCAAGGCCCTTCCTTTATCTTGTGCTATGACAAAGGCAGCCATAACAAAGTATAGATTCCAGCAGATATGTGAGCATCTTAAATAACTGAGGGTATAAATCAATAGGGGTAAGAAAAAAAAAATTATCTTGGGCAACGTAGACCAACGTTTGTCAAAAATAAGACAGACTGCGCAAAAATGCCACTTATGAATTTGTCACTAAGGGCCGGGTAGAAGCTGTGAAAAAGTTAGTGTTTCTCGATTCAAGTACATATTGCGTATGCTGCTACCCAACACATACCTTAATCACACTTAAAAATGCTATGCTGCAAATCATTGACAAGGGAGTGTTTGAAAAGAGTATGGAATTATGAAGGTGCACCACTAATTTTAGAAACTATCCAACAGCATGACATATGTCCTCTCTGGATGGCATCTGTAAGAAACACAGTTCAGGTCTGTAGCTCTTGAAGTTGTGTCTTTTAAGTAGAGGAATGAAAAGCCTTTTTGTTTAATAAAAATAAAATGTAAAGAAAAACATAAAATGTAATAATGAATGTTCTAATACCTCATCATATAGACACAAACAGATTGACTCGTTGCAATATTGACCCAGTGGAAAACATAAAAGATGTATTATTGTTCCAATTCTAAATTTAGACAAAAGTTATCTTTCCTAAGAGCTAGAAATGATCCATAAATTGGGTTCTAGACAACTGCAAGTGTGAATAATTAAATATTTGAGTTAATGTGGGTTCACCAATCTCAATGGTCTCTCTTTCGTAGCACCTATGTCCCAGAAATGAATTAGTGAGCCAAATTCTATCAGCTGTTTTAATATTAATGGGATTATTATATAAAGATGTCCTAAACAAATCCTCCATTGCCCATTTTAGACAAAATAACCTAGGTATCTTCACACAGTTGTCACTTTTGAGGCAATCTAAGACTACCCTTTTGTTCAAAATGGCAATGTGATTATTCCAAATTGATATCTATGGTAAAAGAGGAGCATGTTTTATAATATCATCAACATAGGTTAAGGATAGCTCCTTGTGGCAAAAAAAATGAGGACAACTCTAAGATAAAGAAAGGAAACACCAACAGAACCGATTATCCTGTAGTTGTAGTGCTGTACGTTTGGTGTACCCCCAACTCCCAGCATCCCATTGCAACAGGAATGCATTGCATTTTATAGGTTTCAAAATATATATAGAAGAAGCAGGGCAAAAGGTTTACAATCTAGATTGGATGCATGTTAAAGCATTGACAAGTGGACTGGCAGAACATATTACGCTTAACTTTAAGGTTTGGTGACAATGTATTACGAATATTGAAAGCCACTCCAAGGAATAATATTGTGGGATTTTCTCAAGAAATTTATTGATCACAGAGATAGTACACATCCTGGAGCTGTTAGGGCCACAAGGCATGACATTGGATTTTGTTAGCTTCATCTCAAGGTATAAATCCTGCTTAAAGGGGGACAGAGGCATCAACCATAATTTTACGACTATTGTGAGTACAAGACATTAATATAAAAGTGCTGTGATAAACTTGAAGGCTATCATTGGCATTCCCTGCCCACATCTAACCATAATAGAGTTGAGTTTGTTTATATAAAGGGTAAATAATAAAGGGACAAGGATGCTGCCTTTGCAAAGTCCCCACTCACATTTTATAGAGTTTGTATGTTCACTGTTTCTTCCAATTCTTATCTTAGCAGTTACATTGGCATGTAAAGCAGCTAAAACATTTACTATGGAGGTGTCAAGCCCTCAGTTGGCTAAATGTTGCCAGGGTGCAGATCTGTCTAATTTACCAGTAAGTCCGGAGTATATGTTACTACATGTTGCCAGGGCCTGTAAATTAAATGCTACTAATGGACCTGCCATTAGATTTAATGGGGTGACCCTGTGTCCCTCAGAACCTGGGTATTTATGATATAGCGAACAATTGCTTCTGTTGGGTAATACAAATACTGTGATCTGTCTATTCAATACAAAAGTGGCAATATATCTCAAATCGCTCTCAACTAATGTACATTTAAAAAAAAGGAAAAAACATATAATAAGAACACACCAAGAGAACAAGATTTGCAAGGAGCAGAGTTTTTTTACTCTTTTGTTATTCACAAAATAATTGAGTATGGCTGTCACAAACACAATTAAATTGCAGCAAAACAAAAAAATTGTGACTGTTGTGAAAATAAGTGAAATAAGGTGACAAATGAAGTCAGTGGTGAGCTATATACACAAAATATATAGGTGAAATAAATACATTTGATTCAAAATTTCTGTCCTATCTCTAAATTTATAACATGAATGCAAGACCCAATGATGATTTAAAGTTTGGGTCAAGGAGACTGTATGGACATGAATGACAATAACGTCAATGTTTCGACCCTGAAAACAGCACAAAGTGTCATGCGTCACAGCGGGTCTTCTTCAGGACTGTTATAGACGGAGTGGACAGCCTATAAAATTAATTAAGAGGAGTCATGTGGGTTCTAAAAGTCAAAGTACTTTTGCGTGTAATACAGTTGGTAAAGGTATGGCTTACCACATGATCAGATAATCCAATCAATGGATTTGAAGGATGCTGAGATCCTAAAGGGAGATTCCACCAGGGCTTGGAAATCTACAAATAGAAAACCACCATTAGTTTAATGGCGGTGTGTGAACAAACATTGTTGTGATACAACTGGTGAAAGAACTTACCAGAATTCCTGATGAAAGTCAGGAAATGGTAGGGATCCAATAAAGGTATCCAATGGTAAGGTAATGAATCAAATCACTTGGCTAGGGTCCAAAGGATTGAAGACATCCACCATCCGGTAGGAATCTAAGGTTAAATGAAATGACCCATCATTATATTTTTGAAAGCTTGTTTTTGCTAGTGCACAGAAGACTAAAAATAAGAATCATACCTTATTGTGAAACAATGGCTCATTTAGTTGAAGACCTCCACCAGCAGGTTGGAGTCTAAACAAAAATGAGCAAGGTAATGGTTTAGAAACAGTGTCTCAAGTCTACATGATTCTTACATACATTATTTTCCAAGGCTAGTTCTAGCCAGTGTAAGACTGAAGATGAGAAGCATACCTTAAGTAGGAACAGTGGCTCAAATAGCTGACTTTCACCAGCGGTTGGATTCTTGTATTGTTGAATTCACTCGTAAAATAATGCCACTAAAATGGTCGGGTACTGCGGGTTTAAAAATGAAAGCACTTTCAGGGAAAGGCTCTTTAAGGAATATAATTCGAGTCAGAGACACACGTGTATGCGCGTAAATGCTTCCTCTCACCTTCAGAACTTGTGCTTTGAATGCCGCGCGACTGAAAATTCCTTTCAAGTGCGGCCGCGGTGGAGTCTAACAGCTTTTGACAACTTGCTGACGTAATAGTCAGCTGGATTGGCCCTCGTGCACGTTGTGGTGCAGCAGCTCGGTTGAGCTGACGTGAAACGCTGCTGTCATTATGGATACTCTGTTTCAATTAGACGAGCCTGTCTGAACTTACGTCAACTAGGATATATCTGTACTGTTATATTTCATATAGGTACCCCGATATAGGTCCAGGTAACATCATAACCCTTCACCTACATTCTCTCCTTTACTACATACATAACAGATTTGAGGGACTGACCTTTTTCCCAGCTACAATACTACACACAGTACGTAGGGTTTTCCCTGAACACTGGCCTCATAAATTATGCATGAGGATTCTTAGTTTCTTGGAACACAGCAGGACCACCATCTCCTGCATAATAACTGTGTATAAAGTACATTCCCGACGTCATCCTAAGTCCGACACTGGCACAGCAAGGTAGAACCCCTGGGGATACCTTAGGGTATATAAACATCACATCTTGCTGAGATAGACAGAGGAGATCAGGACTTCCCGGCCGACACACTGACGCAAGATGCTGAGGATCCTGCATGCAGATACTCCAGCTCGCAGTGGTCTGACATCCTTTGCGGGGTGTTCAGCTCGAGACCAGAATGGGGTCCAGCAGTCTCACATCAGGTAATGGGGTTGGTTTTATCCTAGAGGGATTCTTAGCTTGACACCTACTCACATGCTAGGTACATCTAGTAAGGGTGCATTGTAGGAGTACACATTTTATTGCCATGTATTTTATATACCTGCCTGAAGTTATGATTTTAGCAAAATGGTAGAAACCTACTATCTGTTTACTTTCTTAGTGCTGCTACTCATTTATATATGCTACTGTCTACTGGTGGTTTCAGTACACTTATTTTACGCGAGAATAACGATTGTTCAATAAATGCTTATTGAAAAACGTCCCAACCATTTATTCTGTGTATCTCTCTGAGAACAAGTGAGCACGAGTGACTGAGCGAAAAGTAAGTTACTGTTTCCACAGTCCTGAGGGATCAGGGTTGTCATGTTTGATAGTTGCCAAGAACTATTCTCTCCTTGGTAAGAGGAGGTTATAGTGGCATTGCGAGCTAGCTGTAACACAGGCTAACATACCCGGTGGGGGTGTCTGGAATCAGTCTGGACACCAGTCCTGCAGTGTATGTTGTCTAAACGCACAGATCCTATATAGGTCTTATAGGAACTACACGACATGGTGCCCAACGTTGGTATTGGCACTTATTTAATAGTCAAATCTGAGTAGTTCAGTCGTGCTATTCTCAGAGACCCCTACTCACATTTTCCCAGAGATGTCTGGAGTGGGAAGGAACAAAATCCGCCGCTGCTGAGTAGGAAAATTCCTATGTATTGGCTGTTGGTTTAATCAAGCTTGAAGGATACAGTGTTCCTGATTGTGCATAACACCTTATCTCAGTTCCCTTGAAACGCTCTCCTTTCTAAAAAATAATGACTGAGCAGGGAGACGTAGATGAAGGGAATGCACTAAACTTCACAACAGAGGAAGATGATGCAGATGCAATACACACTGCAGAAAATGTTATTAATGCCGTCACCCTAAAACTAGTAGGTTATGGTGTTACAATTATGGGTGGGCAAGTGACCTTCGTGATTGAGGCACACGAATCATATAGAACAGAGGTATTCTATTCATGGATTAGATTCCCGCAGACAAATGCTTTGACAAAAACATTTCACTACTATGTCGAAGATGACATACCGAACGAATACATTCCATATGAGGACATTGAAATTCCACTCACTTATCACAAACATTTTTACTGGTTTAAAGGTGCCCTCCCCATACAAGAAATAGAGTAAGACTCGGTCCGCTCGGACGAGACGGAGCAACATGGCCAGTACTAGCGGCCTACACACCACATCCTGACATTGATACAATGCCAGGAGGAGACTTACTCGTACAGCATAAAGAACTAATAAGACTTTACAGAAACACGACACAGTTTGGGATGAGAACACTCACACTTCAGCCAACACTGGCTACACATCCAGGACCGGTACAAAATAATACAACCAAAATTACACCACAAACACTGCACGCAGTGATGGGTAAAATGCCCACTAAATGTGAACAAATGCCCTTCTGGATAGCACAAAATATAACACAGAAGGAGGCAGTGTTTCCACACACTGGTCCTAAGGAAAAGCATAGAATACTAACGATTTGCTTGCCAATGGGGATAGCTCCCTCTATAGAAGATTGTACTTCTTGGGGTACAGTTTTTGCTGCAATATATACTAGGACTCATGGTATCCCTTCTTTAGCGGTAATATCAGATGTATTAAGACAAATACAGAACGAGTATGGAGCAGAACCTGCTCTAAACTTAGGGATGAAGTTGTTAAATAACTTTGCCTAGGTATCTGTGATAATATTAGCAAATATTAAAGGGGAAGCAGCATTAGTGGCAATACGCCAACGTCTGAGAGATTTCACTCCATTACAACAGGAGACAGAGCTACCTAAAATAATTGAAACTGCTTATGCGGAATTAGGTAGAGACAGTCTGGGAGCTAGACCTGTAAAACATCAACTAGTGGGAGGTACAGATAAAGAGCAGGCAAAATAAACACCAGTTTCTTCAAAGAAGAAATGGGACAATAATAAACAGCAAAGGAACAGATCTCACTCCAGGGGAAGGTATCCTCAACAGGAGCCCCCAGAAAGGAGATATAATCTTAGGAATAGAGATAACATTAAAAAACCTGACAGGTATCAGGACATTGATACAGGTTCCTCTTGTTCCTTTCAGGGTTCATCAAAAAACTCAGAGAGGGAAGGATGGTCAGAACAGAGACAAGAAGAGCGTACAAAGCCCAGAGACAGGCGATGCACTTCGGACTACGCTTCAAAGAAAGAATAAAAACCAAAAGCAAAAACTCAATTTAAGAAGAAGAAGGTAGCATGTCTCAAAGTTAGACATGCCAAGGATACTGTGGACTCAACTTCTGAACGGGGAATGGGCTCTGACGATGCTGGACAGCACAGCAGAATTAACAATAGCTCGCCGGAACCTGATGGAACTTCTGGTGACAGCGGAGTTGAGTGAGTATATTACCGTGGAAACACCTGATATTAGGGTGAGTGTCCCACACAAGTTACATGAAATAACACTCCAAATGGAGCGGGAAAAGTCCAGACAAGTGAAGGGTCTCTTATGGGAGAACCTGACTTCTGGCTACGACATCCTATTAGCAGAAAGAGATTGGCCGCCTACTATTGTTATGGAATGCCCAAAGGGAGAAACTGTAATTTTTCCAGCTTTCTCCGACCTAGTCCCCGTACACCTAAAACATACAAATGCACAAGAGTGGGCGGTAGCCCTTGCTCCAGCATTATACCGCAGCCACGTTGGGTGGGATGAGGAGTCACCCCACCACATAATTCCAATTAAAACAAACTCAACTCCACAAAGACAGTATCCTATAAAACAGGAAGCTAAAAAACAGGTCAGGGAGATCCTAGATCAACTTGAATACCAAGGTGTAATTGAACCATGCACCTCGTCAATGAATAATCCTTTGTTTCCCGTAATGAAACCCGACAATTCATATCGTCTAGTTTTAGATTATAGACACCTAAACTCATGCACGAAGACATTTGCAGTTCCGAATGCACACAGTGCCGCATTAATGAATAACATTGTGCGGAAAAAATACAAAAAAACATTAGATATCTCAAAAGGATTTTTCTGCAAAAACATAGCGCCTGAAAGCAGATATTTGACAGCATTCTCAGCGCTAGGGTCCCAGTGTCAATTTTGTTGACTCCCCCAAGGGTATAAGAACAGCCCGGGGTTATTCTTGAGGAGGGTAACAGAGTTACTACAGAATTTGGATGAAGAAGCATTATCCTTTGTAGATGATATTTATCTAACGGATGATGACTTAGAGGAACACTTGACCATGGTGAGCACCATAATTTTGGGGTTCACCTCTGAGGGCTACAAATGTAATTTTAAAAATCAAAGGTAGCCCACCTCAATGTCCTGTTTTTGGGATATGAGCTTTCAAGTGAAGGCAAAATCCTGGCAGCCCACTTTTTAGAAAAGTGCGCATTGCTCCAACCTCCAAAATCATTAAAAAATTTACAGCCCATACTGGGATTTTTGAATTTTGGCAGAACATACATTTTGGATTATGCAGAGAGGGTAAAACCTTTCTACAACCTCATAAGACCAGACTTTTCAGTAAAGCAATGGACTCAGGAACACACAAATATACTTCTTTCCCTACAAACTGATTTGATATCATCAAAACACTTACAGACACGCGTAAACGTACGCAACCTGGTGATCCGCATAGTCGCAGGTCAATCAGGGTACACTTACCTTCAATGATGGCGAAACAGTACCAGTTGCATATAAATCACATTTGTACACTAACGCTGAAATGCGTTTTGCACCCACAGAAAAAGTCTGACAGCAGTACAGACTGCTGTAGTGAGAGAAAGAGCACTGGCTCAAGGGAAATGAATAATTGTCGTAACTCCGGTACCAGCCTTAGAGGCTGCCACAAAGCCAAATGTCCCAAATGCGAAAGCATTACATCCAAGATGGATACAGTGGGCTAATTCTCTCACTGCAACAGATGTAGAATACTGTTATGACCCTAGTCTAAAAACACAAGCATTCCTGCAATAGGAACAAGAATATCCTCTAACAGATGAAATAATGCCTCTAGATCAGTATGAATACATTATTTACACCGACGGATCTGCTCAACCGGCCATTGGAAGTAAGCAACAAAACAGTGCAGCATGCGCTATTGTAAAAGGTAGGATGCATGACGGCGAGTTCCTTTCAAGCTGTACAAAAACACAGTCTCTCGGAGACTGCACGGCTCAGTTGGCAGAATTAAAAGCACTATTACTGGCACTGAGAAATACAGATCCAGAATTCTCACACTGATAGTGTGTGATTTCTTTTACTGTGTCCAGTCATACAACAAATACCTCCACTATTGGGGACAAATGGGTTCAGAGATTCAAAAGGTTGGCACAATCAAACATAGGAAACTATGGGAACAGGTAGCAGAGTTGAAGAACGAACTACCAAGAGCTCACGTGATACACACGCTGAGTCATCAACGTGATGGCATTCACGTTGAAGGGAATTCATTGGCTGATGAAGCTGCAAAGGGGGCAGTATGCACTGCATCCGTAGCTGCAATCACCCGTCAAAAACGAGGGTAGACGGTAGCACAATGGTAGCTGTCATTGCTTCACGCAACAACAGCAAAGCACTACCAAAAGGTTTTCCACTCAAGTACTCCTACAAGTTAGATGCAAACAACGTTCCATTTGCTCAGATTTCTGGAGTGGGGGGTAGAGTAATACCAAACATGGATCACAGGTTAGGTTTAATCTTGGCCGCACACAAGGGTCTGGGTTCTGCGCATGCAGGAATTACGGCAACAGTTTAATTATTGAAACAACGCTATTGGTGGCCAGGGTTAACAAAGCAGACCAAAGACTTTGTCTTAAAATGCGATATCTGTCAACAGATAAAAGGGTCCACCGTAGCTCGCCAAGCGCAGACACCTTTGTTAAAATCAGACAGACCACTCGCTTGCGTTTACCTGGACCACTGCGGCCCCTTACATTCTGATGGGGCTTACAAGTATATCATGGATGCAGTGGATTCCTGTTCAAGATTCTTATGGGTATGGCCTCAGTGCACGGCTGACGCTCGAACTGTTATAAAAGATTTGTGAGTCTTCATAGGGACATACGCAGTTGACGCATTACATTCTGATTGTGGCCCCGCGTTCAGCTCTCGGGCTTACAAGGAAGCCATGGGAAGTTTGGGTGTAGTATTGCGGTACTCCTCTCCGTACCATCCCGAGGGACACTTGGTTGTGGAGAGGAAAAACCGGGACATAAAGCAATCTTTAACAGCTAGGGTATTAGGCTCTGATGGCAGTTGGGTCAGTCACCTATATGGGGTCCAGCGGGCCCTTAAAAACCAGCCAAGAAGCTCTCTGGGAGGTGCCACTCCATACGAGGTCCTGTTTGGGACAAGAATGTGGGTACCTGATCTTGATTGTGAAAGCACAGTGGGGGATGAAAAACCATTTGACATCAATAAACGTTTGGCTGTTTTACAGGATCTGAATGAATCCAGAGCCTCCTTAAATAACGTCGAGACAAAGAAAACCGCCACTGGGGAAGTCAAGTCCGCCATGGCAAGACCTGCCTGGATTACTAAAGTTGGGGATCTGGGCAGAGAAAAGATTGTGGACAAGAAAGAATTCAGGCCATCCTATCTAAAGCCTGTACCTGTCCTGGCAGTTGAAGGATCAAGAACTGTACTTCTACCGCCTCTTGCCGGAAAGGAAAAGAGATTCGTCTCAATCGATCTGATCAAACCATACTATGTGGCCGATACTGAATAGTAGGCCTCGTGGGCTCCTGAGTAGCCGACGTCCTCCTCTAGCTACAATACAGGAAGTTCAAACAGAAAGACTCATAACATTTGAAGAGTCACCTTTACAAAGCAACGGAATCGATAACAATGCAATGGAACTAGTTCCTAGTGACACAAACTTTACAAATCAGAATGAAAGACAAATTTCAATTCAACCTAACAAGAATGTCTACGTCAACATGCCGCAACAAGTGCAATCCACTAGTTCAACAAAACCTACTGAACTACCAAAGATAGATCGAACTGCATCTGGCTATTTCATCGACTTTGATACCTTTTCATTGGATCCAAGTGAACCTGAAACGACGTCAGCCCAAATTTCTCGCAAACAACGGATCAAAGACTTTTTTAACTTTCTCAGAAAGACTTATTTAGTATCACCTTGGCTAGAGCTTTGGATAATCACAGGTATACTATTTCTTCTTTTTTGGATAGGATCAGGAAATTGTTTTCCATTTACTCATCAATGGAACTTATCTTCAACAGAGCTCTGCAACGTCAAAAGTAAACTTAATTTTAAAACCTCGGGCATATTCTCAAGGAGCTATCGCCGAGTTAACGGCACTTTATCGCAGCCAAAGTTGCGATAAATTCATCGCACCATTCACAAGCTGGTGTTAACAGCCCATAACACCAGTTTACCCGCGATAGCAGCCGCAAAAAACATCGCCACAGATGACCCCGGCAACTATCGCTAATGAGATGCAGAATAGGCGCACCCGTGCAAAAAGCCTAGAAAACATCACTCCGCAACATTCTCAACGACCAGCCAGATCGGTGAAAAGAACACGAAACATGAGATAATGCGCGTTAGCAGCAGGAAATTAACACCTGCTCTGACCTGGTGTAAAGTCGGACGGCAGCCTGCACCACAAAAGGGAGCCCAGCCCACAGCCACACCTGAAGACCAACAGATGCCATGGAGCCACTGAACATGCTGGCCGGACACCCAAGAGGGCCCCAACACCCACCGCCACCACCCCCAGGACCACCCTACCCCCCCGGACACCCACCTCCCCCCCCGGACCAACACTGAGGCAGCGCAGACAAAGACAGCGACCCTCCGAAAATGCACCAACCTCACAGACCCAACACCAGAGAATGTCATTGCCCACTATATGCCCAAAGAGACAACCCTCCTCCGCATCCTGACCACCATTGCCCACAGGCTGACTGTACCAACACAGCGGACAACCAACATCCCACCGCAGACAAAGCTTCTGGCCGTGCTGCAAGTGTTGGCCTCTGGTACCCTCCAAACAACATCCCCCTGAGATGGAGGAGTCACACAGCCAGGCCAATCCAAGTCCCCCACAACGGTCATGGATGACACCATCAGCTTGGTACCCCACTATCTATACTTCACACACACTGTGCAGGAACAGCCGGTGACCAAGAAAGGCGTGTACGCCACAGCTGGCTTCCCGCACGTGTCAGGGGACACACATGTCCTACTAGTGGCCCCTGGTGACACTGCACACAATAAGCGCAACAGAAAGCGCACGTATCCCACCAATGTGCAGGCAATAGTGGACCACCGTGGAATCCCCGCCAACGCCGCTGTCAACCACCCAGGCAGTGTGCATGATACCTGCACCTCCCGACAGTCCATCATCAACCTGCGCCACCAAGATGGCACCCATGGAAATGCACTGCTCGTTGGCCAATACCAAATGCACACACCACACACCTCAACTCCACAATCATGCAACACACAACACAGGAAATGCACACGTCACAAGCTCACATACAACATGCACACCCACCAGACACGACAGCACAGGCGTCACTGTACATGTGGCCCTGCCAATAAAGGGGCCGGGCGCACGTGCCCGTAGCCAGTTCAACATAATATCTGCATGTTGCCCTGTGGTCTTGTTGTATGCATGAGGGCCCTGGGCCCTACAACATTACATTGTGCTGTGTACAGTGGACGCAGACATGTCACCGCAGGCAGCGGGTTAGAGCTTGGACATGTGGCTTTGTCATCACCCACTCAATTCGTAAGGGGAGTGGACTGTGCCATCGTACGCAGAGCCAACGTGGGTGTGTGACTGATATGTGCGTGCCCCTGGGCGTGGTTCTGTACTGCGAATGTGCATCTGCATGTGTCTCTATGGCAGTGTGGGTCTCCATTGTGGGGAGTAGGTGGTCCCTGAAGGGTAATTGACACCCACGTATGTGATCTAGTTCGCCTTCCATGGGTTCGGACCACACCGCACCTGTTCGGCCACCTCATTTGGCGTTCTGACACCTGGCATTGGGGTGCCATGTGTGGGTCGGTGAAGTGTTGTGAGCCAGCCGTGCTTGTGGCTGCTTCATGCTGTGTGGTCTGTTGCAGGGGCTGGGTTCTCCTCTGAGTAGCTTGTCTGCCCTGGTCCTGGTGGTGGGTTGCGTGGGATGTCCATGGGCTGTTGTAGGGCGTTGGTGTCGAAGGTGTGTTGGTCGTCTCCTGCATCACTGATGGGTTGTCTGGTCTGACCTGCTGGAGGTGTTGTTTGTCCCTCTGCAATGTGAAGGGGAGATGCATGTTGACATTGTGTTGACATTTATGTTGGCGCATTGTTCTTGTAGACATGCAGACTGTGTGACAATGTACATTGTGACTGTTTCGGCGGTGCTGACAATTTGAGGGGGTACAGTGGACATTTGGACTGCATGACTGATGTGAGGTTGTACCCGTACATATGCATCTCACAGTTCCCTGCTCTGTCAAATGTGATTGGCCTGTTTCTGCGCATGGGCGGACCCAGTTGTGTCCCCTGTTCTGCAGTGTCAGTGTTGCACTTTGTGCCACATTGTCATGGGATGTGCTGTGATTGCCATGTGTGTGTGCTGCAGTGTGCCACGGGGATGGGGACATGCCCCTGGGTAATTGTGGGTGTGCAGTGTGCTACACATCGTTGTGCATGTGTGCCATTGTGCCCATCTCCCCCGTCCCCCCAGTCCCTGTTGGTTACTCACCCTGTTGTTGTTGTGTCAGGTCCTCTCGAGCTGTGTCCGTACTCCCACCTCCTTGCACCCTCTCCACACTGATGACTGGCCTCCATTTCCTCCAGCTCCTCCTGTGGCGCAGGACTCCCACCTCCTGTCTCTGTTGCTGCCTTCCTGTTGGCAGCGGCTTTGGGCCTGGTTTCGGTTTTCACGTCGTGCCAGCTCCTCTTGGCCTCCTCCATTGGCCTCCTCGACACTCCGGCTGCATTCAAGGTAGTCTGATTGTGGGTCAGTTGCTGGTAGTCTTCTGTCACATCCGTGACGCTGGTCTTGTTTTCCTACGGACTGCACCCCGTCTTCCTCTCCCTCTTCTCCTTGGCCTTCCCCGACCCCATTGGTCCTTGCTGGTGGTCTGTGGGGCTTGTGGGGTTCACGTTGGCCTCTGCGCTCGGTCAGGGTGCATCCATGTTGCTACACACTTTGGATTGTTTCTGGTGTGTTGTTTTTGTTGCTTTTATAGTGCATTTTCCCGCCAGACGCATGGGATTTGCAGGCCTGCCGCTGGTTTTCGCTGCTTTTTGTATCGAGATTGGCCTCATCGCAGCTTTTTTTGCGTTCGTGTTTCGCATTCCCGTGGCGTTGATTTTAACGCGGCCATTTGACGCGTTATCTGGTGACTATCGCATGGTACCGCTGTGTTGTGAATACTTGGTTAACAAGCCGTAAATTTCCCGCCATAGACTGCGATGTTGGAGGTTGCGTTAAGTAACTTTTACGATGGTTATCACACGTTCTTGAGAATATGCCCCCTCATGTTTCATCTCATCGTGAACAAAGAGACTTTTCCTTCGTGAACATTTCAGCAGTTCCTATACCAGATGGTATAAATAGGGGTGGGCGGAATTTGCGTAGTCGCGCTACGCAAAGCTCCGCGAAACGGTAAAAAATCTCTGAGAGCACGCAAAAGTTCCGCGAACACGCGGAATTGCTTGTTCCACCCGGTCGCGATGCTTTTTTCCTGTTCGCGAACGCTGTTTGCATGCTCGGGGAGAAATATCTCGCGAACACGCATTTTGAAAGCGCGAACAAGCAAAAAATTCTGCGAAGCCGCAGATCGCGGAATTTTTGGTAATTCCGCGTTCTCCGCAGAACGCGAAATTACCCAAATTCCGCAAATTCCGCGAGCGGAACGGAATTTACCGCACAGGCCTAGTGTGGGACAAAGTAAATTATGATATATTATTTAGACTGACCAAGCTTTTAAAGATTCCACATTTGTTTAAAATTTCACTGAACGATATCATTACCTCCCGTACATTTTCTGATGATTGGGATTTTGAAACTGTTAGCAACCTATTGTCTGATTTAGAACAATCTGCCGCATTTTCTAGCATTGAAATGTTAGAAGACACATCAGATTTTGACAAAATGTATTGTTATCAAAATTATGGTCATCATTTTTTGCATAAATCTAGCAAACCTAGAAATGTTTTCGCATACCACCATTGGGAACATTACCCTACACCACCGAAAAGTAGTTCAAAAACGTTTGCACAGAAGTTCTCATATTTTTCAGGGATTAACACTTCTGACCCGACCTCGTATTATTATAAGGTTGCACCTATATCTGCACAGAAAAATATGTTAACAAACACCAAACAGATTTATTCTGCTTCCTTTATTACCCAGTTGTCTAAACAGGGTTTCGACTTATGGATGGACAGTATAGATTTTAAAATCGATCTGGGGTTCTAGAGACTGGCAAGTCCAGGGAACAGAAGCACTATTTAGAGCATGCCTCATTCCACAGCAGATGATTGTTTTGAATGACATTGTGCAACAGAATTCCTGTCTTGGACTAGCCAAGAATAAGGACTTGAACACGCCTCAAATTCCAACACCGTTAAGCACCGAGGGGAATTTTACATCAGATAGAGGCGCTAAGATGGATGACATATTGCAATACAATAGATCAGACCCCAATTGGAAGGGATGGTTGGTTTGGCCCACAGACACAAACAGATGTCAGGAAAGATTCAGGGTACCACCGAAGGGTTTAGTATCCATAAGCCAGACCCACGATATGTACAGCGGGAACATCCGGGGGTAGTGATATCATATAGTGTTGGTAAGTTATGCCTCGATTGGCTAAAGAGCTCAACACTACCCCAGGTGAAACAACACTTGTCCTTACTCACAGAGGATGTGGACCTACGAGATTTGTTATTAGGTCCCAGAAAACCACTTCAAAAAGGTTTTTTATATGCTGTCTATAATGAAATCTGGAAAATCTCACAACAAGAAGCAGCAGAGAGTCTAAGAGAAATAGATAGAATTAACCTAGAAAAGGCTTTAACCGTAGTTGACAATGGCATGACTACGTTAACATCCATGATATATTCACTGGGCAACATTGTATTTTCTGCTATCGAAGTATTAGAACAGGATTTGTCCATATTGCAACATGGACAGTCACAGTTACGTTCTATTATTTTGTTGAGCTGGACGCTGCAGTCATTGCGTGCCTGCTATGTGCCTTGGGGTTTTATCAACAGTACGTCCTTGTTTTCTGCATACAATCTAACAGAAAAACAGATGAAAACATCACAGAGGGGAGCAAAATATACAATGCTGCATATTGAAATGCTGGATAAATTACCCTTTACTGTGTCAGAGTCACCATCCACAGAGTGGTTAATCCACGGCCATATAACATTACCGGTCGCAACTTTCCAGTTTCAGTATTGCCTAGAACAGCAACAGGCAGGCAGATATGAAAAAATGGGTAGGGATTTCATCAGGGAATCCTGGGATTTACCATACAGATTTTGATGCAGGAGTAGGGGTCTGGAAGTGCTTCTAAGCGGAACTAACTGTGAGAACGTGTTAAGTGGATCGCTCATATGCCAGGATATTATGCTACACGGGCTTGTAATGGGTCTGTGGCGAACTTGTCCTGTGATTTAAGAGGTTCCCAAGCAGCTGTGATTAATCCGGTATTCAGGCTTCTCTCGAATGTGAGTTATTTGATGCTGAATGATCAAGGTTGTTGTGGGATGCTTCCGGGCATCACATATCTAGTTACCATGAGCTCCAGGGTTACTTGCTGTATGCAAGTATTGTTTCCACCAACACATGTAGTCAGGGAGGGGCCTTTATGGCCTTCGCTAAATGTTTCCCTTTATACGGTTTGATACTCTGAGCAGAATGAAAACCATGCTTTTACAGCAAACCGTGCCCTTAACCGCCGCCCGGGATACTTTTGATCTCCAGACCGCAAGGACTTCGGCAGAGATACACGCACTTATACGTACAAACTGCCCCTTCCATTTCACAGAAATGGTAAGTCGTATCTTTAACATGTCTGATACGATGGGCATTGTACACCTATTTATGACCATAGGTTCAGGAATGTTAAGCAGAGTTATACCAAACTTTATACATTCCGTCTTTGGAAGCATTTTTGGAGGGCTTCCGCTGATCCTGTTTCTAATAGCCGGAATCCTGATTGTTACCTTTCTGCTACGCAATGGACGTCCCAGCCACCAAGGAGATAACAACAGAACTCCTGGAGCGCAAATACCGTGATCGCATGGTACAACATCCGGTCACACATCCCCTACGGGAACTGAGCGCCTATTGGTTCCTGTCATTTAGACCAGTCTGGATGGACTGTGTCCTACCTGTTCTCTGATGCCTGTTCTGCGGAGAAGAATGCTCTTTGGACCTCTGTCTGACACTTCTATTGGTTGCGCCACTGCACATTGATGCTTTACTGGACCCGATAATGGCCCATGTTCTGCAGTGTCCTCAGCGCATTCCCATGTTGTTGGCAGCATTCTTAGAGCCACCACAGGTAGTTTCTGCTCCTGTTGGTATGGACACCGGCTCCTCCAACACTCAGGCATTGGATGTGGCACAGGCTTCCCCGGCATCTGCTGCAGGCAGTACGGAAGATCAGCCGTGCTCAATTGACATTCTTTGTGAGGTGTTACAGGGATCGTCAGCTGCATATGCAGACAGCAGCAATGTTGCGTCTACCAGTAAGGACACATAAACATTTGGCATGTCGCACACTGGGAAAATTTGGCTTTTTACCTTTTACGAAATTCCAAATTGAAAACTTTTGACCTACATGGCTTTCAGATGCTTGTAGTTGTTCGGACTATAGAAACGGACACTTTAGAGCCACTACTTGAATTCTTTTTTTTTAGAACAATTTCAAAGGGTTTTTAATGGGTTTTAACCTCTCTTAGAATGTTTTTATTATTTGTTGCGTACCAAGCTCTAGACGCCTTGGTAGTACGCTAGAATTTAGTTATGTCGTCCAGTCGGATGAGGAGTGGGTGTTATATTTCATATAGGTACCCCGATATAGGTCCAGGTAACATCATAACCCTTCACCTACATTCTCTCCTATACTACATACATAACAGATTTGAGGGACTGACCTTTTGCCCAGTTACAATACTATACACAGTACGTAGGGTTTTCCCTGAACACTGGCCTCATAAATTATGCATGAGGATTCTTAGTTTCTTGGAGCACAGCAGGACCACCATCTCCTGCATAATAACTGTGTATAAAGTTCATTCCCGACGTCATCCTAAGTCCGACACTGGCACAGCAAGGTAGAACCCCTGGGATACCTTAGGGTACATAAACATCACATCTTGCTGAGATAGACAGAGGAGATCAGGACTTCCCGCCCAACACACTGACGCAAGACACTGAGGTTCCTGCATGCAGATACTCCAGCTCGCAGTGGTCTGACATCCCTTGCGGGGTGTTCAGCTCGAGACCAGAACGGGGTCCCGCAGTCTCACATCAGGTAATGGGGTTGGTTTTATCCTAGAGGGATTCTTGGCTTTACACCTACTCATATGCTAGGTACATTTAGGTACATCTTGTTAGGGTGCATCGTAGGAGTACGCATTTTATTGCCATGTATTTTATATACTCGCCTATATTTATGATTTTAGCAAAATGGTAGAAACCTACCATCTGTTTACTTTCTTAGTGCTGCTACTCATTAATATATGCTACTGTCTACTGGTGATTTCAGTACACTTATTTTACGCGAGAATAACGACTGTTCAATAAATGCTTATTGAAAAAAGTCCCAACCGTTTATTCTGTGTATCTCTCTGAGAACAAGTGAGCACGAGTGACTGAGCGAAAAATAAGTTATTGTTTCCACAGTCCTGAGGGATCAGGGTTGTCATCTTTGATAGTTGCAAAGAACTATTCTCTCCTTGGTAAGAGGAGGTTACAGTGGCATTGCGAGCTAGCTGGTACACAGGCTAACATACCCGGTGCGGGTGTCTGGAATCAGTCTGGACACCAGTCCCGCAGTGTATGGTGTCTAAACACGCAGATCCTATTTAGGTCTTATAGGAACTACACAACAGTACAAGAAACATTTTTGGAGTGAGGCAAAATGTTTCACGTGATCTTGGTGTGACAAGCTATGTCTAAGAAACATTTTAAAACAATAATGTCTTGGAAACTTGGTTGCATTGGAAACTTTGTTGCAATGGAACGGGCCTGTCTAAACATTTAAAGACACATCGTTTCTTGGAAACATTTAAAAACATGGCATATTGTTTTTTGAACTCTGTTGAGATAGAAACATTCGATACAATTCCTGGTAACATTGGATGTTACATCCTTGTACACTAGTATTCCACAAGACCAGGTGATTGAAGTGATCCGCAAAGTCCTTGACAAACGACCTACCTCCTGTTGGATTATGATGGAGCAGGATAAATGAAATTTTTTTAACCTCCTAATAATTTTCGTAAAATAATTAATAAACATGTTCGTTTAAGTAAATAACCAACAATGTATGTTACATGTAAAGGGTTAAAGGTAACACGCTAATTTTGTGTGCAAATTAATCTACTTATAATTGTTGACGTGTCTAACATAATGTAATATTTGCGTACTAATAAAATAATAAACGCATGATTTGTGCTTTTTAAATAAAACGTGTGGTGGCAAAATAAAGCGATGGTAAGTAAGGGACGGCTTTATATGTTGCTTTTTGCTAGGTAATACCTAATTGGGTTACGTAGAAAGACGGGAGGGAAACGAAAGGGTTTATATTCTTTATTTTAACAATATTTTGTTTATCTTTGAAAATAGTGCGCTTAGGCCTGTTGATACAAAAGGGGATGATGGACGGAACGTTTGAGCCAATCAAACACTCACCCCCAGTCAACTGATCTGGGTTTAATCCATCATCATTCTTTAGCTCACTCCACCACCCCAGTTCAGACATGGCCATATGCAAATCAGTCTGACCCTGTGCCTCATGGGAACAGTCCAGCCCGAACTGCCAAGCCATGTCTTCCCTGGACCGGAAACAAGCATCCTAGGACCGGTTTCTGGCATTTCAGCCGTCATCAGCCAGGCTTGCTTGAATCCAGTGGCAAAGTGAGCAAGGGACCCACGTCTGGGCATACCCCCGCCAACTTAGGGCGACCAAAGCGATACAAAAGGGGATGATGGACGGAACGTTTGAGCCAATCAAACACTCACCCCCAGTCAACTGATCTGGGTTTAATCCATCATCATTCTTTAGCTCACTCCACCACCCCAGTTCAGACATGGCCATATGCAAATCAGTCTGACCCTGTGCCTCATGGGAACAGTCCAGCCCGAACTGCCAAGCCATGTCTTCCCTGGACCGGAAACAAGCATCCTAGGACCGGTTTCTGGCATTTCAGCCGTCATCAGCCAGGCTTGCTTGAATCCAGTGGCAAAGTGAGCAAGGGACCCACGTCTGGGCATACCCCCGCCAACTTAGGGCGACCAAAGCGATACAAAAGGGGATGATGGACGGAACGTTTGAGCCAATCAAACACTCACCCCCAGTCAACTGATCTGGGTTTAATCCATCATCATTCTTTAGCTCACTCCACCACCCCAGTTCAGACATGGCCATATGCAAATCAGTCTGACCCTGTGCCTCATGGGAACAGTCCAGCCCGAACTGCCAAGCCATGTCTTCCCTGGACCGGAAACAAGCATCCTAGGACCGGTTTCTGGCATTTCAGCCGTCATCAGCCAGGCTTGCTTGAATCCAGTGGCAAAGTGAGCAAGGGACCCACGTCTGGACATACCCCCGCCAACTTAGGGCGACCAAAGCGATACAAAAGGGGATGATGGACGGAACGCTTGAGCCAATCAAACACTCACCCCCAGTCAACTGATCTGGGTTTAATCCATCATCATTCTTTAGCTCACTCCACCACCCCAGTTCAGACATGGCCATATGCAAATCAGTCTGACCCTGTGCCTCATGGGAACAGTCCAGCCCGAACTGCCAAGCCATGTCTTCCCTGGACCGGAAACAAGCATCCTAGGACCGGTTTCTGGCATTTCAGCCGTCATCAGCCAGGCTTGCTTGAATCCAGTGGCAAAGTGAGCAAGGGACCCACGTCTGGGCATACCCCCGCCAACTTAGGGCGACCAAAGCGATACAAAAGGGGATGATGGACTGAACGTTTGAGCCAATCAAACACTCACCCCCAGTCAACTGATCTGGGTTTAATCCATCATCATTCTTTAGCTCACTCCACCACCCCAGTTCAGACATGGCCATATGCAAATCAGTCTGACCCTGTGCCTCATGGGAACAGTCCAGCCCGAACTGCCAAGCCATGTCTTCCCTGGACCGGAAACAAGCATCCTAGGACCGGTTTCTGGCATTTCAGCCGTCATCAGCCAGGCTTGCTTGAATCCAATGGCAAAGTGAGCAAGGGACCCACGTCTGGGCATACCCCCGCCAACTTACGGCGACCAAAGCGATACAAAAGGGGATGATGGACGGAACGTTTGAGCCAATCAAACACTCACCCCCAGTCAACTGATCTGGGTTTAATCCATCATCATTCTTTAGCTCACTCCACCACCCCAGTTCAGACATGGCCATATGCAAATCAGTCTGACCCTGTGCCTCATGGGAACAGTCCAGCCCGAACTGCCAAGCCATGTCTTCCCTGGACCGGACACAAGCATCCTAGGACCGGTTTCTGGCATTTCAGCCGTCATCAGCCAGGCTTGCTTGAATCCAGTGGCAAAGTGAGCAAGGGACCCACGTCTGGGCATACCCCCGCCAACTTAGGGCGACCAAAGCGATACAAAAGGGGATGATGGACGGAACGCTTGAGCCAATCAAACACTCACCCCCAGTCAACTGATCTGGGTTTAATCCATCATCATTCTTTAGCTCACTCCACCACCCCAGTTCAGACATGGCCATATGCAAATCAGTCTGACCCTGTGCCTCATGGGAACAGTCCAGCCCGAACTGCCAAGCCATGTCTTCCCTGGACCGGAAACAAGCATCCTAGGACCGGTTTCTGGCATTTCAGCCGTCATCAGCCAGGCTTGCTTGAATCCAGTGGCAAAGTGAGCAAGGGACCCACGTCTGGGCATACCCCCGCCAACTTAGGGCGACCAAAGCGATACAAAAGGGGATGATGGACGGAACGTTTGAGCCAATCAAACACTCACCCCCAGTCAACTGATCTGGGTTTAATCCATCATCATTCTTTAGCTCACTCCACCACCCCAGTTCAGACATGGCCATATGCAAATCAGTCTGACCCTGTGCCTCATGGGAACAGTCCAGCCCAAACTGCCAAGCCATGTCTTCCCTGGACCGGAAACAAGCATCCTAGGACCGGTTTCTGGCATTTCAGCCGTCATCAGCCAGGCTTGCTTGAATCCAGTGGCAAAGTGAGCAAGGGACCCACGTCTTGGCATACCCCCGCCAACTTAGGGCGACCAAAGCGATACAAAAGGGGATGATGGACGGAACGTTTGAGCCAATCAAACACTCACCCCCAGTCAACTGATCTGGGTTTAATCCATCATCATTCTTTAGCTCACTCCACCACCCCAGTTCAGACATGGCCATATGCAAATCAGTCTGACCCTGTGCCTCATGGGAACAGTCCAGCCCGAACTGCCAAGCCATGTCTTCCCTGGACCGGAAACAAGCATCCTAGGACCGGTTTCTGGCATTTCAGCCGTCATCAGCCAGGCTTGCTTGAATCCAGTGGCAAAGTGAGCAAGGGACCCACGTCTGGGCATACCCCCGCCAACTTAGGGCGACCAAAGCGATACAAAAGGGGATGATGGACGGAACGTTTGAGCCAATCAAACACTCACCCCCAGTCAACTGATCTGGGTTTAATCCATCATCATTCTTTAGCTCACTCCACCACCCCAGTTCAGACATGGCCATATGCAAATCAGTCTGACCCTGTGCCTCATGGGAACAGTCCAGCCCGAACTGCCAAGCCATGTCTTCCCTGGACCGGAAACAAGCATCCTAGGACCGGTTTCTGGCATTTCAGCCGTCATCAGCCAGGCTTGCTTGAATCCAGTGGCAAAGTGAGCAAGGGACCCACGTCTGGGCATACCCCCGCCAACTTAGGGCGACCAAAGCGATACAAAAGGGGATGATGGACGGAACGTTTGAGCCAATCAAACACTCACCCCCAGTCAACTGATCTGGGTTTAATCCATCATCATTCTTTAGCTCACTCCACCACCCCAGTTCAGACATGGCCATATGCAAATCAGTCTGACCCTGTGCCTCATGGGAACAGTCCAGCCCGAACTGCCAAGCCATGTCTTCCCTGGACCGGAAACAAGCATCCTAGGACCGGTTTCTGGCATTTCAGCCGTCATCAGCCAGGCTTGCTTGAATCCAGTGGCAAAGTGAGCAAGGGACCCACGTCTGGGCATACCCCCGCCAACTTAGGGCGAGCAAAGCGATACAAAAGGGGATGATGGACGGAACGTTTGAGCCAATCAAACACTCACCCCCAGTCAACTGATCTGGGTTTAATCCATCATCATTCTTTAGCTCACTCCACCACCCCAGTTCAGACATGGCCATATGCAAATCAGTCTGACCCTGTGCCTCATGGGAACAGTCCAGCCCGAACTGCCAAGCCATGTCTTCCCTGGACCGGAAACAAGCATCCTAGGACCGGTTTCTGGCATTTCAGCTGTCATCAGCCAGGCTTGCTTGAATCCAGTGGCAAAGTGAGCAAGGGACCCACGTCTGGGCATACCCCCGCCAACTTAGGGCGACCAAAGCGATACAAAAGGGGATGATGGACGGAACGTTTGAGCCAATCAAACACTCACCCCCAGTCAACTGATCTGGGTTTAATCCATCATCATTCTTTAGCTCACTCCACCACCCCAGTTCAGACATGGCCATATGCAAATCAGTCTGACCCTGTGCCTCATGGGAACAGTCCAGCCCGAACTGCCAAGCCATGTCTTCCCTGGACCGGAAACAAGCATCCTAGGACCGGTTTCTGGCATTTCAGCCGTCATCAGCCAGGCTTGCTTGAATCCAGTGGCAAAGTGAGCAAGGGACCCACGTCTGGGCATACCCCGCCAACTTAGGGCGACCAAAGCGATACAAAAGGGAATGATGGACGGAACGTTTGAGCCAATCAAACACTCACCCCCAGTCAACTGATCTGGGTTTAATCCATCATCATTCTTTAGCTCACTTCCACCACCCCAGTTCAGACATGGCCATATGCAAATCAGTCTGACCCTGTGCCTCATGGGAACAGTCCAGCCCGAACTGCCAAGCCATGTCTTCCCTGGACCGGAAACAAGCATCCTAGGACCGGTTTCTGGCATTTCAGCCGTCATCAGCCAGGCTTGCTTGAATCCAGTGGCAAAGTGAGCAAGGGACCCACGTCTGGGCATACCCCCGCCAACTTAGGGCGACCAAAGCGATACAAAAGGGGATGATGGACGGAACGTTTGAGCCAATCAAACACTCACCCCCAGTCAACTGATCTGGGTTTAATCCATCATCATTCTTTAGCTCACTCCACCACCCCAGTTCAGACATGGCCATATGCAAATCAGTCTGACCCTGTGCCTCATGGGAACAGTCCAGCCCGAACTGCCAAGCCATGTCTTCCCTGGACCGGAAACAAGCATCCTAGGACCGGTTTCTGGCATTTCAGCCGTCATCTGCCAGGCTTGCTTGAATCCAGTGGCAAAGTGAGCAAGGGACCCACGGCCTGTTGAGCAGCAATATAAAATGGCCGCCATTTGCTAGAGTACGCATGAGCAAGAAGCCGTGTGGTAGAGGAGAAAGGCTGTGAAAAAGGATGACCACGTGTTCGTGCTGAGAGCCTAAGACGGAAGTATGGTCAAGGCTATTGTGACCTTTCTGAGCAAATGTGTGCCAAGATGATCAGCAAGAAGCGTGAGAAGTCAAACTGAATAAATGGACGGAACTGTTGAATCTAAAAAGTATCAGAAAAAGATACAAATTGGACTGATCGAAACTGATGAGCAATGTCATGAACTGTGGGAAACGATGCAAGCATGGACATTCCACAAAGAACTGGTTAAGACAAGGAAGTTTGATTAAAATGTATATGGACTTGAATGAACCAATGAGAGAGAATCACGCCATAGAGATGCAACATTTTTATTCAGTAAGCTAGAATTAGGGTATAAGAAGACCTACTCTTGGTGGGGAGGGGTTAGTTGCTGTTGACGGAGATGCTGGAAAAGTTAGATGCTGGAAAAGTTAGATGCTGGAGAGAGTGGATGCTGTAGATGGGTGAAGTTGCGGTTGCTGATGCTGACGAGATGATGCTGCTGCTGCTATTTTATATTTTTAGTTGAGTATAAGATGCTGCTTTTGGAGAACCTTTTTACTCTTGATAGATTTTTCATTTAGAACTATTAGACTTTCCAAGACAGATAGATTGATCTTTTGGAGTTCTTGCTGTGACAACCTTATTTTTCCATCTAATAGGTATGCATTGCAATTTCAATTTATTCTTATAATGATGATAAATGTAATAATCTGAATAATAAGCTTAAACTTATATCTTGCTTCGAATCTTTATATAAACTTTATTATTCTTTAAACAAATGACTCAGTGATTCTTTAGCTCAATAATTAAGGTAAAATGTTAAAGAGTTTATTGTGATTGAGCTGGTCTTAATCACCATCAACTGATTCCTACTAGTTGGTCCATCGACCAATGAGCGGAATACCTTAAAAGCAAATGAGAAACATTATGTCGTGTTAAAAAGAGGTATCCCGTCTCCTTCCAGCGAATCGTTTTCTCCTAGGTTAAGGACGAAGGTAATCCAGGGAATAAATGAGTAAGTGAATGTATATGCGGTGTTATGGGCCCCACCGTCATATGGATATAGTTTGTGTGTTGGAGGGATAGTTGCACCTGGATGACCGAAGCATATAGGAGAAGAATTTTTATTGTTAGCGTTGGATCAGATTTCTTGGTAGCAGAGTTATGGTTTCTACAGATTAGTTTGGTGATTATTGATTATTGAATATTGCTAAGTTCATGTCTAACACTTTATGTTGAGTCGCGTTATGTTATATGTAAGTTTTCACGCTTCTGGGAAGTAGGAAGTGGAACACGTGTGGCAAGAGAAGTCACATGGAATAGTGCATTGTCTGAGTTCATATTGGTGATAACACAGGTTGTGTTATGATAGGGACATTCTCTGCATAAAAGGTGTGTAAGTGAAATAGTGATCGGTTTCCTTGTGAAACTCTGGCCTTAATTCTCAGGAGCAGTATAGTCTCCACATGTGTTTTATCCCCAGAGAAACGGGTTTACCGCTTGCTTGAAAGAAGGGTAAGGTAGAGGGAAGTGCTACTTTATCGGCAAAACATAAAATTCTGTTGTAGGGTAGAGGTAAGCGCTGCCTACTGGAAAATACAGAGTTCTTGTGTAAATGGACAAAGCTATCTCTTTTGTTTAGTGAATCAGACAATGGAAATGTGTTTTAAATGTTGTGACTAACAAGGAATTGTTGAAAAAGAAATTGCCGATAAATTTTGTAAAGGAGGGGTCAAGAGCAGAACTGACGTAGACAAAAACCGCGCTGGGATTGGACAGTGCGCTAGTCATACAGAAACAGGAGCAGAGCTGACGTAGACAAAAGCCGTGCTGGGATTGGACAGTGCGCTGTAGACAGAAACTGCTCTGATTGGAGTGTTGGTGTGAGTCGCGCTAGTATTGGACGGATAGAATAGTGACGTGGAAGTTTCTTATTGGAGTGTTGGTGTGAGTCGCGCTAGTATTGGTTGGAATAACGCATAGAGAACAGTGTTGAATTTCGGATAGTTTGAGGAAAGAAAGCGATTGTGAATCATGTTGTATTATGAATATGGTAGAGAGTAAACGTCATGGATGTCGAAAGTTAAGAACTTTTTTAAGAAAGACAAAAAGGTAGTGACTAGAGAGGGACAAGTAATTCCTCCGCCGAAATCACCAGCTTCACACATGATGCTGAAATATGGATATCATACATGCATATGGTTAGAAAATTGGACAAAATATACCAAGAATGATGGAGCATTTGCTTTCCCTGAGAATGGTTCATTTAATGTAGCTGTACTACGGAATTTGAGAGAAAAGATGGCAATGTTAGAACCTAGACCTAGACCGACACAGTTTGAAGCTTTAACTGAATGGGAAGATGAGATGTATGAACGAGAGAGATTCAGAGGATTAAAGAATCATGAGTTTGTGCCTGGAAGGTTATGGGGAGTAAATCATGAGGACAGAATAAAGCGTTGGAGATGTGCTAATATGACAGGAGGTTTGTTTCCAGCTTTTACAGTAGAGGAAGAAGCAAAGAGAAAGTGTACAGAGAAAAAGAAACATGTAGTTATAGAAAAGTATGGGTATGGTGGTAGTGAAACGGATGACGAATTGCTGGAAGATATTTTAAACAGAAACCCACCTCCATACCAACAGACTTCTGCGGTGGTGACCCCTAATGCACCGCCAATGGAAACTGGGAGGAATAAAAATCCCGAACGAAGAGATGAGATAAATAGGTCACAAGATCAATTAAAAACGTCACAAAATGAAGAGATAGAAAGTGACAATGTAACTGAATTAGCAAAAACCACAAGAGAATTGACTGAGAAAATAAGAGAATTGACAAAGAATATGGAAGCTGTAACTGTACCAGTGACGATAGGTCCAGTAATGCCAATTTTTGAGAATCAGAAAATTGATGAACGTTCTTTAGTGATTCCCATGAATTCACATTTGCAAAGAAAAAGAGAAGGGATGGAACTGAATAATGAAGGTGCACACCATTTGGTTAGTACCTATAGACCAAGCCCACCTACTAATTTGACGATAAACGAGAATGAGTTCAGGAGAATACCCATGGTAACGGAGTCTGCATCAGGGACACCAGAAAGAAGTAACAATTGGATAGAATTAAATAGTACGCCTGTAGGTCCGACTCCAGATGAGTTAAATGAATGGATGACAACGCTAAAAACGAAAGAAACAGAAGTAAAACCATTAGATGTAATTAGGTTAAAAATAGACATGGAAGAATTGATTTTAGGAACGATTGGTACAGAAAAATTAATAAAGTGTCAGGATGATGAGATTATGTTTTTGTGCAAAAGTCTTACATGGAGAGCTAGAAATTTACATGACAAATTAGAAGAGACAGCAAGTGAACTAGGAGTAGAATTTGCAAAAGTGAGAACGTTGCAGAAACCATACAGAGTAGATTTTTGTGAGAAAGATATAGAGAATCTGAACACATCAGGAAGATTGACCCAAATAAAAGAGTTAATTGTTTTACTGAGAAAATGGGGTGATGTGGATAGATGGAGAAATAGATGGACGAAAAGGAGTGAGAAAGTAACAGATAAAGCATCTTTGGCTTTTGCAGTGACAGATAAGGAACCAGTTGTAAGGGAGTACCCGATGAGAGAGACTCCAGGAGGTAGTTATGTGCATGTTCCATGGACTAGACAGGATATACTGTCATTTACAAATGACTTCCCAAAGTTGAGAGAGAAGCCAGTAGAATGGTACAGACAAGTGGAGAGATTTGTTAAGGTTTCAAAGGTGTTGTGGATAGACTTAGATGGATTGTTTGATATAGTAGTGCCAGCTGATTTGTGGACAGAATGTAAGATTACTATTGATTGGCCAACTGTAGAATATCCAAGGGATGCTAAAACAGGAGCGCCAGGACCAGAAGTGATGAGAAAGTATGATCAAGTAATTACCTTTTTGAAGAATAAGATTCCACCTAAAGAAACAGATTGGGTAAAAATAGACAGAACAACGCAGGAAAGTAAAGAATCAGTGCATGCTTATTATGAAATGCTGTTGTTAGTTTTCAAACAGTATAGTGGTTATGAGACACTAAATGAGAAGGATATGAGTCATTTTGTATATAGATTTGTTTATGGGTTGAAACCAGAGATAAGTGAGATGATTAAACAGCATATGATTTGTTGGCAGAATAGCACAGTTGACGAAGTTTTGAGATATGCTAAGTATTGCAGTGATGATATTGAGAGTAGACAGCGTAAATTGAAAGAAAAAGCCATGTGGGCACAGGTGAAAGTTGCAGAGAAGCAAGAAGCTCAATTGAGTAATACCGGTAATGAAGCAGGACAGGCTAGATCTCGACCAAATATAGGTAAAGGAAAAGGACAAATGAGCATAGATGAGGCAAAGAAAAAGTGGCCATGCCACAACAGCGGAAAGCTAGGGCATTGGAGAAACGAGTGTAAATTTCCTCCAAAACTTAATGTGGAAAATCAATCATTAAATTCACAGGTGCAGAGTGAGGTAGTTAATCAACAGAGTCAGGTACCACAACCACCACTTCCCAAGAGTGTTAACCAACAGAAATACAGTGCAGAAACAGGATTCTACGGAGGAGAACAGGTAACACAGTTGCCGCGTGCAGCTGCCATTTCTCAATATTGGTTACGACAGGATGAGGATGAAATGGATGAAAGCTTCTGACGGTGCCTAGGAGAGGGGAAGAGTGCGTGCTTGGCGCAACTCTAGAGGTAGATCAGTCTGGTCCATTTGTGGATGGAGAAGTGAATGGTGCAAATGTAACATTCCTTGTGGACACTGGAGCTACCCGCTCTACTGTTAGGTCAGTGGAAATTCCAAACCTTCCTCTCTCAGGTGAACATATCCAAGTAGTTGGAGTTTCGAATCAGCAAATTAAGACGCCTCTTACTAAATTAGTGGAGGTAAAAATTGGTCCATTTAGTGAAATGCACCGATTTGTGGTATGCGATTGTAGTCCCGTGAACCTATTAGGACGCGATCTATTGTGCAAAATGAATTGCACTATCTATTGTACTCCGGATGGAATTGCATTTCAGACCCCAGATGAAGATGTACTGTATAAAATGACAATGGTAAATTTAGAACCAGAAGTAAATGATTTGTTTCCTGTATTTGATGCAGAGAAAATCCCAATTGAATTGAAAAAGACAGTGAAAGAAGAAGTGTGGGACTTTACAGGAGAAGATATAGGATTAATGAAAGAAGTAGATCCCGTTAAAATAACCGTAAAAGAGGGAACGAGTTACCCAAATACACCCCAGTATAAATTGACACCAGAAATAATTGAAGGAATAACGCCAGTAATAAATAAAATGATTGAACAAGGGATTCTAAAAGAAATAATGAGCAGTCCATGTAATTCGCCAATAATGGGACTGAAAAAGCCAAACGGAACATATAGAATTGTACAGAATTTGAGGAAGGTAAACAAAATTGTAGTGCCTTGTTGCCCAATAGTATCGAACCCTGCTGTGATTCTATACCAGATTCCACGTGAAGCAGAATGGTACACAGTAATTGATTTATGTCATGCATTTTCTCTATTCCATTGCATCCAGATAGCCAGCCATTATTTGCGTTTAGGTTTGGAGAGCGTATTTTGGCATGGTGCCGAATTCCTCAAGGGGACACAGAAAGCCCCTCAATCTTTAATCAGATTCTAAAGAAATCGTTGGAAGATTTAAAAATGCCAGAAAAGTCAGTGATGGTTCAATATATTGATGACCTACTGCTGGCATCAAAAACGAAGGAAGCATGTGTCAATGATACAATTGCTTTGCTGAATCATTTAGCAAAAAGAGGAGATAAAGTGTCCCCATCAAAATTGCAGTTTTGTCAACAAGAAGTCCAATATTTAGGGCATAAAATTGAGAAAGGAGTGCGAAAGGTAACGACTGAAAGAATAAAGATGATTCAAGGAATGAGAGCTCCAATGACGCAAAGAGAGGTAAGAATGATTCTGGGAATGGTTGGATATTGTCGACAATGGATAAGCGGTTTTTCACTGATTGCTAAACCGTTGCAAAAACTGACAAAGAAGGATGTTAAAGATCCTTTTGAAATGAATGATGAGGAAATGAAAGCATTCAGAGAGCTGAAAAAGAAATTGTGTGAAGCTCCAGCATTGGGAATGCCTGACTATGAGAAAGATTTTGAGTTGTATTGCAGTGAAAGAGATGGATGTGCATTTTCAGTCTTGGTACAGAGACATGGAACTATGAAAAGACCCATTGCATATTTTTCAGCTGTCTTAGACCCTGTAGCGAAAGCGTTGCCTGGATGTTTGAAAGCAGTTGCTGCTACTTGTGTGAGTCTGGAACAGAGTGAAGGCATAGTGATGGGATATCCACTGAGAGTATATGTTTCCCATTATGTGGAAATTCTCTTGACAAGAACGAAAACCCAATACATGACACATAGTCGGCTGACTAGGTATGAAAAAGTAATTTTGAGTGCAGATAATGTGACCATTGACAGATGTATGAATGTGAATCCTTCGACATCATTGCCAGATGAAGAGAGTGTAATTGAAATGGATGAAGTAGATCACGATTGTCTGAATGTGCTTGAATATTGTACAAAACCGAGATCAGACATACGAGATGAGCCCTTAAAGGAATCAGATTATATTCTGTTTGTGGATGGCTCATGCTTGAGAACAAATGATGGAGTTCTAAGTGCAGCATATGCAGTTTGCACAGTAGCAACTGTAATGGAAGCATCTTGTCTGAAAGGGATACAGTCTGCCCAAGTCACAGAACTAGTAGCTCTGATTCAAGCATGCAAGTTGGGAAGAAATGTACGGGATACGATTGTGACAGATAGCCAGTACGGCTTTGGGGTGGTGCATGATTTTGGTCAGATTTGGTCACAAAGAGGTTTCTTGACGTCTGCAGGAACGCCAATTAGAAATGGAGATTTTGTGAAAAAGTTGCTTGAGGCGATACAGCTGCCTAAACAGATTGCTGTTGTGAAGTGCAATGCACATAAAAATGGGGAAGACTACATAACTGTCGGCAATAAATATGCTGACGAGATTGCACAGTACTGTGCAAAGAATGTGGTTTCTTTAAACAGGAACCGAGAGAGAGAGCATATTTCTTGTCCTTTGCTTTTTACTAACCCTGTTGAGACATGGGATGAGGTGAGACAGTTACAGGAAGCAGCAGATGATGAGGAAAAAGATACATGGATAAAAGCAGGATGTAGAAAACATGAGGAAAATGATGTTTGGGTTTACAGAGATGAAAGACCAGTTATGCCTGATAGCATGATTTCTGACATGGCACGGATGTACCATGGACAAGCCCATATTGGGAGAGATTCAATGATCAGACTTTTTAGACAAACATGGTATAATCCAAAATTCAGAGCCATAGCTGAGAGTCTTTGTCAAAGATGTCTTATTTGTCAACAGTTAAATCCAGGAAGGAAGACAGTAGTGAGTCTAGGAACAATAGGACGAGAAGGAGGTCCGTTCACTAGAATGCAAATGGATTTTATTGAAATGCCCCCGAGCAACAGACTAAGGTATGTCCTTGTAGTCGTCTGTTTGTTTTCCCGTTGGGTGGAAGCATACCCGACCAGAAGGAATGATGGAATCACGGTAGCAAAACTTATGCTGCGAGAATTCATTCTGAGGTATGGTTTTCCAGTCACGATTGAAACAGATAGAGGAACACATTTCCAAAATGAATTAATTAAGTTAATTTGTGAAGCACTTAGTATGAAACAGAAACTGCATTGTGCATACAGACCAGAGGCTTCTGGAATAGTAGAGCAAGTGAATGGAACAATTAAGAACAGGTTAGGAAAAATGTGTCAAGCTATAGGGCTCAAATGGCCATGAGATAATTATGGGACGAACAATGAGACAAGCACATGTACCTGTCAACAAACTACTGACTATAACTGATGATCTGGTGCTGGATTATTGCAAAGGATTGGCTGATGTGGGGCGTTCTGTGTTTCATCAGGTTGGACCGGATGCGACCACTCTTGAAAGAAAACCAGCTCACGACTTGAATCCAGGAGATTGGGTCCGCATAAAAGTCCACAGGAGAAGAAACTGTTTGGTTCCTCGCTGGGACGAACCACGACAAGTGATCCTGGTGACAACCACTGCAGTCAAGTGTGCAGGAGTGAAACACTGGGTGCATGCCAGTCACACCATCAGAGTTCCAGAACCTGAAGATCGACATGTGAGTCGACATCTGGAAGTATTGGATAACAGTTCAGCATCAGAAGCAGAAGAAGAAACAAACAGGGTGCCAGAATCTGAAGATCGACCTGTAAGTCGACATCTGGAGGACCCAACTACAAGTGCAATGACAGAAGAAGTAGAGGAAATAGCAGAAGTTCCAGAACTTGAAGATCGACATGTGAGTCGACATCTGGAAATATCAGATACCAGTTCAGAATCTGATACAGATCATTCGGATTGTGAAGAAATTCTGAAAATAAATTGGAAATTTGAAAGCATAAGAGAAGAAACTGAGCAAGAAGATAGTAACAGTAAGCAACCAAGTACAAGTTGTGGTAAAAATCCTTCAGAGATAATATTAATAGATGAAGAAGGGAGAGTTTCAAACAGAAAGTTAGAAAAATCGGATGATCCCCGAGGAGCAATAGGGACAGATAGCCAAACAAAAGAACAGGGAAATTTAGAAGCAGATAGAGAGATTGACACAAATTCGGAAGAACCTCGAGGAGGGACAGAAATAGGTGAACGAAGGAAGATAAGAAAAGAACCACAAGTAGAGGAAGAAAATGAAATTATAAGATTCAAGATAAGAGTCAATAAAGAAAAAACTGAAAGAGTCTGAAGAAAGTGGAGAAGAAAGAAACCAAAAACTAGAGTCAAGAAAAAGGAATTGGAAAACAGAAAGAGAGGAAAAAGGAAGTGAGGCAAAAAGGCCAAGAAAAGGAGACAATTGGCCCAACGAAGTAAGAAAGTTAAGATACAGAATCATAAGGTTAGATGGAAAAAGTGCTGAACAAGTGAATGAAATAACGAGCCAGAAAGAGCAAGAAAAACAAGGTGGAAAACACTTGCAGAAAACGAAAAGAGTAAAGAAGGTAAATCCGAAGTATAGATCGCCTGAATGGTTGTATCCTGCTTTGACTGATATCAAAGAAGAAAAGAACACTCACGAGAACCCAGAACAAAGAAACCTAATGGGTGAAGGTGAGGTGCAACAAACTTGAAGCAATTTAAACAAATTTCTACCGGACTTGACAAAACACTGGATCTGCTGAATTTCTACCGGATTTGACAAAATACTGGATTTGACAAAGAAAGAATTCTGAAAAGAATTAAAAGAAAGTACCAAGCAAAAACAAAAACATTGGAGTGCAGAGTGGCTAATAAGTCATTTCTGAGGTGTAGTGACACAATTTTCTTGAAAATAAATAAATAAGGTTATAAAACAAAATGGAGGATACTAGAGATAGAAAATGTAAATGTGAGTTTTTAAGTAGATGGTGTAAGATGTGCTTCTTTTGTACAGGATTATTAATGACAGTATGGGTGGTTTTAGCAATCACTATTCCAATTAGTTTAGCTGTAGTAGAAACATCTAATAACACAGAGAAAGAAAAAGGAGCTAACACTCAAGAACCAGTTATATTAAAAAGTAGTGCAGAGTTACATAAAGATAAATCAATAACAGATTTTTCAAAGAATGTTTTTACTAAATTATTATATGAGTATGTAGAAACAATGGATGTAAGAGATTGCTATGTTTGTATGCAATTGCTCATGCGTCTGTAGCAGAAGGTGTGACTTATCGTCACCTTCCTTTGACGTATGGAATAACATGTAGTGTTTTAGCAAGTTTATTTTATAAAACAGGTAGATTAGAATATTATTACACTGACACAGATAAGATTTTTGCGAAAGTTTCTGTAGTTCCCGAGCTAAACAAAATAAAAGAGGGAAAACGTTTGGTGAATATTTTATAGAAGATACGATTTTAACATTAGATAATATAGTTAAAAACAACCTTACCTGTGAGTTAAAGAAGGAAGAAAAAGTATTTTTAGAGATGGTTGAAGAAAGAAGAGTGAAATTTCAAAGAAAAGTGATAGAAGAGACAAAAACACCTCTTTGGGCGTTTGAGGAAGACAATCATGACAAGAAAAAGACAAATGCAGCTATGACTCTGGATTGGCCCCAACAGGGAAGGTTGTGCATTAGAAGAAATAAAACAAGATATGACTATTATTTTGTGGGTTCCAGTATTTGCCATGACAATTATCAAATTTTAGGCGGATGGGGATTCAAAGGGGGAAAAGATCCAATATTTCCAGGGATCTATTATGTTTGCGGTAATAGGGCTTATTACAGGTTGCCGGACCATTGGTATGGGTCATGTTATTTAGGTCTGGTCTTTCCAAAGATTTTTCATATGGATAGAAAAGAGAAAGGAACACACAAAATGATAAATACCTTTACACGTAGAAAAAGGGAGTTTTTCAGAAATAGTAGGTGATATTTTTGGTGCATTGATACCAGCAGTGGGAATATCTTTGAATGCATTTAAAATTCGGAAATTATCCACAGTGGTAGATCGTTTATCTACAGATACTGCTGGAGGGTTCTTGATGGTAAATACAGAGATGGTTGCCATGAGAGCTATGGTGATGCAAAATTGACTTGCCCTTGACATTCTTTTGGCAAAAGAGGGTGGAGTCTGTGGAATGCTGAAAGTCCAACATTGTTGCACTTACATTCCAGATAAAAGTGAAAATATACAAAAGTATATAAAGAATATTACAAGTTTGCACAAAGAACTTGTTCCACTGGAGGTTGAAAGTGCATTGGGAAAACTTGGTAAAGGGTTTTCTTCAGTAATAAATTGGTTAACAAGAATGAGTGGATTAATAATAGGGAAAGTTATAATAATAGCAACCATGATAATAATAATAATTTTAGTGCTGAAGCTTGTAATTACATGTATAAAGAAAAGAAGAAGACAGAATAAAATAGAAAAAGAAAACATGATAAACAAGGAGAGAGAGAGAGAAATGGGTGAAATAGAGCTAGAAGAGATAAAAGAGAACATGTACAAGAAGACCAAGAGACAAGTTGAAAGGGATACAGTTGTGTAAACTAACAAAAGCAAACGGAAAAAGAAATATGCTGTCTGAAAGAATTGTATAACTTGGGTTTTGTGGTGATATTAAAAATCACCAAAGGGGGAGTTGATGGAGCAGGATAAATGAAAAAATGTTAACCTCCTAATCATTTTCGTAAAATAATTAATAAACATGTTCGTTTAAGTAAATAACCAACAATGTATGTTACATGTAAAGGGTTAAAGGTAACACGCTATTTTTGTGTGCAAATTAATCTACTTATAATTGTTGACGTGTCTAACATAATGAAATATTTGCGTACTAATAAAATAATAAACGCATGATTTGTGCTTTTTAAATAAAACGTGTGGTGGCAAAATAAAGCGATGGTAAGTAAGGGACGGCTTTATATGTTGCTTTTTGCTAGGTAATACCTAATTGGGGTACGTAGAAAGACGGGAGGGAAACGAAAGGGTTTATATTCTTTATTTTAACTATATTTTGTTTATCTTTGAAAATAGTGCGCTTAGGCCTGTTGAGCAGCGATATAAAATGGCCGCCATTTGCTAGAGTACGCATGAGCAAGAAGACGTGTGGTAGAGGAGAAAGGCTGTGAAAAAGGATGACCACGTGTTCGTGCTGAGAGCCTAAGACGGAAGTATGGTCAAGGCTATTGTGACCTTTCTGATCAAATGTGTGCCAAGATGATCAGCAAGAAGCGTGAGAAGTCAAACTGAATAAATGGACGGAACTGTTGAATCTAAAAAGTATCAGAAAAAGATACAAATTGGACTGATCGAAACTGATGAGCAATGTCATGAACTGTGGGAAACGATGCAAGCATGGACATTCCACAAAGAACTGGTTAAGACAAGGAAGTTTGATTAAAATGTATATGGATTTGAATGAACCAATGAGAGAGAATCACGCCATAGAGATGCAACATTTTTATTCAGTAAGCTAGAATTAGGGTATAAGAAGACCTACTCTTGGTGGGGAGGGGTTAGTTGCTGTTGACGGAGATGCTGGAAAGTTAGATGCTGGAAAAGTTAGATGCTGGAGAGAGTGGATGCTGTAGATGGGTGAAGTTGCGGTTGCTGATGCTGACGAGCTGATGCTGCTGCTGCTATTTTATATTTTTAGTTGAGTATAAGATGCTGCTTTCGGAGATCCTTTTTACTCTTGATAGATTTTTCATTTAGAACTATTAGACTTTCCAAGACAGATAGATTGATCTTTTGGAGTTCTTGCTGTGACAACCTTATTTTTCCGTCTAATAGGTATGCATTGCAATTTCAATTTATTCTTATAATGATGATAAATGTAATAATCTGAATAATAAGCTTAAACTTATATCTTGCTTCGAATCTTTATATAAACTTTATTATTCTTTAAACAAATGACTCAGTGATTCTTTAGCTCAATAATTAAGGTAAAATGTTAAAGAGTTTATTGTGATTGAGCTGGTCTTAATCACCATCAACTGATTCCTACTAGTTGGTCCATCGACCAATGAGCGGAATACCTTAAAAGCAAATGAGAAACATTATGTCGTGTTAAAAAGAGGTATCCTGTCTCCTTCCAGCGAATCGTTTTCTCCTAGGTTAAGGACGGAGGTAATCCAGGGAATAAATGAGTAAGTGAATGTATATGCGGTGTTATGGGCCCCACCGTCATATGGATATAGTTTGTGTGTTGGAGGGATAGTTGCACCTGGATGACCGAAGCATATAGGAGAAGAATTTTTATTGTTAGCGCTGGATCAATTACAATGGACTTCTTGTTGGAACTCTTAAGAATAGCCATGACAAGGAATTATTTCATCTTCCAAGAAACTTACCATTACCAGTGCAAGGGTGTTGCAATGGGATCTGGGTTCGATCCTAGTCTAGCCAATCTATTCATGGACCACTACGAAGATGCCCTATGATCTTTCGAAGCGATACAGTGATGACGTCCTGATGATTTGGACAGGCACTGAACAAAACCTGATAAACTTTAAAACATGGCTAAACGGACGATCACCAGACATCAAATTTATGATGACATATAGCAATGAGACCATCTGCTTTCTGGACCTCACGCTACAAGTGGAAGAAGCTAAAATCCTTACGACCTTGTTCAGAAAACCCTATGATCGTAACACCCTCTTGAAATACGACTCTTACCACCCAAGAAACTTGAGGGACAACCTACCTGACGGTCAATTTTTAAGACCACGATGCAACTGTTTGTGTAGGTTTTATTTCTTTAAGGAAACTGACATCCTTATCACGAGACTAAGAAATAGAGGTTGCCCAAAGGGTTTGCTGAACCGAGCCAGAAAGAGGGCCTAGTACTGCCCTCGCGAGACTCTTCTTGAGGTACAACCAAAGGATGACAAAATGAATAAATTGGTTGCTGTCACCACATTCAACACAAGGAGCCATGAGATCAAAAAGGTGATCAAGAAATACTGGAACCTAGTAGGCACAGAAATCAACATAAAGGACCAGCCAATGTTTGCCTTTAAGCGGGTCAGAAACGTTAAGGACTATGTTGTCTTCTCCTATTTGGAAACACCTAAAGCACTTGACATCAGACAACAAATGAATTTACCACCATTAGTGGGCAACTTTTTAAACACAGTAATTGCAAAGCTTGCAACCTCTCCTTGGTAGGCTCAACATTCACCCATCAGGGTCAGACGTATTCTCTGACAAAGCATACAAATTGCAATAGCTCTAATGTAATCTATGCCATAAGATGCCACTGTGAGAAAATATATGTAGGCCAAACCACTCAAAAAGTCAAAACGAGGATCCTGCAACATTGCAGTTGGATCCTCTGCAAGGTGCAAGGAGCTCCCTTAGTGGACCACTACTCCACAGCTGGTCACACGGCAGATAACCTACAGTGGTGGGTGTTAGAAAAAATCTACCAACATCCAAGAGGTGGCAATGTACTTTCTGCTCTCAATTTTAAGGAGTGCAGGTGGATATATTCTCTGGATTCTGTTAACCAGGGTCTTAATGAACAAGAGGAGACCTACAGACAGATGGTCAGGCTGGAGGCCACTCAGAGTCCCACAGAGTCTCAACATCCACACTGCATTATATGTGACAGGGCAGTACACACTACCTTCCTTGCTATATTGTGTCCATGGTAAAGAACCTGTTGTTACCATGCGAGTCGCGAGCCAGACAATGTCACTTGAACGCTTACAGTAACACCACACGACACAGCGTCTATTTTATTGCGTGAAACATTCCATGTCTTTCACTAACAGAACGGTGCGCATAGAGGAGTACCAAAGTTATGTGTATGTCCTTAAAAGGTTTACATTTTACTCTGTGTGTGCACTTTGATCAGAAACCGGACCATTATGTTCAACACAATGAGTAACTCAGTCCTGTCATTTAGCTATTCTCCTTTAAACAATGTTAAGAGCGCTTATGAGCAAATACTGGCATAACAATGATTACATCTCGGAATGCCATTAGAAACTTTGTTTAAATAAGAGTGAATCGTAAATGTTTTGAGTATGCATTTTAAAGTGGCACACAGCTATACATTTAATTCGTAAAATGTCACGCAAAGATTGCATACACTACCGTTGCCCTGCTTAAATATGTTTTAATTACAAATGTGTCACTGTTTTCTAATGTTTCTATCGCAACAGAGTTTCAATATATTCCTTAAAGAGCCTTTCCCTGAAAGCGCTTTCATTTTCAACCCCGCAGTACCCGACCATTTTGGTGGCATTATTATACGAGCGAATTCGGCAATACAAGATCCAACCGGCTGGTGGAAGTCAACTATTTGAGCCACTGTCTTTAAGGTATGCTTCTCATCTTCAGTCTTACACTGGCTAAAACTAGCCATGGAAAATAATTTATGTAAGAATTATGTAGACTTCAGACACTGTTTCTAAACCATTACCTTGCTCATTTTTGTTTAGACTCCAACATGCTGGTGGAGGTCTTCAACTATATGAGCCATTGTGTCACAATAAGGTATGATTCTTATTTTTTAGTCTTCTGTGCACTAGCAAAAACAAGCTTTCAAAAATAAAATGACGGGTCATTTCATTTAACCTTAGACTCCTACCGGATGGTGGGTGTCTTCAATCCTTTGGACCCTAGCCAAGTGATTTGATTCATTACCTTACCATTGGATACCTCTATTGGATCCCTACCATTTCCTGACTTTCAGCAGGAATTCTGGTAAGTTCTTTCACCATTTGTATCACAACAATTTTTGGTCACACACCGCCATTAAACTAATGGTGGTTTCCTATTTGTAGATTTCCAACCCCTGGTGGACTCTCCCTTTAGGATCTCATCATCCTTCCAATCTATTGATTGGATTATCTGTTCATGTGGTAAGCCATACCTTTACCAACTATATCACACACAAAAGTTCTTCGACTTTTAGAACACACCTGGCTCCTCTTAATTAATTAATTTTATAGGCTGTCCACCCCGTCTATAACAGTCCTGAAGAAGACCCGCTGTGACACATGACAATCTGCGCTGTTTTCAGGGTCAAAACGTCGATGTTATTGTCATTCATGTCCATACAGTCTCCTTGACCCTAACTTTAAATCATCATTGGGTCTTGTATTCATGTTATAAATTTAGAAATAGTACAGAAATTATTAATCAAATTTATTTATTTCACCTATGTATGTCGTGTATATAGCTCACCACTGACTTCACTTGTCACCTTATTTCACTTTTTTTCACAACAGTCACAATTGTTTTTGTTTCGCCGCAATTTAATTGTGTTTGTGACAGCCATTCTCAATTTTCTTGTGAATAACAAAAGAGTAAAAAAACTCTGCTTTATGCAAATCTTGTTCTCTTGGTGTGTTCTTATCATATGTTTTTTCCTTTTTAAAAAATTTACTTGAGAGCAATTTGAGATATATCGTCGCTTTTGTATTGAAAACACAGATCACAGTAATTGTATTACCCAACAGAACCAATTGTTCACTATATCACTAATGGACCTGCAGCACTCATTGTGCCATCCACTAAAGTAGCCTTTTAAAACATGTCTCCGGCTTGCAATTGCCGCCTGTGGTGTTGTTTCTGACTGCCATTTCGACCTGGCAAAATAAGCTTTTTCCCAACCTTAAACCTTCCTTTTTAATACTTTTTAATACCTATAAGTAACCCTTAAGGTAGGCCCTAAAGGCACAAAGGGCAGGGTGTATGATATTTAAAAAGTAAGACATGTGGGTTGACGTTTTAAATTTCCTGGTAGTGAAAAGCTCTGATAGTCGTTTTTTCACTATTGTGAGGCCAATCTCTCCCATAGGCTAACACTGGGTTACCTTATTGCAATTACTAAGTGCCATATTTAGATTACAATTTTGATAAGGCCAATTTTAGAAGGTTGACATTTTCCTTCACCAAAGGTTTTGAGGCTTTCTATAAGCTTACAGCGTCCTGGAACTGTTAATGGCTCCTCTATTAGGAATTCATATTGTGCCCAGACAATGAACAGTAGGATCTGGATGCACCTAGGAGAGGGCCTTTCTGACAGGATGACTGTGGTGCAGCTGCACGCTGCCCCACATACACTTCAAAGGGCTTTTCTTCGATCAAGCTTGAAGGAACCCAACACCAGACCTACCCTGCCTTTTGTCACCCCAAACTGTTTGGTGCCCTGACATGGGGAAGAGGAAGAACTTTCTAGAACTAGTCTCCCTACACAAAAGCTGGCACCAGGTATAGAAATAGAAACTTCAGGGCCCTTCTGCAGTACACTCCTAGATGTGTGAAAGATATATAAGGACTGCTCTGCTGCCAGAAGGACTGGCTTGCTGCTTGAAGGACTGGATCTTCTTGCCTTCATCCTAGGTGATGCATAGTGACTCCAAGGGTCAGTTGGCGTACTTCCTATTTGAACTGCAGGGACACACCAATCTTCCAAAGGCCTACTCTACAACTGCCCAGCTGACCAGCTGCAAGTGGACCTGTCCAGACCTGCATGAGAGCCCTGCTCTTGGTCTCTACTATGACCTGATCTCCAAGAGGTGTCCCTTAAGTCCTGAACCCTTGGCTGGCATCAGTGGAAGCTCTTTTAAGAAGAAAAAGGTCAACATTCTGAAGTTGGCCTCCTAGTGGCCTCCTCCAACACAATCAGAACTTTTTGTACTGGACTTGAGTAGGTAACTCTTCAGCTGAACTAACCTAGTCCCTGTATTCGGCCCGCACCCTATCGCCGTCGGCCTGAACTTAAGAATTTCCCCCCGTTTACTGAGACTAGATGACCACAATTGAAGCTTTGTGCTATAAGATGCTATTTTACTAAAAATTTTAAACTTTACAATTTAATATCTCCAGCTCTACTATTTGTATTTTTGTTGTTATGGTATCATTTTATTCAATAAGACTTACTCAATTTTTCTAAATTGGTTTGATAGTTTTCTTGTGTTGTGTTTTTACTTTATTATTGTTTGTGTTCTAGATAAATATTTTACATATTACCTCTAAGTTCAGTCTGACTGCTTTTGTGCCAAGCTACTAGGGGTCAAGCATAGGTTAATTTAGTGACTTTTGTGGTTCACCCTGATAAAGATTGTGGTTGTTGCCTGAATGGGGCTTTCATCCCCTCAACCAATAACTAATTTTCTTACAAAAGCCAGTTACCAGTCACTGTGAGACCACAATTTTAATATCTACAATTTTGAGCAATATGCTACACACTTTAGTTTTGGTAGAACATTTCTGCCCTCTTATTCATGCCAATACTAAGAAATAGTCATTTTTGCCACTACTGCATGGAGCTCATGACTGTGATTACAGGCATTTTGAATGAATACGCACACACAATTACAATTGCTTTCTTTTTTGAAAAACACTGACAAACTAATTGGTGCATACACTGCATACCTTTGGTCTTCCAACACTTAACCTCCTTAAACTCCTTGTTGCTCCAGTATATCTACCACATTTGTGATCCCCCTGAACAATTGTGTCTGAGACTGCTTGCTCTCAAAACACTTTTTTATATAACCAAACTGGATAAATGTTGAAATTATAATATGAGTAATATGAGTAATACCTATTCTAATTACTCTACTTTACAAGTAACTTTCGATTTTATTTTGTCATCTAAGGTGTTCTGTGCTTACATGTTACAGGTTAAAATATTTTGCTTTAAGTGCAATTTATTTGACTTTTCTAGTGTTCTTATTTCTATTGTTAACTTTTTATCTATTGTTGTCTTTCATTGTGTTGATCTCGTGTTAATGGTTCATGTCTTAATATTTATTATATGTACTTAAAAAGCCTTGATAAAGCAACATTTAGAATGTATAAGTCAGGCGGTGTGGCTTGATGGTCGACGAAGATGGTGGCACACTGCTGAGGCTCAGTGCGAGGGCACATAAAGAGGTCTCGGAAGAGCGGCTCTTTCATCTATAAATTGAGCTTTCATGCCTGATATCTTTCCAGGAAGCTCTGAGGATGCCCCTCTTATCTATTTTATTGTCTGGGAGCATGTCAACCACCCCCTGTAAGGGACGCATCTTCCCTTCAAGGCCTTCCAGTAATTTATGGCACACTGAGGAGAAGCACGAGGCATGACAGCGCACATCTCCACAGATTACTTCACCTTTCAGCAGAGCAAGTGAGGCAGGGGTGAATAGTTAACCCTTGCAGCATAGACATGTCTCTGGTTGGTATTTCATTATATTTGTACTATTTCTTGAGCTGCAGTTTTTATTTCTTTGAATCCTCTCCTTTTTCAACTGCCTTTCATGAGGAATTTGAGTTACTTGCACAGGCATTGTTTCTTAAACAAGTATTTGGTTATTTTTTCTCTTTACTTTATTAGCCAGGGCTTCTAATTATACATTTTAATGTGTTTCCAACAAAATGTAAGGCTTTTTCTGAGGAGAATTCTCTTTTTATATTTTTTTCATTTATTTATTCTTTGTTCTTTTTTTTTTACAAAGGGCATTTTACCAGGCATTGGTCAGGTCTGTGTTTTCTTCTCTTTGTACATGAAGACACTTTATCTCATCCGTCCATAATAGGCCGTTACATATGTGTAGATAACAAAATAAGAAGTGTCTGAACAGGCTTTCGTCAGGCAAGTCCCTTAAACGTACCCCTGCGCTTTGCAGTTACTTCAAAATGGAGAGTGTGTCGCAACACAAAAATGCTGCTGCTTCTTTTTCCTCAGTCATACCTGCTACGGTTGTTCAACCTAATGCCAGCAAAGCGTCTACTAAAAGACTTAAGAAGGATCCGCCGTCACCCTTTAAATCACCTCCTATTGCTGCTCTAGATATGCTGTTAGAGGAAATTAGAGCTCTACGCCCATTCATGGAAGGAACTAATGTTAGACTACAAAATCTATGGGTAAGATGGTATCTCATGTAGGAGCGGGTTTCTAATGTAGAGCATCAAGTCTGTGCCTTCAAGGATACTCCACCTAAGGTCAATTTTCTTCATGAACAGACAGTTTGAGGATTTGGAAAATCATAACAGGAGAAACAACCTTCGCATTTACGGATTACCTGAAGGCACAAAAGGTACTAACCCTATATCTTTTTTCAAGACTGTCCTACCACAGATTTCAAATCTTCCTGAAGGTCCATCTCTTAACATTTAAAGGGCTCACAGACTTTGTGTATTATCCTAAAGCTCCGACCACATCTAGAAAGCCTCGAGGAGTGGTCTGGACATGATATGTTCTTCTCTCAGGACTATGCCAAGATTACTGTAGATTGACTAAAAGAGTTCTTGAGTATGAGACCGGTGCTCTGCTCCCTTGGAGCTCGATATGGGCTTTTCCATCCTTGTATCTTCAAGGTCACATACAATATTAAAACTACTACTTATTAAGATCCATCCCGCCTGAAAGAATTTCTTGCAAGTCAAAAAACAGAGAATATGGATTTTACTTCATTACCTTATTTTTTAAAATAATGCTTAATTGTTTTGACTTTTTGCTTCTTTATATTTTGCTTGATGTATGCAGATAAGTCCGATAAGATGTGTTCTCATTGTTAACTTCTAGTTTGAATTTTGTTACAGGGTTGGATGCATTCTTTAGTTATTATTTACTGCCTTTTTACTAATTATAACATTTTTTTCCTTACAGGAGTGATTTTGTGTTGTCTTGTTTCTTGTTCCTGTCTCCCGTCATGTGTATTATTGCCCTTCATGTGCCTCCTTTTCCACTGGGGTTTTCCCGTGCCATCTTCTCCTGTGCCCCCCCCATTCTCATCAACTTTTTTTGTAGTTCCCAGTCCGGCTTCCGCAGCAACCACAGCACCGAAACCGCCCTCATCGCCGCCACTGATGACATCAGGACCCTGCTAGACAACGGAGAAACAGCAGCCCTCATCCTCCTGGACCTATCAGCCGCCTTCGACACGGTCTGCCACCACACACTACGAACACGCCTTCACGACGCCGGGATCCAAGAGAAGGCCCTGGACTGGACCACATCCTTCCTTTCCGGCAGAACACAAAGCGTCCGCCTCGCCCGCTTCCGATCCAAGGCCACCAAGATCATCTGCGGCGTACCCCAAGGCTCCTCCTCAGCCCAACGCTGTTCAACATCTACATGGCACCCCTCGCCCACGTCGCCCGACAGCACAACCTCAACATCATCTCCTACGCCGACGACACCCAGCTGATCCTCTCCCTCACCAAAGACCCTCACACCGCCAAAGCCCACCTCCACGAAGGAATGAAGGCCGTCGCCGAATGGATGAGGACCAGCCGCCTGAAGCTGAACTCGGACAAGACGGAGGTCCTCATCCTTGGTTCCAACCCTTCAGCCTGGGACGACTCCTGGTGGCCAACATCACTGGGAACAGCCCGCCACCCACCGACCACGTACGCAACCTAGGGGTCATCCTCGACCCCACCCTCTCCATGACTAAGCAGGTCAACGCCGTTTCCTCATCCAGCTTCAACATCCTCCGAATGCTCCGCAGGATCTTCAAGTGGATCCCCACCGAAACAAGAAAAACAGTCACCCAGGCCCTCGTCACCAGCAGGCTGGACTACGGAAACGCCCTCTACGCAGGAACGATGGCTAAGCTCCTGAGATGGCTGCAACGCATCCAGAACGCCTCTGCACGTCTTATCCTCGACATCCCCCGATGCAGCCACATCACACCCCACCTGAGAGACCTGCACTGGCTCCCTGTCAACAAGAGGATAACCTTCAAGCTCCTCACCCACGCACACAAAGCACTCCACAACTCCGGACCAGCCTACCTCAACAGACGACTCAGCTTCTACACCCCCACCCGCCAGCTCCGCTCGACCAGCCTCGCCCTCGCCACAGTCCCCCGCATCCGGAAAACGACCGCCGGCGGCAGATCCTTCTCCCACCTCACCGCCAAGACCTGGAACACCCTCCCCACCAACCTCCGACAGACCCAAGACCTACTGGCCTTCAGAAGACTCCTCAAGACCTGGCTCTTCGATCAGTAGCAGCACCACCCCCCTCTTCCCCCAGCGCCTTGAGACCGTCGCGGGTATGTAGTGCGCTTTATAAGTGACATGATTGATTGATTGATTGATTGTAGTTATGTTTGTTTTTATTGTTGCATTCTTCATCTTTCATTCTTTCCTTTTCAGATATCTTATCCTTCTTTGTTCCTCTTACCACTTTTCTTTACCTCTCTTACTTTTTCCTTCATTTCTTTCACACATTGTATTTCTTCTATGGACATGTTCCTCCATTTTCTTACTATTATTGCATTTCTCATTTCTAATGAAGTATATGATGCCTTTTAATATTTCCATGGCTAAGTCTGATTCTGTTAATCACATTATTTCTTTTGAATGTCCTTGACAGTGGTTTCCTGGAATGTAAGGGGTTTAAACTCCCCTATCAAGCGTCAAAGTGTTTTATTGCATTTGGTGAACCTTAATGCTCACATTGCATTTTTACAACATATACACCTTCAAGAACAAGATTGTATGAAAATACGCAAGAGCTGGGTGGGAGAAGTGGTTTTTTTTGCCAGGTAATGGTAAACAAAATCGTGTTATCATCTTGTGCCATAAATTGCTGCAGATTCAACTACTTTCACAAGAATCATATTCAGGGGCAGATGGTTATTGCTTCCATTATCTATCAACAAAGTTCCTAATGTTTTGCTTAATGTGTACGTCCCTACAGCCCCAAATTGTCAGTTTTGGTCCACTATTGATCAGAATCTATTACAGTGCTCATACGATAATTTAATATTAGCAGGAGATTGCAATCATTGTGTTGATCTCATTGTATACCGACACTCTTCAGCTCACTACATTACCAACAAATCGCAAAAAGCATTTGTACATGCTGTTATACAACGTCACTTGAAAAATGTTTGGCCCTTCTGCAATCCCACCTTGAGGGTATACACATACTTTCCTCCTGTTCACCATACACAATCTAGGATAGATCACATTTTTCTCTCACATCATCTTACCCAATCTCTCCATAGTGTGGATATAGGCACCATTCTAATTTCTGACCATGCCCCAGTTTCAATTCAATTAGATATTTTACCTAAATGTGATTCTCCTAACTAATGGAGATTCAACAACTCTTTACTGATGGATACTTATGTTGCCTCTTCTTTCTCTTCCTTTTTTCATGAATACTTTCACTTTACTCTTTCTGATACTATTCCCTTCTGTACCATATGAGATTAAAGCTTCAGCCAGAGATTTTATTATAAATTGTGTCTCCAAAAAACGGGAAAAAACATCCCAGGCTCACTCCAAAACATTACTCCAGAATATTAAACATCTTGAACATACATATTATACTTCTTGTACACAGCAGTCCTTGCAGCAACTTATTAAAGCTAAGCTATCCTTCAACAAAGTATCTACTGAGTTTGCCTCGTCTTATCTTCTCAGGACTAGTGCCAAATAGTATAGAGGTCAAAACAAGGCTGGCTAGTTGCTAGCAAATTATCTTAAAATTAAACACGACAGACTATTTATTGAATCAATTACAGATGATACTGATCACACTTACTTCATTGACTCAGATATTCTGGATCTATTTCGACACTTTTATATCAACTTTTCTACAGGTGAACAATCACCTTCAGATCAAGACTTATACAATATCTTTCCTCTATTCAAAAAACAGATTTTTCCCAATTAGATTTTTCATCTGTGGAGAATGAAATGTCTCTTTCGGAGCTATGCTTACCCTTTGGAAAGATAAAGCCCCTGGGCCTGAAGGTTTTACCACAGAATTTTACATTCATTTTTTACATATCCTTTTACCCAAGCTACTTACTTTGATCCAATGTTTTTCTGATTCGTCCATGTCTTCCGGTACTTTTCTTGAAGCACTTATTTGCCTTATCCCAAAAGACTGTAAAAATTTGCACTATTGGAAAAATTGCAGACCCATTTCTTTCGTCAATTTAGATTATACATTTTTCACCAGGGAACTGGCTACCAGGTTACAATCCCTTCTATTTTTTAGGAAAGGAGCAATCAGGTTTTGTCTCTGGCAAATATCTTTTGGATAATACAAGTTTTTTTCTTTGATATTATATCTAAGTCAGTTGATCTCCCTGAACCCCTGGCAGCCATTGCTCTAGATGCTGTGAAGGCTTTTGAAAGGGTTAATTGGTCTTTTTTTATTTCACACCTTTCGTTGGTTTCGTTTTAGTCCTAAAATCCTTAATTAATATCCCTCTTGTACTCGTCACCAGACTCACCACAAGCATTTGTGCTAATGGCCTTACTTCTCCTTTCTTTCCTCTGGGTAGGGGAGTAAGGCAGAGATGCCCTCTCTCTCCATTTCTCTTTAATCTGGCACTTGTAACCTTTTTATCTAAAATTAGACAAAACCCCCTTCTTAACAGCTTCTCATATAACGCTCAACATATCAAACTAGCTGCATATGCAGATGATATTTTATTATTCATGTCACACCCCCAATCCTCCCTACTTGCTTTTTCATCAGAGGTTGCGTCTTATAGTCTGGTCTCTGGTTATAAATAAAATACTGACAACTGCAACATTTTACCTTCAGATAAATATACTTTTAAACATGATTTGTCTTCTTCCGATTTTAAATGACAACCTAATCTAATTAAATATCTTGGTCTTCAATTCACTCAATCACTTAATACTTCCATTACCTCCAATTTAGATGTGTGTATTCTTAAGATTACATCCCTAAATTCCAGATGGCATCCCTTTCACTTATCTTGGTGGGGCAGGTTAGATACAGTTAAAATGACGTTAGCCCCTATTATTTTATTTACTATTTCTAATATCCCATTAAATATTCTGCTTAAATCATATTAAAAAATGGATTCTATCCTATCCTCTTTTCATTGGCATAATAAGAAATCTTGCATGTCACTTTCCAAATTGAAGCATCTTAAGGCAGAGGGAGGTGTAAGTTTCCTGGATTTTGCTAACTACCATAAAGCATTTGCATTAAAACAATCTGTTCATTGGATTTCATCTTCTTTATGTATTCCATTATGGTTAGACTTAGAACAAGAGTTTCTCTCTCCATTCTCATTTCTGGAAATCATCAAATTTATGCACAAACCTAAGAAACTATGCACCCCGATCTCTCGACACAATGTAAATTGCTTATTTCTGTTTCTCCAGGTCATCCTACAAATCTGGAAAATGTTGGGGAGTCTACAATTTGGCATAATCATTTTATACACCTAAATATTTGGACCTATGTATTGAACATCTTGGAGACTTAAAGGCCTGTTTAGGACAAACAATTATATAGTAATGATTCTTTTATTTCTTTCTCAGAAGCTTCAGAAATATTTGACTTATCATCTACTTTGCATCATAAATTTAGGATCCTACAAGATATGGTATCTCAATCATATACTTATTTTCAGTAGGTTGCCCTCACTAATCCATCATCCTTCATTATCCTAACTAATCTTTTATATACAAATCCAAAAGTCTCTACTATTTATTCAATTCTTCAACATACAAATAATGATCATCCTAAACCACCAACAAAAATTGCTTGTGAAAATGACCTTCAAGTCACTTTGTCTATTTCTACCTGGAGGCAGATTTGGATCAAAATTAGGAAATCCTCTCGCACAGCGAATACTACACAAACATTTTTTTAATATTTATAATAGACTTTTTACGAACCCTGTTCTCCTTCATAAGATTCATTCAGATACTCCTGACAATTGTTGAACAAACTCTGCACCACATGCTGGCCTCAAACATTTAATTTTTACTTGTCCCACTTTCTGGCACCAAGTTTGGGGTCAAATTAATTCCATGTTTCGTTTAAATACTCCTCACTCTATTTTAAATGTTTTCTTAGGAAGCGTCTCTAGTGTGTGGATTAATGTTTCAGTTAATGCACAAATAGTAGACATTTTGTTAGCAGTTGCCTTTAAAAAAATTACTAAGCATTGGAAGGACTTCAAGCAGTTGTCATTTAAAGCATAGTGGTACGCAGTCGGTTACAATCATAGATTAGACACTGCCTATGTGCAACCTATGTCTCTTGTTTTAAAGCGGCAAGAAATCTGGACAGGGCCGGACTGTCTACCGGGTGTTTTGGTGTGCTGCCAGGCTGGGGGTTAATTTCACTGCGGTGGGGGCTGATTTTGTTGATGGGGACCTGCGTGTGCTTCTAAATAAACAAAGCAAAATGAATGGTTTTAAGCACACGCAGGTCCCCATCAACGAAATCAGCCCCCAGCTTGGCAGCACACCAAAACACCCGGTAGCCAGACCGGCCTTGAATCTGGACACCAATTACTCCGTTTTTGGATGAATCTGCCAAAAGATCTTTTGCACTTTTACCTGCAACTCAGGAAGTACTTAAACCTCCCTGACTTCCATTCTTTTTAGCAATGTTCTTCCATCTAATTATTGTTGTTTGATTAACATTTTAATGCGTTTGTGTTCATTACAATCGGACATTTCTGCAGTTTTATTTTATTTGTACTTAAGTCCTCCTCTTCTTTCCCTTCCCTTTCACCTTATTTCTACTTTTATTGATCTTGTTCTTTTTTCTTTTCTAATGTTGTATTCATATGTACTTCAATGACTGTATCCCTTATATGAATTCAATTAAATCTCTTTGAACTTAAAAAACAAAGCTTTAAGTCGCAAAACACGAGCTGGCTTTGGTTTATCGCTTAGTGTGTTTAATTTTCATAAAGCTCAATGTGAGCACGAGACACATTTAAAAAAAATGCATTCTCCACTAACTTTTGGTCTAAGAATTAACTTTAATTGACAGGATATACAAACTCAATTCTCAGAGCCTGTCGCTCATATTTGAGATTCGCAATGTTTGGGAGCAGCCTTACACTTTCAAAGGCTCTGCATAAGGTCCACTCTCTGGGTTGCCTTACATTTAGAATTGATTTAAAATATATAATCATGCTAAGGTGGTTGATCAGAATAATTTAAATCAGTGTTTAGCACAACTCTCCATACCTCAACTCACACAAGGAGATACTGCTTCTACAATAGAACCTTTTACTATAAAGGAATTGGAAAATGTAATTGCTAGTTTGCTCTGTGGTAAGGTGAGTGGCCCAGATGGTCCAGATTGATATCCGGTTGAATTGTTTTAAGTGTTTGCTAGTATTTAGAATTCTCTTTATTGCTGTGCAATTCTCCTCTTTCATCACAGGTGGTGTTCTCAGCTTTTTTAAAAAGGCTAAAAACCCAGAAGATCCGAATTCATATTGGTTCATTTCCCTTTTAAATTCAGAATATAAACTTTTTGCAAAGATATTAGCAAATAGATTTTATAGGGTAATAAATAAAATAATTGATCAAGATCAAAATTGCTTCATTCATAAATGCCAGTTACTTATCAGTAAAAAATGATTTGCTCAAAGCCTTGAATACTTTTAACTTGTATTAGAACATTGGAATGTTGGGAGCTCCATTGAAGACAATGGAGTAGCTCTGGGCTTATAATGGCTGGTATAAGCCCAGCACTCCAACATTCCAATGTTTGTCTTTTTGTTTCTCCATTTTTAATTTGGAACATTCTACCCTTAGTGGGTGGAATGTTCTAATAGCCTTATAGCCCTTCTGCCTCAGGCTATACCAGTTGTTAAAGGCCCTCTCCCGAGTTATAGGCCCGAGCCTGCGGCTCAGGCCTATAACTCGGGATCAGGGCCTTTAAAAACTGGTATAGCCTGAGGCAGTGGGCTATAAGGCTATAACAAACCCCTGAGATGATGGTTTTACTTAATGCAGAGAAGTCCTTTGGCCCTGTGTCCTGGGATACTCTTTTCTATACCTTAGAATATTATGAATTTCCTTCCCAAATCACAGGGGTCATACACAACCTGTATAGGAGGGTGGAGACCCAGCTAATTTTAAACTCTTCTAAAGTAGGCACATTTAACGTTCTGTGGGGCATCAGACAAGGGTGTCCCCTTTCTCCTTTTTATTTACTATTTTATAGAGCCATTAGCCATAGTAATTTGAAGCGATAACTTAATTTGTCCATCACCTTGTAGATGGCTTGGTTAAAGGTTTATGCAGACAATGTCATTCTATTTCTAAGACTATATAGAGAACTTCAGGACAGAGTATTTGAAGTTTTGTCACCCTTTGGACTTTGGGCAGCTACAAGGTTAACTATTTTAATACTGAAATGATATTATTTAACTGCTCCCCAGAAAATGTACTGCTTGAGTGATAGAGGCACTATAATAATCCTCCAAAGCATTATTTGGGATTCAAGTTATCAAACAAAATAGAGGATCTTTATGAATTACATTTTAAGACCCAATTAGTCAAATAAAAACATTGCTATTAAAATGGAAGCCTCTACCTCTTAGTCTTTTTGGCAGAGTGGTGTTAACTCAAATGTAAAGTCTATGTTGCGTTACTTCATTCTTATTTCTCAGCCGCAACCTGTGTTTTATGTGCAACAACCTTTTTTTTTTTTAGAAAGAAAAAGTCTAATGTCTCATCATTTTAATGAAGTGACTCTTGTCCAAGAATGTCAATAAGCACTCTATACTTGAGAGGGAGGACTAGCCCTCAGAAATGGGTTAAAGAATATTATGTTAAAAGACACTAATATTAACGATATCCTCAGAATGATAAAATCACCTAAAAGAGTGTGCTATAAGACATTGCAATGGATCCTGAATAGAAAAGCCCAGTTTTATTGTAAAAAAATATATATTCTCTGTTTATTATTACGACAACCCACCTTGAAGATTTTGTACTCCAAAACCAGCTTACTATTGGCAGGGAGCTAGAAAAAATACTTGATGAACATTAATCAAGTATATATGGGGCATATTATCAAGCGGCAGGGATAATTATCGCTGGCCGCCCTCAGCGTGAAAATGTTTATCGCCGGCTATCGCAGATAATTATCGCCATGCTAGCGCTGTATTAACAACGCATAGCGCAATGGCGATAATTATCCCAGCGATAGCGATGTTTTCCATGGAACATCGCTGGTTTTTCAGCGATGTTCCATTGCAAACGGCGATAACCTTGCTGATACGACCCTGTGGTCGTATCAGCATAATCCACCCCCAATTGTAAGTATGGCTAAGTCAGCATTTTAGCAGACGTTAGTTTCGCGGTTTTCGCCAAAAACTAACGTCTGCTAAAATACGTGGGCCTCCTTGTAAATATCGCGATGTGCACATCAGCGATAATTTACAGGGAGTACTGCCCAGTGACGCCCACTTTGCATCTCATTAGAGATGCAAAGCGAGGCGTCGGAAAGCGGGTGCTAACATGCGCTAATGCATGTTAGCATCCCCTTGTAGATAGGGCGATAATGTTATCTCCGTTTTTTGGCTTTTAAAGCCAAAAAACCGGAGATAAGACCCTTGTTAATATGCCCCTATATTCATACAGGTTTCTGGTAATTGGAGGAAACAGAAAAATGCTGTTTTAACTTTGGAAATCTGGAATAGAATTAAAAAGTTTAATTACTCTGTTTTAAGAGCTGCTAATTTCGAAAAATGCAATTCTATTTGAAATGGTTGATTTATTTTACCTCCCCCAGCCCAGTAATTAAAAAGATTAATCGAGTATGCCCCTTCGACTGTTTAGGTGTGAATCAACGGAAGAAGCAGCAAACTGGTCAAACATTACATGGCGCTACCTCGAATTACATAATTTCTGGCGTCGCAAATTTGAGTACTTTGAAAGTCAACTACAGATTCAAATTCCGCGTAATCCGATTATACTTCTGGTGAGCTATTTTCCAATGCAGGGAACAGCTCTCAGATTCCAGAAATTGATTACTATTTTAATGCTGGTAGCACGGTCATTAGTATTGCAAAAATGGAGGATCAAATGAGACTGGTTTAAAAAAAATTGAGAGCGTGAGGGCCTATGTGCAATATAGGTTGGGGCAAGTCAATCATATTTTCAACTGTTCGTGTAATTTAAAACTAATGTTGCACTTTGTCACTTTTGCTCTTTACCATTATGAACTGCTTCATTGCAGATTGGCATAGATAGCTGCATGAAAGAACGATTACATTAATGCAACCCTTGCAATATATTTAATTTAGTTCATGTGAATAATTGTTTTTATTTTTCGATGTACCTAAAAAAAAAAAATGGGAATAAAGGAGTATTTGGTTCAAAGTTGTCTTAAAGTCTCGAATCTTTGCACTTTAGTTTAAGTGCCTCTCCACTTCCAAATTGACATTACTGCTTAGTATGATTACTGTGCTTGCTCCGATAACCTCTGGGCTGTGTTCACGGTTCTGTCTGCACTAGTTTCTATCTCAGTGGTTCTTAGCATGATAATGAGAACTCCTCAATGTCCATAGTTCAGGCCCCTTGCAGAATACTGTGATGTTTCTACTTTCTGTTGCAAGATCTTAATGGAGGGAATATGGCCTGTAGTTTTTTTTTTATATAGCTGGTAGAACATATTCACAACTTTTCTGTTGGCTTGTACCATCTCCACTGTCTTCTCATCTGCCCTACTTGTGTGCGCTGGAATTGATGCAGCGCACTCCCTAATGGCAAAGCCGACAGCCAACATGTTATCTCCGAGTCTCATATTCTGCAGGCCCCAAAAATGAAAGGATGAATCAAAAAATTAAACCCTCACAGAGACGACGGCTTTCCAAGAGCGAATATGGTGGTATCATCAGAAAGAAAGAATACATTACCATTGGGTTGTTTGCGAAAATCAGTCCGTTTCTCCCTGAGAACAGCTGACCATGGAGCTGTGGTGGGGGCACCCTTTAAGTTAACTAACTCACTGACAATTACGCTCATTGATTTCTGACCTTATTTCTCATAGTTAATGGACTGAGAGGACAGCAGCCATTAGCGATGGCTGATTTGCCTCCACTATCTTGACATTATTATCCATCACTTCACTCCTGTTTAATGTTATTCCTGATGTGCAATACATCTTTCAGTCTTTAGAGGAGTCTTCGTGCATTCTTATGGTCATGTGTTAGTACTGTAGTCCCTTCATTTAGTGATAAAATGCCACCTATGTCCTTTGTGATAAACATTTGATAGACTACAAACATATGTAAAGCTTTAATACGTATTCTTGCATCAATAGAAGCATTGCACCTTTGAAGTATGCAAACAACAGACTCTAATGTAAAGACAGCGTACAAAAGGAGAAAAAACATACAATTTATTTTGTAGCCATTAGATCTGGTTCCGCATGATTTCCACAAAGGCCGGAAACTGGTTTGTTGGCTTTGCAGAAAATTGTCACTGTTCTTTTGCGGGAATGGACATCTTTTTCATACCTCATTGGCTTGAAATATTTTGCGACATAGTTTGATGACGAAAAACGCATGGGACATGCCAAAGAGCATTACGACATAAATAAATAAATAAAGAACATAGGGGCATATTACTAAGGTCCGGCGATAATTATCGCTCAGCGCGCTTAGCGCAAGGATAATTATCGCCGGACTAACGCTGAATTTTATCACTGAGATAGCGTGCTATCAGCAACGCTCATCTCAACAGTGATAAAATTGCAAGCGCTAACTGCCAAATGTGCGATTATCGCTGGAAATCCAGCGATAATCACACAACTTTTGGCGATAGCTTGCTGATAGGGCAGGACAGACTCAGCCATGATATCCACCTTCCATTGGATATCATGGCTAAGTCATACTGAGAGCAGGCGTTAGAAAGTAGCGCTAACCGCGGTTAGCGCTACTTTTCTAATCGCTCTGCATGTTCGCCTGCAGCTTGATAATAGGAGAAATGTCGGTTAGCGACATTTCTCCTGTTATCCTGGGAAGGAACGCCCACTTTGCATCTCATTAGAGATGCAGAGCGAGGCGTAGGGAAAACGGGTGCTAACATGCGTTAATGCATGTTAGCACCCGCCTTGGTAATAGGGCGGTAATATTATCTCCGCTTTTTTGGCTCTTAAAGCCAAAAAAGCGGAGATAATGGCCATTGCTAATATGCCCCATAGATTAATGTCAATAGAAAAATAAACGATGTGATCAATTGATTGCTCCTCAGACGTAAAGGCACCCTGACTTAACTAAGCTTATCCCCATCTTAACATTTCTAAAGGGCCATTTCATTTATTAAGTGAAACTTTGTATTAAAAAAGTGTTTGGTTGTCAAAAGAACAATCGCATCATTGTCGGGCCTCCGCTGCGCAAACCAACTCAATGCAAGATTGCCTCAATATATCATGGCTTGTCCTCTTTTATTTTCAAGATCTTACGTAGGAATTTCGGGGCATATTAACAACGGACGGGGATAAATAACGCAAAGCGCGCTTAGCGCTTTGTTATTTATCGCCGTCTATCTCTGGAATTCATCGCCCTGGTAGCGCGTTATTAACAATGCGTTTCTCCAGGGCGATGGAAATTCCAGCGATATTGGGAAATCGCCGTTTTGCAGGGAACATCGCTGGTTTTCCAGCGATGTTCCCTGCAAAACGGCGATAACCTTGCTGATACGACCCTGTGGTTGTATCAGCATAATCCACTCCCTATGTTAAGCATAGGTAAGTCAGGATTTTAGCAGATGTTAGTTTTTGGCAAAAACCGCAGTTTTCGCCAAAATCTAACGTTTGCTAAAATCCTGTGGGCTGCCTTGTAAATATCACGATGTGAACATCAGCGATATTTTACAAGGTGGTCCATCCGGGGTAGCGCCCAGTGACGCTCCACTTTGCATCTCATTAGAGATGCAAAGGGAGGCGTTGAAAAGGGTGCTAACATGCGATTATGCATGTTAGCACCCTCTTGTAAATAGGGCGATAGTTTTATCTCCGCTTTTTTGGCTTTTTAAGCCAAAAAAGCGGAGATAAAGCCCTTGTTAATATGCCCCTCTCTTTTTAATATTTAGCTAAAAGGAATATATGGAGGGATGTGAAAAGGCGGTGTCTTCGGGGACTATGACCAAGAGGACCAGGTAGTTGCACGTGTGCATGATACTGAGACTACAAATATATCTTGCACCTGCTGATTTATCTTCCGCAAAATGGAACTGACGAACCGAGAATCAATGCATAACTCCCTCGTGGGTAGGTTTTATTTCGGCACCCTGCTTCATCTACTACTGAAAATAAATAATTAAAAGGACTACTGAGCTATGCATGTTCTTGTAAGAGAAGTGATTACTATGACAGATCGATCAGTCAATAGCATTACTGAGCAAGGGTGAAATGCCATATGACTGCATGTAGCTAGTGAGAGACCAAACTTTATCACACACTATTCGCCCCTTTCTTCTGATTGTACGACTGAGTAAGTAGTGCCTTCGGGTAAAATAGCATTGTACTACATTTGCATGCTGTATTGTGCCTAAGCAAATAACTAAGGGGCATATTAGCAAGGGCCATTATCTCCGCTTTTCGGCTTTAAGAGCCAAAAAAGCGGAGATAATATTATCGCCCTATTACCAAGGCGGGTGCTAACATGCATTAACGCATGTTAGCACCCGTTTTCCCCACGCCTCGCTCTGCATCTCTAATGAGATGCAAAGTGGGCGTTCCTTCCCAGGATAACAGGAGAAATGTCGCTAACCGACATTTCTCCTATTATCAAGCTGCAGGCGAACATGCAGAGCGATTAGAAATGTAACGCTAACCGCGGTTAGCGCTACTTTTCTAACGCCTGCTCTCAGTATGACTTAGCCATGATATCCAATGGAAGGTGGATATCATGGCTGAGTCTGTCCTGCCCTATCAGCAAGCTATCGCCAAAAGTTGTGTGATTATCGCTGGATTTCCAGCGATAATCGCACATTTGGCAGTTAGCGCTTGCAATTTTATCACTGTTGAGATGAGCGTTGCTGATAGCACGCTATCTCAGTGATAAAATTCAGCATTAGTCAGGCGATAATTATCCTCGCGCTAACCGTGCTGAGCGATAATTATCGCCGGACCTTAGTAATTTGCCCCTAAATACGTAACACTGTTTAGGGTGAATGTGTGCTGTTATCACACATCTGCGTAGTTGATATCTAAAAAAATAACGAGCACAACACAAGCCTCAGCCGATATAATTTTTCGGTAAGTATTTGCTTCACTTCAAATGTAAAATTCTTTCATCCCTCGAAATTACTCCTCCGTAGCGAATCGTATCGCCGTTGTCTATTTTTCTCTGATTTCTTGTCTTATTCATATTTTCCCGAAGTCTTTTGTCTGAGAACGGTCTGAAGATTGCTGGGTACATACATAACTGCGAGTGTGGAGGATATACAGGACCTGTTTATATTCTCCTTATAATACATGGGATTTTGTAAGTCTGCCTGTCTATATTTCTTTTTTTATGATAGGTGACTTGTGACCACCAAGATGTCAGAATTCGACTATTATAAGTTATTACACCCCAGTTCTGATATCCAATGCATGCTTCTAAAGCCAGCAGCTGAGGTGAAAGGCAGGTCAGGTCACAGAGCATAACTGAAGCAACTATTTAAGGCAAGGAAAACAAAATGATGCTTTTCTGTCTTCTACTCTATTTTAATATTTTACAATTAATGACAATCAGAGAGAGCACATTTTTTTTGCAATCGTTAGATAAAGAAAAGCTAGCATCGTTCTGATTGTTTCTACACCTTTGGAGCTACTGCAGCTTTTTTTCTAATATCTGTTTGCTTCAAATATCTAACTAGTTTTTTATGCATTTAATTGAATTTTACACAAGAGCTTTTATTTTTAATGTTTGAAAACATGCTCCTTCTTTCATATGAAAGAGCTTTGCATCAAGGACTTAAATGGTTTATGGGAAAAGCGATGGTGTGGCTATGTATTATATGGGATAAAATACCATCTGGAGTAGATGATAAGGATATTGCAAGTCACCTCAGAGTTTCATAACCTTATAAAGGAACTCAGCCTTCGGCCTTGTTCCTCTATGTGGTTATGGAACTCCTCAATGACTTGCAATATCCTTATAATGTACAGCAGGGGGTACTTTATCCCTGATATACTACATAAGATCTGCAAACTGTGTATAAAAACTTGTCTCTAATGTCTTCATTATGTATGACTATCATTTGCACCTCATTCAAAATCTAGTAACAAACTGCTGTGGCTGCTATGACGTAGCAACAGTTGATAACAATTTTTTTTTTTTTCTTGTGACCTCATTTGTCCTAAGCAGTTAAAGGTTGGAGATAAAAAATGTGGCTTAACGGCTTTTTTTCGGGCACACAATATGTGAGGAGTCCGATCTCTCCTTTGCGGAGGGGATGTATAACATCTCGCACCCTCTATTGGCCTAGCCGCTTACCCTTTTCCTTTTTTCTCCATTACCACACAAATAGCGGATTTGCCGCTCCAGGGCTACCAATCCATCTTGGACAATCCCCATCAACCTGTGTTACTGCTAATTAATCATAGGACTGAATAAAGCATATGCAAAAAAGTAGAAAACGAAAAAACGTAGAAAAAAAAGAAATACAAAAAGAAAGGATACAAAGAGGATATTTATAGCAAATTCTATTACAGATACGTATTCTTACACCAGTTATCCAAATATTCCAAAATTTAGTTTTTTTTTACTTGTATGTTGCCCTGTCTAATTTTGCGATTCTATGTATGGAATTAAGCCATTCACACTCTAAGGGTGAAACAGGTAAGATCCATTTAATGCATAGTTCTCTACGCGCCAATAAAATTAGCAAAAAAATAAGGGTTTTGTGTTGTTTAGATATATTAATTATAGCATCTTCGTCTGGAAATACTCCGAAAATAACCAATGGTAGACTCACCTTGATTTCCTGCCCCACAATACTGGACATCGTATCACCTATTTTTCCCCAGAAGGTTTGGATAGAAGGACACCGCCAGAACATGTGTGCTTCGTCTGCATTTATTTCCCCGCACTTTGGACACTTCTTCACTTGTGTACCCATTTTGGATAACCTTCGCGGAGTCCAATATGCCTTATGGATAGTAAATACGTGATTTTTTCTTAGAGGTGCAGACTTAACACTGTGCCATAAAAAAGATAAAGATACTTGCCATAAAATGTCAAGATCGTAGTTCGGCAGTTCCTTCCTCCAAATTGTTTTGAACCAAGGCTGTGGATCTTCATGAGACTGTACTAGCATCCAGTACCAAATAGCAATTTCTTTTCGACCCAGTGGAGACAAAGCTATTTTGGACTCAAAAAAGTTGTTACCCTTTCCACAATTTCTCAACGTTTTGGGCCAGCTTAATAGCTGATAATACTTAAATTTGGAGATAGAACCTTCTGTGATATCCTGTAACTTCTGCCATGATATTAGCTCCGTTCCCTCTAACAATTGTCCCCATCTCTCAATTCCCTTTGCTTTTATTGGAGCCGCAAGAGAGTCTTGTAAACAAACTGGTGTTCCGGGTGAATTCCAGATTGGGGCATGCTTGCTTTAATATGGAATTTGCAGTATCGCCCTCGTTTGAAACCATACCTTACAGGCTGCTTGGAGAGTTTTGAGTCTCACTCTTTTGAAGAATTTCGGATCTCCAAATTTAAAAAGAAAAAAACTGGATAGGGCCGAAGGGCCGAAAGTAAGTGCTTGAAAGAGAGGTGAAAGGGCAGCAGTGTCTCCTAATAATTGCCTGAAGATTTTTAAATGAAATGCTCTCTGGTATTGAAGGAGATCTGGGCTAACAACTCCACCATTTTCCTTTTTTTCCCTGAGCTTCCGCCAGGCTAAATGTGGTCTTTTCTTGCCCCAAATACAACTGGAAAAAAAGCCTTGTACTTTAATTATCCAGTCCTTCTTAAACTCCAATGGAATTGAGTTAAATAAAAAGGTGTATTTAGGTAAAATTGCCATTTTCATGAGATTAGACTTGCCTAGGAAGGATAGAGGTAAGGAGTCCCACTGTTGTAATTGTTTCCTGACTTTGGATGTAACTTTATCAAAATGTATTTTTGTTAATAAGTCAAGCTTCTGAACCACCTCGATCCCCAAATACTTTATGGTATGTCGGACTTGGTCACACCTATAACTTGTGTTCCATTGCATGATCTCTGTTTTGGTTGAATTAACAGCATATCCAGATATTTCCCCAAAACTTTTTAATGTTTCCCAAATAGCTACTATTGAGTCTTGTAAATGACCAGTAAATATCATCAAGTCATCTGCGTAGAGACCAATTTTCTTGACCCACCCATTGCAAGAGAATGGTATGATAATTTAATAGCAAGTGGCTCTATATACAGATTAAACAATAGAGGTGAAAGGGGGCACCCCTGCCTGGTGCCCCTGCCTATTGTAATCTGCGTGGAAAGTGTACCATTTACTAAGACTCGAGCTAGGGGATTTTTATAAAGAGACTTAATTGCTGAAACAAAGTTATGACCTAAGTTAAAATGCTGAATTACCTCTTGGAGAAAGGGCCAATTGACCCTGTCAAACGCTTTAGCTGCATCACATGTCATCACCGTTAAGGGCATGGCGCTTTCCGTTGCTAAGTCAATTGTGCCTATTAACTTGTGGGTTAAGTCATGCAAATGCCTACCCTTTATAAAACCCTTCAGGTCATTATGAATCAGGAGGCCGACCATCCGATCCAGCCGTTTAGTAATTATTTGTGTATACAATTTGTAGTCGCTGTTAAGAAGGGAGATCGGCCTGTATGATTCACATAACCTTGGGTCTTTATTAGGTTTTAGCAATATAATTATTGTGGCTAAATCCCAAGATGGGGGGAGTTCTTGATTTGAAATATAAACTGAATTGAAGAGGTCAAGCAAAATGGGAGCCAATTCCTCTTTCAGATGGGAGTAGATTTCATTTGGAAGAGCATCAGGTCCCGCAGCCTTACCTTTCTTTAAGCTTTTAATTACGTTGTAAATTTTTTCTATTGTAAAGGGGGCAGATAGATCTTCTATGAGTTTGTCACTAAGGACCGGGAGATTGATATCTTGAAAAAAAGCTGCTATTTGGTCACTGTCTGGGTTTATATCTTCTGTATAAAGATCTTGAATTTTTTTTACAAAAGCCTGTTCAATCGCCCAATCTTCAGTAATTCTATTCCCAGTAATTTGACATTTTACTTCTTTAATCATGTTTCTAGCTTGGTCTGCTCTCGCCTTCCATGCCAAAAGTTTACCGCATCCTTCCCCATATTCATAATTAGCAAGTTTACTTGCTTCCCATTTTTGCTTTACCTTGGCCTCCAAATAGTCGGCTAAGTTGTTTTTCGCTTTTATTAATTCAGTTTCAGGACCCAAGCCGTTAGTTAGGTTTGGACTACACCCTATATTCCCCTGTACTTTAATTATGTCTTCTAATGCTTGGATCTCCTTCTTAAACTTTTTATTGTATGATGCATTGATACCAACTAATATGCCTCTAATATACGCTTTATATGTGTCCCATACTTTATTTAAGGGGCTGTGTTCAAATTAAAAAGAAGAAATTTGTTCGTAGAGTGTTTCAATTTGTCGATTATTACAGTGTCTGAGAGCAGTGATCGATTCAACGTCCAACGCCTTTCGGCTGTTTTTTCTTTTAACAAAAATTGTAGTGAAACTGCTGAGTGGTCAGATAAGTGCTCTGGAATATGTACCAAATTTTTAATATGGTCGGTGATTGTGGCTGAGACCAAAAAAAAACCTATCCTTGATCGGTGACCATGCTTTTTGTTGTGAAAGGTATATTTTCCTGTTTCTGACCCTACCTTTACGTTTTTTAAGGACCAAATATCCACAAGACCTAAGTCTTGGGTTATTTGCTTTAGGGTGGCTCTCATTTTTAATACAGTTACAGCCGCCCTTTTGGACGTTGTATCCTGTGCAAGAATAAAGGGTACATTAAAATCACCCCCCATAATAATGGGCTCATTTATCTCAATTAAACGTAAAAATAATGTTTTTAAGGGGATCGGGTCGTCCAAATTTGGACCATAGTAACCTACAAGTGCCAGCCAGGTGCCCTGGAACTTAGCCTTTACTATTACCAATCTACCTAATGGGTCAACCCAGGTTTCACCTAGTATAGATTGGGAGGCTTTTTTGACTAGAATTGCGACTCCTTTTACTGTAACCGTTTGGGTGGTACATATACAATGGTCAATCCACGACTGGCTTTTTAACATTTCTGACCATTCTTCTTTTAAGAGATGGGACTCTTGGATAAAAATAATATCCAAATCACATAACTTCAAATACTCTAAAATCCTTCGCCTTCTTGGTACCACCCTCAAACCATTGACATTCCATGTCATGATTTTCAGACATCTAGACTTAGTTAGGTCTGCCATTCCAATAAATGATGTTTCTGTAATTTTTTGAGTAGCTCCAAAACCAAAAAAGACAGCCGTAACAAATCTACTCTAACTAGAAAATAAATCATAGATGACATTTGAGGACTTTTTGTTTTAGTTTTTTCCCACTTGCTCCCCCACCCTTTGTGAAACTTATTTTTTTGCTTTTTTATATATTTCAAATCTATGCCCGTGACCCACCCCACCCTCCCTGGGGAACCCTCCCTAACTTCTTGAGGTATATTAGTGATACCTCTATTTTGAGCTTTCCTACCTCTTGATGGACTTATTCATATCACTTATTATACCGCTTGTGCTTTAATCTGTTCAATAAAAGTTCTCACATCATTTGGGTCCCGGAAATTATACATCTTGTTGTTTCTCATTACTCTTAGGGATGCGGGAAACCGAATATTCGCAGTGGCGCCAAGGTCTCTTAATTCCTGGATATGCTTGCCAAGCTCCCATTGTCTGTCCAATGTCGTACGGGATATGTCAGACCTTATGCAAAACAACCAGTCGTTTTTCTTATAAGATCCCGCTTGTAAAGCTCCTGTGAGAATACTTTCCTTCAGTGTGTATGTTTTAAAATTTACCAGGATCCTTCTTGCTGCCTTAATAACAACAAAACTTGTTACCCACTGTTGCTAATATCAGAAGTCAACTGTAATCACTTATTATAGTTGGGTTCTGACATCACAATGGCTGCTGCCAGCAGGTAATAAGCATAATTAAAGCAGCTGTTTAAATGAAGAAGCATTGCTTTTCTTTCTTATGCACTGTTTTTCTATCTGTTTGGGGACAGAAAGCAGATATTTATGGCAACATGTTTATTTTTTGCACTCCTTAAGTAATTTAAGAAACGTTAGAATCTTTCTGCATGTTTTTACACATTCAGAGCTACTGTGTTATATCTTTTAAACTAACTTGCATTAACCTGAATCTAATATTATTTTGCAAAGTATATGTAACAGGTTTTTTGTGTTTCATATTGTATTAGAGATTCTGTTTTTATTCTTCAAGTTTGCACACATGCTCTCTCTCTTTCACATTAAAAAGCTATGCACCAGGGATTTAAGTGGTTGTGGGAAGATTTTGCTGTTACCATGGATTATAAGGAATAAAGTATCTCTTGGCATACTTAAAAACAAAGTTTATGGCCATAAATCCACATATGTCATCCATATAGGTCATCACTGGCTCTATTCTTTGAGATGGTGCTTATTAGAAATGGGGGTCTCTAGTTGGAGAGGTAGGTACCTTTGTCCAAATAGGGACCCTTGATGCTAGTCAGGGTAAGTGGGATACACACTTTAGATAACCCCTGCCCACCCCTGGGTAGCTTGGCACGAGCAGACAGACATCACAAACGCAATGTGTAAAGTATTTGTACTCAAAACACACAGAAATACAGTGATAACACCACAAATGGATACCACACCAGTTTAGAAAAAATAAAGTATCTTTATCTAAACTCAACAAGACCAAAATGACAAAAATCCAACATACAGGTAATAAGCTATAACTTTAGAACAGTTATTGCAAAAATAAAGATTGTCGAAAACAAATAGCTCCACCTGGGGCTATTGCGACGTTGTGACAGCAATAAATCCAAAGTATGGCACTGATTGCGAGGAGCGTGGCATCAGGGACACACCCACATGGACCCCCAAACAAACAGTACCTTGGAAATGAAGTCCATGATGATGCAGAGTGTCGTGGAGGTGAGGCATTGGTGCCAAGGGCGAGGCTGACTCCCTGGCTGCCACGGGGGAGGTGAGGCGTCGTGTCCACGAGGAGGTGAAGTGCGGAGTCCAGGACAGGGGAAGACGGCTGCGTCGGCGGTGAGGCGGCGGTTTTAATGTTGATGCGATATCGGCGAATTCGGGGAGTCACCCTCGGCGGTTATCAGTGCCACGATAACAGGATGCAGGCGATGGCGAAGATGGATTTGGGATTGAAGGCTGGTGTAGGGAAATGCCAATAACTGCAGGCGTTGGCAGGAGTTGAAGGGCGTCAGAGGTGCGGTGCAGGCCGAGCGGTGCGTCATGCACTTTACGAGCAGTGCTCCTGGCCTCGGTGCAGGTTGTGGCATCAAAGCGGCGTCGCTGACGGCGTCGGAGACAGGTTCTCTTGCTTTTTTCAAGTTGCTTCCAGCTCCCAACAGCAGGAACACCCTCCAGAGGCCCAAAACTTGAATAGGCACCTCCTGGCAGGTCAGAACTCTCAGCAATAGAGTTCAGGGGAGCGGGGTGAAGTCTTTGTGTCCCTGAGACTTCAGAACATGAGGCCAGCACACACAAGCCCTTGGAGATTCTTTTTCAAGCAAAGTTTCAGTCTTTGTCCTTTCCTTGACAGAAGCAGCAATGTCAGGCCAACCCCACACAGCACACAGCAAAAGGGCAGTACTCCTCTTCACAGCTCTCCAGCTCTTCTCTTTGGCAAATGTTCCTCTTGAGTCCAGAAGTGATCTAAAGTTCTAGGGTCTGGGCCCCAATATTTTTACTCAATTTCTCTTTGTTTTCTTGTGACAGAGAGGCTCTGTGCTCAGTCAAAACTAATTCTGTCCTCTCTGGTCCAGCTTCCAGGTGGTAGGTAGAGACAGCATTGTGTAAGGCAGACCAGGCCCATTCAGGTGCAGGGAAATCTCATCCCACTATTCTAAATGCAGCCCAGGTCTATTCAGCCCATCCCTGACTCATTCAGGAAAGGCAGGACACACCTCAACCCCCCCAGTGGCTGTCTGAGAGAATGCACATCCCCAGCCACGTCACTCCAAAGCCAGACAGTCAATCCACAAACCAGCAGAGGCAGCCAGGATGGCTCAGGAAGAAAATACCCACTTTCTAAAAGTGGAATTTATAAACACACAATATAACAATCATCTTTACTAAAAGATGCATTTTTATATTCATCTGAGCATCTACACCAACGGACCCACAGACCTGATGGAACACCTCCACTTCAAGATACAGCTCAACCCATCCACCACCCTCCAAGGCACCCTCATATACAGACCCCCCAGACCCTGCGCCCCTTTCTCTGAATCTATCACCAACATTATCATGCCGCCTGCCATCACTTCCACCAACTACACCTTGCTGGGAGACCTCAACTTCCATCTTGACACCCACCAAGACCCTAACTCCGCCTCCCTCCTGGAAAACCTCCACATCATCTGACTCAAACTGATTGTACCAGAACCAACGCACTCAGCAGGACACACCCTCGATCCCCTCTTCACAGCAGGGAACTCCATCACCTTCAGCCATACCTCCGAACTCCCATGGATGGACCTCTGCTGCGTTCCCTTCACCTTCAAAAGTAACATCTCCTGCAGATGTCCACACCAGCTCCAGCGCAGGAATTAAAACAATATCTCCGACGACCAGATCACTGCTGCCCTCTGCAGCTCCACTCCCACTGCCACAGATGATGACCCTACCACCGCCGCCCGCACTCTACACAACTGGATCACTGACTGTACCAAGACAATTGCCCCCCTCAAGAAAGCCTCCAACCCTCACACCAAGAAAGCCAGCTGGTTCTCCACCGAACTCTGGGACTCCAGATGCACCTGCAGATGCCTTGAAAAGCTATGGAGGAACTCCAAAACCCCACCGCCAACCGCAAACTCATCAGATACTCAAGGGAGAAAGCACTCCAGGACAGAATCTCTACCCACGCACATAATAGGAGGAACTCTTCGGCATCATCAAAGAGTTCGCCCAACCCAACAGCGAGACCACAGACATACCACCCTCCCAGGACCTCTGCAACAGACTCAGAACCTTATTCCACCACAAATTCAAGACCATCTATGACAACTTTGACAACAACAACCCCCACGAGGAACCCTCTCCCACCGTTCCCAGCACCACACAGCCGATAATAGACAGCTGGACCGCCCCAGCATTGAAGACACCCTGAAGATTATGAAGATCACCCACTCCAGGACCCCCACGGACCCCTGCTCCCACCACATCTACCACAGAGCTGCAGACATCATCGCCCCAAGCTTCAATGAATCATCAACTGCTCCTTCAAGACCTCCTCCTTCCCTGATGACTGGAAACACGCCAAGATCAACCCTCTCCTGAAAAAACCCTCAGCGGACCCCACCGACCTCAAGAATTTCAGACCGATCTCCCTACTCCCATATCTGGCCAAAGTCATGGAAAAAGCCATCATTAGTCAACTCACCGCCTTCATAGAAGGAAACAACATCCTCGACTCCTCCCAATCAGGATTCAGGACAAACCACAGCACCAAAACCGCACTTCTCGCGGTGACAGACGACATCCGCTCCCTCCTCGACAGAGGAGAGACTGTGGCCCTCATCCTCCTGGACCTCTCCGTGGCCTTTGACACAGTCTCCCATCGCACCCTAGCCCACAGACTCCACGAAGCGAGCATCCGGAACAAGGCCCTCGACTGGATCCACTCTTTTCTCTCCGGCAGAACGCAACAGTCAGACTCCCTCCTTTCCTCTTGGATCAAATGCCGACCACCTGAGGAGCCCCACAAGGATCCCCCATCAGCCCAACCCTGTTCAATGTCTACATGGACAGCTCGCATTCATCATCAGATCGCACGGACTCAACATCGTATCGTATGCAGACAACACCCAACTCATCCTCTCCCTATCCAACAAACCGAACATCACAAAACACAAGTTTCAAGACGGAATGGAAGCAGTCCCCAGGTGGATGAAGAACAGCTGCCTACAACTCCCGAATGCCTGGAATGACACCTGTTGGCCCCCTGCCCTCGGGAACCCACCCTCCCCTACAGACCACGCATACAACCTCGGAATCATCCTGGACTCTGAAATCGAATTGGACCGCCAGATCAACGCCATCGCTTCTTCCTGCTACCACACCTTCCACCTACTCCTAAAGACCTTAAACTGGATTCCCCCAAACACAGGAAAACCATTTGTTTACACACACAAATCCATAGAAATTCAGCAGTTATGGTTATCTAAAATAACTATAACTCATGCCCTAAGGTAACTATAACTCATGCCATCGCCATGCACTGTTAATTACCCCACATATTACATCACTCATGACATCTTCTATGACAATATTCATAATAACACTGCACCATTTGCAGTGAAATTATTATTACGGCACAAGTTATAGTTACTTGAGATAACTATAACTGCTGAATTTCAATCGTTTCCTGCATGTAAAATCTGAACCTAACTATAACGACATAATTGACAGTGGGTAGGTAAACTGATGAAAAGTCCGCTCCCAGTGATCAGGAGCAGTTTTCCTGCTTCCGCCCGCTGGGCACAGACTTACAGTGTGCTCTCGCTTGGTGGGAGCTGTCATAGCTGTCATAGCTGTCATAGCTGTCATAGCTGTCATAGCGCCAAGTGACAGAAAACTATTAAGTCCCGAGGGTGGGCACCTCAGAACATAGGGAGCTGGACCTGGCAGAGAGTGGCACCACTCCTCCTTTGAAAATGTCTTTCAAGCTGGGGAGGTGGTAGGCCCCATGGCAATTTTGTAGTAAGAATAGGAGGTCAGCGTGGCCCCCCTCTTATTTTATGGCTAAGCACCAGAAAACATTTAGATAACACTCACAATACCTGGATGATGTCATCAGTGATGTCAATTACCATGTCATGAGTGATATAGTATGTGAGGTCATAAGCAGTGCATTGCGGGTGCATACGTTATAGTCAGTTCAGGTGAATATAACTCCTGAATTTCTATTCTTTTGTGTCAGTGAAATCTAAGCCTAACTATAACGTCCCTGTAACCATTGCTTTTTCAATTAATTTCTATGTTTTTTAAAATTCTATTTCCGAACTATAACATCCCTGTCACCTGTGTTTTTTTCAGTAAATTTCTACAGTTTTTAAATGTTATTTCCTAACTGAAACCTGTAACCTTTGCAATTGGGTGTGTGATTGGCTGTATGGGTCTGTGAGTGGGTGAGTGAGTGGCTGTATGGGTCGGTGAGTGGGTGTGTGAGTGGCTATATGGTTCTGTGAGTGGATGTTTGAGTAGCTGTATGGGTCTGGGGGCAATCAGGGTTTTTATGCAGTGTCACCCTACTTTCTGTCCCCATTTTGATTACTAGATGCTGGTTTTCTGACTTTGATTGTGCCCTGGGATCTGCCAACCAGACGCAAGGACTGTGCTCTGATTAAAAGTACACAGTAATTAGGTATAATTATAATTGACACTGACAACCTACCTGTAAGTCCCTAGTACATGGTAGGGCATGTAGGTTTGGAGGCCCAGTAGATTTCATGAACTTATGTGTGCACTGCTGTGATGCCTGCTGTCATTTTATAGGCAGCCCTGTTTTGCAGGCTGCTATGCAAGTTCTACTTTGGAATTAAATGCTCTTCTAAAGTTTTAAACTACCATATTTGTACATATAGTTTATTCCTAAGGTCTTCCCTAAGTGCCCCAGGGAGAGGATGGCTTGTACCTATAAGCATGGACATTTTAAAATATGTTTTATATGTCCTGGTGAGGGAAAAATTGCACATTTTGTTTTATGCCAATTGCAGCACAATGGCTCTGTAGCCTAACATGGGAACAAGTTAATAAAGTATAAATACTAACAGGAGTCAGCTAAAAATATACTTCAAAGTATTACATTGATAGAATAAATCAAACAACTTGCCAAGGTTTGATTTATTATAACTATCACAGAAAAGAAGTTATAGAACTTTCTTTTCTGAGTAACTGAACCAGCACCCTCTCCTGAGTGACCAGCCTATGACAGGCTGAGCCCAACTGCACTGATGAGGTATGAAGTGGCTGGCATAGAAACAAAGGACATCTGGTGGGAGGAAATCTGTAAGCTGTAGAGAAAAAGGCAGGAAGGAGGCTGGCTAGCCAAACTGGTCTTCAAAGTGGGAATGACAGTACACAGGCTCACCCGCACTTCCTGCAGCCAGAAGGAGCCCCAGTAATTGAATTAACAGAGGGACTAGAAGGGGAGTGTTAGGGAAAGTTAACCACACCAGTGGGATGGCCTAGCCAGATCCTAAACCTCCATGAGAGAGTTTTTCCATTTTGGATATTAATGGAACAATGCTTTCTGGTCAAGAATATGCCACACTTTGGAGGAAGTTGTCATATTTCTGGGTGTCACCCTGTGCCCCATTAGTCAGGCGAGCCCCCCTGCTTGTCACCCAGAAATACTGGATAAATATAGGAGAGCTGTCCAGAAACTCAGATCCCTTGTTTGAAACTACAAGAAGGAGGACTGCCATGCTGGAACCCTGGCCTGTACCAAGAGGATTGCACTATGAAGGACTGCACCCCCTGCACACTTTGGGAACTACAGCAAGGAAGGACTTTTCCTTGCTTTGAAAGTTGAACGAGTGGGCCATCTAAAAGCAACAGGTCAAAAGAGCTCCACCTGCATTATCTCCACCAAGAAGAACCCAGCTGACCACCTTTTAACAGGACTGTTAAGGATTTAGCCAAGTGCATTGTGGGTCTTGTTGTCCCCATTTCCCAAGGACACACAAGATGATGGACGGAATGCTGCACATTGGCAAACATTCACCCCCAGTCACAGATCTGGGTTGAATCCATCGTTATTTTGCTTCACCACGCCACCCCAGTTCAGACATAGCCATATGCAAATCAGTCTTGACCCTGTGCCTCATGGGAACAGTCCAGACCGAACTGCCAAGCCATGTCTTCCCTGGACCGGAATCAAGCATCCTAGGACCGGTTTCAGGCTATCAGCCTTCATCAGCCAGGATAGCTTGACTCCAGTGGCGTAGTGAGCACGGGACCCACGTCTGGGCATACCCTTCCCACTTAGGGCGAAATGCAAAACACACAAGATGATGGACGGAATGCTGCACATTGGCAAACATTCACCCCAGTCACAGATCTGGGTTGAATCCATCGTTATTTTGCTTCACCACGCCACCCCAGTTCAGACATAGCCATATGCAAATCAGTCTTGACCCTGTGCCTCATGGGAGCAGTCCAGACCGAACTGCCAAGCCATGTCTTCCCTGGACCGGAATCAAGCATCCTAGGACCGGTTTCAGGCTATCAGCCTTCATCAGCCAGGATAGCTTGACTCCAGTGGCGTAGTGAGCACGGGACCCACGTCTGGGCATACCCTTCCCACTTAGGGCGAAATGCAAAACACACAAGATGATGGACGGAATGCTGCACATTGGCAAACATTCACCCCCAGTCACAGATCTGGGTTGAATCCATCATTATTTTGCTTCACCACGCCATCCCAGTTCAGACATAGCCATATGCAAATCAGTCTTGACCCTGTGCCTCATGGGAACAGTCCAGACCGAACTGCCAAGCCATGTCTTCCCTGGACCGGAATCAAGCATCCTAGGACCGGTTTCAGGCTATCAGCCTTCATCAGCCAGGATAGCTTAACTCCAGTGGCGTAGTGAGCCCGGGACCCACGTCTGGGCATACCCTTCCCACTTAGGGCGAAATGCAAAACACACAAGATGATGGACGGAATGCTGCACATTGGCAAACATTCACCCCCAGTCACAGATCTGGGTTGAATCCATCGTTATTTTGCTTCACCACGCCACCCCAGTTCAGACATAGCCATATGCAAATCAGTCTTGACCCTGTGCCTCATGGGAACAGTCCAGACCGAACTGCCAAGCCATGTCTTCCCTGGACCGGAATCAAGCATCCTAGGACCGGTTTCAGGCTATCAGCCTTCATCAGCCAGGATAGCTTGACTCCAGTGGCGTAGTGAGCACGGGACCCACGTCTGGGCATACCCTTCCCACTTAGGGCGAAATGCAAAACACACAAGATGATGGACGGAATGCTGCACATTGGCAAACATTCACCCCAGTCACAGATCTGGGTTGAATCCATCGTTATTTTGCTTCACCACGCCACCCCAGTTCAGACATAGCCATATGCAAATCAGTCTTGACCCTGTGCCTCATGGGAGCAGTCCAGACCGAACTGCCAAGCCATGTCTTCCCTGGACCGGAATCAAGCATCCTAGGACCGGTTTCAGGCTATCAGCCTTCATCAGCCAGGATAGCTTGACTCCAGTGGCGTAGTGAGCACGGGACCCACGTCTGGGCATACCCTTCCCACTTAGGGCGAAATGCAAAACACACAAGATGATGGACGGAATGCTGCACATTGGCAAACATTCACCCCCAGTCACAGATCTGGGTTGAATCCATCGTTATTTTGCTTCACCACGCCATCCCAGTTCAGACATAGCCATATGCAAATCAGTCTTGACCCTGTGCCTCATGGGAACAGTCCAGACCGAACTGCCAAGCCATGTCTTCCCTGGACCGGAATCAAGCATCCTAGGACCGGTTTCAGGCTATCAGCCTTCATCAGCCAGGATAGCTTGACTCCAGTGGCGTAGTGAGCACGGGACCCACGTCTGGGCATACCCTTCCCACTTAGGGCGAAATGCAAAACACACAAGATGATGGACGGAATGCTGCACATTGGCAAACATTCACCCCCAGTCACAGATCTGGGTTGAATCCATCGTTATTTTGCTTCACCACGCCACCCCAGTTCAGACATAGCCATATGCAAATCAGTCTTGACCCTGTGCCTCATGGGAACAGTCCAGACCGAACTGCCAAGCCATATCTTCCCTGGACCGGAATCAAGCATCCTAGGACCGGTTTCAGGCTATCAGCCTTCATCAGCCAGGATAGCTTGACTCCAGTGGCGTAGTGAGCACGGGACCCACGTCTGGGCATACCCTTCCCACTTAGGGCGAAATGCAAAACACACAAGATGATGGACGGAATGCTGCACATTGGCAAACATTCACCCCAGTCACAGATCTGGGTTGAATCCATCGTTATTTTGCTTCACCACGCCACCCCAGTTCAGACATAGCCATATGCAAATCAGTCTTGACCCTGTGCCTCATGGGAGCAGTCCAGACCGAACTGCCAAGCCATGTCTTCCCTGGACCGGAATCAAGCATCCTAGGACCGGTTTCAGGCTATCAGCCTTCATCAGCCAGGATAGCTTGACTCCAGTGGCGTAGTGAGCACGGGACCCACGTCTGGGCATACCCTTCCCACTTAGGGCGAAATGCAAAACACACAAGATGATGGACGGAATGCTGCACATTGGCAAACATTCACCCCCAGTCACAGATCTGGGTTGAATCCATCGTTATTTTGCTTCACCACGCCACCCCAGTTCAGACATAGCCATATGCAAATCAGTCTTGACCCTGTGCCTCATGGGAACAGTCCAGACCGAACTGCCAAGCCATGTCTTCCCTGGACCGGAATCAAGCATCCTAGGACCGGTTTCAGGCTATCAGCCTTCATCAGCCAGGATAGCTTGACTCCAGTGGCGTAGTGAGCACGGGACCCACGTCTGGGCATACCCTTCCCACTTAGGGCGAAATGCAAAACACACAAGATGATGGACGGAATGCTGCACATTGGCAAACATTCACCCCCAGTCACAGATCTGGGTTGAATCCATCGTTATTTTGCTTCACCACGCCACCCCAGTTCAGACATAGCCATATGCAAATCAGTCTTGACCCTGTGCCTCATGGGAACAGTCCAGACCGAACTGCCAAGCCATGTCTTCCCTGGACCGGAATCAAGCATCCTAGGACCGGTTTCAGGCTATCAGCCTTCATCAGCCAGGATAGCTTGACTCCAGTGGCGTAGTGAGCACGGGACCCACGTCTGGGCATACCCTTCCCACTTAGGGCAAAATGCAAAACACACAAGATGATGGACAGAATGCTGCACATTGGCAAACATTCACCCCCAGTCACAGATCTGGGTTGAATCCATTGTTATTTTGCTTCACCACGCCACCTCAGTTCAGACATAGCCATATGCAAATCAGTCTTGACCCTGTGCCTCATGGGAACAGTCCAGACCGAACTGCCAAGCCATGTCTTCCCTGGACCGGAATCAAGCATCCTAGGACCGGTTTCAGGCTATCAGCCTTCATCAGCCAGGATAGCTTGACTCCAGTGGCGTAGTGAGCACGGGACCCACGTCTGGGCATACCCTTCCCACTTAGGGCGAAATGCAAAACACACAAGATGATGGACAGAATGCTGCACATTTGCAAACAATCACCCCCAGTCACAGATCTGGGTTGAATCCATCGTTATTTTGCTTCACCACGCCACCCCAGTTCAGACATAGCCATATGCAAATCAGTCTTGACCCTGTGCCTCATGGGAACAGTCCAGACCGAACTGCCAAGCCATGTCTTCCCTGTCTTCCATTTCCCAAGGAGCAACTCAGAGATTCTGGAACTTTGGATTGATGTTGTGGACCCTCAAATACCCAAAAGAAACTTCTGGATAAAAAGGACTGCCCTGCTGGACCCTTAGACTGCACTAAAGAGGACTGTACTCATGATGACTGCACGTGCTGCACTCACAAGGTTTCACAACAAACTGGCTTTGCCTGTCTTAAAGGTTAAGAAGTAGACTTTCTGATCAGCAACAGGCAGAAAAGAGCTGGAAGGGCTAATTACAACATCGAAAATTAGGACAACTCCAGCTGACAAGCTTCACCTGGACCTTACTTGAATTCACTAGGTGAATTTTGGGAGTTGTATGCCCTGACACCAAGAGGCAAACCAGAGCTTCTGAACCCCTGGCTGGTGCAGTGGAACACTTTCCTGCATTAAGAAACACTTCTGGAAGTAAGTGTAAAAGTGTTACATCATTGGCGGCCTGGACTCTTGAATTAGTCCTGGTCCAGCATGACCTTTTTTAATCCTTTGAGAGCTAGTTGCTTCTAAGTGCTAGTTTTACCTTTAATTGAAAAAACCCCCTCATATTTCTGGTCCCCTCATTGGAGTGTTGTCTTTTTGGTGTCATTTTAATCATACAAATATTTGCCATGTTTATAAACTGATGTTGGATTTTTATTGTGTGTTGTGTCTTACTTATTTAATATATTGGCATTTTTAGATGCTTTATATGCTTGTCTCCTAGGTTAAGCCTGCCTGCTCGCAGCCAGCTACCAAGGGTTGAGCAAGGGAATAATTTATTGAGAAATTGACTGGACCTTATATTGTGATTGGGGCCTTATTTCTAGTGGTAGGTACCTACCTACACCGACTAATAAATCACATTCCAACATTTGATGGCAGCAGTGAGATAGTACTTGTCACCATACATGTATTTAAGTGAAGATCTTTAAAAATGTGCTAAATTGACAAGGGAGAAATTAATTTTTGAATTTTTGAAATTTGTACTAATTTTATTATTACGGCAAATTTTGATTTTCCTAATTGTTCCTGTGTTCAATTGGTGCCAATGTTTTTTTGTGACCCAAAACTAGGGATACGATGGATGTTGATCTGGCAAACCTGACTAAACTCACAGGAACTGATATTAAGGTACAGTGTACAGGGGGCTGCTAGCTGCTAATCAAATTAGAACGGCAGAGATGGTTAGGTTCCTTAAGGTCTGGCCAGTGGCAGCTTCAGGGATTGAAGGGGAGGGGGAGGATGGCCCCACCAACAACCTCCAGGTGGAGGATGACATTGTGTCCCTTGTTTCTAGTACTAGGTCCAAACACTCAGCTAATAGAAGGAGGGGGAGCTCCCCCACAGAGGACCCAGAGAGGGCCCTCAAATGCAAGAGGCTGAGGCTCAGCTGGCATACATAGCTGTAGAGAAGGAAAAGCTGAACCTAGCTAACAAGAAGTGGGCACGGGGGAAAGAGAAAAGAAATGGTAGCAGTGAAAATAAAGAGATGTTGAGATGTCCGGGAGTGGTGGGTTTGAACCCAGGCTTCCCAAGGGGACAGTGCTCAAGTATATAGAGGGGGATGACATTGACAAATGGCTGACCGCATCTGAAAGTGCCATTAAGATGAGAAGGGTCTACTCTAAATACTGGGGTTCACTCCTGTGAGTGTTGATCCAAGTAGCTGGGAGGGACAGGCTTGTGACACTGGAGGTGGATGAGGCAGAATCCTACTCCCACATGGGAAAATGTCTAGTCAGGAAATTTGTTCTCACCCCAGAGCAGTACATGGTGAAGTTCAGAGGAACCCAGAAAGTAAACAAACAGTCCTGGGTGGACTTTGTAGACATCTCAGTGAAGTACTAGAGGGCTTGATTCAAAGTAACCAAGTAAGTACTTATGAGGGACGGTACCATTTATTCCTGAAGGAGCACATCCTGACTCATTGTGTACAAGAGAAGTTACACCAGTATTTATTAGATTCTACGCTATCTGGTCCCAGGGAAATGGGAGAGACAGCTGATGAGATGGTGAGGACCCGGGTTTTCAATCAGCACCAGGGGGAAGACTCCAAGAAGGAGGGGGAGGCCCACAAAATCCAAAGGAGGTAAAAGGTGACCCCACCGCAAAGCCTTCCCCATTACAGCAGAGCTCTAAAAAGGAGGAGAATAGATTCCACCCCCACTCTAACACACAGAGGCAGGGGGATCCTGGGCTAAAAGGATACTTGGACAACAGGGTATGGTTTGACTGTCAGCAGTCAGGTCACTTCAGGGATGACCCCGCCTGTTCCAAGAAGTTGGTTTGCACTGGGCTATCCAGTGCAGCCATAGAAGGTGACTTCTCAGATGAGGAAGTCCTCATAGCATTGTGGTGGGAGACATGTACACCCTGAGGCTGTGAGTAGGCACTTCCACTCCATTCAGGTAAAGAGGATGCCTGCCATTGGCCTGAGAGACACATGTGCCAGTCACGCCCTAGTGAGTGACAAGTTGGTGTCCACAGTGCCAGGAGAGACAAAAAGAGTCAGGATAGTAACATGTGAGTATCCCTCTCTAAGGGAACTAAGCCTTCAGGTTCACAACCAAACCTGTAGCCTCAATTCCCTTAGAGAGGGAGGGCACCTTTGACTGTTATAAGGTGGTAGTCAGTTCTGACCTCCACTTAGATTGTATCCTGGGCAATATCCTTCAAGAGGCTGGTCTGATCCCAAGTGGGGCAGTAGCTCAGGGCACCCCCAACCCAAATATCCTGGGGAGCCAGTCACTAAGAGACAGGAGTCCCAAGAGAAAGGGAAAAAGAAGAGGAAAGGTAAGCCACTCTTAAAGAGAGTTCCAGTGAGCCAAGGGTCTTCTGTCCCAGTAAGGGAGAAACCCAAAGTTGGCATTGGTGAGGCTTTACCTGAGCACAAGGAAGTCTTGAGCAGTCAGACGGCTGTCAAACAGCAGGGTGCTGCCCCTGCACTGACAGAGAGAGTAAGAAGGGTATCTGCCACAGGATGTGGTAGCCTCCCACTCTAAACAGCAAGAGAGATTCCCGGAACCCACAGTTGCCCTTAACGTAGCTCAGCCACATATCAGTGGAGAGTAGAGGGTGTGGTTCTGGATAATGACAGCTGTCAGTAGCCTCTGCTGGGTGCTGGCCTTTGTGGCAGCACTGTACTTGGCTTGGGATGCAGACCCCATGGCCAAAAGTAAGTTTGTCATTGTGTGGTTGCTGGAGTGTTGGGTAACCTCTGTGGGTCAGTTAGGTGTTTCCCTAGCAATGGCAGGGATAAAGGAGGTGGGCCCCTCACTACCCAGACTTAAAAGGGAGGAAGAAAATGAAACAGCTGTGATGAAGTTTCAGTTTAAAATGGGTCCCAATACTATAGAGATGGGTCAACTTCCCAGAGAAAGTGACCTTGGCAGGGAGATGAAAGGCAAAGTAAGCACTGCGATTCAACAGCCTGATTTCTGTACTTTCTTCCTCATCTGACACACCAGGGGAACTCTCAGGATCTGTTTGCAGTGTCCCCCCAATGTTTGCCCCCATTGTGACTACTACATGCTGGTTTTCTGACTCTGATTGTGTCCTGGGCTGTGCTAACCAGACCCAGGGCCTGTGTTCTGATTAAAAGTACATGATCATTATGTGTAATTACAATTGATACTGAAACCCTACCTGTAAGTCCCTAGTATATGCAAGGGCATGTAGGTTTAGAGGCTCAGTAGATGTAATACACTTAAGTGTGCCTGCTGTTATATTAAATGCCAGCCCTGCCTTACAGGCTGCTTTTAAATTTCAATTATATGCAAATACGAATTTGGATTTAAAGGTATTTCCAAAGTCTCAAATGACCATATTTTTTCAAATGTCACCCCTAAGATCTCTCCTAGGCACCCCAGGTGTAGACTGCCTTTTAACTATAAAATATGTTTTATAAGCCGTGGTGAGGGAAAAACTGCCAATTTGTTTTTCCCTATTGTAGAAAACTAGCTCCATAGGCTAAAATTTGAATTTTTTATTTAAGTAAAATTTTGAAAGGAACACATTTGGAATATCATTTAAGGACTTAAAATGATAGTTATGATAAATCTAACAACTTACCAGAAAAGAAGTTACAGACCTTTCTTTTCTGTAAGTCAAAATCAAGACTTCCAGTTGCCCTCACCTGAATGGCCAGACCCCGCCAGGCTGAGCCAAGCTGTCTTAATGAGGCGTGAAGTGGCCTGCTAGAGAGAAAAAGGTTTCCTGTGGGAGGAGAACTGAAACTGCAGAAGGCAAGATGAGGGTAGGGTCGTCACACTGGTCTTCAAAGTGAGAATGACACTATGGGACAGCACAGGCTCATCCCCATATTCTGCACCCCAAGCCACACAGGAGCCCCTGTAATTAGATTAGCGAAGGGGCTGGAAGGTGAGTTTTAGAGAATCTTAGCCTTGCCAATGGGTTGACTTCACCACATCTAACCCTTCAGGAGAGACTTTCTCCAATTTGGATTTTGGAAGAATAGTGCTTTCTGGGACAAGAATATGCCACACTTTGCAGGAAGTAGTAATTCACCTGGGTGGCACTCTGCATCCCATTGGTCAGGGGGGCCCCGCTTCGCACCCAGGAACTCAGCATAAATATGGAAGAGTTGCCAAGCAACTCAGATCTGCTGCCTGAAACTACAAGGAGAAGAAGGACTGCCCTGCTGGAAACCTGGCCTACACCCCAAAGGATTGCACTCAGCTGGACTGCACCTGCTGTACATTTGGAACTACAGCCCTGACTACTTTACCTTGCTTCAGAAAGGATTAAGGAATGGACTCTCTGAAAGCAAAAAGATAACAGAGCCCATCTGCACTATCACCACCAAGAAGTCCCCAGCCTGGAGTCTGTCCAGTAGACTTTTAAGGATTTGGTCAGGTGCATTATGGGAGTTTTAGTCCCAAAATTCCAAGGACCATCATAGAGCTTCCAGACCCTCCAATTGTGTTTTGGACACTCTGAACCCAAAAGAGGAACTTCAGTAAGAAGTTCCAGAAATTTGAAGAAGTTTGGAGCAACTTTTGGAAAAAGCTCCTTAAGATGACCGACTCAACGCCTAGAGTCAAGCTAACTATGTCAAACCACAGCCCAGCCTAGATTTCAGGTTCATCCGGCTGAAAGCTTTGGAGTTGAAAGCTTCCTGGAGTTGACCTTGTCTGAACCTTTTATTGTGTTTGTGGCCTTATTGTTATTTGTAGGTCCCTACTTATCACTACTAATAATTAGGCCTGGGCAGAGTTCGCGGAGTTCTGCTATGCGGAACTACCAAAAACATCTGCTGCGTAGCATGGAGTTCCCCAAGCGGTGGAGTGTATTTGGTCATGCCGTTCCCATTGATTTTCAGTGCCGGGTGTTTGTCCTGTGCTGTAAAATCAGAGCGCAAGAGGGTGCTGCTTCTTTTCTTGCCACTCAAGTAGATATTCTACCCGAGCGGTAACTTTCTCAATGTGAACAGAAGATTTCTCAATGCAAGCTGTCGTGACCATCCACGACTGCCTGCGTTGAGAAATTTGACCACCCGCATTGATTAATCTTGTCGGGAGGTAGATTTTCCTCACTCGCCCTCTCCAACTTGGCGCTGGCGGAGCCGAGTTTTTCGGAAGTCTGCGTGCTCCACGGAGTGCGGAACCCTCCGCAAACTCCATGAACGGAGCGGAGTTAACTGCCCAGGCCTACTAATTATCCACTTTCCAACAGTTATAGTTAGGAAATAGTATTGAAAAACCTTTGAAATTCACAGAAAATACCTAAGGTTACAAGGAAATTATAGGTAGGCTCAGAATTGACGCGTACCAAACCAGTGAAACCAGCAGTTATAGTTACCTGAGCTAACTATAACTTATGCCCCCAGCAATGCACTGCATATGACCTCACATATTACATCACTCATAACATTTTCAGTGACATCACAAATTACATTATTGATGGCATCTCAAATGACATCATTGATGACATCATCAATAGAACCACTCACACACCCACAGAACCACACACATATTACTACAACCACTCACACACCCTCTCATATACCCACATAATCACTCACACCCCTACTTACAGATCCATACAACCACTCACACACCCACACAACCACTTGTACACTCATTTACATACCCACATAACCACTCACACACTCACTTACATACCAAAAAAACCACAAAACCACTCACAGACCAATGCAAGCACTCACACACCCACTTATATACCCAAACAACCACTCATATACCTACTCACATACCCACACAAGCACTCACACACCCACTCAAACCCATACAACCAACCAACCACTCACTCACCCACTCACACACCTGTATACCCATGCAAACACCTACTCACACAGCTACGTAGGACTACTACTCATACATGCATACAGCCATTCATATACCCACTCACACACCCTTACAACTACTCACACACCCATTCATTTACCCAGAGAAGCACTCACAAACCCATTCAGAGACCCATACAGCCACTCACATACCCACTCACACAACCATACAGCGACTCAGACACACACTCACACATTGCTACAGTCACAAAGCCACTCAGATAACATATGTTTGAAACAGTATCACTTATAACTGCTGAGTTTCACTTGTTTCGTACAAGTAAAATCTGAACCTAACCTGAAAAAACCAAAGGTTCCAGGGACGTTATAGTTAAGCTGAGATTTCACTCGTACACAACCAGTGAAATTCAGCAGTTAAAGTTGCATGAGCTAACTATAACGTATACCCCTGCAATGCACTGCTTATGACCTCACATATTACATCACTCATGACATGTCAGTGACATCACTCATGACATCTCAAATGACATCACTGATGATATCATCCACAGAACCACTCACACACCCACTCACTCCAACATACAGCCTCGCATACATCTACTTGCACACCCACACAGCCACTCACATGCCTATTCACAGACCCATACAAACTTTCACTGACCCATACAGCTACTTACATACTCACACTCATCCATACAGCCACTCACACAGGCCCTTACTCATTCATACAGCTAGTGACACACCGACTCACTCACCTATACACACACTCACACACCCTCCCACTCATCCATACAGTCACTGATACACTCACTCACTCATTTACTCATACAACCACTCACATACCCAGCCACACACTTAATCATCCACTGATACACAACTTACACCCCATACAAACACTAAAACGCTGAGTTAAACTAAAACATATCTCAACACATAGAAACAGGTGTCCAGACTTTCACATACAAGCATATAACATAAAGTTTTTCTTCCTTTAAACCAGAAAAGGAACTTCTAAAAAGAACCTTTTTAAAAAAAATTCTAACCTGTTTCTATTTTTATTGGGGTGTTTCTAACCATTTTGGTTTCATTTTGTTTTTTTGGTGGTTTTGTAAATGTTTTTTCAAATGGAAGCTGTAAAAATGAACTGCAAAAAAACATGCACAAAAGTTGTGCAACAATTTTAAACAAATTTAAAAAAAATTAACATTTGGGATGTTTAGCTGTGTCAATTATCGCAGGGATGGACTGCTCTCTAATTGTCAAAACCTTATTGCATTTTAAGCAAAATGCCCAAACAGTAGCTAACTCGGATGCTCTGGCTATTAAGTGTTCACCAACTTCTGCTGGTAGTGCATCTCCTGGTGCTATCTGTGTTGCACTAGATTATGATGAATGTGGTGAAGCTTCTTCTCTTTGAGATCCGGCATGATGACGTAGGTGGATGGGTTTCAAGTGTTTCTGCATACTGCTGGTGCCATGAATATAATTTTTTGATTTTCTCTTGAGAGCATTTTATTGCACAGTGTGCACTGCACCTGATTGGCAATAACTTTCTTCTCTCCAAAAGGAATTTTCAAAAAACTTCAAAGAAATTGATTCTTTTTTCTTTGGTAGTTCTTCTTCAGAAGATGAATTCTGTTCATCTTCCTGCTGTGGTTCTTCTGGATTTGCAGTTGCCATTTTAAAACCAGCCAAAAAAAACACCTAAGCAAAAACAAACCTGGAGGAGCAATGGATAGGTGTGAAAGATAGCAGCTACACCCTAAAGAGAAAAAATCTGGGAGGGATCTTCCTCTACAGATGCATGAACGTTGTTCTAACCAATGAAATCCCTTGTTGCTGTGTCACATGGGATTCACCTTGATGATGCAGTGACGTCGTGGTGACATTGCAATGACGTCACAGTGCCATTGCGGAGTCACCACGAATATGAACATTTCTAATAAAACAACATTCAAAAGTAGAGTTACTTATTGTAATATAAGTTTCTATGTCATTTTCTTAAATCACTTACCTTAAATGTCATTTCTAAATTTTCTATTTATGTTTTTGAGTATGGTTCAAAATCAGTACCAGAAACACAGATCAAGATGGTCCGCGATGGATGAGAAAATTCTAAAAATATTCAGAAAAAAGATAAACTACTAAGCCTGGGCGTAGTTCGCGAAGTAGCGCTACGCGAAGCTACGCAAAGTGCAGTTCGCACTACGCGAGCTACGCGTAGCACTACGCGAACTGCGTAGTGCACTGTTCGCAATGATTGCACAGTGCCGGATGCTTGTCCACACTGTGCAATCATTGAAAACGGCATCTTTCACAGTGCGAGCTGTCTTTTACTGCCGCTCGAGTAGATTTTTACTCGAGCGGCAGCTTTCTCAACGCGGACTGGTAGTTTCTCATCGCGAGCGGTCGCGAGCATACGCGACCACTCGCAATGAGAAACCCTGACCTCCCCCGTTGAGAATCTCGCCGGGAGGTTTATTTTCACGCTCGCGATCGGCAACTTGATGTTGCTGATCGCGAACGAGGAAAAAGTCTCGCTGGGATGTCATTTTGCTTGCTCGCGGTCGCCAACTTGACGTTGAGGACCGCGAGCAAGCAAAAAATGACCGCTGCACTACGCTACGCTATGCGTGTTTGCACTGTGCTACGTGCAATTCGCGTTGTGCGAAGTAGCGCAAACTTCGCAAACTACGCGAGCGTAGCGTAGTGCTTTGCCCAGGGTTATAAACTACCCAGCCAAGCAGTAGTGGCTGGTGACATTTTAAAGTGGTTGGAGTAAAAGTTGGGATTGAGTTTTAAGTAGTGAGCAAGTGAAACCTGATTGACATAAGGAGTATTCGAGTGGTTCATTTCCTGAGACAATTTTGAAAAAGTGTGGAGCCTGATGAATTTTAAAGCAGCAAGATGAGCATGGTGGAGACCCTGCGCTCGATATTGGGACTACTGCCCAGAGCTTCAAGACCTGCTGGGGAGTCGCTGGAAAACATGAAAGAAACCCTATACACCTACAACAAAACATCTATTAAAAGGCAGCACTGGATCATTTGTGTAAAGCAACTTTTGATTGAACAACTAGAGTAGTAGACAGGACAGGTACTGATTAAATATCACTGTGACAGCAGCCCTACAGCCAATCCTCACTAGTCATTGGCATAAACACATTCCACTCAGGCTCCCAGGGTAGGAGGAATGGAATATAGCGGAATCCAGTTCTGGAATGATAATAATACATGTTATCTTAGTTTGGGTTCTACACTTTGCCTGGATTGTGAGATTTTGGGCACATCTATTAATTTCCATCTCCCTTTGTTCCTTGATCTGCCCATAATGTGAACGTTTAGAAACAGATTGGACATCGGTATTGCCCTCTAGCCTATCTTCCATGTCTCAGGCATGTTTTACTTCTAGAGGACCATGATGAGAAAGATTATGCTCAAAATAATTAATTAGTTATACCACTTACACACCCACTCATTCACCCATACAATCACATACCAATTCACAGACCCCAGCATCTGCTCACACACCCATGTACTGACCCATACTGCTACTCACACACCCACTCACTGAACCATACAGACACTCACACACCCACTCACAGACCGATACAGCCACTCAAACATTCACTCACTGTCCCTTACAGCCACTCACATACCCACAAACCACTCACACACCCACTCACAGGCCCATACAGCCACTCAAACACCCACTCACCAACCCACACAGCTACTCAAACACCCACAAACAACTCACACACCCACTCACAGACCCATACAGCCACTCACACACCCAGTCATTGACCTATACAACTACTCACACACGCACTCTCAAAGGTTACAGGTTACGGTTAAGAAATCTAATTTAAAAAAACCTTTGAAATTCCCTAAAAAAACCTAAGGTTACAAGGGTGTTATAGTTAGGAAATAACATAAGACAACTGTAGAAACTCACAGAAAAAAGGTTACAGGGGCGTTATAGTTAGGTTCACACTTTACATGCACAAAACAATGGAAATTCAGCAGTTCTAGTTAACTCAGCTAGCTATAACTTACTCCCCTGCAATGCACTGCTAATGACCTCACGCATTACATCACTTATGACTTGGTCAGTGACATCACTGATGACATCTCAAATTGTTTTTTTTTAGTGACTATATATGCAAATATATATTCAATAATATACAATATATTATATTGTTGGTTCACTTGTGCAAGGGTTCATAGGAGGGCCTCAATCATCAGTGCAGCTTTTCACTGTTCTTTTTGGCATGCAACAATTGCAGGTTTGTCCTTGTAAAAACCACAAACATTACATCTCCCCAATAAAATGTATAAGTAAATTCATAGCAATACAAGTAGAATAAAATATTTGCATTAACTACAACTATTTAAACAATAATGTAAATATTATGAAAAATATATGTTTTATGTTGCTTATATTGTCATGAATTTAGTTATACATTTTATTGGGGTGAAGTATATAAATTCTGGTAATGTAATATATATTTTTTTTATTTTGACAATGTGTTTGCAATGTTTTTGCATAAAAGTGCTATTTTATGTTTACTAATGATAATGTATTAATTTTTGCAATATGATTATAGTCAATATTGTGTAACCCAATATATTTTATGAATTATATGTTTTTTTTAGAGGGGACAGGTTTGTTTCCTATGTTTTTGTTTCTGATATTAGTAAAAATCAATACATTTAACAATGTTATTTTTGTTCGCGATATTTATGGTTTTATTATTTAAGTACAGGGAGGCAATATTGTGTTAACAATATTTATTTTATGATATGTTTGTGTTACACCATTTTATGCATAAATATATTGTGTCAGTTTTACATTTCAGAGTGTTTGGTTCCTTCTCTCCTCAGCTCATTTTACTTTGGAAGTGTATGCAATTAGAACTGTTCCTTCAATAATTACTAATGAGCTCTAGCACAATGTGAGACACTATATTGATGATACAGTTCTATCAAAGAGAAATCCTGCTCTGAAAGGTAAACAAAAGTGACACCACATGTTTATTTTAGCATGGATCCACCACAGCAGCCTACATGCTATCTTGGGAGCATATTGATCCTTGTTACAATTTGTTAGTTTTCGTCCAGATGAAGTAGTTAATGTTAACAAAATATAGCTCACATGTTCATCATCATCAAGGCTGTCTCTTAGTAATTCTTCTTGCACCTCACACAACTCGGTCTGCAACGACATAAGAAATGGAATGGCTTAGTTTGTGGTAATTTCTGCTTCAAAATCCAAAAAGGTGCAAGCAATTTGATGATGCATGTTTGATACATTGCCCAACTGTCAACAGTATTGCATTGGCAGCCACATCACCTATAGGGGCATGTTTACAAGGAGTTAACGCCACCAGAACGTAACTTTTTCTGACGTTCTGGTGGCGTTAATTCCTTCGCCTTATTTACACTGTGTAAATAATGCCCTTATTCATTCAGCACTTAGCATGAAAGGGGCGTGTAATGGGTGGGTGCTGTAATGGCTGCTCCATCGCAACACCCATTGCTTTTTGACGCTGACCCATATTTACAATGTATAGGGCAGCACCAAAAATATCACCAGGGAATACCTGGTCTTAAGCAGGCAATATGAGGAGAAATGTTTAATTTCTCCTCATAATTTGCTCTTTCCATATGTGCTGCAATCTGCAGCACACGAAGAAACAGCAAATTGCCTGTAAATATTGTTTCTGTGCAGGAAGATGTCACCCCTGCAACACAGACACCTTTGCAACATGGCGCAAGGGTGCCTGGGCTGATGCTAGGCAGCTTTTTTAGCACCAGCGCTAGGGGAAATGCAGTGGTGCGCCGTATTGTTGTAAATTCGGCGCAACCCTGCATTTTGCAACTGACGGAGGGCAGCGTTACACCACGCTCCGCAAGTTTCTAGTAAACATGCCCGTTAGTTTGTGTCATTTAGCCGTGGAGAGACTTGCATTGCTCAAAGAGAGATTGCATCCTGTAGAAGATGAAATTCAGTGGGTCAGGGCATTCTGTTTTAGGCAATCTACAGATACAAGCTTGCTGAAAGGCACTTAACTGCTCACTGTCTTTATGATGAAAGTGTATGCAATTGTAAATAGAGGACCACTATGTCACAAATAGTTTTATCCTTTTTGTAAATCAGGTTATCCATTGGAGAAAACCAGAGCAATCATAAATATCTACCATCTGACATGGCTTAAATAATGTGACTTCTGTTGTCAGAATCAACAATCCAAACCTGAGATTCCTGGGTTCAGAACATTAAAAGACTTTGGCTTTGAAAACTTAAGGACTGTTGGCAGTTGTGTGTGTGTTTTTTTTTTACAAGGACAAACTTGCAATTGTTGCATGCCAAAAAGAACAGTGAAAAGCCACACTTACGATTGAGGCCCTCCTATGAACCCTTGCACAGGTGACCCAAAATGCAGTGATGCCTTATGGTCAGTGACTTGAACACTGCTCCACATACCTGTTGTGAGATTGGTAATGTGAGCAACACTCTTCTTAAGCAATCAATTATAGCATGCCACTGTGGAGCTATGCTTCATTTTAGACAAAGGGTCATCACATTATCCAGAAACCCCTCTGCTTCTTTCAAAGAAACCAATCAAGCACCAATAAGGTATTTTGCTGAAATGTTATTTGTGATTTCTATTTTTTGTGCCAGAAAGCAGTCACTGCTGGCGCTGAAGGAATGGTATGAGAGGCAAGGATGAAGCCTAACCATTATCATTATTTCTACCACTCTGGCGTCGGGAGGCATATTGACAACATTCCCTTTTTTTGGTGCTATACCCATTTGATTGCTTGTTTGTTTCTCCGATTGGCTTTTAGCAACAAAATGTTCACCCATCATGCCTCAACACAGGCACTACATCAGACAATCAGTTCCTCAAGTTTCCCAACTGTGAAAAAATCCTAAACAAGGGATGAGGTTTCATTTACAGTGCCAAACTCAGCACTTTTTGCTGGTCCAGACTCTGTTTAGGTTTAGGGGTTGTTGCTCCTTTTTGTTCCAAAAAAGGAATTTGAAATGACTCCAGTAGTATGAAAACAGATGTTCATCACCATGATCTTTCCCAGCTGTGGTCAGTGTAAGCTTTCTTTTGCACTGTCTCCCAAGGCTATAATTTAGATCCACTAAGTGCCTGATTAGAGTTTGCTGTCTGTTAGGATGGCAAAGCTCATTACCTCTGCCACTGTAGCTAGACTACTGCCCACCATATTTAGAGATCTTCACCTGCCCACCACCCTCAGTGTAGGAGTGATGACATTGAATTGGGTGGAAGTAGTGCAATGACAATTAGAACTATGCATGATGAAGATTACTGTTAAGTAATCCAAGCATTGCAAATTTGTCATTTTGCTTTGTGTCCATCAGAATTAAGGACATATAAAGGAACATCAAGTTCATTGATATACATGTACCACTGAAATTATGCAGCATGTATGAGTGCTTGTCCATATGAAAAGGAAATCAATAGGTATTACTGTAAGAAATTGGTTTATGGTCTGAGAGGGGTGGAAACCCTACTCAAGCAACAACTGCAACAACTTCAATCCTTGTCAGGGTGAACCATAAACGTCACTGTATTAACCCCTGCTTAACCGTCAGGCAGCTTCATAAAAAGCAATCCGGCTTAAATTAGAGGCAATCTGTAAAGTATTTATGGAGCACACAAACAGCAATAAAGTGAAAACACAATGCAAATCCCAAACCAATTTAGAAAAGTAGAGTACATTTTAATGAATAAAATGTGACCAAAACAACAAAAATGCAATGAGTAGAAGCAGCGAATTTGAGTTTCAAAGTTTTAGGTAACTGTAGCACCTAAAAGGACCAAGTGTCACTCACAGACATCTAGTCATGCTAGACAGGGGGTAAGTCACATGTTGAGGTTGGCCACGATAGAGCTCTGGCTGGCTACCGGGACCAGGTTAATCCTGCTGAAAAAGTTACCTTCTCAAAGTCTGTCACAAACTGTCCAGTTTGCGATGCAGGAGGCCATGAGGAGAAGCGAGAGGAATACAGATGGTAGTCGCTGTGGCACAAAGAGTAGGCCTTGTGTCGTGCACGGTTGTCACTGTAGCACACAGTAGTATGGTGTGGAAATTCGTTCCTGGACCTTCATGTTGGCAGTCACCGTGGGCTGTAGTTGCTGTAGCTCGAAGTGCAGATGCTGCATTGCCAGTATTAGCTGTAGCACAAAGAGTTGGGTTTAACTGGCAAAAGGTTTATTTTTCCAGGTTGAAATGGCAGTTTAAAACTGCACTACAGGTTGCAATGGCAGGCTTGAGACGTGTTTTAAAATGCTGTTTTAGTGAGTGCCACAATGAGTGCTGCAGGCACACTGGGTAGAATTTAATTTACAGGCCCTAGGAACATGAAGCAACGTTTACTAGGGACGTAAAGTAAATTATTAGTAGAAATCAGGTGTAGTCCAATTTTACAATGTGTTAGGAAGAGAGCCTAAGCTGAGAGAGCACAATCACTTTACCACTGGTTAGCAGGGAAAAAATGCACAATGTTCTCATATCAACAAAAACAGCCTCAGCACTAGAAGGCAAAATATCTGGGGGAGACCCTGCAAAAAGGGCCAGATCCAACATGACCCCTCTCCACCCAAAAGCTAGGGTAGACTAATTAATACCTTGATGGAGATGGACTTCCCTGCTTAGGTGATAGAACTTGGACAATGGCCCTCTTTTGTAGACACACTTTTCACTTCTATGACCCCCCCTCCACACAAAAGCTAGGGTTTACTAATTAATACCTTGATGGAGATGGACTTCCCTGCTTAGGTGATAGAACTTGGACAAGGGCCCTCTTTTGCAGGCGCACTTGTCAGCTCTATGCCCATCAAAGCCTATCTGTATACCTGGCATTATCCTCTGGGGTCACAACACTAGCTGCTGGGGAACCCTTCTCCTCATCTGAGGATCCATCTGTGAAGCTCCTAACTTTGATTTGCTCACAGATGCGTCACATTACACACCTATCCAGTCTACGGATCTGGGCAAACCAACCTTTTCACTACCATTGTCTGGCTGGCACCAGTATCCCTCAGAGCAGTGACAGGGATCTCATCTACTGTAATCTGATGGAAGTGGAGATTCCCATCATCAGGGATCACAAGCCTTCTGTCTGAGTCTATCTCCCGAATAAGGTAGGCCAAGGCATGTTCTACCCTCTGCTCCTGGGGACTACTTTGCCCTAAGGCCACATTAGCCATCCTTGTAGAGTTACCACCAGTTGGTGGTTTTTTGTAGCATACAGATCCCCCCTGCTTGTGTCCTTAGTGGGAACATCCAAAGCAACAGGTTTGGAAATGAGGGCCCTGGGCCACCGCCTACCAGAAACTCCTACCTGTTTCTCAGGAGGGGCATGGGAACACTTTCTCCTCACTTTACCCCACAGCAAAGTTAGCCACCGGTTCTTTGTTGATTCCCCTGTCTACAATGGGCACAGGGGTATCCCTAACACCATTGCTGTGCAGTTCTTGGCTTTGAGGTCCAGCTCCTTCAGACTCTTTTCATGAGCAATTTTTCTCTCCTCCAAAACCAGCTTTTACTACCCTAAAACCCTCTGCTGTGCACCAGCCTCCTCCACTTTAAGCTTGGTCAGCTGTAGCTGGAACATCCTCTCAGCTTTCCTGTCCACTAGGTCCTCAGGAGACAGGCTGTGGGTGGACACACTGCTCCCTGCCCTGGCGGAGAACCTCACTAATGTGGGCAAGTGGCACTACTCCTCCTGCAGTTAAGGGCATATGACCAGGACACCCTCCTCCTCCTCTAAGATCACTTCATCTTCCTTAGGACCATCCTCTCACTGCTCCTCTGGGGTAGTCTGCATCTTTCTGTCTGCCTCAATGGCCCAAAAGACTACCTGGAGGTCCACCTGGGTGGCTTTCATTCCCACAATCAGCCCCCTTTGCTTGCAAAGCCTTGCTGAGTTTATCCATGTTGATTAGTTCCCTCTCCATTGCAGCAAAAACAATTTTAAAATAGGAAAAAAATAACCAAATAAAGGACTAATGAGAATTTAGAAAAAAATGAATTTGATGTCAGATTATTTTCATGGATTTTGGTGGTACACAACCACTGAGTGGTACTGCACAAACACAAGTACGGGATCCCATCACAATGTAAAAAATCTGAATCACTGACATAATATCGACAGACACAATATCGACCTACCATATTATCGACACAAAAATATCAATTACACTATTATCGACAACCTATACATATTTAAAAAAATACACTAATATCGACACCAAAATATTGTCAAACATTTACATCGATATCAGTATTATCGAACACTAAAATATCGTTATCAAAAATATAAAACATAGCTAAAAAATATACATGTCAAAAATATCGATAACAATAATATAGACAGCAATAATATTGTTTAAAAAAAATCGCCATCTTAAAAACAGTTAAATTAAAACAAACAATACTTAACACAAACATTTTATTTTTAACACTAAACATACACTGCATACAAAATAACTGAAATACAACCTGTTTTAATAATATTAAAATATGTAATCACAAAATATATTATAAATACACTATTAATAACTATTTAAAGATTATAAGTAAATAATATGCACACATTATTTAACAGCAAATACAATATAATACACATTGTATAGACTAAGGGGCCGATTCCGATCTTGGCCGGTAGGGCTCCGAATCGGATTCGGCTTTACCGGATCCGATTCGGAGGCCTTTTTTCCGACCGATTCGTACAGTCGTCCCAGCGAGCAAGTATGATGCGAGCGCACGCTAAATCGCCGACCGACTCGTTCCCGGGTCCGAACCGCTCCGACCGACTCGTACGGACACGGCTCGCACCACGCAATGGAGACGTTTCCCGACCGAGCGAGTACGATGCACGCGTCGGACGGCCGGATCGAGTCGGAGCGTCCGGCTCGCAAAAGCACCCGGAGCCAGACTTGGGGGGTCCGTGTCGGACCCCCCTGCATGCGTAGCCGCACGAGTCGAACATGCATGTAAGGTGAGAGTCGCACCGACGCGTACCCACTGTAGGGGGCCCCCCTGTTCGCGACATGCCCATTCAGTCAATTGGAGCCCGTGTACGCGTTGTACGACTGGCTCCCATTGACTTCAATGGGAGCCCGACCAAATCGAGTCGGGCAGCATACGGCCGCATCGTACTCGCTCGGTCGGACTGGGGGAGTCCGGCTCGGTCGGAAATCTCTCCGGATCCGGCTCGGTCGGAGAGCTTTCCGACCCAGATCGGAATCGGCCCCTAAATCTGTTAAAAATAAAAAAAACAATAACTGATTCTTAATTAGCGTTTTTCGTATATGGAGAACAACGACCGAAACAATTAAAACAAAAAATAACAACCAATGAAATAAACACAGTATTAAAATAAACAAACAATTAATTAAACACTATATAAAGACAAAAAAAATAATCATTATTTTACACCTCAAACCAAAAAGAAAGAAGTAGGCGAAACTCTGCCGTATTGCTGCCAGAACACAGGACTTCATTAAAGAAAACTCTATTTCCTACTTCATAAAGTAAGTAAAATGCCATTTATAATCTAACACTACTGCTAGTCTTCAAAAACAACTATTTATAATAAATAAGAAATATATATATTTTAAAATTATGTCTCCTCTACAGATAACTCGGGAAAAATCGGGAAAAATCCAAACAGATAAATAACAGTGTGAAAAATCGACTGAGAAATAAAGTAAGTAAGTATTAAAGGAAATTCAATTAAAACAATTACCTAAAATACCCAAACAAACCCCAACTTTAACCCAACTTTCCCCACCTCGTTCACAATTATACAAAATTAATAAAAGTATCTTTAAGGCCCATTACGATACCGGGCGTAAAAAAATCCGCCACCCATGAAAGCGGCAAAAATCCGCCCGCCTACACCTTCTGAATACCGACCCAGCAATTATGATGCCTCGAACCGAAAACTGCCAGCGGCGGAAAAAACACACAAAATACCGCCCGCCCATGCCCGAGTCGGAGTCAAACGCCCGCCACGGACGGAAAGACGCACGACAACACAAAACCTCCCGCCCTCACGGTCGAGACACCGCACGTGAAATTACGATCGCACCGACATGAGCGCGGAAAAACAACAAATACACCGCCCGCCAGCGGAAACAACACTGAAGAAAATGGACACGGCAGAAGCCATGGCGGCCACGTCCCTGCACAGAAACAGCCCCGGACTCAAACAAACACACACAACATGGCAAACAAGTCCACACAGCAACCCACGCACAAATACACAGACAAAGTACACATCCCGAAAACACACCACCCCTGGACAAACAAATAAACCACAAAGCCCAGAACACCAGCCACAACACACCTGAAAACAACAGACCATCAGGACACACCCAAATAGTTAAGTACAAAAGCAGCCCCTCCACAGACCACAACCCCTTGCAACATTGCAAAGCAGAGAGGAGAGGAGAGGACACAGTGACACAGCAAGGACAGCAGCACACCACAGATACGCACACATCACACCCACTACCACCACCACCACCACCAAACACCGGCACCACAAACCCCCTGCACATCACACATCATACACCGCACCAGCACCACAAACACCATGGCATCACACAGAATGCCCAAGTTCACTTCCACTGAGCTGACGGTCATGGTCGACGAGATCGTCAAGGTGCACACACAAATCTATGGCAACCAGGTCCAGCACACACCACTAGCCACCAGAAACAGAATGTGGAACAGAATTGTAGACCAGGTCAATGCAGTCGGGACCATACCCAGAAACAGAGGAGAGATAAACAAACGGTGGAACGACATCAAAAGCCTGGTCAAGAAGAAGGAGAGCAAAACCGAGAGCTGGCTGCCACGACTGGCGGAGGGAATCCCGCGCATTACAAGACCTTCAAAGCGTGGGAGGAGAAGGTGCGAGTCATCATCCATCCGGAGATCCTCACCGGATTACCAGGGGGAGTGGAGGCTGGTAAGTACAAACAAATGTATACCAGCACACCGCTATGTACTCACATGCACTACCACCATGCCATAGCTCCGAGGGACAAACACCCCCATGTCCAGTACACAATACACAACACATTACTCACACATGCAACAGGCACCACCACCCACACACAGCCCAAACATATCAACTAACAAAACCATGGGGGCATGTGTACACCCAGCCAGCCACGTAACTACCAACAGGTCCCCTAGTACTCCAGAAGCGCCACAACGAGCACCCACCACACCCATGTGGCAGCCGTAGCTGCACCAACCGACAAGTAACAGGTAAGTAGTCGCAACACAGAGGCAGTGGGTGGGAGGTGGGACAGCTGAAGTACAACACCCACCAGGCCCCTAGTCCTACAGCACAGCAAGGCGGAGCACCCCCCACACCCATGTGGCAGCCGTAGCTGCACTAACCGACAAGTAACAGGTAAGTAGCAGCAACACAAAGCGCAGTGCGTGGGAGGGGGGACAGCTGAAGTACAACACACACCAGGCCCCTAGTCCTACAGCACAGCAAGGCGGAGCACCCCCACACCCATGTGGCAGCCGTAGCTGCACTAACCGACAAGTAACAGGTAAGTAGCAGCAACACAAAGCGCAGTGGGTGGGAGGGGGACAGCTGAAGTACAACACACACCAGGCCCCTAGTCCCACAGCAAGGAGGAGCACAGCCCACACCCCACACCCACGTAGCAGCCACTGCAGTGCACACCGCCAGCCGACAGGTAGACATCCCGCCCCAGGACAAACGGTGTCAGTGGGTGTCCAGCCATCACCACGACCCATAACACCGCCCCCACCCCCACAGACCTGCAACATGGAGCACCCCCCGCCCATAACCATGTTGCATCCAGTCCAGTGCACGCTCAAAAACAACCTGCAGGTGGGAAACTGGACAGAGCGGGGTGACTGGAGGCATGAGGACTGAATTACGACTAACACATGGGACATGTCAAGTAGCAGAGGAACACGCAGCACTGCTCCCTGCCACAACCATGTGAACAATGTGCACACGGACATGAACCACAGAGTCACACCCCACATGACCCATCACAGACACAGCAACACCCAAGGAGCCACGTCTGCATGCACAAGTCACACTGATAACAGAACCACACGGCAGGCACAGTGCAACCCATCACACACAACTGCAACACCATCGAAGTCCTGTCCATGTAGCCCCCACTGCCTGTCAACCACACATCCCACAACTATGCCCATGTAAGACATACCACACTAGACGCAACAGCGTGGAATAACAGAAATGCACACGAACACCACTGGACCCATCAAACACACAGACACACAATGCACATACAACATACCATCCATCTCATCCGTCAGCCCCAGTCACATGAAAGGTATGTCATCCTAACAGCTGGTCCACATACAGTAGTCACGCAAAGAAACATGCCCATGATAAATCATGTGCCAGAAGTGAATGAAGCGCACGTCACACTGTGAGCAACTACACACATAACATGGGCCACACACCCCGAGCACTGCAGTGATGCACATGGCACAGGGCAGCACGCACACCAAGGAATTGGACCATCTGCAATACGTCGTGTGGCACACAACCATCACTCACTCATAACAATGCGTCCAATTACATGGCCAGAAATCACAACAGACAGCAAATATGCAGGGTATGTCAGACATACACACACCTCAGACCATGCACTGTCATGTTGCCACAACACATGTCACGTTCTGCACCCATGGCACACAGTATGTACCCCCAAAGCATAGTGCATCTCAAATGCGTTTCAGGGGCTGACCCCCATTTTGCCATCTGCGTTTCGAAGCGTTACATTTGAACCCCAAGAGCATAGTACAAACCAACCTCCACGATGGGTCTGGAGTCCGCATACACCAGAGCCACAAAAAGCAGGAGCACAGCAACACACCCATCGGCATTGCCAATCCGTCCCATGCCACATGTTCACAGCACACAGTCCCATTGGCATGCCCACACAACAACAAATAGCACAGCCACACACACGGCTCCAGGAAACCTGTGCACGACTGTGCACGAACTGTGGATGTCAGACAAACTATACATACTTTGTCATGTGCAACACAATAACATATCTCATTCCCCCACAGGTGACGAACTGCTGGATGCTGGAGATGAAGACAGCAGCCAGCACAGCCAGCCTGCAAGCCCCCAACAAGGACTCACGGATGTGGAGGATCTGTCCTCCGATTCGGACACGGACCACCCAGCAGGCCCATCTGGTGTGGCAGGGCCCAACCGCACCCCAGGCACCCTCCCACCCACCAACCCATCATCCAGGGCTGATGACCACTCACAGCCCCCTGCTGCCACTGTCGTAGCGGCCACTACCACTGGTGTGGCGGCCACCCCCACGGTCGTTGTGGCCACTCCCACTGCCGCAACCACCACCACGTCATCACTGGCCCCAGCCCCAGCGCAAGTGGTGGTCCGGCCGACTGGGTCCACCCTGGGAGCCACAGCGAGGCCCGTGGTGAGCAATGTGGCTAGTGGGCAGGTCGGTGGCAGCAGTACTGGTAGGAGGAGCAGGGCCAGGCCAACGCCAACTGTGCCTGGGAGCCAAGCCCTGCCGCCAATCGACAGAGTCCTTGGGGCCTATGAGGAGGCCCAGGGCGAATGGGCCAGGTCGGCAAGCGACACGCGGGAGGTCCTTGCGGTGTTGAGGTCCATGGACGCCCACATGGCCCAAATCGCGGACCTCATGGGCCAGCTGGTGGTGGGGGGAGGGCACAAGCAAGGCCAGCAACACCACCTCCGCCACCACCTGCTGTGGCGCTGGATCGTGCAGCATCACGTTCCCCTGCGTCCACAGCGAGTGAGCACTCCTCAGCCACCACCAGCGGAACATCAACACCCCCCCCCCCCAAACGTGGAAGGGGCCATCCGAAGTGGAAACAGGTGTCCAGAGAGGACTTCGCCCGCACCAAACGCCAGTGAGTCAGCCAGCCACCTTGACCACCTACTGCATTGACTTGGAATACGATCCTAGCCCACACAGCCATGTGAATGGCATGTGTCTGTTGGACTGTGGACATAGAACTCCATGGGTACACCTTGACCATCACGCAGCCATGACCGTTAACTCATTGTCACAGCATGCACCACATTTGTCATCACCTTGGACACACTCACATGTCACCGCTGTTAATAAATACACCTTGATCACAATCGGCTTAATGTGTCCTGGGTTTATTCCACGATGTGCAATCGCCACCATGAGCAGAATAGCATCTGCTGTGTGGCTTGTCGATGGGACAGGAGAGGCTGCAGGGACCTAGGGGTGAAAAACAGAACAAGAGTACATTCAATGAGTGTGTCACACACTCATCACACAGTACTTGTCACCAACTACAAGCAATGCACACACATCTCTGAGAGCAACAGGGCACAATGCTACAGCCACTGACAGTGGCATACCAACCTGGACATGGACCATTGACACACAGCACTCAGTGAACAAAAGGCCCCAGTAACAGAGCACACATACACCTGCACAACTACAGCCACATCAGCCGTCGTACATGGTCACTCACCGTCAAGTGAAGTAGCGGGCGATGAGCTGCTGACGCACATTCACAGCTTCATCCTCTCCACTGTCCTCTTCACTGGAGCTGTCCTGGTGTGCAGGCTGGGGCCCTGGTTGATCTCCGTCATCCACAATTAGGGGATCTGCTTTCGAATGGCCAGATTGTGCAGCATGCAGCAAGCCACCACTATCTGGCACACCTTCTGTGGGGAGTACGCCAGCGCCTCCCGGTGCGGTCCAGGCATCTGAACCTGGACTTGAGGAGGCCAAAGGTACGCTCGACCACACGTCTGGTCCTCCCATGTGCCTCATTGTAGCGGTCATCTGCTGGGGTCCGAGGATTCCATAATGGACTGAGCAGCCAGGGCCCATTCGGGTAAGCCAAGTCACCTGGGCGTGGGGGACACAGAGAACCGTTGCAATTCAAACAGGACAGTAGACAGCATCCTTAAGCCAGCACGTTACACAACTCCACATACTCACCGACAATCCAGCCACGGTCCTGTTGCAGATTGGTCATCAGTCGTGGTAATATGCTGTTTCGCATGATGTGCGCGTCATGGGCCGAGCCTGGGAACTTTGCACACACGTGGGAGATGAACATGTCCGCAAGGCACACCACTTGCACATTCAGGGAGTGCGTGTGCTTCCGGTTGCGGAAGAGCTGCTCAGTGGCCTGTGGTGGGACAAGGCCAACATGGGTGCAGTCAATGGCACCAACGACATGTGGGATCCGTCCAAGGGCATAGAATGCACCCTTCACTGCCGCCAACTCACGTGCCCTGGGGAATCTGATGTACCTGTTCCTGTACAGCATCATGGCTGCCAGTACATCCCTCAGCACCATGCTGAACATGGGCTGGGACATCCCACCTCCACTGCCCACTGTGTGCTGGAATGACCCAGTGGCGAAAAAATGCAGTGCAGCCATCACCTTAGCCGTGGGGGTGAATGCTGTCGGATACACCCTGTGAGGATGGAGGTGGGGTTCCAACATGGCACATAGTCGATGCAGGGTTGGTCGATCCAGACAAAATTTCCGGATGACCTCAGAATCCTCCATGTCTGCCAACAATTGGTAAGGGCGGTAAATGTTTGGTCTCCGCCTAGGAAAGATGGAAGTGGACACATGTCAAAGCAACACGCCACATGGCATTTTCACATACACATTACTGATATGACAGAGCAAGAACATGAGTCACAGAACAGCTGTCATGCAGGGACAGCACAGCCACAATACACTTACACAGGTCTCCCACCAATAGCAATGGGCAGTGACACAAACCATTGCTATGTGCATGCACATGGGGATCCAGGCCTCAATGACCTGTGAGGCGTGCTGATGGGGACTGACTGCATATCCGGCAAGCGGCAACACCACGGCAACATGACTGGCTGCTGTGCATCACACTGCTTCCGAGGCTGGATGAGTATGGCACACACCAACGACGATGTGGGCACAGGCTGAGCGGCCAAGACAAGTGGGACCTGTGGCACGAGGGGATATGAGACAGTCATTGGTGTCACCACTGCACCCTATGTGCAGCACTGTACGGATCACACCTCCAGAAGCATTGTCAGGTGTACACATTGACAGCCCCATGCCAACACGGCTGTGTGCTTGCAAATACACATCACATGTGACACGTAACCTTGCACGTGCCAAGTGGCAGATGTACATAGTGAGAGATGACATGCGTGTGCATATGCGTATACCATGCACCCATGCCAATGTGCAGATGATGACATGCTAACAGACATGTGGGGGCCGGCCACTGGCCGTCCCTGCCTATGCACACGGCATGTTGTGGCCCGTCCATTGTGCACCTGCACCCACACGCACATCATGGCCACACCTGCAGATGCAGTGCGCACATCATACTGTGTGGTGCACATGGCATCAGCGGACTGTCACCAACATGGGCCAGGCCATTACGGCCAACTCCGATGACCCTCGCGGTTGCACCCTGCGTGTTCCACTATGGAGGTAGGCGTCCCGGGCCAGCTGGGTGCAGGCCAACGTCTGCAATTGCCAATGCAGGTCTCAGTGCACTTGTTGCTCGTGTGAATGTCAGGCTGGGCCATGCTGCCCCTCTCAGTCCCAGCAAGCCTGGCCTGCACATTGACTGCACAATGCCAGTAGGTGACAGCACCGACTGCCTAGTGGGTTGCATGTGTCTCCTGTTCAGGACCCTCCAGATGGGCGCTAACTCAGTACTGACTATTGGACACACCATGTCTCGTGATAGGGATGTGTGTGTGGGATGGTGGCACTGAATGTGACCTCCTTTGCGTGGTGGGCCATGCACAGGGCGAGTACGTCGATGATTGCGCAGTGTTGGTCACAGTGGGTGCACCCACACAGATGTGTTGCCCTATGTTCATTTTCTATGTCCGCATGATAATGGACTGTAGATGTGGGCAGACTACACATTGGTCGATGTGCTGTCAATTTTAATGTGCCTTCACACCAGGCACAGCTGCCCCTGCACATGTGACCCCTGCTGCACTCGCTGCTGGGTCTGTGGAGCTGATGCACCATCTGTGCGTGGGGCGGACAGCTCTCCTCACTTCCGTCATTGCGCATGTCATCACTTTGCCGCAGGCGACATGGATCATGGAGGGCCCACATGTACGCGTTGGTGGCCTCAACAAGTGTGTCCAATGGTTGTCACCCCCAGTCAGTGCTCCGAATGTGAATGATGTTGTGCTGGTGCTAATTTCAATGTGGTGGGTGGGCGGGGCTAGGTGCGGGCTTACATGCAGGACATGTGAGGGTGATCGGAATAGCGACTAGTTGCAATACACACGGGCCACGTCTTTTCCTGTCAACATCAGGGTCATTCCTTGAACTCACTGACAGTAATACAGTCGTCTTTGTCCCTGTCCTCATGGCCTCCCTCGCTCCCCCCAATATGCATTTGCACCTGTGGGGCTAGCGCATGCAGATGCAGCCCCAGGCTCGCCCTGGAGAGGCCAAGGAGTGTATGTGTGGGTCCAGTTGAACGAGTGGTCTGTCTCACGGCATGATGTGTGGCGGGACGCCGTCCACCTGCGTGGTGCCCCGACTCGAGACCCGGGCAACATAGACAATGCATTGCAGTCTCCGCAGTCCGGATACACCACCTGCGACACACAGAGGCTGTAGCTGCCCTAGCGGCCCATGCCGCGTCCATCTGGGGCTGATGGACCCACACATTCACTCTTTTGCCTCACTGGGGCGGGCTCGGAGGTGCTTGCGCACGCGCTGGCTTCTCTGTTGCAACGGCATGTGACGTGTGTGGAGATGTAGGCAATGGGTGGGATGGTGCGAGCCACCTTCCGTGACGTCACTCCTGCTCGTGATGTGTGCGTCCCCCAATACTTCCATATGACTTGAGCCATGCTACACATTGAGGATGTTTTGCCTGCGTGATGTGTCCCGGAGGAGCGCGCCGAGTCCTCTCCCCCACCATGCTCCACTGCCATCCCGTGCCCTGGATTGCCTGTGCAGGTTGACAATGTTGGGGATACACCTGGTCGGCAGGGGCTGTGTGTGCCTTGTCAAGGGCCTGGCGGGCGCACAACAGGATCCAGCTTGTCCACAGAGGGTGGGCTGATGTGTACGCCTGATACCGCATTGTTCGTGTGCCCAGCTGCTGTGCACACACGTGTTCACATCCCCCCCCCGACGTGTGGCCTTTAACATTGCCCAGGGAAGCGGTAATGTGCAGTTACGGACCCCTCCCGACACAGCGTGTTTCAACTTTGCATGTGCGCATCTACCCGTCACACCCACCCACCTGAGCGAAGCGTCACTCCCGCTTCACACGACACATGTGTGTCTTCCACAGTTGTGCTACTCATTTGCGTTGACATCGAATGACAGTGGACTACATAGTCATGTCACGACTGCCGTGTACATCACACACTCTCATCATCTCACATTCGTACTTGTGAAAGGAATCAGCAGAGACAGTTTCTTTCTTCAAACCATGTATTGTGACTTATGTCCTCTGTGATGCAGTATAGTGGACACTACTGGCAGCGGTATGCATGTGGAGGATATACTGAGCATGATTCCACATAGCTAAGGGTGTAGGGGTACATGTGATTAGCTGTTGCATGTGGGATGTGGGCTTCAGAGTTACATCTGCTTGGCCGTTGCTGTGCTAATGTTAATTTGCAAGTAGCTGCGGTGCTGCGGACTTTGACACAGACGGTATACATTTAGCCTACCAGACCGCTTGGCATCATGGGCACAGTCCATCTCAGTTCCATGTGACAGGTGTGCTGCTATTGTTACTCATGCACGCGTGCGTGTGAGTTGACATCAGGGCATGGGCTTACGTGCATGCAACGGCGTCCCACTTGTTGTTGCCATATGGTGGCTACTGGACATGTCACAGTCACTGGGGTCGTGTTGTTGTTGTATGCACTTGTCGTCCATGCAAAGGTCCTGTTACGGGATTTCCAGGGAGGGGGAGAAGGGGTGCAGCTCTCACATACTCCAGCCGGGCGATTCCTGTCCACTGTGCGGTGCATATGTCCATGGGCGCAGGATCCATGTCATGGCATAGTTGTACGTGCAGTTCTGTCCATGTGGGTGCGATACACATATCCCATGCCACTGCCTCCCCCGATACATGCAGAGTTCCTGGATGTGATGGGGAACGGAGTGCATGTCCCGGACACATCCGATGTCATGTCAGTGTCGTTGATGGTGTGGTATCAGTTGCAGGTCGTTTGGTATGGCTGTTGTGGTGGTTACTGGCCAGTCCGTGCGGAAGCTAAGCATGGGTACAGTGTCGGACATCATGGCTCAATTGGGGGATTGCGTCGGGGTCCTACGAATTGACAGGTTGACAGGTATGCGATGGCTTCCTGCAGGGCTTCCATTTCATTGGTGGTATACATGTTTGCCAGCCAATGTAGCGGATGGTGGCTGTCACGGTGTTGTTCGTAAGTTGTCCCTTGTAGGAGCATGATGGGGCATGCTGGGTGACATTCGATGTAGCTGTGATCCATGATCCGTCGTGTGGAGGCACAGTGGTCCCATTGCAGTGTGGGTCCGATGTTCGCCACATACGCCATGCCCCCATAGGCTGAACAGACCCTGTCGTGTGCGTCCAGAGGGTGGAATAGTGGTAGCAGGTCCGCCCTTGGACATGCCGGGTTGGAGAGGCACAACTCCACAGGATGGTGGAAGGGACACCTCCGACAGTAGAAGACGGGTATGACGCAGCTGAACAATGCGATGCGGTAAGTCAGTCGGTAACTTACGTTCAGCAGGGATAGGGGTTCGCATCCCATTAGCTGTATCAGGTTGTGTTTGTACAGCTTGACCTGTTTGGCGTAGTTGGGTAGGTCTGTTGTAGGTGCCATTTTGCGGCGGGGCGATGTGGTGGCGTGCTCCGGCTGTGTGTGCAGTCTGCAGTGTGCAAGCTCCGAGGTTGCTGTGAGGTCTGTGATGGTCGTAGGGGGCAGGACTTGTGTTCTGTTAGCTTGTGCGGAGGACACGGGCCCTCATCCCACGTGCTTCTCTGAATGTTCAAGGTCAGTGGTGTGTGACTCCTTCCAGATAACTTGCATGGGAACGGCATGGGGAGTTTTATATTTTTTCTTTCCCGTTCGGTATGTTCTTAGGTGATATGCGCTATCTGCCTTGTGGTCGGTTTCCTCTGCATGCCTGTGTTGGTCTTTTTTGGGACAATGGCTGTATTCTCCGGCTTGTTTAGTCGGGATGTGGTTTCGGAGTTGGAATGGAAGGTCATTCAGTGCTGTCTGCTCTCCCGTGTGTGGGCGTCAGGCTGTGTTTCCGCTATGCGTTGGGCCTTGTGTGTGGGTGTCATTCTTGGGTCCACCTGTTGTCGGTCCCCGGGCTCTTTGGTGTTCCGTTTTGTATGTCTGGTTCATGGGTGCAGGGTGGTATGGGTGTTTCTGTGTGGTACTGGCGTACCTCTTCCCGACGGGGCCCATGTTCTACTGGGTGGTGTTGCCGCCGCTGTGTGCTTCGCCATGTTTGTCACACAGGGGTGTGTCCTGATGTTGCGTGACTTCACTGACATGTGGGCGTCGGTTGTGTGACGTTGGGTGTTGTCCGTGAATTGGGCGTTGGGGACATGACTGTGGCAGGCCTGTCACGTGTCATGTGCGTTCTGGGTGTGGCTGGTGTGTGTGGTGCTTGGTTGTGTCCCTGTGTTGTTTGTGTGCGACGCATACATGGCGTTATGGTTGGGCGCTGAGTTGTGCGCATGTGTGGCTGCGTCATCGCCGCTGTGCTGCGGTGCCGTGACGGGGTCGTTAGTTCCTGGTCCCAGGTGGTGTGCCCATGATAGTTGCGAGATGTTGCACTTTGCCCTGTGTTACATTTGTGGGTGCAGTGGTGGATGTGTCTTGTCCACGCAGGGATGTTGGGGGGGTGCCATGTCCTCCTTTTCCGCCCTTGCACTGTGTTCGCTGTTTGCGTGCCCTTGTTGTGTGTGTGCCTACCTGCGTCTCCGCGGTACGTTGCCTCCTTGGTGGTGCATCAGGTATAGCATGGGGAGGGCCTGCAGTGCTGGATTCATGCTCGGGGGGTCGCCTCTTCGGTGTCTGTGCTCGGCGTTCGGGTTTCCGCCTCACTTTCACGTGCGGTGTCTCTTAGCCGTGGGAGCTGTTTGTTTGCGGCATCGTAATTTGTACGCCGGGCGGTACGTGATTTCGTCTGGCGGTGTGTCTCCATTGGGCTGCGCCGCTACGTGAGCGGGCGCACTTTGATGGCGGACGGCGTCGCTGGCTTGCCGGCGGTGTTTGGCTGCCTTTTCACATCGTAATTTGGCGGGCGTGTGGGCTGCGGCATGCGGGCGGTAACTGGTAGTTTTTGCATCCGCCAGCACGGCGGTGGTGCTTCCGCCCGCCATCCTAATGGGCCCCTTTGTTTCTACCAACAGAAATATCATCAACAAAACTGAAATCAAAAATGCTGATGCACTTTCTGTGCATCAGCATTAAAAACGACCTCAAATTCAACATTGTAAGTATAGAAAGAACAAGGTATCTGTATTAATTTAAAAAAACTGTACAGTATTCTTTTTAGTAATTTTTACATACATTTTTCTTAGCATTTGAATCATCACAATGACTGAAGGTGCACAATTTATAACTTCACAAAAAGGAAAGTTTTTACTATGTTACATGGGGTATGTGTATACCCAAGAAAAGGAAACTGGACTGAAAGTAAACTGGAAATGTAGTAAATACTATTCTAATACGTGTTATGGGAGGGCTACAACTAAGGAAACAACTGTTCTGTATGTTAGGGAACATAACCACCCCCCCCTAATGTTACTGAAAAAGAGGTTAGAAATGCTCTAGATGATATAAAATAAGCTAGCACTAGCTCAGACAAACCTACCACTGAAATACTGAAGGAAATGCTGCCCAAAATACCCCAACATGCTACTGGCCAAATGCCCTCAATTTCTTCCTTGAAAAGAACTATAGCTCGAACGAAAAAAGCTACTACCACCACCACACCTGCCCCAAAAACATTTGAAGAAGTAGAAAGTCCCCCAGAACTATCAATTACACATAATGAAGAACAATTTCTTCTGTATGATAACAAATCTAAAGATAAAAGAATAATTATGTTTGCAACTGCTAATAATTTAGTAAAACTCCAAAAGTCTGAAACTTGGACAGGACTATTAAAATATGTCCCAAACCATTCTATCATTATATACTGTCAATGCACTATACCAAAATACTAACATCCCTTTTCTCTACGCCTTACTACTAAATAAACAAAACTCCACCTATATGGAACTACTGTCTAAAATTAAACAAGAAACCAATAATTATTTTCCCCTAAAAATACTTATTGATTTTGAGCAGACAATGATAAATGCAATACTAAAAATATACCCACACACATCAATTCAGGGTTGCTACTATCATTTTAATCAATGTATTTGGAGACACCTCCAGAAATCCACACTAAGGGGGTCATTAGGATGTCGGACGGAAGGACATCCGTAGTGCTGGCGGAAAACATAGAATTCTCTGCAACCCATGCGGTTATTGCGACCGCCACATTACAATGGGCCAACATAGGCCATTTACGTACCTCCACTGTGTTTCTGCGTCCGCACGTGTCGACCTCACGTAAGGGTGGCGGACGGAGCCAATAGAGCAAGAACAGCGTGCGGAATCACGTCTCCACTGCCAACCACATTACGATGTACCAAACAGCCAATCCCACCGCTGCGGAAACCCCACCTCATCGCAGATGCCGGAAGCACAATAACAGCGAGGGAATATCCAAGCCCTATACACGTACACCACCAGAGACGCAATGGACCCAGCCCTACAGGCCTTCCCGCTGCTGTACCTGATGCACTACCAGCAGATCAGACGCCACCGCGCACAACAGAAGAGGTACGTCCAACACCCATACACGCATGCAACCATGGTACAACAACAACTCACTGCAAGCATGCAGGCAGGGCCTGCACAACCACGTCTGGGGAAAGATGCCTCCCCTATTCACATCAGTGATACTCTCAGGGGCCAGAAGGTTGTCCTGTGCTGACGCCTCCTGCCACTCAGCTCCCCTCACACCCACCCACCAGCACCACTCACACAGCTCCAATCCTGGTCAAGGTGAGAGATTAGCATTGGTGATGGAAGTGAATACACTGCAAAGTGACCAAGATGCCTGCCTAGGATGGCTAGCAGGCGCAAGGGAAAGAGCTACACATTTTGCAAACATCCACTGCCACACAACCCTGGCAAACATCCATGCAGGAACAAGACAAGAGGACTGTGCTGCCAATCCATCTGTACTGTACCACAGCAACCATTACTGAAAGCAATTAGGTACAAATATCACACATCACCCACTGAAACAGTGCCGCTGGCCAGCATGCCAATGGAAACAGATCATCAGCACACAGTACAGTGCCAGAACATGGAGGGAAGTAGAGGCTCCAACATGTGCATGGCAGCCACTGGCACAGGTCACGAATTAAGTGGTGTATACACCAGATCTGTACAGTTGAGGAGTGTACCCAGCAGAAATCCATGTTTAAGTCTGACTCAATGTGCATGGCCAAATGCAATTACTGTCACAGCTATGAATCCGAACAACTCCAATTTGGGCACAGAAAGTGTTCAGTGACAGGTATGCCTGTGAGAAATCACATATCATGTTTGCAACCCACAGACAGGCAGCACAGTGCGAACAAAGGTAAGCAAGACCAAGGCCATATCCCAAGACACACAACACAGACATTGCACTGACACACTCTGCATACTCACCAATGATGAGTCGAACATTCAGGTGCACCCTAGGCCTGCGAGGTCACAATGACACACAGTACACAGCTCCTGCAACAACCCCAACATGTCCACCAACACCCCACAAGGTGTCTGACCATGGAAACAAACAGGCACACATCACATGGATCATACATGAGTGAAAGGGCAATGCCCAAGGGCACACACACATCAACATCTCAGAGAATCACAGCACACTCACACTGTACGATGACTCCAATAAGAACATGTACCTCCATCCATCTGACTATGAAGCCATACCCATCCAAGATGACAACATACCCACACTGGTGTGTACACATCAAGATAGACCACACAGATATGTAGTACCCTGCCCACCCCTCAAGTCATCATGTAAATTGGAAGACATTCACATGATGGAGATCCAACTCATCTGACATGTGTGAAGAAGGAGAGCACAGCCAACACAATGAACAGGACCAGAGTGGACCATCACTGACAAGTAGCCCGCCCCCATCAATACTCTGAGTCAAAACATGACAGCATTCTGCGGAACCCCTGGTAACCCCTGTAAGATCTAGTACAGTACATGAGAATGGCAAAGTGTGACTTCAGAGCATTGAACCCATGAACACATGCACATACATTGTACAGCAACATTTGTAAGGCCAGCAACAACGTCAAGAACATGAATAACTTCATTCAAACACAAACTCGGTATCAGCATGTAAATTGCAAAACATGAAGGGCAACTGCCAGTCAAAACTCAAGTCCGCACATGTGTGCTTTGGAAATACACACAGATCAATGTAACACAGTCCACAGCCATATAAACATCACCAGTACAGGGCTAGCAAATGGTCAGCTCAGGCCCCGCTCAGGGAGGAATGGGCTGGGAAGAGGGACCAGCCATCAAATATGTGGATAACTGGAACTGTGTGGGGGGTGACTGTCTGGGGTAGTCTGAGGACTGGAAGTGGGAGGGGGAGAACTGGCACCGACAGAGGGATCCCTGGATATGGGAGCCTGAGGGCTGGCAGGACCCGGTGGAGTCGTCGCACGGAGAGGTGGTGACATGCACTGGTGATGCTCAGTGGCTGATGTTGCATGTGGAGGGCTGGGCTTCACTTGTTTGGGGATATGATAGCCCACAAGTGTCTTTGGACAAGGGATAGATGAGGTGCACACAGCTGCTCCCTTCGCCCCAGAAAGTAGAGCAGGTGGCCATGGATCCTTTCTTGCAAAACCCTCAGACCTAGTTCTATGCTGGGGGGCTCCTACCCTGCCTCCCCTGTCGTGGAACAATCACAACCTCACTGCTTCTCTGTCCATGCTTACCAGGGGGGGTTTTGGTGGGAGTGGAAGTTCTGGGCACAACATCCCTCTGAACTGGGGGGGGGCAGTTGTGGAACGCAACAGCCCCACATCAGCCAGGGCAAATTCTTGTGCTGAGCCTGGATCAGTAGTGGATCCTGGAGGGGTCTTGGAGTGCTGGGACTTTGACGTCTGCAATGTTGAGGCATGTCTTTTGTGTTTCCGCTCCGCACTCTCATGTGAGGTTATTATGGTGGTGCTGGCATCTGTGCTCCTTGTGCTCCTTGTGGATGATGTCTTGTGTCTCTGTCGCTTGGACTCCTGTTGTCATGTGCTGCGTGGGGATGACCTGGTGCCTGAATGTACAGGTGTGTGGCTCCTCTGATCATGTGGGGACACTGGCAGGGTGGTTGAGGAAGTAACAGGAGCCAGACTTAGAGCCTGTGACTGCACTATTGCAGCCGTCAGTGTGGAGGCCAGTCACTGGACACTCCAGAGCAGGCCACCTACGTCAGAATGGATGCCCTCCATGAACGCTATTACCTGTGACAACTTGTTGCCATGATCCTGTATGGCATTCAATAGCAAAGTCTGACCCACAGACACCTGACTCAAGATGTCAATGGCCTCCACACTGAGGGCAGCAGGGGACACAGGGACTGGGGCAGCTGTGCTGGGGGGAAAAGATACCCTACCCTTCTTAGGGCATTGTGCTCGGATGACATTTGGGGGAGCATCAGGGACTGTGGACACAGGACGGGGTGTGTTGGACGAAGAAGCACAGCTCGATTCTCCTCTGCTCGACCACACCGATAAGTCACCACCTGAGTCTGAGGAAGTGGAAGTAGGCGTTTCAGGAGCTGACTCATCCAGGGCACTCCAGTCCCCCTACGATGCGCTGGTACCATCAGTGTCGCTGTACTCCAGGGGAGCAGTGATGCCAGTAGGTACACCAACTGTCATGTGCCCATCACCTTCTCTGATCTCGGTAGATTCAGCAGGAGACAGAGACACTGTTCAGTGAAGTGGCCTGACAACAAACATGATAGCCAAGATAAAAATAAAAGCATGTACCCAATGCACACATGTGACTGTCCATGCACAGGCGGCATTAGTCTACAAGTTTTTCCATGCACAGCCCATGGATTTTTAACATGCAAACTGGCAGTCATGCTCCAAGTAGCCATCATACAGCAAAATTGCTCATCATGTGGTGCCATATCAACATCACATCCTAATGTCTGTAGGCACATCCACATGCCTTCAGCTAATATAGCTACACATCAGTATACACTTAAACTCGTTTGGCTACACATACTCCAACACATATTCATCATCCTTTCTGTATGTAACACGTGTGATGTTTCAGACATGTTGAGCAGCAACATTGAACAGTGTGCTATCCTCCCCACACACTCAAGTGCATCAAGTAGTGCGTACTGAATGTGAAATGCAGACAACAAAATCAGAATGCTGTCCTTTTGGCAAGCAGTCCGAGGCACACAGCACTGTACTGCCACATTTGTTTACCCTCGTGACCAACATAAGTAAGTGTGGCATACACTTTCCAGTCCCTCTGGAGCACCATATGGCCTCCCGTACTGTCCAAGGAACTCTCCTACCAGGACCCCCAGCTCCTCTGTGGTGAAGGGACGGGCCTTCGGGTTCTCTCTACGATACATGACTGGTTCCAGAGATGACGTACAGCCGCTGTTCGTGCTGAGGAATGGCAGGCAGCAGTGTCTCTAGGCGAGTGACTGGTGTGTACATATCACAGGCATATATATAGTGCCCTAGGCTCGTTCAAATGTTGGTCTGCTGTTACCATTGGCCAGCCGGCTCAGCATTCTTCATATGGGGCCAATGTTTGGCACACCTATCTATCACCTTGACCCAGTCCTGGTAACCATGGAGGACATTACAATCAGCATGGAATTCCATCAGGATCGCCTCACAATGCAAGAGCTATGTGCTCAGTTGGAGCCCCACTTGAAGTCCAGGTGAACATATCCTCCGGCATTGTCAGCAAAAGTCAAAGTGATGGCTGCACTGCATTTTTTGGCAACTGGGTCTTTCTAGTACACCGTGTCCAGCGCTGGAGGGATGTCACAGCCTATGTCCAGCATGGTGTTGCGTGATGTCCTGTCTGCATTAATGACATACAAGATTCACTACATACAGTTCCCAAGGCGCAATGATTTGGCAGGTGTGAAGGGGGATTCCTATGAACTTGGACGCATTCCACATGTAGAGTGCGACATTAACGGAACCCACATTGGCCTAGTTCCACCACAGGCACGTGAACACATTTATACTAACCAAAAAAATTAGCACTCCTGAAATGTGCAAGTGGTATGCCAAGCAGACCAGACCATTTCACACGTGTGTGCCAAGTATCCTGTGTCGGTACATGACACAGTCTTTCTGCGCCACAGCAGCATACCACAATTGATGGCTAACCTACACCCAGATTGGGCCTGGCTTGTTGTTGAGTGGGCTGGGTCAATGAGTGTGACGTATGTGTGACATACTGCTCCACTCACATGTCACAGTTACATTTTGATAAATGGGTTTATCCAGGATAGGTGACTCTGGCTATCCCAATCGTCCCTGGGTGCTGAGCCCACTGCGGAATCCAACTACGCCAGGGGAGGACCACTACAATGATGCCCATGGGAGAACACATCATGTGGTGGAGCGCACTTATGCACTTCTGAAATCGAGATTTAGGTGTCTGGCCAAGACTGGAGGGGCACTTCTCTACTCACCCAAGAAGGTGTGCCAGATAGTAGTCGCATGCTGCACAACCTGGCCTTGCACAAGAGGATACCCCTAATTCAGGATGATGATGACCAGCAACAGCCCCACGCTGCAAACCCACACATGCCCAGGGACGATGCCAGTGGTGAGGAAGAAGGTCTTGACCTGCGTGACCAACTACTTCCAATGAGTGTAAGTTATCATCATGCAACTATGACTGTGTCTGTGCACATTGCTGTTGTCTCCCAAACTTGGTGGATTGTAGCTGTGAATCTGGACACATACACATAAAAAAGAACATGAATATGGGATTTGGGCAGGCAGTGGAAGAGTCAAACAAACAACTGGGTAAGCATTAGCACTGGCAACATTGTGTGTCCTGCCACAGTAGCTATGTCACTCACCAACAGTGTAACAAGCACCAAGACACAACATTACCCAGCACTGCCTGATCCCTCTGTAATCCAGGTAACAGGACACACACTCTCGTCCTCACTCTCATACTGCTCAACACTGATCACAGTACAATACAAGTTAATGTGCGAAATGTTTATTACTATTAACATGTCCTAACATGCAAGATACGTGCCACAACATGCAGAACAATGCATCAGACCGAAACAGGCAGCATAGGAACGTGTTCAGATGTCATTGAGGGAGATGTCACAATATTGAGCACTCAGGAGGGAGTACTCCAATCTGATCCCCCCTTCCCTTGCTGGACAAGTCATGTGATGGATCACATTAGCTCAATGCCCTTTGTCAGAGGAACCCACTCCTCAGTCCATATGATTTGACATGTACTGTACTCCAGGACAGCGCTGACTGAATGTTCTGCTGACAGTAATCAGTTGAAAGACTCAAACTAAGATACTTGCAGTACAACAAAGGCATGTAAGAACTAGCTCAACAGCTGCATGATGGCAGCAAGACTGGTACTAGGTGACAATGTCCACTACGGGCAGGAGACAGCCTCACCTTGCACAGGTGTGTGCAAACAAGTGATGCAGGCCGCAGAGGTAATCAGAGTCCAAGCGAATGCAGACATGTCCATTGTCAGTGCTAAATATGTAATCAGTTCCGAAAGATGCTACTGTATGTTGATACATCTGTAATTAGTCCCAATCAGTTGTGGATGCAGGTAAGTAGTTACTTATCCAATAAAACTATTGCAGCTTCATAGGCAATCAGTTCCAAGAGTAGATCGTGATCAGCTTCAGCAAACAGGACGGCCGCCCAATCCAGTAATATGAATGTCCGTAAGGAGCATTTCAGGCCAATAGGGGAGCGGTTCAATGTAGTCATTGCACACGACAAGTTGTGCAATCGCACATGACCAGCTGCCAGCGCTTATGCCAAGTTGTAAGGCATCCCATAGACGGGTATCCCGGGCACAGTCCCGGTTGTGGACCAACAAAGGACTCAACCCCATGTCATGATCCAGTTCAGCAATTCATGTGTTGGATAGGCAGACATCCATGGCCCATTAAAAGGGGCAGCTGCGACAGTGGAACACAGGTTGCACACAGGTGAAATAGGCATAGCGGAAGCTTAGCCTATAACTGATGCGCAGCACAGCCAATGGCAATGCTCCCAATATATTCAGCATTCGTTCACGGTACAGTTGCACATGACCAGGGATGTGCAGGTCCACAGGATGTGCAGCCATTGCGTTGTAGTTGTCGTTGAACCTGCACTCTTCAGAACAGAGGGAGGAATGTTGCAGAAATGCCACATGTCCAACAAAAAGTTGTTTGAGTGAGCACCTGTTTTACTCCTGAAATGGTGTGAATGGAATTGACAAGGCCATTCCCCACAAGGGAAATTGTGATATGAGCAAGGACTTCTGTGTGTGGAGTGTATGAAGCTTGGTGTATCAGTTGCACTGAACCTAGTGGGAGACTCGTATTCAGCTGTTACAGTATCTCGCAGAAGGTAACAGCCACCTGGTATTCGAAGGTCAGAGGGGCGGATGTGAGTCTGCATTCTTGTTAATACAAATGGGCTTTCAGCCCTGTTGATACTTTGAAGTCTGCCTACATTGTTGGAATGTGAGCCCACAAATTACTGTTGACATTCACATATGGGGGAGTGATGAGTTCATCCCTACGGCAATGGACACGTTGAGAAACTCTTTCTGTGTACGTGAGCCCTGCATGGGAAATACCTCTGTTTGTGATGTACATGACTCGATCAGATTCTTCTGGTACATATGAGAGGTGTGTGAGCCTGGGACTGGTGTACATTGATGTATTTTGCCGACAATCAACTTAGGTAGTTTACGATACACGTGTGACTGTACTTGTCTTGCTGAATGCAATAATTTCCTCAATCTAGGTTTGACATGATTTGTTTGGTTCGTGCCTGTTTTTGGGACACTGCTGAGTGCTGCATTGTGATGCGCTGTGTGAGTCATTGACACTGCAGTCATTCCCATGTGGATGGTTGTAGGGGGGTGGGAGGACACTGATTCATCTACCAGCACGGTACATCCCTTAGCAATCATGAACGTGCACTTACGTCAAATGTGCATACTTGTGATGAAGCAGAAGGGTTTGACTTCAGTTTGACGGGAGAAGTACAGGGAGCTGAGACAATGGTGGCTGCTTACTCACCTTACACCTATTTGCTGGATCTGTTCCCTACTGATGCAGGATGATATCCATGTACACATGTGACTTGAGACTGACAACACTAACCCGCTAATACCTTGGTGTATCACCACACATGGGAATCTAGTTGGCATTTAAGCTGAGGTGCATTTTCCACGTTGCTAAGGTGTGTACTGTGCTGGGAGATGTAGTGCTGTGCTCCCATCCCCCTTCTGTCCATGTTGATGTAGTTGAGCAGTGTAATCTGGATTGCACGTGTACAGTGTTATATCACAAAAAATACTCCTATAGATTAACTGATGGTTAACATAAAAACTGTGTTACCTAAATACGATAGGGAGGTGTCTATGTGAAGATCTAGAACTGCAGACACCCGGGGGTGCGCAAGGAAGCAATTCCTTTTTGTTTAGTTACCCTCACACACCCTAGTGGTGTCATGCTTCATCATCGGGTCACCCCAACGCCTATAAGTTGGGGTGGGCTCAACTCACAGTGTTGGGAAGCTCTTTGGAAAGTGAAGACCAGGGGGATTATAGATAAAAACCCTCCGACAGGCCCCGGTTTCCCTTTATTATTGGGTCTGTCAGGGATATTAAAAATAATTAAAAAGAAACGGGTCAATGGGAGTGAAAGCCGGGGACTCGGACCAAGTAGGTACACAGGCGGGATAGGACCCTTGAAGAAAGTGTGACTACAGGGTTATTCCATCACGCCTAGCGGGCCCCTGTGATACAGTTTTTCTCCGCAAATTGGAGATGAAGGACTGCGTATAACAGATTAATCATCTGTTATCTATACAAAAGGAGCAGCTACTCTGCCCTTTTTCGTTCTACAGGATAGGGACTCCCCTTTCACTGTTGTTCCCAGGGAGGACGACCTCTGCCCTGAAGAAAGTCCAGGACCTTTACGGCCATCCCAGGACTGAAACATGCTGGCAATAGGGTCATATGACCATTATCACTCCCATTGACCCGTTTCTTTTTAATTATTTTTAATATCCCTGACAGACCCAATAATAAAGGGAAACCGGGGCCTGTCGGAGGTTTTTTATCTATAATCCCCCTGGTCTTCACTTTCCAAAGAGCTTCCCAACACTGTGGTTGAGCCCACCCCAACTTATAGGCGTTGGGGTGACTCGATGATGAAGCATGACACCACTAGGGTGTGTGAGGGTAACTAAACAAAAGGAATTGCTTCCTTGCGCACCCCGGTGTCTGCAGTTCTAGATCTTCACATAGACACCTCCCTATCGTATTTAGGTAACACAGTTTTTATGTTAACCATCAGTTAATCTATAGGAGTATTTTTGTGATATAATATCTTGACTTGGGAGGTTATACTCCAGTATGGAATCCTCTCAACCCTCTGGGCATTAGGGATCACTTCCCCATAGCCCTATGTTTATATGTGTACAGTGTTGCCTGGTGCTGTGCTTTGGCTGTCATGTCATCATATGTCAACCACATGTCACGTTCTTGTGTCTTTCTAGGTACCTCCACTCACACAATGGATTGTGGCTTTCAAATATGGAGAGGCATTGCAATGTGAGTTAACATGCTATTTACTCTGTGAAAAATGGTACTGACACAAACGCTCAGTGTTGTGAATGGTGTTTATTTGTACATGAGTAACAGGTGAGGGGTGAAGTTGAAAGTGCTGGCACGAGAGTCATCAGGGTAGGACACACAATGCTGGTATGACACAGTCCAACAGTACACTGCCAACATTGTGGAAATGTGGTCTCTGATCTGCAACAAAGTCAATGCTGGAGGCAACACTGCTGACATCATAGTTGCCACATGGAACGGGCGTCCCCTCAACCGTTTGGCCGGGGGGGAACCTGCTGCATGCTCGGAGGTGTCTGAGGAGTCTGTGCCTGCTGCCTCACCCCTCCCTGTGGCCGCTGTGGTGGTGTTCTCAGTATCGTCCGGCTGGCCATGGGGTGGGCGGTTGGCTAGTTGAGCAGCATGGATGTCCCTCAGAACACCCACAAGCTGGCCCATGTAATCAGCAATGACACCCAAGCGGGTGTCCATTGCCCGTTGCAGCAGGCGGAGTTCACGCAGTTCTTCGACGACCTGGCCCATCTGTCCCTGGGTCTGTTGGTATGCACCCAGGACAGTGTTGACCTTGGCCAGGGCCTCTGTCTTGGTGTCATCCTGGGACTGTCCCAGAAGGGCCCCCACCTGCCCTGCATACACGGACCTGTGGCAGAGCCTGTCGCTGCCCCCGCACTCTGTCCCCAGCATCCTGGGTGAGGCTGGTGGGATTGGGTGCAACTGCCACAGGGACAGTGTTGGAGGCAGTGATACTGGTGTTGGTGCTGGCTGGCACAAAGGTCGTAGTCGCAGGGATCAGCGTTGTTGCTGCTGTTATGGGAGTCGAGGTGGTGGTGGGGACAGTGAGGCCCGGAGACTGGGGTTGCCTGGCCACGCCTGAGGGGCCAGGTTGGTCCTCCTCGTCCGAGGAAGGGAGCAAATCGGCATCTGTGAGTTCACCTTCATGGGGGGGAGACTGGCTGGGCTCGTTGGTCACACTTCCGACAGGTGTTGTGATCGGATCACCTGTTGAATAGAGGACATTATGTCAGCATGTTCAGTAGACAGCACAAGTTATATGTTAATGTATTGCATATTTCTATTGAGATGACTAGACTTATGACAGTGACATTACTTTGCATTGTCCACAGTTTTTGCATCAGTCAAACATGGTGTTGAGGTACATGATTTGTCAGTTAGCTTTGTGACATTGCGTGGGCAACAATTTCATATGTGTGGATCTTGTTTTTCAATGGACATTTCCTCGGGTATCAACTTGATGCACATCCACTGCAGTTTATGCTTGGACCTTTCTGACATTTATCTGACTAGCTGTCTACTGTGCTACCACTTCATGATTGGTGTTGTTGGGTTTTTGACTGACTCTCTGCGGTGCCAGGCATTGACACCAATTGATTTGTGCAGCCTTGCGATTGTCGCTTCCTGACCTCCGCGGTGCGTCACCGCCTATGAGGAATAGCCATCAGCCAATGGGAACCGGCAGCGGTTTCTATTTTTTTAAACGTAAGGTGTACGTGCTCGCCCACTGCGGTGCCAGGCATTGTGCGCTCTGGATGATATTGTTTTCTACTTCGGTTAAAAATTCACATGACTTATGTATTTGCCAGTATGACTCAGGTGCAATATTTCAGTTGTTCTGTTTTGTAGTGGCCTCCTCTGTATAGTGATGTGTGGCTGAGTTTCCATGTATGTGTGGAGTTGATGTGTGCCTTTATGCTTATGGACAATGTGACATCGACATTTGAATGTGGTTCTTTGCGAATCTTGGATTGACTATGCAGTTACATTTGACTTCTTGGATGACAGTGTGATGAATGTGACCTCTTAATGGCATTAATCTGTGTGTGCACTGGCTACAACTTATGTTGTTTTGCAGACTTGGCAAACATGTGCGTGATGTGCTGGGCATATGGCACCATGCTATTTGGGAGGGAGGCCAGGGTGCATGAGCTGACTATCTACGTGTGTAGTACTGCAGAGGTAGGTGATGTCTCTGGGGTGGGGAGGGTGGGCAGGGGGCCTTGTGGGAGTGGTGGTTTTGCTGTCAGGTCTCAATGACTCCCTCCACAGTAAGATGGTTACCTACCTGTTATGAGGCGCTGTCGGGGGTAATGGCTGCCACGTGTCTCTGGGGTGGGGAGGGTGGGCAGGGAGCCTTGTGGGAGTAGTGGTCTTGCTGTCAGGTCTCAACGACTCCATCCACAGTAAGATGGTTACCTACCTATTATGAGGCGCTATTAGGGGTAATGGCTGCCACGTGTCTCTGGGGTGGGGAGGGTGGGCAGGGGGCCTTGTGGGAGTGGTGGTCTTGCTGTCAGGTCTCAACGACTCCCCCCACAGTAAGATTGCTACCTACCTGTTATGAGGCGCTGTCAGGGGTAATGGCTGCCACGTGTCTCTGGGGTGGGGAGGGTGGGCAGGGGGCCTTGTGGGAGCGGTGGTCTTGCTGTCAGGTCTCAACGACTCCCTCCACAGTAAGATGGCTTCCTACCTGTTCTGTGAGGCAGAGTGAGGAAATGGAGGTCTTGTGAGACAATCATTTTTTTAACGTGCATTCTCCATGTGTTCGCTTGGGTCTGGCAAGCGAGGCTCACTTGTTGTGCACAACAGTTACAGTGGCATGTGAACATTTACTTTGTACTTACCAGCCTCCTCTCCCCCCTCGATTTCGGTGAGACTCTCGGGATGCAGTATGGCAAGCACCTTCTCCTCCCATTCTGTGAATCTCAGTAGTGGAATGGGAGGCCTTTGACCCAACTGGTGGTTCGTTCCTCTGTGCCCATGCCTTGACCCAGAGTTTGAGGTCGTTCCACCGCCTGTTGATGTCACGCAGTGTGCGTGGGATGTTCCCCACTGCATTGACTTTGTTGTAGATCCTAGCCCACATCGGATTTTTGCGCACATTGGGTGTCTGTTGGACCAGGTTTCCATACAAATGTGGTTCTACCCTGATGATCTCATCTACCAGCACTTTCAACTCTGTGTCAGTGAATTTAGGCATTTTGCTGTTCCGCATGGTGCTAATGGATGTGAGGTGCAGGGTGCAGGGTGAATATGTGGATGAGTGAGGTGTGTTCGGTGTGTGGTTGTGAAGGGGATGGTGTGTGGAGTTGTGTGGGTGTGATGGTTGGTGTGCTGTGTCCTCTCTGTGCTATTTGTTCTGGTGTCGCTCTCTCTGTGGATGCCCCTCTCTGTTCCTAATTTGCTAAGGATGCTGGTCCAGGAAGGGGTTGGTTTACATACTGTGGTGTGTGGGTGTGTCCACATGAGTGATGTCCACCTGGTGTGTCTTCCATGCTGTCCATGGCTTTCATCTCCAGTATGCATTTGTGGTGTCATTCTTGCGTGTCTGATGTAATTGAGGGCTGAAGATGATACAGACACACTTTGTGACTTGTAGTGCACTTTGTTACTTCCGCCATTCTTTTGGCCTGGGCGCCACCGCTGCGGTGGGTACTGCCATGATCCTTACATCAGCTCCGCTTACTCATCGTAATTAGCCATGCGGTCATTCCGCGGGAGGTGCAGATGTTTTTGTCCATTGACCAGCTTTCCCCGTCCGCCGAGGTAGCATTTTCGCCTATTGCCACCGTTACGGAAGTTTTTTTCTGTATTCCGGCTGCTGCGGTGGGACTTTACGTGAGTTGCATTGTAATCTGACCGGCAGAATTGCCGCGGGACATGTGGACGGTCTTTTTCCGCATGCATAGCGGTCGGAGGCCTTTTCCATCCGCCATCGTAATCGGGCCCTAAGTGTTGAATATGCGACAAATAGCTCCTTCACATATCAAATAAAAAAACTTATAGCACTGGCCTACGTCCCAGTTACTGACATGGCCGAACACTACAACTTATTGATAGAAAGTCCATACTATCAACAAAACGGACAAAAACTAAGGGGCCGATTCCGATTCGGGCCGGAAATCTCTCCGACCGAGCCGGACTCGGAGAGATTTCCGACCGAATCGGACTCTGGCAGCCCGACCGAACGAGTACGATGCGCACATATGCCATCGGACTCGAGTCGGTCGGACTCCCATTGAAGTCAATGGGAGCCTGTCGTACAATGCGTACGCAGTCTCCCATTGACTCAATGGGTGCGAGGCGGACAAGGGCGCCCCTACAACGTGTGCGCGGCGAGCGACTTGCGCCGTACACGCACAGGTAGGGGGACCCATGGGTCCCCCAGTGTGCGACTCGCGCGGCTACGGCGTACAGGGCGGTCCGACACGGACCCCCAAAGTACGGCTCCGACTGCTCTTTTGAGCCGGAGTGCGCGGCTCGGTCGGACTGCTCGCAGCGCGCATCGTACTTACCCGGCCGGGGAACGTCTCCTTTGCGTGGTGCGAGTCGAGTCCAAGCGAGTCGGTCGGTGCGGTTCGACCCGGGAACGAGTCGGTCGGAGCGGTCGGGACGCCCGGACGAGTCGGTCGGCGAATTCGCATTGTACTCGCTCGCCCGGACGCGCGCACGAATCGGTCGGGAAATAGGGCTCCGAATCGGATCCGGTTAAGCCGAATCCGATTCGGAGCCCTACCGGCCGAGATCGGAATCGGCCCCTAAGTCCCCTTCTAGACTATTTTGAAGATACCTGGGTGGGAAGACTCCACAGATCTGGACACAGAAGGCAACCTAAATACCACATTCCATGGTGGAATGTATACCACAGTACACTAAATAAAGAGGCAAAAACAAACAATGCTGTTGAAGGATGTCATAATGCCTTCCAAGCAACAACAGGCAGAGCTCCACCTACTCTATAAAAACTCCTACTATCTATCCAAAAAGATCAGAGCTACCAACAACTAAGAATAGAGCAATCTGTAAAAAAAATAGCCCCCAAACTCACCAAGCAAATTAAACAAATGTTTGAATACTTACAATATAAAGTAAGACTATATCCAACAACAAGAGGCCTAGAATACCTAGAAACAATAGCCAAAAGCCTACTTTAACTTAAAAATCCACAAAATATTCTAATACTCATCTCCAAAACCAATACAAATATATACATATATTTTTTATATTTTAACAAACATAAATAATTTGTCAAATATATTTATTCTAAAACCATAAATATATATTGACATATTTATTTTATTTATGAAAATATAAAACACAATAACGCTACTTTTCTTAACATTTCCCTCCCACAATAAAAAAATAAAATAACTTACTGTTTCCGTAGCTGAAGAAAGGAAATCCCGACTCTTGTAAATAGATCCAGTTGTATCATAATACCAAGTGAACCAAAAAAATCCCCCCCAAAAATGGAAAAATCGGTGGGCCTGATTCACAGAACTAACTTACGTCAAAAACGTAAACGTAAACGTAAACGTAAAGTTAGTACTTTTTAGGTATTCATAGAATACACTTACTCATTTTGGTATTCACAGAATGAACTTACTCATTTTGGTATTCACAGAATAGTACTAACTTTACGTTTACGTTTACGTTTTTGACGTAAGTTAGTTCTGTGAATCAGGCCCGCTAGCGGGCCTGATTCACAGAACTAACTTACGTCTAGCGAGCCTGATTCACAGAACTAACTTACGTCAAAAACATAAACGTAAACGTAAACATAAAGTTAGTACTATTCTGTGAATACCAAAATGAGTAAGTGTATTCTGTGAATACCTAAAAAGTACTAACTTTACGTTTACGTTTACGTTTACGTTTTGACGTAAGTTAGTTCTGTGAATCAGGCCACAACTGTTTGAAAAGTAATCCTCCGTCCGTAACTCCACAAATGATAAAAATCCACAAAAAGTTTTTTTTAAAAAGAAACGCTCCATGAAAACCCGAAAAATTAAGGAAGTGTAAAATAATTGTTAGTTGATCAAACTAATACACACTTCCTTAATAAAAAAAAAACGCAATCTTCTTGTTACCGCCACTTCTCACGACCAAAACCTGTAAAAAAACACGAACAATCCCACCCACACAAACATACACATACACTATAACATAATACTTTTGCAAACATTATTCACACCATATTCAAACATATTCTAACATATTTAAACATTTCTAACCTAGGCCTTAATAATAACGGTCGACATATCGCTAAAACTTAACTTACACTTAAAAAACACCACAACTCCAAAAACCTAACACTACACACACTACCTAGCATGTAACTACCTTCAAATTAAAGTAAAAGTATAGTTTAAATAAAGAAAATTAAACTTACCTTCCTCGATCCAACGCAGCTTCCAACCGCGAGCTTCTCCCCTCAGAAATAACCCAAAACAAACGCGAGTGGTTACAAAATACAAGCTATAAACAAATATGGCTGCTTTAAACATGAAAAATAAATGTATTTCGATAAAAACATATTATTACATAATTAATACATTGCTAAAATGTTTAGTAAAAATACAACAATTTATAACTTATATTTTCAAAATTATGTAGCATTTTTATGCATTGTAAAATTATAATAATAAATATTATAAAACATATAATAATTATTATTATAATTCCATACTTATACATGTTGAATACATTTATTAAAAATATGTACAAAATGTAATAAATATTTAAAAAATGTAAACCTATTATAAAAAATGTTTATATAAAATTAAACCGTGTAATAATTAATAGTATTACTATTTTATATATCAATAATATTAATTAAAAAGTATTAATATATGTTTAAAAAATGTTATACAATTTATAAAACTGTTTGTATTAAAAACATGTGAAAATTCATACATTAATAAAAATTTACAGGATATGTACCAAATAATAAATGTTCAGAATACAAAATAAAAGTGTACAACTGTTATTAAAAATTATTTTTTATAAACAAATGTTTCTAAAGCAATGTAAAATCACATTATTTCATATTACAAAATGTACATAACTGTATTAAAAACTTTAGCAATGTTGAAAACATTTGTTAGCAAAATTATATATGTAAAAGAATAAATATGTACCAAATATTTTATGTCTGAAAAATAAGATTATATTTATTTTCTCTATGTGTAACAATTGATATTATATGCACTTAATAAAATATATTTTATTTTATCATTACTATATGATTGAAAATAAATACACGTCAATTTAAAAATTACGTGTCAATCTTTTTATTAATTTATTAATGTTTCATTTAATATAAAAAAAATATTTTTACTGAATGTACTGTATCAAATAATATGTCTTTACTCTATATATATATATATATATATATATAAATTTATTATTTATCATTTTAATCTATGTTATTATTTATACAAATTCCCACTACACACTATATTAATTTGTTGAGGTCACAAAACTATACACATATATAATTTACTATTCCCACTCCAGTTAGTATTAAATCAGGGTAGGTGCTGGACACTAAACATTTATAATTTACTATTCCCACTGCAGTTAGTATTAAATCCAGGGAGGTGCTGGACTCTAAATATATATTATTTACTATTCCCACTCCATTTAGTAATGAATTAAACAAGGTGCAGGACACTAAACATAATTAATGTACTATTCCCACTCCAGTTAGTATTAAATCAGAGAAGGTGCTGGACATTAACCATATATAATTTACTATTCCAACTCCAGTTAGTATTAAATCAGGGAAGGTGCTGGACACTAAAAATATATAATTTACTATTCACACTCTAGCTAGTATTAAATCAGGGAAGATGCTGGACAATAAACCTATATAATTTAATATTCCCACTCCAGTTAGTATTAAATTATGGAAGGTGCTGGACATTAAACATATATAATTTACTATTTCCACTCCAGTTAGTATTAAATTATGGAAGGTGCTGGACATTAAACATATATAATTTACTATTTCCACTCCAGTTAGTATTAAATCAGGAAGGTGCTGGACATTAAACCTATCTAATTTTCTATTCCCACTCTAGTTAGTATTAAATCAAGGTAGTTGCTGAACACTAAACATATATTTTTTTTTTCCCAGATCCAGTTACTATAAAATCATGGAAGGTGCCACACACTCAGCATATATAATATACTATTCCCACTCCAATTAATATAACATCAGGGAATATAGTATACATAAAACATTTTCCCTTTATTAATCACAATTTCCAAAAACTACAATATTTAATTTGATTTTGCATTATAGTTTTAAAATGTAATAATCATAAAATTTAAACGAAAAAATATGTAAATTTAAAATTAAATATTTAAAGTTACTATAGTTCCCATATACTTTTTTTAAAAATTATTAAACATAATACATATTTAAATTTTTTATATTTAAACCGAATAATAATTCTTTTGATTTTGTAAATGTATTTAAAATATTAAATATTATGTACAATGTCTAATATATAATTATTATAAAATACAAATAATAGCTCTTAAGTAATAAAATCCGTAAAAATGTTACATCTTAAATATTAATAAATATTAATAATAAAATCTTTTTGATAAGAGATTATTAAACTTTTCCACTATTACCACAATATTTTAAATGTAAAATTAAAATGTATTTTCATCATAAATATTTTTATCAAATATTGTATTTACAATTTATCAAAAATTATACAAAATTACACACCTTTATTCAAAATAAAAACAGCAAAACAATCATTATAAAAATCTATTTACATTTTTTATTAATTAAATTTTTAATTTTTCTAAATTATAAAAATATTTTAAAACACTCTCCACCCTTATCCCCTATAAACCCAACATCCCACTCCAAAAACAACAATTTTAAATTAAATTTAAAATTTCGAATTTAGGGGCTCATTACGATGCTGGTGGAAGAAAACCTTAATTTTCCCGCCCCAGGTGCGGTCATTGCGACCACCAAATTACAATGGTCCCACAGTGGCCATTTACCGTCTGCCGCGGTCTGTCAGGCTCCGCACGTTTTTAGTGCACGCAAGGGTGGCGGACGGAGCCAATAGAGCAGAACTGGCGTGCGGAAACATGTTCCGTCCGCCAAACAGATTACGATGTGGCAAACAGCCCTTCCCACCGCCGCGTAAAAACCACCACGTTGTGGATGGCGGAAAAACAACAACGGAGAGGAAGAGCCGATACAGCACCCATCTAAACCACTGAAGCCGCCATGGATCCAAAGCTACAGGCCTTCCAGCTGCACTACCTGCTGCAGTTCCCGCAGACAAGTCGCCGCCGCGCCCAACAGCAGAGGTACGTACCAAACATCTCCACGCATGCAACCCCTGAACAACTACAACTTCCAGCAAGCGTGGCGGCACCACGATGAATATGGCAACCTGCCAAATGCAAAGTGCGAGGCTCACCCCATCCCCATGAGTGACCCTCGGTGCCCCTGAAGGCAATTGGGGCCAATGACGAGCCCCGCAGTAGCAGAGCGCGCACACCACAACATCAAAATATGTATGCCGAAGGGCCCCATTGGCCGATGGCTCATTCGCATAGTGGTTGCCACACCGCCGCGGTCGTGAAGCTGCAACTGCAACCCTGCATCATCCAATTGGGGCCAATGCGTGTCATCGCCGCGGATGCCAGCTACCGCGCATGCGAACACATACTGCATTTGCATTGGCGCCATGCGAATTACATCACCCATCACAACTCATTTGCCTAAAGTGATTTGGGCACCCCATGTGTAATGTTGTGGGCCACGAGGCCCCCATGCATATAAAGTAACCACACAGACACAGTAAATGTATAGGAGAACTGGCCCAGGGCACGTGCGTCCGGCCCTGTTTGTTGGCAGGGTCACATGTCCAGTGACGCCTGTGCTGGGTGGCTGTGGGGTGGGGTGGGGGTAAGCCAGCCCTCTGGGAGTGGCTGGTACATCAGAACAACTAGAACAGTGACCAGCTGGTCACTACACTGTGTAGGTATGAGAGAGTGTGACCCTTGAGTCAAGTCTACACACACATAGCATGTCCAAGAAAAGGAGAGTGAAAGTACATACATAGTCATGCCCCGTGGCCAGCATGGACCAAAATGAGGGAAGGAGTCTAAAAGGACAAAGGTCTCTCGCACTGTACCAATGTTGTTTAATGAAACATCCAACCTGTGAACTTCGCCTGTACATCCCTTGACAACTGACTGGCGTCCCTTGGCCAGGGGTTGAATTGTGAAGGGCCAGTGACATAGGCAGACAATCATGGGTGTCCACTCTCTGCAAATCAGACATACTTGTAACCCCTAGCACTCCCAACACACGTACTGATGTGGCGTGCAGTGTGCACAGCTGCCATTGCCTGTTAATGTTCACACACACGTCATAGGAGTGCACATGTGGAACAAACAAACATAGCTCTGACCGACATCATCGCTCATTGGCAGCCATGTGGGCATGTATACACAATGCATCTGCATTTGTGCCTCATACAGGTGAACATTGCAATGTCTGTTACGCAAATTCCACACACACTCATGCAGGACTGACCCCATAATGTCCACATGTGTCTGTCCACCGTGCTGAACAACCATGTAGCGTTGTCCAGATGACACTCACTGCCCTCATCCCGTAATGGTGTTGCGTATTGTGGGACTGAAGCTTGCGCTCGTGCAGTGACAGCAGCAACATGCAACTCAGCACTGATGCTGGGAAACACTAGTGCCATGCCATCTGACAACAGGGCAGCTCATCCTTGATGTAGCAGTGTACTACATGCAATACACATCGACTTCTTTGGATGTCGTAGTGTCAGTATTTCGAGTGAGTAAAGAAAAACAACGTCTGAATGCAGGTCACTTGTGCATTTCACGTGACCATGAGGCCTGTCAATGTTGTGGTTGTGCGAGTCTCTGGGTAAGCTGTGCACCACATTTCATCTAGAACTCAGCCCATGCTTGTGTACCCTGACTTACGTAGGAGGAGACCACCCATCTTTCACCCTGTCCCGACCTGACGACGATGGAGGACATCAAAATCATCCGGGGATTCCTTTTGGATCGCCGCACACTACGATGTCACAGCCCATGTTCAGCATGGTGTTGCGTGACGTCCTGTCAGTATTGATGCCTTACAAGGACAGACCTGTCCACTTCCCGAGGAGGGATGAATTGGCAGCTGTGAAGGGGGAGTTCTATGACCTGGGAGGTATTCCAAATGTTGTGGGAGCCATTGATGGTACCCACATTGCCCTCGTTCCACCACAGGCAAGTGAACACATCTATAGGAACCGCAAACACTATCACTCCATCAACATACAAGTGGTATGCCAGGCGGATAAGATCATCTCACACGTGTGTGCAAGGTATCCTGGGTTGGCACATGACTCCTACATCTTGCGGAACAGCACCATACACCAATTGATGGCCAATCTGCACCCCGAGCGGGCCTGGCTTGTTAGTGAGTGGGCTGTGTCAATGACTGTGAGGTATGTGTGACATGCTGCTCTCCCCACACATTCAGATCACACTGTTTGCCTGTCTGTCTCACAACTAGGTGACTCTGGGCATCCCAATCGTCCGTGGTTGCTGTTCCCACTGCGGAATCCAACAACGTGGGGGAAGTCCAATACAATGATGCACATGGGAAGACACGCCGATGTGTTGGTGCGCACTTTTGGACTGCTGAAGTCAAGATTTAGGTGCCTGGACCAGACTGGTGGTTCACCTAAGTACTTACCACAGAAGTTATGCCAGATGTTAGTCACCTGCTGCATGCTACACAACCTGGCCATGCGCAGAAGGATCCCCCTGATTCTGGATGGCGATGAACAGCAGCAGCCCCCCGCACCCAACCCACACATGCCCAGTGACGATGACAGTGGTGAGGAAGAAGGACTTGACCAGTGACAACAGCTCATCATCAACTACTTCCGTTGAGTGTAAGTGAACAATGAGCGACTATGACTGTGTCTGCGTGCCTTGCTGATGTCTGTTACTGGCATTTTTTACACATACAGGACTGTGCGCGGGATTGGAGAACTTGGGCAGGCAGGGACTGAGCACCCAGAAACACCCATTAGCACAGGACCCAATTGCTATAGTGCCTCACTAGCTCTCCCACTCACTCAGAGGTTTGCAAGCGCGTGTACACAAGTCGATAAGTTGCAGACAAGAAATGCTTTTAAATGTGCTTTTTTTACTACAGTTGCAATACAGTTTCCATAGTGACACATCCATAACACATGAAGCAAGATGTCATATCAATAAACCCTCAGGACGAAGACCCAAGAGCATGTCCCCCCACCCCTTGCTGGGAGGAGTTGAATGAGATGTCCCAGGTCTATGGGCTTTGCCTGCAGACCCATTGCTCAGCCAGTACATGGTGAAATGTACATTCCATGTGCTGTGTCGCTCACATCACTGGATGGATCACTCTCAAAGTGTGGGGCAACTAGCCCACCTACCCATGACATCTAAAAGGCACCTGTGTCCTCCAGCAGCAGTGACACTTTATTGAGTGGGGGTGCTAGGGCCTGGACAGAACAAAATGACAACGGACAATCCCCTCCGACCAAGGACAGAATGTACAGGCAGTGCCCCTGGACCACGCAGAGAACAAGCTCTACAGACACTTCTCATGTGACAGACAAATACTAATGTACTTGCAAAACGACTACGCCATGTGAATTTCGTGCTCTACAGCTGCATGATGGAAGCCGGGCTCATGCCAGTCGACAATGTCCATGACGGTCAGATGACAGCCGCCCCGTTGCTCAGGTCTGTGGTACCAAGCGAAACAGACCGCAGAGGTCAGCAGAGTCAAAGCAAATGCAGATAGGGCAAGAGTCAGAGAGCTGAATGACAATTCCTGTTAGTAGGCGTAAAAGAGGTAAAGGGACATTGAATTAGTCACCAACAGTTCCTGTTGCTGTTAAGTGGTTACGAATCCAAGAAGGCACAGGTAGCCTGGAAGGCAATCAGTTCCAAAAGATGATCCAAATCATTTCCAGCAAAAAGGTTCGCCTGGACCACAGGACGGGCAGACATGGCGTGAGAGCACTCTTAGAACCAGCGCTGAGCTGTACAGCCACGAGTAGTGATATCAAACCACTATATGCAGTCGGGAAATTGGAGGAATGACACCCGGTAGAACTTCAGAAATCATATGAAACAAAGGGACAAGGCCAGAGCCCACATGTTTTTTCAAAAGTGTGCAACGGCCTTCAGTATCAGAGGCTTTCGATGATTCTTGTGTCAGTCCCCAAGTAAAAAGTGGGAGTGCCGTGTTCAGCAGTGACTGAATCGCGCGGGACGGTCAGGACACCTGGAATTCGAAGGTCTCCGGGCTGATGTGGGAGCGACTACTTGTTGAAGCAGAAGCCCATTGTGCCTGCACACTTATTGAAGTCCGCTTTCGCTGTGGGAATGTGAGGCCACAAATGGATATCCACAATCACATATGGGGGATTGAGGAGGACATTGCTACAGCAAGGAATACGGCGGGCAACAGTTCATATGTGCGAAATGCCTGCCCTGTGACCGCAGCACTTGTGCCCATTCAGGAGAGGATAACTTCATTTGTAAAACAGATTTAGCGTGGGTATGTTGTCAGGGACTGGTGTACATGTGGGTAAACATGCATAGACTGTACATGTCACATGAAAATCCCTGTGCAACAGTACTTGAGTGTGTGAAAGCGACAATGTCACCATCGTCTACATGACAGGATGTGTTGTGATGCTGGCTCTTGTGGGCACACTGCTAAGGATTTCATTGTTCTGCGCTGTGTGATATGTGACAACTTCCGTCATGTCCACGATGATGTTATTAGAGGGATGGGAGCACACTGCTTCACCTCCCAGCACAGTTCACCCCTTGGCATTCTGGTAAATGCAGTTCAGTCATGATGCCTACTTGTCATGTGACTGAGGTGTTTCACCTGAGTTAAGCAGGGAGAGGTACAGAGACCCGAGTAGAATTTGGCAGCTTCCTCAGCAGACACTGATCACAATGTATCTTACCTCTACTGATGTGGGAGGATAACGTGACACACATGTGTCTAGAGATTCACAGCACTGACCTGCACCAACCTAGGTGACACACGACAACGGTAACAGAAGTAAGCTTTTCAACTGGACTGCATTCACCAGGATGCAAACGGCGAAACTGTGTTGGGAGGAGCAGTCGGGTGCTCCAGTCCCCCTGCTGTCCATGTTGATGGTGTTTGCCGGTGTTGTCTGTAATACATATTGTACAGTGTTGCCTCGTGGTGTGCTTTTGCGGTTATTGCATATTATGGCAACGCACTGTTGTTTCCTTGTGTCTTTCCAGGTACCTCCACTCTCTCAATGGATTTTCGCATTTACATATTCGGATACATTGCAATGTGAGTCAACATGTCACGTACTGTGATGAGAATGCTCTTGACACGAAGGCATACTGTTGTGAGTTGTGTTTATTTTGCAATGTGTGACAGGTGAGGGGTGAAGGAGGAGGTGATGGTACATGGATAGTTAGGGTAGGACACACAATGGTAGAGTTCAAAAGTCCAAGTGAACACTCCCATCATTGTGGCAATGTGGTTTGGTATTTACAACGACAGTCAATGCTCGGTGGTACAGTGGTGACATCAGCGGTTGCTCCGAGAACTGGTATGGCACGGTTCTGTGCCACGTGATCCTGACGGGGTCTTTTTCAGATGCCCCCTCTGCCGTTTGGCCGGAGGGGAACCTGCTGCATGCTCAGAGGTGTCTGAAGATTTGCCGTGGTGTGACTCACCCCTCCCTGTAGCCGCTGCTTGACCCGGCCCTTGAGGTCGCCCCACTGCTTCCTGATGTCACGCACAGTTTTAGGGTGGTCCCTGCGGCATTGACTTTGCTGTGGATCCTTGCACACATCTGAGTCTGGCGCGCAAGTAGGGTGTGTTAGACCAGGTGCCCAGACAAATGTATTTCTACCCTGATTGACTCGTTTCCAGTCACTCTCAACTCTGAGTCGGTGGATTTGGGCATTGTCTTGGGGGGCATGGTGCAATTGAATGAGGGATGCAGGGTGCAAGGTAGTGGTGGAGATATGTGAAGTGTGTGAGGTGTGTCCTGTCTCTCTGTCTCGGCTTGTGGTGTGCAAAGGATGCTGGTCCAGGAAGGGGTTGGTTTCATACTGTGGTATGTGGGTGTGTCCACATGAGTGATGACCTCCAGATGTCTCTTCCATGCTGCGCATGGCTTTCCTTACCAGGAGCAAGTTGGGGTGTGTCATTGTGGCATGTGTGTTGTGATTGAGGGCGGCAGTGAGTACAGGCACACTTCGGGCATTTTTGTGAAGTTGGTTCCATCCGCCATTCATTTGGCCTATGTGCGTGCGCGGCGGCCGCACGCATTGCTCGGTCTGCCAGCTCCACATTCTCATCGTAATTGGCCGTGCAGTCATGCCGCCGCAGGAGCGGCCTTTTTGAGCCATTGACCAGCTTTCCCTGTCCGCCGCGGTCGGATTTGCAGCTTTTCCGACCGTGGTGGACGGTCTTTTGTGACATCCGTCCACTGCAGTGTGATTTTGCGTACATTGCATCGTAATTTGGCCGACGGAAATGCCGCGGGTCATGCGGGAGGTATTTTTACGACACCATGGAGGACGGAAGGCTTTTCCGTCCGGCATCGTAATGGGCCCCTTATTTATAATTTTCAAACACATTTTTTAAAACACTTCCCACCCTTATCCCCTATAAACCCAACATCCCGCTCCTAAAACGATATTTTTAAATTAAATTTACAAATTTTGAAAATACTTAAAAGTTGAAAACAGTTTTTTTAAAACACTCCCCACCCTTATCCCCTATAAACCCAACAACCTGCTCCTAAAACAACATTTTTAAATTAAATTTACAAATTTCGAATTTTTAAAAAATTTTAAAACAATTTTTTTAAAACACTCTCCACCCTTATCCCCTATAAACCCAACATCCCGCTCCTAAAAATTAAAATACAAATTATAATTTTTATAACATTAATTAACTGATATTATACCAAAAACAAACAAATAACAAGATAAAATTAAATATAACGATATTTTCACACAACGATATTTTGACAGTCGACATTTCAAACTTCAATATTTTTTACAACACAAAAAAACTATATTTTTAACATCAATATACTTAACATCGATATTTAGTACTGTCGATATACTAAAGTCGATATTAATGCATGTCGATATTAAAAATTGAATATTATGCCCACTTACCCAAAAATCTGGTTATTAGTTCAGGGGGTGGGAACCCTACTCAAGCAGAAACCAATGTCCTTGTCTGTGTGAACCACAAAGGTGACTAAACAAACCATTGCTTAACCCTCTGGTACCTTGGAAAAATGCAGCAAGGCTTCACTTAGTCGCAATGTGTAAAATATTTTTGCAGCACACAAACAGCAATCAAGTGAAACACAAAACAAGAAAAATCCCAAAATAATTTAGAAAAATATAGTACATTTAGTAAATAAAATGACACCAAAATGACAGAAATCCAATCAGTGGAAGAGGAGATATTGTATTTCAAAGTTTTAGGTAAGTGTAGCCTCTAAAAGCACCAAGAACCATTCACAGTCATTTGGTTGTGCTAGACTGGGGGAACGTCAAATGTTCAGGCCGACCGCAATGGAGCACTGGGCAGATATAGGGACAGGTTAGTCCTTAAAAAAGTTACCTTCTCAAAGTCTGGCACAAAAAGTTCAGCATCATGGAGAGTTGTTGCTGGAGCGCAAAGAGCTGGCGTGGTGTCGGGGATGGTCATCTGTGTACCATGAAGATCTGTTAGGGCGTTGGAGAAGGTTCTTGCTAGAGCTTTGCATTGGCAGTCAAAGTGGGCTGTAGCTGGTGTAGCGTGAAGTGCAGCTCTCACTTTGCCGGTCATCGCTGGCGATCGCTGTCACTTGTGAAATCAGGTTCACCTGATCTCTACGTTAGCAGTAATCATGGACAGCAGAGCCTCAGCGCGAACTGGACCATTCACAGTTGCATAAATAAAAACTTCAGGATTTCTCCTTTTCTTGGATGCCAGCAGAGGGTCCAGGACATGGGGAAGCACCACTTGGGATCAGTGACTCACTCTAGCAGAGGACAGCAGGGCTCAGGCAGGTCCAGCTGCAGGTCCAGTTGCAGTGGGTCAGCTGGGCGGTTGTAGGGAGGCCATTGGAGCTTGTTGTGTTCCTGTAGCTCAGAACAGGAGGTCAGCTCACTGATCCTTCAGATGAAAGAAGCAGGTCCAGTCTTCCTTCTCAGAAAGCAAGGCAGTCCAGTGTGGAACAAGGCAAACCTCAAGAAACAGGGCAGTCCTCCTGTAGCATCAGGGCAGTCCTTTGGGGAACAAAGCAGGTCTTAAGCAGCAGGGCAGTCCTCTCAGGAACAAGGGAGTCCCTCTTCTGTAGTGTGCACTGGTCCAAGAGTGCACTGAAGAGTGGCTCTGGGGGTTCAATATTTATACTTGGTGCCAGCCCTTGAAGTGGGGGGATTACCTATGCTACTCCCACATCTGTTTATGAAAAGGTTCTTCCCTTCCCCTGTCAAAACTTCAAGAAGTCTGAGGTGACAAAACACTAACATCAGGTTCCTTTTGTGAGTATTGTAGGGAAGCCCTTTGAAATGTAAGTGGGGCTGGGTACAGCTCTGCCCCAACCATTCTGGCAGGATGGCCCATTCTGCCCACATGTAGTTTCCTTGGCTTCACTGTCTGGGAGGAGTACACAAACCCCAACAGCAGAGCTATTCACAGTCATATGACTCAGGACATTGGCAGAAGGCATCAAATGGTTACAAAAAGAAAATGGGAACTTTCTAAAAGTGCAGTTTCAGAACTGTGACTTAAAATCTGACTTTACCATTAAAGAGGATTTTAAATTATAATTAATTTGAGTCTAAACATGACAGTCCTACCTGCTTCCAATCAAAAGTTAGCATTTATTAAATATCAAATTTAAGTCTATTGTAGGGTTAGGCTTCACAGAAGTGAAAAACGAATGTAGGTTTTTTTTTACTACCAGGGCTTGTAACTTAAGACAACATGCCCTGCCTATTAAATACAATGCACCCTGCCCTATGGACCTCCAGGGCCAATGGTAGGGGTGACTTATATATATTAAAAAGGAAGATTGAATCATGACAAAATGTTTATTTTGCCAGGTTGAAAAAGCAGCTTTAAAACTGCACTACAGGCTGCAATGGCAGGCCTGAGACATGTTTTAAAGTAATACTATAGTGGTTAGCACAATGATTTCTGTAATCCACTAGGTAGTGGAGTAGCGTAATTTAGCCCCACCCCTACATATCACAGGAGAAATATATGTCCATCTGACACTATATACTCTGTGTGCCTTAACTTTATTAATGTAAAGTGAAACACCAAAATCATATTACTGAAGTGTATTCACAGTAGAAACTAGAGATTTATATATGTGTGTTTTCTAAATTATAGCTTAACATGATGATTTGTAGCTCTCATTCACATTTACACTTGTATCTTTAGAGATACTAAAAGTACATTGCATTTGTAATCATGAATTCATTCATTCATGCTTTGCATTTATTCTGTTATGATGCGTGCACATTTGTTGTATATCTGAAGTGCACTTTGCAAATGGCTAACTAAAGTTAGCTTGACTCAGCCTTTATTTCTTAACATGAAATGTATTTTTCCTTGCTCCTCTTGTTCTTTTCCTTTGCAGATGTATTTTCATGATTTCATAGTTAGAGAAAGGAGTATTGTGTATTAGAGATAGTGAGGCCTGAGAAGAGAAATCTTGGCAAGAACGGGCAATTAAATGGGTAGATAAAGCCTCCTATTCATCGTGTATCAGGAACGAGGGTGCCCAAGATTAACTTGGTTGTTCAAGCTCTGTGGGATGGGAAAATCAATGGATGTTGCAGAAGCACACTGTGAGAAAGAGGAATAATTGAGGTTTCTGATGACGTGTTAAGAGATAGGGATACTCTTGGAACTTTCTGGTTTTAATTAGTGTTCACACTGTTAGACTTTAGAGCAGATCCCTTTCGACTTTGAAATGTACCGATCTCTCTGCTTCCTTTTGTCATTACAAGTGTGTAGCTTCATGCTAAACACTGATTTGTTTTCCAGAAGACTTCTACTGGAGTCTAATCTATGCTGACACCTTCCATCCTTCAATCCCGATTTCTTTGAGACCCCTATTCTAACCCATTCTCATTCTAGCTTAGAGCCTGAATTAGGTCACCCTTAAATCTGTTCCTGTTTAGAAAGGAAGATCAGAGTTTTTTTTAAAGGAATGCCAATTTCTGTTCCTTAGTATCTGTGTTGCTGTGACTGTATTGTTTGTATTCCTTTTGCTACTGAGACTGAACCTATTCCAGCGTTTCAGCTTGTCGGTTATGATTTTGTATCTTTATAACGTGTTCTTGATATGCACCTATATTGGATTGCTTACCAAATTGTAATAAATCTTCTAAAATTTACCTAACGATTCCTGGTCCTCATTGTGTGGTGAAGTGAGTTACATGAAAAGTTAAATTGTAAATTTGTTGTTTACTCCCTTGCCTCTCAGTCAGCTAAAATGATCCATCGGATGAAGTCTAACCTCTGCTTCCATGCATGCCCTCTGTAGCATTTAATTTACTGGGTACGTATAGTACCAATTACTAGAGACTTGCAAGTAAATTAAATGTGCCAATCGGGTGTTCACCAATTTTACCATGATTTAAAGAGAGAGCACTAGCCCTTTACCACTGGTTAGCAGGGAAAAAATCCAAATGCTAACAAAATCGGGCTCAGCAAAGAAGGCAAAAAATCTAGGAGTGACCCTGCAAAAGGGCCTGGCATAAAAAAAGCAATAGACATTATACAGCCACATATTCCATAATGTTAGAACCAAGGGAAGCACCAGAACTCAAAATCATAAGTTTGTAGTGTTGAGTAAAGGTGCTCGGAGAAGCCCAAGTAGAAGCCCTACAAACATCAAGAATGGAAACCCCTCTGGCAAAATCCAAAGAAGCAGAGATTCCTTTAGTGGAACACCTCTGGCCAATAGTAGTGAGAGCAATTCTAGGAAAATCAACTTCACAACCAATGAATCACAGTAGAGACAGATGGCGACTTCTCCTGATGACTAGAGTCAAAAGTTTGCAAAAAGAGATTCAGAGCAAAGGAAAGCTGAAATATGTTTTAAATAAATCCAAACAGGACCAACATTCAAACTGTGTAAGGTGCACTCATCATCCAATGACGGGAAGGACAAAAATATGGAAGGAAAATCACCTGATTAAGGGCCTCATTATGAGTATGGTGGTGCAGGAACGGGACTGCCCAGCTCCCGCAAAGCCAAACGCGTGGTTAAACTGCCTGCCAGATTAGGCGTTTTCTCTTGTCTAGCGGGCGTTTTTTGGGCTTACCCACGGTGATGCCTATGAAATAGGCACCGCATTGGGAACGTCAAAATCAGTACCTGCATGGCATAGACTGTCCATGCCGCACAGGTACTGGGGTGCATGCACACAAGGGGGGCACAACATTTGGTCCTCTGCATGCACCCCTTGGCGCAGAGGCACAAGGGGGCCCAAAGGGCCCCCTTTGTTTCTCTTACCGCCACACTTTTCATGGAAGTCGCACAGTAATATTCTTAGCCCTGCCAAGCATATTGCGACCTCAAGACCACTGCGCCACCACCAGGGATCTCTGATCCCCGGTAGTTGCAGTGGTTCCAGGGCGGCCCGACCGCCTTGGTCGTAATAGGGCAGTCAGAAGACCGCCGCATCCCGCGAGTCTGGCGGTCCGTGGACCACCAGACTCGTAATAAGGACCTAAAGATGGTAATAAAAAAAACATAAACAAAAATCAGCAGTAAGATGCAAAGCCAATCCTTCTAGAAGTTATTTTGAAAAAGGCTAAAAAAAATGAACAGCCCCAATATCTTTACATTTATGTGAAGGGGCTGATTGCACAAAGATAACCTTCACTGAGAGAATGAGGGGCATTTCATCCAAAGGTTCAAAGGGAGAAGGGCAGAGAGCCTTAAGCACTAAGGGGCCTATTTACAGGCTAGTTTGTGTCGCTCTTGCACCAGGCAACGTGGTGCAATAGGTATGCCAAACTTACATGTGATTAATGAAGCCATGTGAGGCCACTTTGCGTGACCCTGTGTGGCTCCATAAATCAGGAGGGTTCAGTGACAAAGTATCGCCTCTGGAAATATTGCCATACTAAAATTCATCACATAAATATTGTTGCCAAAAATATCGTCATGCTATCTTTATAATATGAATGACAAAACTATCAAATTAAAAATATTGTTGTCATTAATGCCGTTTTACAAAATATCATTTTTATATATATATATATATATATATATATATATATATATATATATATATATATATATATATATATATATATAAATACCAAAATCCAAGTTTGCTCCTTCCGCTCACCCCGCCCTAGGTAGTTGGATCGTCCATGCCGGCGGAGCGCGCCGGACCTTGAAATTGAATAGAACACAGTTCAATAACACGATCCATCAGGGGGTAAATCCAATGGTAGTTGTATTATAATCCAGTAACGCGTTTCGACTGTCTTGCAGTCTTGCTCACACACTGGATGTGAGTTTCCTCGCAGAATACATACAGAACCTTCGAAATAGAAGGCGGACAAAAAGAGGCTGCAAGTCACATGAAAACATGGCATCTATATTGGAATGTGCAGATACATCAAATCTGTATGCAAATTGCTTCACAATTCATGTGTGTATCAATTCAAGTTTATTCATGACTGATAATATTATTTACAGTAAATATTGTGACAAGCTTTCATAGTCTAATACATTGCTAGCCCTCATGTGAAAATATCAAGCTAAGGGTGCTTACTGAAGAATCCATACAATGTAAAACGGGCTGTTAGGCAGAAAATTCTGCTGTGTCTACGTCCGCACTTTACTTAGTGGTAGACTCGGACTAGAAGGGAAGAGTCCCTAATTAGTGAAACGTCCGTAAATATAGCAGAGCCCGTTTTTACAGGGCAGGCTATTTGAGGCATAGTGCCCAAATGTCCTTTTCTTCAAAATCTGAGACATAGTGGCAGGTATATCAGGATCACGTGTTGATTCCATGGATACTACAAAAGAGAGCTTCAAAGACAAATCCCCTTACATTCCGCACTTAAGAAAGGATCTGTGATGATATGCGAACAGAACTCAACCAACTGCGGTTTCTATATATGTTACATAGTAGATCATGTGATATAAAAGTGAAACTTTACACACTGTGAAATTCAATTAACCAAACCAGAAAAAAATCAAACGATCTTATCTGTGACGTGCCCTCCACCACTGTGACGTGATGTTTGAAAAAAAGGGTAGGGACCTCTGATGACCACACCCTCCATGAATTGGTCCCTTCCTTTTCCCCTGTGACATAAAAGAAAAAATGCAAATCATTAATTATGCATTAAATAAAATCAAGGACATATCAAGCCATGGTAGAGAGTATACAATATACATAGGACTGCCAATTTAGAACTCAAAAGGGGGACAGAAGAACTACTAGAACCTAAAAGCTGAAATACGGGATATGTGCTAATGTGAACCATTAGTTCTCATGCAGGTGGATTCCTAGCTCTTCATCCACATTATGCCCCCTAGGGAATCTGCACTGTAAGTCTAGAATGTGCCATGATTCTCTTTTCCTTAGTAAAAGGGTTCTGTTGCCCCCCCTGTAGTTCTGATGTACCTGCTCTATTATTAAGTATTGGAGGAGAGAGCTGTTGGACAAATGATACTCAGCAAAGTGTCTAGCCATTGAGTAATGTGGGTCTTTTTTGTTTATGGCCCTCATGTGATCAAGTACTCTCTTTTTAGCAGGAAAAAATAGTACTGCCCACATACTGTAATTTGCATGGACATTCAAGAACATAGACAACGTGGGAGGAGCCACACGTCAGATATTGGCTAATGCTTTTGGACCCTGTAGGTGTCTCATATGTTTTTTTCATGTAGCTTGCATGGCAAGCTTTGCAATGGCCACATGGAAAAAACCCTTGGAGTCTGTGTTGTTTGGTATGTTGTTTTCTGGTGATGTCCCCCTTGACCAATATGTCTCTAAGGTTTATCCCTTTGCGGTATGTAATCATAGGTCGTTTCGGTAAATCTTGCCCCAGCACTGGGTCACTCGTAAGGTTATTCCAGTTTTGTGTTACTAATTTAGCAATCTTCTTGGATTCTGAGTTATAAGTCAGAATGACCCTGGGCGCTACCTCTGCCTCAGTGTTATCCTGTTTTTCAAGTAGTGTTTCTTCCCGGGTGATTCTGTTGGCCTTATCTCTTGCTCTATTTAGAACCCACATTGGGTAGTCTCGTTCCTGGAATCTTTTTATCATATTGTCTTGTTCTCTAAGATAGTCTTTCTGGGTGCTACAGTTCTTCTTTGCTCTCAGTAGTTCCCCATAAGGAATGTTCCATTTCAAAGTGTCTGGATGACTACTGAGAGCATGTAGGAGGCTGTTCCCTGCTGTGGTTTTCCTGTGTAGTATGGTTCTTAATCTCTTGTTATCGACCACAACTTTAACATCGAGAAACTCAATGCTCTCCCTACTTATGGTATAGGTGAGCCTGAGATTGTGGTCATTCCTGTTCAAGTTCTTTATTGTTTCGACTGCGCTCATCTAACTGCCTTTCCATATGACGAGCACGTCGTCAATATGGCGTAGCCATTTAATCACCTTCCCTTCCCTGTGTTCAGTTGTCAGGTCTTTCTGGATTTCCTCCTCCCAGGCCCCCAGGAAGAGATTAGCAAAACTGAGAGCAAAACAAGTCCCTAGGGCATTCCCGAGGTCTTGTCTATATATTGTTCAGTTGAAGACAAACATGTTATTGTGCAGGCAGAAACTCATCATCTCTAACAACATGTTAGTGTGGTCACGTTAGCAAATTTCCCTGTTCTTAAGGAAATGGTGACAATACTTGATACCTAAAGAGTGGTTTATTATGGTATAGAGGGAGTTGACATCCATGGAGATCAACAGGTAGTCATCCTCCCATTCTATGTCCTCCAGCTTCACCAGGAAATCTTTTGTGTCTCTTATGTAGGAGGGGAGAGCCATGACATTTTCCCTGAGAAAATGGTCTACATACTTAGAGATGTGTTCTGCTACGCTTCCTATTGAGGAGGCAATGGGTCTACCTGGTGGTGTAGTGGGATTCTTATGGATCTTTGGTGGGAGGTAGAACACAGGAAGTTTGGGTAGTCTCATTTAAGATAGCAGAATTCCTCCCATTGGAGGATTCCACTGTCTTTTCAACCCTGTAACATGTTCCATATGTAGATAATGCTTTCATTGTATTCTTGCATGTTAGTTTTTACATAGAATTTTGTATCATTCAACTGTCTTAATGCATCATTCGTGTATGCTTCCCTGTCCCACAGCACAATGTTGTCACCCTTCTGCGCTGGGCGTATTATGATATTGTCAACCTCAGAAAGTGTTCTAATCACTCTTCTTTGTGCTACTGTAAAGTTATGTTGTAATTTGGTCTTCTTTTTCTGGAGACGAAGTTGCATGAGGTCGTTCGTCACAGTATCGTGGAACGTATCTACATTGTTGTGCGGCATATAAGAGAAAAAGGATGATTTGGGCTTAAAGTCTGTCACCGCCGAACGGTCCATGATGACTCCCAGTGTTTCCCCTGTACACTTCTTTTCTATATCTGTTTCTGTCAGGAGTTCTTGGAGGGTTCTGAGGGTATCTATATCCCTGATAGCCAAGTAGGAACAATTTTCGCTATGCACAGGGGACTGGACATTAGTTTCACACATTTCATGCATAAATATTAAGCACTAAAATAATACAAATTAAATATATTTAATTAATTTTGAAATATATATAACTATTACACATATTCATAAAAATAAAACACATATATATTGATTTTCAAATGTATTTTAAATTTCTTAACATATACATATATGTGTGTATATGTATATATATGTATGTATATATAAATTCACTGAAAAAACCATAGGTTTCAGGGACATTATAGTTAGAAATTAGCATTTAAAAAACCTTAGAAATTCACTGACAAAAACACAGGTTTCAGGGACATTATAGTTAGTTGGACATTTCACCCGTACAAAACCAGAGAAATTCAGCCGTTATAGTTAGTTGAGCTAACTATAACTCGCGCCCGCAATGTACTGCTGATGATGTCATATATTACATAACTCATGACATGGTCAGTGACATCACTGATGACATCACTCATGACATCTCAAATGACATCACTGATGACTTCATCCACTTAATATCTGACGTACCTCCTCACACCCTAATATAACCTTTCATACACCCACTCAAAAATATAGACTACCATTCTCAAAACTATAGACACACCAATACCAGTTAGTACTTACCCACTCACTGATTCATAGGTCTACACACATCCAATAACTCACCGATACAGTCACTCATACACGCAGTCACTCATCAATACAGCCTTTGATATATGCACTCATACACCCATACAGACACTCACATACTGCCACTCATCCCCAGAGATACTCACACACCTAGTCAGTCACCCAAAGACTCAATCACACTGCCATTTACTCACCAATACAATTATACACACACCACCTCGTTTATTCATACAGATACTAACACATACGTACTCTCTTATACAATCACTGACACAAGCACACACTCATCTATACAGCCACTCTCACAATCACTCACTCTCACATATAGTCACTTATATACTCCAACATTCACATATACTGCCTTTCACATATGTAGTTACTCACACATATACCACTGAGACATCCATTCACTCACCAACACAGCCATACGCACACTCACTCACCAATACAGCCCCTCACAGATGCACTCATGAACCCATACAACCACTGAATCACCCACTCACACATCCAAGGAGGGAGTCACACACCCCCCCCATCCACCCACACAGACACTCAGGCACCCATACAGGTAATCAGATAACCAATCATTAAACCATATAGACACTCATGTAGCTACATGCAGCTACTTACACACCAACTGACAGACTGATACAGGCATTCACACAGATTAGTCATTCACCCCAGGCATTTACTAAGACACGTTTAATCTCTCACTTAAACAGTCAGTCACGCACCCACTAAATCATCCATTCAGACACTCATACACCTACTCATTCTTCAATAAACCTTTGCATATCTATAATTAACATTCTTAAACTTTTAAAAATCACCCAGTCTCTGGATGATGTCATCAGTGATGTCATTTGAGATGTCATCAGTGATGTCACTGACCATGTCATGAGTGATGTAATATGTGATGTCATCAGCAGTGCATTGCGGGGCCTCGAGTTATAGTTAGATGAACTAACTATAAAGGCCGAATTTCTCTGGTTTTGTAGGAGTGAAATGTCCAACTAACTATAATGTCCCTGAAACCTGTGTTTCTTCCAGTGAATTTCTAAGGTTTTTTAAATGCTAATTTCTAAATATGCCTACATAGGTAGAAAGATCAAGAAAGGCGCCAAAAGAAGCAAGAGAAGTGCAGAAAAAGGCAACAGAAGTCAAGAAAGAGGAAGAAAGGTGCAGAAAGAAGCAAGAGAGGTGCAGAAAGAGGCCTACTTTGACTTTACCTTACAACAGACTCATACAAAGTAGACTAATCACTAATCCTTCTCCCAAGATGTCTTAAACCTCACTTTTCACTATTAATAGACTGCTCAGAATGTTAGGCCTACCTACCAAATAAAAAACAGCAATCCTAAGCATATCACTGTTGTAAGTCTGACCAAGTCTGTGACGGTATGCATGATTGTCTCTGCTTTTACTGAGTCACATGTTACATAAAAATAAACATAGAAATACTTGAATATCTGTGTTTCAAACAGCATACTCTGTAAATATGTGTATAAAAGAGTGTATGTATTTCTTTCTGCTCATAATACAGGGCACCTGGGTATTCAATAGTATATTTGAGAGGCTCTATAACACCTATATACATAAGACATGTCTGCCTGTGCAACTGAATGACAGAGCAGAACTGAGAACATTTAACCACCTATAGAAGAAGCTACCCACTTTTTAAGCTCCCATCTTCAGATGCATAACACATGTGAGAATACATATACAAGTAGACATATAACTCAGTCACAAGGGCACACAGACCTTTAAACTTGACAGCTTGCACTTCCCATTTGAGTACAGAAAGATGCGAGAGAAGTACAGAAAGAAGCAAGTGATGTGCAAAAAGAAACAAAATAAGTGCAGAAAGAAGGAACAGAGGTGTAGAAAGAGGCAAGAGGGGTGCAGAAAGAAGGAAGAGGGGTGCAGAAAGATGTAAAAGGGGTGCAGAAAGAAGCAAGAGAGGTACAGAAAGAAACAAAAGAAGTACAGAAAGAAGGAACAGAGGTGCAGAAAGAGGGAAGAGGGGTGCAGAAAGAGGGAGGAGGGGTGCAGAGAGAGGCACAAGTGGTGCAGAAAGAAGCAAGAGAGGTGCAGAAATAAGCAAGAGAAGTGCAGAAAGAAGCAACAGAGGTGCAGAAAGAGGGATGAGGGGTGGAGAAAGAGGCAAGAGAAGTACAGAAAGAAGCAACAGAGATTCAAACACAGGGAACAGGGGTGGAGAAAGTAGCAAGAGGGGTGCAGAAAAAAGCAAGAGAGGTGCAGAAAGAAACACAAGAATAGCAGAAAGAAGGAACAGGGGTACAGTAAGAGGCAAGAGGGGTGCAGAAAGAGGGAATAGGGGTGCAGAAAGAAGCACGAGTGGTGCAGAAAGAAGCAAGAGAGGTGTAGAATGAAGCAAGAGTAGGGCAGAAAGAAGCAACATAGGTGCAGAAAGAGGAAAGAGGGGTACAAAAAGAGGGAAGAGGGGTGCAGAAAGAAGCACAAGGGGTTCGGAAAGAAGCAAGAGAGGTGCAGCAAGAAACAAAAGAAAAGCAGAAAGAAGGGACAGCGGTGCAGAAAGAGGCAACATGGGTGAAGAAAGAGGGAAGAGGGGTGAAGAAAGAGGCAAAGGGTGCAGAAAGAAGCAAGGGAGCTGCAGAAAGAAACAAAAGAAGTGCAGAAAGAAGGAACAGAGGTGCAGAAAGAGGCAAGAGGGGTGCAGAAAGAGGCAAAAGGGGTGTAGAAAGAAGAGAGAGGTGCAGAAAGAAAGAAAAGAAGTGCAGAAAGAAGGAACAGAGGTGCAGAAAGAGGCAAGAGGGATGCAAGAAGAGGGAAGAGGGGTGTGAAAGAGGCACGAGGAGTACATAAAGAAGCAAGAGGAGATCACAAAGAAGCAACAGAGGTGGAGAAAGAGGCAAGAGGGGTACAAAAAGAGGGAAGAGGGGTGCAGAAAGAGGCACGTGGGGTGCAGAAATAAGCAAGAGATGTGCATAAAGAAACAAAAGAAGTGCAGAAAGAAGGAACAGAGGTGCAGAAAGAGGCAAGAGGGGTACAGAAAGAGGGAAGAGGGGTGAGAAAGAGACACAAGGGGTACAGAAAGAAGCAAGAGACATGCAGAAAGAAGGAAGAGAGTTGCAGAAAGCAAACAAAAGAAGTGCAGAAAGAAGGAACAGAGGTGCAGAAAGAGGAAAGATGGGTGCAGAAAGAGGCACGTGGGGTGCGGAAAGAAGCAAGAGATGTGCATAAAGAAACAAAAGAAGTGCAGAAAGAAGGAACCGAGGTGCAAAAAGAGGGAAGAGGGGTGCAGAAAGAGGCACATGGTGTGCGGACAGAAGCAAGCGATGTGCAGAAAGAAACAAAAGAAGTGCAGAAAGAAGGAACAGAGGTGCAAAAAGAGTGAAGAGGGGTACAGAAAGAGGCACGGAGTGCAGAAAGAAGCAAGAGATGTGCAGAAAGAAACAAAAGAAGTGCAGAAAGAAGGAAGAGGGGTGCAAAAAGAGGCAAGAGGGGTGCAGAAAGAGGCATGTGGGATGCAGAAAGAAGCAATAGATGTGCAGAAAGAAACAAAAGAAGTGCAGAAAGAAGGAACAGAGGTGCAGAAAGAGCAAAGAGGGGTGCAGAAATAGGGAAGAGGGGTGAAGAAAGAGGCACGTGTGTTGCAGAGAGAAGGGACAGAGGTGCAGAAAGAAGCAAGAGAAGTGCAGAAATAAGCAACAGAGGTGCAGAAAGAGGGATGAGGGGTGCAGAGAGAGGGAAGAGGGGTGCAGAAAGAAGCACGAGTGGTGCAGAAAGAAGCAAGAGAGGTGCAGAAAGAATCAAGAGTAGTGCAGAAAGAAGCAACAGAGGTGCAGAAAGAGGCAAGAGGGGTGCAAAAAGAGGGAAGAGGAGTGCAGAAAAAGGCACGATTGGGTGCAGAAAGAAGCAAGAGATGTGCAGCAAGAAAAAAAAGAAGCGCAGAAAGAAGAAACAGAGGTGCAGAAAGAGGCAACAGAGGTGGAGAAAGAGGCAAGGGGGTACAGAAAGAAGCAATAGAGCTGCAGAAAGAAACACAAGACGTGCAGAAAGAAGGAACAGAGGTGCAGAAAGAGGCAAGAGGGGTGCAGAAAGAGGCAAAAGGGGTGCAGAAAGAACCGAGAGGTACAGAAAGAAAGAAAAGAAGTGCAGAAAGAAGGAACAGAGGTGCAGAAAGAGGCAAGAGGGGTGCACAAAGAGGGAAGAAGGGTGTGAAAGAGGCACGAGGAGTACAGAAAGAAGCAAGAGGAGTGCAGAAAGAAGCAACAGAGGTGCAGAAAGAGGGAAGAGGGGTGCAGAAAGAAGCATGTAGGATGCATAAAGAAGCAAGAGATGTGCAGAAAGAAACAAAATAAGTGCAGAAAGAAAGAACAGAGGTGCAGAAAGAGGCAAGAGGGGTACAGAAAGAGGAAGAGGGGTGTGAAAGAGAGACGAGGGGTACAGAAAGAAGCAAGAGGCATGCAGAAAGAAGCAAGAGAGTTGCAGAAAGAAACAAAAGAAGTGCAGAAAGAAGGAACAGAGGTGCATAAAGAGGAAAGATGGGTGCAGAAAGAGGCACGTGGTGTGCAGAAAGAAGTAAGAGATGTGCATAAAGAAACAAAGAAGTGCAGAAAGAAGGAACTGAGGTGCAAAAAGAGGGAAGAGGGGTGCAGAAAGAGGCACGTGGGGTGCGGAAAGAAGCAAGCGATGTGCAGAAAGAAACAAAAGAAGTACAGAAAGAAGGAACAGAGGTGCAAAAAGAGGGAAGAGGGGTACAGAAAGAGGCACGTTGAGTGCAGAAAGAAGCAAGAGATGAGCAGAAAGAAACAAAAGAAGTGCAGAAAGAAGGAAGAGAGGTGCAAAAAGAGGCAAGTGGGGTGCAGAAAGAGGCATGTGGGGTGCAGAAAGAAGCAATAGATGTGCAGAAAGAAACAAAAGAAGTGCAGAAAGAAGGAACAGAGGTGCAGAAAGAGGCAAGAGGGGTGCAGAAATAGGGAAGAGGGGTGAAGAAAGAGGCACAAGGGTTGCAGAAAGAAGGGAGAGAGGTGCAGAAAGAAGCAAGAGAAGTGCAGGAATAAGCAACAGCGGTGCAGAAATATGCAAGAGGGGTGCAAAAAGAGGGAAGAGGAGTGCAGAAAAAGGCACGAGGGGTGCAGAAAGAAGCAATAGATGTGCAGCAAGAAAAAAAAGAAGCGCAGAAATAAGGAACAGAGGTGCAGAAAGAGGCAACAGGGGTGGAGAAAGAGGCAAGGGGGTACAGAAAGAAGCAAGAGAGCTGCATAAAGAAACAAAAGAAGTGCAGAAAGAAGGAACAGAGGTCCAGAAAGAGGCAGGAGGGGTGCAGAAAGAGGCAAAAGGGGTACAGAAAGAGGCAAGAGGGGTGAACGAAGAGGGAAGAGGGGTGTGAAAGAGGCACGAGGAGTGCAGATAGAAGCAAAAGAGTACAGAAAGAAGCAACAGAGGTGCAGAAAGAGGCAAGAGGGATGCAAAAATAGGGAAGAGGGGGGCAGAAAGAAGCAAGTGAGGTGCAGTAAGAGGCAAGAGATGTTCAGAAAGAGGCAACAGGGGTGCAGAAAGAGGGTGGATAGGTGGAGAAAGAGGCAAAAGGGTGCAGAAAGAAGCAAGAGAGCTGCAGAAAGAAACAGAAGAAGTGCAGAGAGAAGGAATAGAGGTGCAGAAAGTGGCAAGAGGGGAGCAGAAAGAGGGAAGAGGGGTGCAGAAATAGGCAAAAGGGGTACAGAAAGAAGTGAGAGCTGCAGAAAGAAACAAAAGAAGTGCAAAAAGAAGGAACAGAGGTGCAGAAAGAGGCAAGAGGGGTGCAGGAAGAGGGGCGTGAAAGAGGTACAAGGAGTGCAGAAAGAAGCAAGAGAGGTGCAGAAAGAAGCAACAGAGGTGTAGAAAGAGGGAAGAGGGGTGGAGAAAGACACAAGAGAAGTACAGAAATAAGCAACAGAGATGCAGAAAGGGGGAAGAGGGGTGGAGAAGGAGGCAAGAGGGGTGCAGAAAGAAGCAAGAGAGGTGCAGAAAGAAACAAAAGAAGTGCAGAAAGAAGGAACAGAGGTGCAGAACGAGGCAGGAGGGGTGCAGAAAGAGTGAAGAGGGGTGCAGAAAGAGGCAAGAGGAGTGCAGAAAGAGGGATGAGGAGTGCAGAAAGACACACAAGGGGTACAGAAAGAAGCAAGAGAGATACAGAGATACAGAAAGAAGCAAGAGCAATGCATAAAGAAGCAAATGAGATGCAGAAAGGGGGAAGAGGGGTGGAGAAAGAGGCAAGAGGGATACGAAAGAAACAAGAGAGGTGCAGCAAGAAACAAAAGAAGTGCAGAAAGAAGGAGCAGAGGTGCAGAAAGAGGCAAAAGGGGTGCAGAAAGAGGGAAGAGTGGTGTTAAAGAGGCACGAGGGGCACAGAAAGAAGCAAGAGGCATGCAGAAAGAAGCGAGAGTTGCAGAAAGAAACAAAAGAAGTGCAGAAGGAAGGAACAGAGGTGCAGAAAGAGGCAAGAGGGTGCAGAAATAGGGAAGAGGGGTGCAGAAAGAGGCACAGGGGTTGCAGAAAGAAGGGACAGAGGTGCAGCAAGAAAAAAAAGAAGCGCAGAAATAAGGAACAGAGGTGCAGAAAGAGGCAACAGGGGTGAAGAAAGAGGCAAGGGGGTACAGAAAGAAGCAAGAGAGCTGCATAAAGAAACAAAAGAAGTGCAGAAAGAAGGAACAGAGGTGCAGAAAGAGGCAAGAGGGGTGCAGAAAGAGGCAAAAGGGGTACAGAAAGAGGCAAGAGGGGTGAACGAAGAGGGAAGAGGGGTGTGAAAGAGGCACGAGGAGTGCAGTTAGAAGCAAAAGGAGTACAGAAAGAAGCAACAGAGGTGCAGAAAGAGGCAAGAGGGATGCAAAAAGAGGGAAGAGGGGTGCATAAAGAAGCAAGTGAGGTGCAGTAAGAGGCAAGAGATGTGCAGAAAGAGGCAACAGGGGTGCAGAAAGAGGGTGGATGGGTGGAGAAAGTAGCAAAAGGGTGCATAAAGAAGCAAGAGAGCTGCAGAAAGAAACAGAAGAAGTGCAGAGAGACGGAATAGAGGTGCAGAAAGTGGCAAGAGGGGAGCAGAAAGAGGGAAGAGGGGTGCAGAAATAGGCAAAAGGGGTACAGAAAGAAGTGAGAGGTGCAGAAAGAAACAAAAGAAGTGCAAAAAGAAGGAACAGAGGTGCAGAAAGAGGCAAGAGGGGTGCAGGAAGAGGGGCGTGAAAGAGGTACAAGGAGTGCAGAAAGAAGCAAGAGAGGTGCAGAAAGAAGCAACAGAGGTGTAGAAAGAGGGAAGAGGGGTGGAGAAAGACACAAGAGAAGTACAGAAATAAGCAACAGAGATGCAGAAAGGGGGAAGAGGGGTGGAGAAGGAGGCAAGAGGGGTGCAGAAAGAAGCAAGAGAGGTGCAGAAAGAAACAAAAGAAGTGCAGAAAGAAGGAACAGAGGTGCAGAAAGAGGCAGGAGGGGTGCAGAAAGAGGGAAGTGGGGTACAGAAAGAGGCAATAGGAGTGCAGAAAGAGGGATGAGGAGTGCAGAAAGACACACAAGGGGTACAGAAAGAAGCAAGAGAGATACAGAAAGAAGCAAGAGCAATGCATAAAGAAGCAAATGAGATGCAGAAAGGGGGAAGAGGGGTGGAGAAAGAGGCAAGAGGGATACAGAAAGAAACAAGAGAGGTGCAGCAAGAAACAAAAGAAGTGCAGAAAGAAGGAGTAGAGGTGCAGAAAGAGGCAAAAGGGGTGCAGAAAGAGGGAAGAGTGGTGTTAAAGAGGCACGAGGGGTACAGAAAGAAGCAAGAGGCATGCAGAAAGAAGCGAGAGTTACAGAAAGAAACAAAAGAAGTGCAGAAAGAAGGAACAGAGGTGCAGAAAGAGGCAAGAGGGTGCAGAAATAGGGAAGAGGGGTGCAGAAAGAGGCACAGGGGTTGCAGAAAGAAGGGACAGAGGTGCAGAAAGAAGCAATAGAAGTGCAGAAACAAACAACAGAGGTGCAGAAAGAGGGATGAGGGGTGGAAAAAGAGGCAAGAGTAGGGCAGAATGAAGCAACAGAGATGCAAAAAGGGGGAACAGAGGTGGGGAAAGTAGCAAGAGGGGTGCAGAAAGAAGCAAGAGAGGTGTGAGGATGAGAAAGAGGCAAGAGGGGTACAGAAAGAGGGTGCAGAAAGATGCACAAGTGGTGCAAAAAGAAGCAAGAGAGGTGCAGAAAGAAGCAGGAGTAGTGCAGAAAGAAGGAACAGAGGTGCAGAAAGAGGCAAGAGGGGTGTGGGAAGAGGGGTGTGAAAGAGGCACGAGGGGTGCAGAAAGAAGCAAGAGAGATGCAGAAAGAAACAAAAGAAGTGCAGAAAGAGGGAAGAGGGGTGCAGAAAGAGGCAAGAGAGGTGCACAAAGAAGCAAGTGAGGTGCAGAAAGAGGTAACAGAGGTGCAGAAAGAGGCAAAAGAGGTGCAGAAAGTAGATATGATTTGCAGAAAGAGGCAAGAGAATTGAGGCAAAGACAGAAAGGTGCAGAAAGAAGCAACAGAAATGCAGAAAGAGGCAAGAGGCGCAGAAAGAAGCAAGAGTGGCTTGCACACCATTAGTACCAATTTAACACCCACATTTAGCAATAAGTAACATGTGACCATTCTAGGTTTGCAAAGGACCTTCCACCACGCTGTAACACTTGTTGCTGCATTTTTGGTGACATTTGAGCCGTTTGAGCTAGAAACAAGGCTGTTTTTGTTCAAATCTGCAGATTAAGCAGCAGAAGATGGATTATGTGGCTAATGCGGAAAATGTATAATTGCGCGAAAGTCGGTGCAGCCAAACAGTTGCATAATTACAGCGGCCCTGCTCATACCTTTGACTAGGTCCAAAAGTGCTCCTCAGTTATTCCTTCTTTTTTTTGTCTCATTGAGTTCATAATTTACTTTCTATGGAAACGAGGAAGACTAAACATGAGGTTACCACTCCACAACACAGACTACTATACCACATAATTACTCTCCATAACATATAATCCCACTCTACATAATTCCTATACACTAAATACCACATACTTTCTATCCACATAATTTCACTTGTAAAAAGCTCTTAAATTTACAATGCCAATAGCTCTAAATCTTGCAAATGCGAGACCTATTACATGACAAATGCTTCTTTAACTGGTAGTCGCGTTTGCAGAGTGGTGGAGAAAGGGGGCTGGGCCTCCAACCAGCGCTCAGGAATTCCACTGCGTAGGACTCACAGGAGGTACCAGGAGGGCTTCTTGGCCCCCAAAGTCCCTCAGGAGTAAAGTGGACTTAATCCCCCAACCAGTACTGTGCCAGGAGGTGCGTTTGCAGAGTGGTGGAGAAAGGGGGGCGTGGCCTCCGAAGACCTCTTAGCAATCCCACTGTGTGGGACTTACTGGAGGTAACAGGAGAGGTAATTGGTCCCCAAGGACAACCTTGGGGGCTAACTACCCTCCTATTACCTCCAGTAAGTCCCACACAGCAGCATTGCTAAGTTCTCATAGCAGGCTATGCCCCCTTTCCCCACCACTCTGCAAACGCGCTCCCTGGCCTGCTCTTGCATGGGAATTAAAGTCCACTTCGCTGCTGGGGGTCCTTAGGGGCCAACTAGCCTTCCTGTTACCTCCAGTAAGCCCCACACAGTGGGATTGCTGAGAGGTGGACACAGACCACGCCCCCTTTGTCCACCACTCCACAAACGTGCCTCCTGGCACGCTCTTTATTGGGGGTGAAGTCCCTTGCCTACTGAGGGTCCCTGGGGGCCAACTAGCCCTCCTGTTACCTCCAGTAAGCCCCACACAGCTGGATTGCTGAGAGTGGTCCGAGGCCATGCCCCCTTTTTACACCACTCTGTAAACGCACGCCTGGTGCACTGCTGCTCAGGGGATGAAGTCCACTTCAGTCCTGAGGTCCTCAAGACACAAGGGGACCTCATCACTCCACCAGCAGTGCGCCAAGAGGCGCATTTGCAAAGTGGTGTTAAAAGGGGCGTGGCCTCGTACCACCTCTCAGCAATCCCACTGTGTGGGGCCTACTGGAGGTTCCTGGTGGCCTAGTTGGCCCCCAGGGACCTTCACTAGCAACGGGGACTTAATCCCCCAACACAGAGCGTGCCATGAGGTGCGTTTGCAGAGTCATGCAGGGAGGGGGCGGGGCCTCCAGTGAGTTGCTGTTTTTTCTTTAATTTTTATTTTAAGAATCTGTGTGGCCCCCATTCTCTTGAGCCTTTTGGGCCCCGGGGACCCTATCCCCTGGGACCTGAGCCATTATCTTTGTTATTAATCAAACGGAGTGGGGCAAGAGGCCCTCCTCCTGAGTCCTATTACTGCCCTGGGGACCCATCCCCCATGGCTAGGCCTTTCCTTTTTTTTTTTTTTTTACAGTGGAGGGGTGCTGTGGGGCCCCCCTCCCCAGGCCGATTTTGGCCACGGGGACCCCCATCCCCGGGGCCTAGTAAAAAAAAAATTCGGGAAGGGGGGCTGCTTGGCCCCCCTTTCCTGGGCCTCTCGTGGCCCCGGGGACCCCATCTCCCGGGGCCTGGCCAGCCTTTCTTATTTTTTTAAATTTTGGAGGGGGGCCGTGGCACCCTTCCTGAGGCCAATAGTGGTCCCGGGGACCCCATCCCCCAGGGCCCGGCCTTATTTATTTATTTATTTATTTTAAATTACAAAAGGGAGGGGGTCTCATGGCCCCCCTTCCCTGGGCCAATTCTGGCCCCGTGGACCCCATCCCCCAGGGCCTGGCCTCATTGTTGGGGACCGCGTGGGAAACCCCAATGCCCCCACGGTCCCTGCCGGCTCTCCGCCTCCTGCAGGAGCCGGCATTGATTTTGGACAAGGGGACATGCAGCTCCCCTTGTTCAAAAGCAATCTGCTTTGCTTCGTGGAAGCAAGAGCAGGTTTCCTGCTCTCACTTCCACAAAGCAAAGCAGAGTTTGCAATGACAGGGTGGGATACGCGCACCCGCCCTGTCATTGCAAACTGCAATGTCCTGGGGGTGGGCACCCCGGGACATTGCTGGAGCCGGCCATTGGGGGTGGCGGTCCCCAGGACCATTGAGGGCTCCAGGAGGGGGGCCACGCGGCCCCCCTCCCAAAATTGACATAGCCCCGGGGAGGTGGTGGTCCCCGGGGCCGGGTAACGGACCCCCATATTAACATAATTTGTGTCCCGGGGAGGTGGTGCTCCCGGGGGCAGTGTGGGGAGGGGCAGGAGCCCCCCCACACTTCTATAATTTAATTCGAGCCCCAGGGAGGTGTCAGCCCCCAGGGCTTGGGGGTCCCACGAGGCCCCCCCCGCCCCTATTAAAGTAAAGCTCAGGGGAGGTGGTGGTCCCCGGGGCTGCATGGGGGACATGAGCCCCCGCGCATAATAAACAAAGCCCCAGGGAGGTGGCGGGCCCCAGGGCTAATTTCCTCATTGCCCCCAGGACCTGGCCCACCCGGGGGCTCAAAGAAACGTTTTTTGTTTTTTTTTCGGTCGGATGTGTGCACCCAGCACGAATTCAGATGATTTCTTTTTTTTTTAAATGCTTTTTTGGGCCCTGGGGGTCCTTGTGGGACCCCCTGAGCAGGCCTAGGGGGTCAGGGTGTTTCTACCCTGCCCCCTTTTCTTGTTTTTTATCCTTTTCTTACTGTTTTCTTGTGACTTGGTTTTACCGAGTCACAAGATGGCTGCCAACACTTCCTGGCTAGATGTGTTGACAGCCAATCAGAATCAAGCTCGTTCTCTGGAGGGTTCGCATATCCTCCTCGGCCCTCAGATATCAATATTTTAATTTTTTTAATTTGTCAGGAACTACTGAACAGATTTACACCATTTAAAAAAGTGCATGCTTTGGGAACCAATACCTACCTTTTTGCTAAATTTAGTCTAATTCCTTTCAGCAGGTTGGGCTGTAGCTTTGTCTAAAGTTTCCTATGGAAAATAACATGGAAAAACGCATTTTGGAACCCCCCTTTTTTCTCGGCCCCCGCTCCACAAATCATCCTTAAACGTTAAAGACAGGAGCTGACCTGAGTGAACTGTTAGTTTTAAAAATTTTGCGAAGATTCGTCAAACGGCGACAAAGATATTGGCAAAAGAAAAAACTCTTTTGGAATAGAATTGAGGTCCTAACTATAACTACCTACTGGCGACCACCAGTAGGTAATATATATATATATATATATATATATATATATATATATATATATATATATATATATATATATATACACAACGAAAATATCCGGGAAGTCCTAAATAAATCAAGCGGCACACCACAAGGACAGCACAAGAATTTATTGTGCATACAACGACGCGTTTCGGCGAAGCCTTTTTCTAGTTGACAACTAGAAAAAGGCTTCGCCGAAACACGTCGTTGTATGCACAATAAATTCTTGTGCTGTCCTTGTGGTGTGCCATTTGATTTATTCAGGACTTCCCGGATATTTCGTTGTGTGATAATTTTAGCGGGTGTCATTACCACTGCTGGCACCGACGTCGAGAGGAGGAGGAAAGGCATCGATGACAAACTGTTCAATATATATATATATATATATTTTCCCATCAAATGCCACACCACTGCTGAACAACTTGCGGGCGGGTGCTTCCTTCATTCGTGTGGCTGTCATGAAAATTATATCCACCAAATCCCCCACTTGGAGAGGAACACGGAGCACTCAGCATTTTTCCAAATCTTCATTTTATTCAGGCAGACGCGTTTCAGCGATTTACGCCTTTTTCAATGCCTCTTTGCAAATAATTAATATCGTCCATGTTTTAAATAGTCCCGTCCCTCATTCATTGGACAGGCAGCAAGTGGTAAGGGAAGACGGACTTCTATTTTGTTCCGATTCTTTCGTTTTGTGTCTGCCATCTTAGAGTGGTTATTCAAATTATAATCTCTTAGTGAGTTTGGTTGCATGCTCGTGTTATTGATACTTTTACACTCCGTGTGGACGAACATGCCAACCAACAGTCTTTATCATGCTTCATTTCCACTCACCATGGACTGATTGAAGAATTGTGTTACTCGCCCTGCCGTTCTCCTTCCCTCACAGGTTTGGTACCCCAGGTGACGGTTAGGTAACCGAAATCCATACATTATTGTAATGCCGACATCGTGTCGTGGGAATTACATTCCCGGCGGTCGGCGGCAGTTCAAGCAGCATTCCATTACTTTCCCATCAAAGCCACACCACTGCTGAACAACTTGCGGGCGGGTGCTTCCTTCATGCGTGTGGCTGTCATGAAAATGATATCCACCAAATCCCCCACTTGGAGAGGAACACGGAGCACTCAGCGTTTTTCCAAAACTTCATTTTATTCAGGCAGACGCGTTTCAGCGATTTGCGCCTTTTTCAATGCCTCTTTGCAAATAGTTAATATCGTCCATGTTTTAAATAGTCCCGTCCCTCATTCATTGGACAGGCAGCAAGTGGTAAGGGAAGACAGACTTCTATTTTGTTCCGATTCTTTCGTTTTGTGTCCGCCATCTTAGCATGGTTATTCAAATTATAATCTCTTAGTGAGTTTGGTTGCATGCTCGTGTTATTGATACTTTTACACTCCGTGTGGACGAACATGCCAACCAACAGTCTTTATCATGCTTCATTTCCACTCACCATGGACTGATTGAAGAATTGTGTTACTCGCCCTGCCGTTCTCCTTCCCTTACAGGTTTGGTACCCCAGGTGACGGTTAGGTAACCAAAATCCATACATTATTGTAATGCCGACATTGTGTCATGGGTATTACATTCCCGGCGGTCGGCGGCGGTTCAAGCAGCATTCCATTACTTTCCCATCAAATGCCACACCACTGCTGAACAACTTGCGGGCGGGTGCTTCCTTCATGCGTGTGGCTGTCATGAAAATTATATCAACCAAATCCCCCACTTGGAGAGGAACACAGAGCACTCAGCGTTTTTCCAAAACTTCATTTTATTCAGGCAGACGCGTTTCAGCGATTTATGCCTTTTTCAATGCCTCTTTGCAAATAATTAATATCGTCCATGTTTTAAATAGTCCCGTCCCTCATTCATTGGACAGGCAGCAAGTGGTAAGGGAAGACGGACTTCTATTTTTTTCCGATTCTTTCGTTTTGTGTCCGCCATCTTAGCATGGTTATTCAAATTATAATCTCTTAGTGAGTTTGGTTGCATGCTCGTGTTATTGATACTTTTACACTCCGTGTGGACAAACATGCCAACCAACAGTCTTTATCATGCTTCATTTCCACTCACCATGGACTGATTGAAGAATTGTGTTACTCGCCCTGCCGTTCTCCTTCCCTCACAGGTTTGGTACCCCAGGTGATGGTTAGGTAACCGAAATCCATACATTAAGTTTCCTGTTTAACGGGCGCATACAATATAGTGATTCCGCTGTTCCTGCAGATTTTTAAGTATTGATGTTTTCAAGTGTTTCCATTGCGATACGTATTCCTCTTATACCATATGTGAAACATGAGCTAGATAAAAGTGAAGCCACATCGCCATTGCCATTTCGATCTCCAGGAGCGTGCTCAAAACATTCCACACCAGCAAGTAGAATTAGATATCCCACTTGCATACCTTACCCACATTCTCTGATGAAGTTCCTTGGGTGCAATCCCTTTTATTTCGTTGAGTTGGGTGGGCGGGTCGGGCTCCTCTCAATAAATCCCTCACACAGTTCCCCTTGAAAGAGCCCCAGACCTTAACAGGGTGGCTTCATCGTGCAGGAACAGCGGAATCACTATATTGTATGCGCCCGTTAAACAGGAAACTTCAATAGGTGGACTATGGACCAATCAGATAGTCCAACCTGGCTAAATAAGCATGTGACTCTCATATCGGTTTAATGAACACCTACCTGTGATCAAGGCTTTAACGCAAAGCAGAAACACATAAGGACTGAAGGCGAGTGATACACAGCACACCACAGCCCTGTCTCCAAGGGAGTGTTTGGAACTTCTTCTACATAGGAGTCATTGTCTTTCTTTTCCAGGAAGTTTTGGTTGTACATAGCAGGATTTCCTCTTCCTGCACGATGAAGCCGCCCAGTTAGGGTCTGGGGCTCTTTCAAGGGGAACTGTGTGATGGATATATATATATATATATATATATATATATATATATATATATATATATATATATATATATATATATATATACCCAATAACACAATACAAGTAAAAAACGTACCTGTTCAAATGCAATTGAAAAACAACAACTTAAAAAAGTATCAATTTACTAAAAATATATATTCAGTATTAAAAATAGTAATAAGTATAAAGATTAGATTTTTACATACACAAAAACATAATAATATAATTGTAAATAAAATAAATGTAAAATTCTGTAAATAACACATATACTATTCTCACTTTAATTTAAACAACAGTTTGAACAATGTTGGACTCAGGAGGAGTAACATTTCCTACTTCCACTCCACCCAGTGCAACAGTCTGGAAAATGTTTCATTACGGAGAGGTAACATTTTCTATTCCCAATACAGTCAGTGCAAGAGTAGGGAAATTGTTGGACTCATTAGGTGTAAATATAACTATTTACACTGCACACAGTGCAACAGTAGGAAAAGTGTTGGATTGTGAAGGAGTAAAGTTTATTATTTCCACTCCAATCTATGCAACAGTTTTGAAAGTGTTGGATTCTGGAGGGTAAAGTTTACCATTCCCACTCCATTCAGTGCAACAGTGGTGAACGTGCTGGATTGCAGAGAGGTACAATTTATTATCCCACTCCAGTGTATGCAACAGTAGGGAAAATGTTGGATTGCGTAGGGGTAAACTTCACTATTCCCACTCCAGTCAGTGCAACAGTAGGGAAAGTGTTGGATTGTTGAGGGGTACAATTTACTATTCCAAATCCAGTCAGTGAAACTGTAGGGAAAGTGTTGGATTGCAGAGGGGTAAAACTTACTATTCCCACTTCATTCAGTGCAACCCATATACACCTACAAAATCTACAACCCGCACCTAAAACTTAACATTTAAAAAAAATGAATTAGACAATTAGAATAATGAATTATCAATTGCTTAATTAATATACATTTAAAATAAATATTAAGTATAATTAATTTACTTCCCACACTCGCACATGAAACATAACTTTAAAAAACATACACAATTAACATAAATATTAATCAATTAAGTAATTAATATTAATTACAAGCTAATTATTACATATTTTACTTCCCATCCTATACCCCTTCAAACCCCATTACCCACACCTACAATTTATTGTAAAAAATAATAATTGCACAATTAACGTAATGAGTTATCAATTAAATAATGAATATTAATTAAACAATAATTATTAATTAATCATAATTCATTCACTTCCCACCCTATGCCCCTACGAAACCCCCACCGTGCCTAAAATTGTACATACACTAATTATTACACAATTAACATAATTAATTATCAATTAACATAATTAATATTAATACAAAATTAATTACTGATTAATTATAATTAATTTACTTCCCAACATGTACCCCTATAAACCCCACAACCACAACTAAAAATATAACAACTATATTAAAAAACATAAACAATAATTATGCAAAACATTTATAACATATACATTTAAAATATATACTAAAATTCATAACAATAATTAAAAAATGATATTATAAACAACTATATTTTTGTAAACTATATTGCTGATTTCTATACTTTCAAAATCAATGTTACTTACTTTAAAATCGATATTCTTTAAGATATTTTTTCAGACGATATTTCAATATAATGATATTATAGACACACTATTTTGGTATGACGATATTTTGGTTTTGATATTTTGTCTGAATAACATCTGGAGTAAGGCAACACAGTGCAAATTGCTGCGTTGCCTTACTCTGCCCTGAGAAGGCATTCAATGGGCGTTGCGTGGGTGTTCTCATGCAACTCTCATGGTGCAAGGGTGCGTGCATTGGCACCAGGCTGACAAAAGCAAAAGAAACAATTGATGGACGGAATGCTGGACAATGCAAACATTCACCCCCAGTCACAAGGATCTGGGTTAAATCCATCATTCTTTTGCTCACCACACCACCCCAGTTTGGACCCAGCCATATGCAAATCAGTCTTGACCCTGTTCCTTGTGGGAACAGTCCAGCCCGAACTGCCAAGCCAGGTCCTCCCTGGACTGGAAACAAGCATCCTGGGACCGGTTTCAGGGCATCACCCTTCTTCAGCCAGGCTAGCTTGAATCCAGTGGTGTAGTGAGCACGGGACCAACGTCTGGGCATACCCTTCCCACTTAGGGCGACAAATGCAAAAGAAACAATTGATGGACGGAATGCTGGACAATGCAAACATTCACCCCCAGTCACAAGGATCTGGGTTAAATCCATCATTCTTTTGCTCACCACACCACCCTAGTTTGGACCCAGCCATATGCAAATCAGTCTTGACCCTGTTCCTTGTGGGAAAAGTCCAGCCCGAACTGCCAAGCCAGGTCCTCCCTGGACCGGAAACAAGCATCCTGGGACCGGTTTCAGGGCATCACCCTTCTTCAGCCAGGCTAGCTTGAATCCAGTGGTGTAGTGAGCACGGGACCCACGTCTGGGCATACCCTTCCCACTTAGGGCAACAAATGCAAAAGAAACAATTGATGGACGGAATGCTGGACAATGCAAACATTCACCCCCAGTCACAAGGATCTGGGTTAAATCCATCATTCTTTTGCTCACCACACCACCCCAGTTTGGACCCAGCCATATGCAAATCAGTCTTGACCCTGTTCCTTGTGGGAACAGTCCAGCCCGAACTGCCAAGCCAGGTCCTCCCTGGACCGGAAACAAGCATCCTGGGACCGGTTTCAGGGCATCACCCTTCTTCAGCCAGGCTAGCTTGAATCCAGTGGTGTAGTGAGCACGGGACCCACGTCTGGGCATACCCTTCCCACTTAGGGCAACAAATGCAAAAGAAACAATTGATGGACGGAATGCTGGACAATGCAAACATTCACCCCCAGTCACAAGGATCTGGGTTAAATCCATCATTCTTTTGCTCACCACACCACCCCAGTTTGGACCCAGCAATATGCAAATCAGTCTTGACCCTGTTCCTTGTGGGAACAGTCCAGCCCGAACTGCCAAGCCAGGTCCTCCCTGGACCGGAAACAAGCATCCTGGGACCGGTTTCAGGGCATCACCCTTCTTCAGCCAGGCTAGCTTGAATCCAGTGGTGTAGTGAGCACGGGACCAACGTCTGGGCATACCCTTCCCACTTAGGGCGACAAATGCAAAAGAAACAATTGATGGACGGAATGCTGGACAATGCAAACATTCACCCCCAGTCACAAGGATCTGGGTTAAATCCATCATTCTTTTGCTCACCACACCACCCCAGTTTGGACCCAGCCATATGCAAATCAGTCTTGACCCTGTTCCTTGTGGGAACAGTCCTGCCCGAACTGCCAAGCCAGGTCCTCCCTGGACTGGAAACAAGCATCCTGGGACCGGTTTCAGGGCATCACCCTTCTTCAGCCAGGCTAGCTTGAATCCAGTGTAGTAGTGAGCACGGGACCAACGTCTGGGCATACCCTTCCCACTTAGGGCGACAAATGCAAAAGAAACAATTGATGGACGGAATGCTGGACAATGCAAACATTCACCCCCAGTCACAAGGATCTGGGTTAAATCCATCATTCTTTTGCTCACCACACCACCCCAGTTTGGACCCAGCCATATGCAAATCAGTCTTGACCCTGTCCCTTGTGGGAAAAGTCCAGCCCGAACTGCCAAGCCAGGTCCTCCCTGGACCGGAAACAAGCATCCTGGGACCGGTTTCAAGGCATCACCCTTCTTCAGCCAGGCTAGCTTGAATCCAGTGGTATAGTGAGCACGGGACCCACGTCTGGGCATACCCTTCCCACTTAGGGCAACAAATGCAAAAGAAACAATTGATGGACGGAATGCTGGACAATGCAAACATTCACCCCCAGTCACAAGGATCTGGGTTAAATCCATCATTCTTTTGCTCACCACACCACCCCAGTTTGGACCCAGCAATATGCAAATCAGTCTTGACCCTGTTCCTTGTGGGAACAGTCCAGCCCGAACTGCCAAGCCAGGTCCTCCTGGACCGGAAACAAGCATCCTGGGACCGGTTTCAGGGCATCACCCTTCTTCAGCCAGGCTAGCTTGAATCCAGTGGTGTAGTGAGCACGGGACCCACGTCTGGGCATACCCTTCCCACTTAGGGCAACAAATGCAAAAGAAACAATTGATGGACGGAATGCTGGACAATGCAAACATTCACCCCCAGGAACAAGGATCTGGGTTAAATCCATCATTCTTTTGCTCACCACACCACCCCAGTTTGGCCCCAGCCATATGCAAATCAGTCTTGACCCTGTTCCTTGTGGGAACAGTCCAGCCCGAACTGCCAAGCCAGGTCCTCCCTGGACCGGAAACAAGCATCCTGGGACCGGTTTTCAGGGCATCACCCTTCTTCAGCCAGGCTAGCTTGAAACCCAGATCACTTGACTGGGGGTGAGTGCTTGCAATGTTCAACACTCCATCCATCATCCCCTTTGGTTTTGCTATGTTCGCCCTAAGTTGGCAGGGTATGCCCAGACGTGGGTCCCTTGCTCACTTTGCCACTGGATTCAAGATAGCCTGGCTGATGATGGCTGCAAGCCAGAAACCGGTCCCAGGATGCTTGTTTCCGGTCCAGGAAGACATGGCTTGGCAGTTCGGGCTGGACTGTTCCCATGAGGCACAGGGTCAGACTGATTTGCATATGGCCATGTCTGAACTGGGGTGGCGGAGTGAGCTAAAGAATGATGATGGATTAAACCCAGATCACTTGACTGGGGGTGAGTGCTTGCAATGTTCAACACTCCATCCATCATCCCCTTTGGTTTTGCTATGTTCGCCCTAAGTTGGCAGGGTATGCCCAGACGTGGGTCCCTTGCTCACTTTGCCACTGGATTCAAGATAGCCTGGCTGATGATGGCTGTAAGCCAGAAACCGGTCCCAGGATGCTTGTTTTAGGTCCAGGGAAGACATGGCTTGGCAGTTTGGGCTGGACTGTTCCCATGAGGCACAGGGTCAGACTGATTTGCATATGGCCATGTCTGAACTGGGGTGGCGGAGTGAGCTAAAGAATGATGATGGATTAAACCCAGATCACTTGACTGGGGGTGAGTGCTTGCAATGTTCAACACTCCATCCATCATCCCCTTTGGTTTTGCTAGGCTGACAAAAGGGCGCCAGCACAGGGGAAAAAGCAGGAATGTGCCATACTGCCTTAAATATGGCGCATTCCTGCCCTTTCTCTGCCCTGCAGTGCAGTGCAGCAAGGTGACGGCTGCTCTGTGTGACAAGTTCATAAATAAGCCCCTAAGTGAAGATTCCATGAAGGCACAGGAAACCGAATAGTTTAACTAAATTAGAAACCCGAAGGTGACAAGGCACACAATCAATAATTTGGCAGAGACTATCCCAAGGTGAATAAACAGCTCTAAATACAGCCAAATAACAGGAAAGAGTAGAAACTGACAGTTCCTTCACTTATGAAAGAACCCAATGCTTATTGTAGGATTGCAAAGTAGAGTCTCTTCAAAGTTTTCATAAAGCCAAAGCAAAATCTCAAGCAAACTCTACATTGCACAACCCTGACCTTCCAGGGCTGAACCATCAACTTAAGATGAATGAGGGAGTTGAGAGGCAGAAGAGGCCACTAAAGAGAGTGTGAAATATATAGGAGTGTCCATTCTGGACCAGAGTGAAGACCTCTCAGAAGGGGGAACCAATACTTCCTTGGTGCAAGTGGTTTACTTCTATCTCACAAATATTTAAAGGAAAAGAAATGAATGCACTCCAGCAGGTACCACATTTTTCACCAGTATGTCTGAGTTAGTGTTAATGACAAGGTCAAGAAGTGATATCAAGCTGTAATACCTGGCCATTCATGTCTTCACTACACTAAGATCTGATGGACCTATGGAAAGTGGCAGTCAGGGACACTACATCAGTCTTTCCCTCATCCTTTTAACCTCCCTGGCCTTGCAAAATTGTGGCAAGAAATGGGAGAGGGGCAAACAGGCCTACAAAGTCCTTGATGGGGAAATACCTTAACTACACATACGACTGATAACCAAACATAGAGGTCCCAGTGGAGTGACTCCATAGCAGTATTCGCAAACGTTACATGTGGGCCTGAGATAAATAAGAGCTCTGCAGAGCTGAGCTCCTCAGGATAGAAAGAAGATCATTGGTAAATAAGCAGTGATAAAGACTATATGCCTCACTTTTAAAAGGTGAATGTCAATCTACATACTAAGACAATGCTTGGGTACAATAGTATTCCCACGTCACAATGCATGTGCACTGTGGGAGTGACAATGCAAATATGCCACACTGCCGAGTGCTTGGGTGCCATTTTGGAATGATAAGAAAAACATTAAAAAATAGGCACCTTCTCTACACGTGTGCCCATGCTTTGGAAGGCATGCTCACACATCACAACACATGCCCATGTTTGTGTTATGATGCATGGCAGTCATTTTGAATTCTTTTTACGTTATAGTTTCAACATGACCAATCATGTAATGGCTGCCCGGCCCTCCAAAAATAAAATAAGAAAAAATGGAAAGCGAGATGGTAAGGAGCAGGGAGCTCCCTGAGGAGCCTCCTGACAAGTTTCTAAGGGAGATGAATTAAATAACTGTTCATGTGTGTTAAACCATTTTTACAAAATGTTTACCTCCAGAAAACATCATGGAGTGATACAATTGCTAATGTCCAACCCATAAAGTACTGGGATGAAGAAGAGAGACACATTTGTAATGAAAATTAGGTTTAGACCAGGGCTGGACAGGCCTTTAAGTTCACCAGGCATTTATCCGGTGGGCTGAACCCACTGGTGGCCGGATTTTAGGACAGGGAGCTGCTTCTGGAACCTCTGTCACTTTCCCTGACTCCACGAGGTTAATTGCAGCAGCGCTGAGAGGCTTCAAGAGAGTGAGAAAGAGAGAGAGAGTGTGGGGAAAGGTAGAGAGAAAGTGAACTGATATGGAGAACAAATAGAGAAGAAGGGAGAGAGAGAGAATGGATGATGGAAAAAAAGAGATTGCACGAGGAGATGAAGGGAGCGGGGCTGGTATCAACACTTTTGTCATGGCTGCTTTGATTCCCCAGTCCGACCCTGGTCCAGGCCTATTGGTTTCTCTAATCCTAATGCTGGTTGCTTTCTGGATTTTATGTTCCTTGTCACAAATAAAGCAAAATGCATGGAGAATGTCTTCCATCTCCTCACGTGGCAGTTACGTCTTGATATGTACTGTGTGATAGAATTATGTATGTACTGATTGTATGTTTGTAAGATTCTAGCAGCTGTGCCTCCCTCCATCACGACAAGCATCTCTTAAGATATTTTTGGTACATATTGTACTTTACAACTTGAATCGCTGTTCAGCTCTGGTGTTGTAACCTGCACTATATTCCAATGTCTATTAGAGTCTTGTGAGTAATCTTTAACAGTTTAACCCCAAGATCTGGGCCTCTACTGTGACAAACAGAGTTTAAAAAATAAACTTTCTTTAACCGTGTTCTGTATGCAAGGACGTGATTGCAAGCAGAGCTGAATATCATTTTTACTAAATAACAGTAAAATACCTAGAGGGGCAAAGATCCGAGCGTGCTTTTGGTTTTATAGATGCAACTCACAACGTTTGCTTGCCTTGCAATAACGATGCCGACATATTTAAGCTGGCTTCTTTTTACTAACACATGCTTCAAGATATTTGAATCCAAGCACATAAATACAATCAAATATTTATATAACTCGTATTTTGTGCCTTCGGTTAAAAAAAGCTTTAATAAGTCTCTTAGGGGACTTATTTTCATTTCCAAGCAAAAAAAGGCAACCACGTAGTGTGGTGGTTATTGATTAATATTTCAGCTGCTCTCCACAGGCACAACGTACAGAGAGACACATTTTCAGTTTAAAAAGACGTATATTTACACACTGATATCACTATAGGTTAATATTCCAAATACAAACGTCTGAACAGCTGTTCTATAAATTCACAAATACTAAATATATGATAAGCCTGTGGATAGCGATGCTACTCGACGACTTACTTTACAAACACTAGCCTTATAGTGTAAATGAACCTGACGTGTAATAAACATTCATAAAGCAAACCCCAATAAGACAGTCGCTTGTAAGAGTAGATTTTGAGCCAAGGAATAGCAGAGGAGAATGATGACGAGAGAGACGATCAAAGCAATTTGTGTGTGCCAGGTTTTTAGAGATTTGTACACCCTTGAGAAGTATACTAATCCAAGCGGTAATGAAAACGTTGTGCACCTCCCATAGAGACATATACATCATGGGGCATATTAGCAAGGGCAATATCGCCGCTTTAGCGGCACTTTTTGCCGCTAAAGCGGCGATTTTTTTATCGCCCTATCAGCAAGCTGTCGCTAACAGGTGTTAGCGACAGCTTCCAGGCGATAGCGACTGGTTTGGGTGCCGCTTTGCATGTCAGCGATATTTATCGCTAATGACATGCAAAGTAGGCGTTCCCGACCAAAATACCATGGAAACAGCCGCTAACAGGCCTATCGCCTATTAGCAATGAGGCCCCGGCCAGCGATGTAAAAAGTTGTGCTAACCGGGGTCATCGCTGTTTTTTTTACACCTGATAAATCCCTGACTAATGCATACATTACATGGGGGGTGGATTATGCTGATACAACCACAGGGTCGTATCAGCAAGGTTTTCGCCATTCCCCATGCAACATTGCTTGTTTTGTTGAGATGTTGGCCCATTTCTCCCGCTATCGCTGGAATATATATCGCCATAGCGCTAATTGTTGCTAATACAGCGTTAGCGTGGCGATATATTCCAGCGAGAGCCGGCGATAAAAAATGTATTTATCGCAGTTTGTTGCTAATATGGCCCCATGTTCTTTAATTCGTGTACCACTTCTTTGCTGTTTAATTTCTGCTTTCTTGGGGATGGGGGCGTCGATGCACCAGGCGAACCGTCCCAAGAGTAAGTTTCCTTTGTCGTATGTAATACTAAGTCATTCAGTAGTTACAAACTCCCAAGATGTGTTTGACACAGACCTGCTAGCTTCTTGTGGTATTAGAGGCCTGGGATGTTTCAACATCCCTGATACGATCGTACACGTCTAATATTTTTAATCGCTGTAAAATACTGTTTGGCGGGAGCTTACTGTCACATTACAAATATTGTACCACTGTAACTTTATATTGTAACAGGTTTTTGTAAGAAATTGACCTGCACCCCATCATATTAGAGAATTCTGAAGTGAGCGAACCTTACTCAATGACAATTCTGTGAAAATAGACTGAGCTAGCTAGCCATCAGTGTCTGCCATTTAAAACAAGGTCCCCTGCTGCACAGCTGGGGTAAGAGGCTCTGGGGTGGTTGCACATGAACATGTGAACACACGTGTGACAATATGTGCGTGCTGAGCTGGGAGACTACTGTCTAGCTCAGCCAGGTATCTGCATACTCATAGGTGGATATTCTCAAGAACGTGCGATAATCATCGCCAAAGTAGGCTAACGCAATTTTTCACATCGCCGTCTATTGCTGGAAAATAACTCTGTGTGAACGTCTTATTCTCAACACGGCAGTAACATGCGAAAGTTTCCCGATAACGCGTCAAATGTCTGCGATAAAATTACTGGGACGGCGATAAAAATCTAAAGCCTAATGTGAAAAAGTTGCGATGGGCCCAACCGCGATAAAAAAATCAGCAATAAGCTGCGCCAGGCCTGCAATTCACACACTTCAGGTGGGAAAAATCACTATAAAAGCAGAAAAAAAAAATACAAACAAAACCAAAACAACTGCGAAGCACAATGGAGGCAGCCGGAGCAAGTACAGAGGACAACCAGAACCCCACAATCCCCACGGAGGACCAGCCTGGGGCCTCGGAGTCAGTGAAGGGCAAGGAGAAGAAGAAGAGGAAGAGGAAGACGCGGTTCAGTCCGCAGGAAAACAGGATCCTGATAACGGAGGTGGTAGAACACCATCAACAACTGTTCGTCACCTCCACTGTGTCATTGGCAACAAAAAATGGAATATGGCAGTCCATCCTGGACAAGGTGAATGCAGTCGGAGTGCTGAGAAGGACAATGGAAGAGCTCAAGAGGCGCTTGAATGATGTGAAGTGCAAAACCAAGCAGAAACTCGGCAACAACCAGAAGGCAGCAATGCAGACTGGAGGTGGGAGTCCAGCGCCACAGGAGGAGCTGGATGAGATGGAGGAAATGGTGTCCACAGTCATCAGTGGGGAGACGGTGGCAGGAGTTGGGGGACCGGACACTGCTCAACATGACTTGACACAGCAGCAACAGGGTGAGTAACGACCAGGGACTGGGGGGACAGGGGGAGATGGGCACAATGGCACACATTTAAGTATAGCACAGTGCACACCCACAATGACTATGGTTCATGTCCCTGATCCCCTGGCACACTGCAGTACACATAGAAACAGCAAATAGGCCCCCGTCGACTATGTGCCCAGAGGGGGCCCTTCCCACACATCACTAATCTCACAACCAACCCATGCACATGTGCCAAACCCAGCAAAGCGGCGTGTCTGTGAGCCACACTGACAATGCAAGTGACACTGCATGACGAATAGCATGGCTGCAGTCAATATACCATGACATGTTGCACGCCATGACACTGAGGTGGCTGAGTGTGGACCACATCCGTAAAGGAGCAGGTCACAGACTGACACATCCACGTGCACAAACAACCCCTGACGTCAACAATACATCTGCGGACAAACCATGCCCCAGAGTCCCAACTCCCACCAAGAGCCCAATTTACCCAAGTATGCAACATCTCAGCACTGTATAAGCACAGAAGTCAAAGGCACACCACCTGAAAGGGGCAGCAAAATCAGAGCTGCAGGGGCGACTCTCCCAAAAATAACATTCAGAGCACATCAACATTGACAACAATGTGGTACAAACTGCAACACGTTCACAACAGAACAGAGGACACAACTGGTGCCACTTGTGTGTAGAAACTGGCCAATCACATTTGGCATAGCAGGGAAATGTGAGATGATAATGTACAAGCACAAACACACATCCGTGATGTTGTCGAAATGTCCACTGTCCCTCATCAAATAGGCAGCTCCTCCCAAACAGTCACAATGTACATTGTCATGCAGTCTGTATGTAAACTTGTACAATGCATCAACATACATGTGAGCACAATGTTAAACTGCATCTCGCCTTCACATTGCAGAGGGAGAATTAACACCTCCTGCAGAGCAGACCCAACAGCTCTTCACTGATGACAAAGAGGACCTTCGACTCCGATGCCCTCCAAGAGCTCATGGACAGCTTCGACACCTTACCTCCAGGAGCAGGGCAGCCCACCTGCATCGAGGAGACCTCACCCCTTGCACAGACCACACAGCAGGAAGCACCCACCACCACGGCTGACTCCCAGGACCCCCACGAACAACACATGGCCTTCCAACGCCGTGTGTTAGGGTGCCAGGAGAAGATGGCTGATCAGGTGCGGGTGGGGTTCGACCTCATGGCAGCAAAACTAGATGCTATACGTGGGTGTCTAAGTCCCATCAGGGACCACTTACAGTCCCTAACGGACACCCACAGTCCACTTCATGCTCTCCAACGATCCATGGCTGACATCGCTGGAGTCCTGACTCTGAGACAAGAACAACTGTCTAGTCAGAGTGGCTCCAGCGATGTCAGCCGGGAGTTGGAACACATGCGGAGGATCATGGAGAACAGGGAGCAGACGCAGGCAGAAAGAATGGCTGCCACGGCTGCACACCAGCGAGATGTAGCTGGTATCTTCCATGCCCTGCAGACCATCATCATGGCATTGCTGCCACAAAGCCTGGCGCCGATGAATGCTGCTGCTGCTTCTACATCCACATCTCCGCTCCCTGATGTGTCAGTGCCTCACAGTGCAGCAGACAATCCACCTCCGGCCCCTGATGTGTCACTGCCACACAGTGCAGCAGACATTCCACCTCCGGCCCCTGATGTGTCAGTGCCACACAGTGCTGCTAACAAAACACCACCACCCACATGTGAGGCACATGAAACATCAGAGGACGAAGATGCGGATGATTCTGCCTTAGTGGTAAGAAGGTAGCAGTAGCATTCACCTCCGCCATATGGCCTGTATCTGCTTGGTTCTACCCTCTGCATCATCACCTTCCACTGTCCCCCAATACACTCTGCGACACTCACCTTGGACCTCGACATGGACTGCCATATTCTGTTTGGTTACCAATGACACAGCAATCAGACTGCGGACTGAACTCCTCCTCTTCCGATGAACTTGTCATTCCCTAAAGGACTCTGGCGGGCCCTCCACGGGGCAACAATGTAAAGTGGGGTTTGCATGGCCCTGTACTACTCCAGCTTCAACACTCCACTGAATGTGAATAAAACATTCAGATTCACACAGATGTGTCATGTCTATGATCATCCAAGTATGAAAGTATGGATGAATGCAGGGTCCGTGATTCCCCCTTACGTCCATGTTGCTCATGTTGTGGAACTTGAGTCACAGGGTGCAACATTGCCGATTGCGGTCCGGGTGTCGCCGACACTACACCAGAGACAGATGCATTAGTTACTTCCTTGTCCAGCCCAGAACTGAACACACGCCCAGAGCCCCCGTCTCATTGTTCATACCCCTACGCTGGACTGGCATGCGCTAGCCCAGCCCACTCCGCTTACGCTTACAGGGGGGGACGTCAAAGCTACATGTCCCAGGTCTTCCCTGTAGTGATCTGCTGATCACTGGTCTAGTTGTCAGCATGCCGCAGCCACTCCCGGAGGGCTGGTGTACACCCACACCACACCCATCCAGCACAGGCATCACAGGACATGTGACCCTGCCAATAAAAGGGGCCCACCACATCACATTACCCACTGCCGGAGGTGACATGATGGCGTCCGCACCACGAGACTCAATCATAAAGGGGCCATGACCTGTGGCGCACTGGATTAGTGGCACCCGATGCACTGCGGTCGGCACGGGCCTACCGCCACGGGACGATGACTTGCGGTGCACTGAGGTAGGGGCACATGAAGAGCTGAGTGGGTGTGCAGCCTGCGATGATGCGTAGACCTCGATACGCCATCCTGCCAATCAAGATTCGATTTGATTTGCGGGCCCTGCCGGAACGCAGTGTACGCCGAAGGCAGCAGTCAGCACACACATGACTCCGCGGTGCGGGGCCGCAGGGTGCGCTGGGGGCCTGTGGCACAGAATCCAGCGATCGGCTCAGGAGGTTGCACCAGCACGTAGTGGGCCCTCTTGGAGACACACCGGTGGCGGCAGGTGAGCATTGAGGCCTGGGTGCGCAGGGGCGGCCAGTCATCCCTGGGCGGCCGACTGGTCTGGGGACCAGGGCTGGGGTGCAGCAGGCGGACAGGATCGCGCAGGCACCACTGATCACGCCGGCGGCCTCGTGGCTGGGTGGAGGACGCCGCCCTGGCAGACACGACCCTGCATGCAATGACGAGATGTGCGTGGGTTGGCTTGGGACGTAGCCACCTCGTCTCCAGTGTAAATCTGGCCATTGAAGGTGGACGGGTACGTGTGAGTAGGTGTTAGAACCGGGGTCTCCAGTTGGCCAGAGTCTGCACCCGAGTCCAAGTATGGACCACCGATTCCGACAAGGTAGCTTGGCACGAGGCAGGTAGGCACGCATGAGGCAATGTGTAAAGTGATTGTGCAGCACACATCCACACTGACACAGTAAAGCACACACAAAAGAGACACTACTTCAGTTGTATGCGAACATTGTAGTTATCTTTATCTTAGGTTCAGGCAAAATCTGTCATAGAGAAATACACATATACTCAGAACTTTCTTCGTGCAGACTAACCATAAACAGAATATACGGCTCCAGGAGTCTCTTTATCCAGCTCCTACCAAATTCAGAAATAAAAGGAAGACAATGTCCATCCCCAGCAGGGTTCACAGAGGTAAGGTTCCCAACACGCTCGCACTAGGGGTGTTCCATTACCCTACGTTCCTGTGGGCGCAGTAATTCCTTAGGCAGTTACCAGGCAGTCTCAGGGGGAAATCAACATCAACGAAATGCAAATACCCTCAGGGCTTTCCATGTGGGGTAGATTATACACTGCCCGCAATCCGCCCCTGTGGCAATCTGGTGGCACCGAGGCATTACCTGGGGAGGCGGTTGCAGGCGCTGGGGCGAAGTTCCTTTCACTCGGGGCTCTCCCTCTCGGCGGGCGCTGCATGCTGTGAAGCCCCTGATGGCTACAGCTTCCGTGTCCTCCTTCTTGGCAACCATGGACCCGGGCCGGGGGTGCGCGGTGACGTCTCGTGCCCCCAGGAGCTCCTCGCAACTCCACCTGGGCGAGGCCCGGGTTGCCTGGTAGCACATACTCGAGAGCCAATCCGTGCACGGCTTCCCTGGTATGCCACCGATGACGCTGTAGGCCGGAGTCCAGGTTGCCGGGCGACGCTCTCTGCCGCACCAATCCCAGCGCGGCGCCCTCCGGCTGTCTCTGGGGATTCCCTCGGGCGTGCTCCTCAGCCCAGGTCGGCGGCGGTGATCCTCTGCCAGGCCGCACTGGATGACACGAGGAAGCGGCAAGCCCCCAGACATGCAGCACTCCGCACACAGCACCTCCAGGACACAGCCCAGGTGGGTGCCCGAGCCGGTCACAGTCCACGGGGGTCCCGAGCAGCCGCAAGGACCCCGGACACTCCACGCGTCTCTCCGCAGCGCCTCTCACCCTGATGATGTCCCAGCCGCAGTGGTGATCTCCGGTCCGCAGCGCTTCCCTTCACAGCGCTATGCCTACAGTCAGGCCCTGGACGGCGGCGGTGGGTTTGAGGGATGAAAACAACACTCCCATACCCCCAGTGCTGCGGAAGCCGTGCAGGCAAGGTAAGGGACACAGGGCTTCTTAGGGACTCCCCCTCACCAGGCAGGGGAACAGTCAGCAATAGTTTATGGAGACACTCTGGGGATGTTTCTTCAGGCTCCCTGGCAGGCAAGATCAGCAGTCAGTAGGGCAGCTCGGCAAGGTGGGGCAGCAGGTCCTAGGAGCAGTCAACCTCAGCCATGTGGCCATCCTCCTAGCACAGCAGTCTTTACTCTAGCCAGGATCCTCCCTGGTCCAGCAGTGTAACAAGGATGTGTGGTCAGAACCCCCCTCTTATTCCCTCAAGTCATGTGACCAAAAAGGCGGCAAGTTCTGGCAGCAACCTGGGGGGGTTGGTAGGTTCTGGAAGAATCTAGGGCCTCTGTGGTGTTCCCTGTTCCCTCTGTCCTCTCTGTCTATGGTGACAAGAGGCGGGGCCGTAATGGTTACAGTAGCATCCAGTCCCAGCCTATTCCAACTACTAGTGCGCAGACAGGACGGTGGCCTCTCCGCAGTAGCAGGGGCCTGTGGCAACCATGTCTTTAGGAGAGAGCACCTGCACCTCAGCACTGTTTAGCAGCGGTAAGTTGCCCAGAGTCCTATGTCCAACAAAAAGGGCGGTCAGATAAGAGGCACAAAAAGGGAAAACATTTAGGGGAAAACCACCCCAGGGCTGACAGGTCTAACACGCGTCCCCCCAGCCGAAAGTGGGGAGAGCTACCCAACCTCTAGGGAGTTCTCGTCACTAAGGCGGAAAAACCTAGAGAGACCGTCAGCATTGGCGTGGTCTACTCCAGGTCGGTGTTCCACCCTGAAGTCCATATCCTGGAGGGAAATGGACCATCTCAACAATTTAGGGTTTTCGCCCCTCATTTGCATGAGCCACCGGAGGGGCCGGTGGTCGGTCTGAATTAGGAAGTGGGAGCCAAAGAGGTATGGCCTCAGCTTCTTCAGAGCCCAGACCACCGCAAAAGCTTCTCTTTCTATTGTACTCCACCGTTGCTCCCGGGGGAGTAGCCTCCTGGAAATGAAGGCCACGGGTTGGTCCAGGCCCTCCTCATTGAGTTGCGAAAGTACTGCCCCGATGCCATGTTCAGAGGCGTCCGTTTGAACAATGAATTCTTTCGAGAAGTCTGGGGCCCTGAGCACAGGAGCAGTGCACAAAGCCTGCTTGAGGGAATCAAAAGCTTTCTGGCAAGCTTGAGTCCAAATCACTTTCCTAGGTTATTTCTTGGAGGTTAGCTCCATCAAGGGGGCCACAATGCTGCCATACCGCTTGACAAATCGGCGGTAGTAACCAGTGAGGCCCAGGAAAGCCCTGACCTCCGTCTGGCTTTTGGGGGGCTCCCAGGCTAGGATGGTTTCAATCTTGGCCTGTAGGGGCTGCACCTTACCCCCGCCCACCAGGTGTCCCAGGTAGACTACGGATCCCTGTCCGATCTGGCATTTGCTAGCCTTAATGGTCAGGCCCGCCTGCTGCAGGGCCTGAAGCACCTCCCGCAGGTGACCCAGATGCTCCTCCCAGCTGCCGCTGAAGACGGCTATGTCATCCAGGTAGGCAGCGGAGAAGGCCTCTAAACCAGACAGTACTCGGTTCACCAACCGCTGGAAGGTGGCAGGAGCGTTTTTCAGTCCAAAGGGCATCACCCTAAACTGGAAGTGGCATTCTGGGGTGGAGAAAGCGGACTTCTCCTTGGCCCCTTCCGTCAGGGCGATCTGCCAGTACCCTGACGTAAGGTCAAAGGTACTCAAGTATCGGGCAGCCCCAAGCCGATCAATGAGCTCATCCGCCCTAGGGATGGGATGAGCATCCGTCTTGGTCACTGAATTGAGTCCTCGGTAGTCCACACAGTACCAAAGTTCAGGTGTGGTGCCTGGTGGGGCCGCTTTGGGTACCAAAACCACCGGACTGGCCCAGGGGCTGTTGGAGGGCTCAATCACCCCCAACTCTAGCATCTTAGTGACCTCACTCTGGATGCTGGCCTTCACCTTATCCGACAGCCTATAAGTCTTGGTTTTGACAGGGAGGCTGTCCCCTGTGTCCACATCATGGGTACACAGGTGGGTAATCCCAGGGATGAGGGAGAACAAAGAAGAGTACTGCTCCAATACCTGACGGCAGTCCCTCTGTTGCTCAAGGGTCAAGGACGGGGAGAGAACCACTCCCTCCACCGATCCATCTTTCCCTTGGGATGCCAGAAGGTCCGGAAGAGGCTCGCTCTCCTCCTCCTCGCTCCCATCAGTCACCATCAGGAGGGTGAGCTCAGACCTCTCCTGGTGTGGCTTGAGGTGGTTGACATACAACACCCGGTGGGGTTGCCTTGGGGTCTTAAGATCCACCACGTAAGTGGCCTGGCCCTTCTTCTCCAGTATCTCATATGGGCCAGTCCATCGGTCCTGGAGGGCGCTAAGCTCTCCGGGCTCCATGACCCACACCTTCTGTCCAGTATCCAACTCCACAGGATGGGCATTCTGGCCATACCATTCTTTCATGACCGCCTGACTGGCCTCTAAGTTATCAGATGCCTCTTTCCACAGCTCAGCCATCTGGCTGCGGAACGCCAACATGTAGCTCACTACATCTTGGGGAAGCCTCCTGGGAGACTTCTCCCACCCCTCCTTCACTAGGCTGAGAGGTCCCCTGACAGGGTGTCCGTACAGAAGCTCAAAGGGGCTGAAGCCCACCCCCTTCTGTGGCACCTCCCTGTAGGAAAACAATAGGCAGGGCAAGAGGACGTCCCACTTCTTCCTCAGGCCCTCAGGCAGACTCCTGATCATGCCTTTCAGGGTCTTGTTGAATCTTTCAACAAGCCCATTGGTCTGGGGGTGGTAAGGGGTGGAGAACTTGTTAGTCACCCCACACTCCTTCCACATGGCCTGCATATAGACGGACATAAAGTTGGTGCCCCAGTCGGCACCACCAATTTGGGGAAACCCACTCGGGTAAAAATCCCCATCAGGGCCCGCGCCACCGCAGGTGCAGTGATGGTCCTCAGAGGGATAGCCTCCAGGTACCGGGTGGCGTGGTCCACCAGGACCAGGATGAACCGGTGACCAGCAGAGGTCGGCGGATCCATCGGCCCAACAATGTCGATGTCCACCTGCTCAAAGGGGGTACCAACAACCGGTAGCGGTTCCAGGGGGACCTTCAATTTTGTCCCTGTCTTTCCACTAGCTTGACAGGTCACACAGGTCCTGCAAAAGGTATCAGACGAAATCCTCATCCGGGGCCAATAGAAGTGTGGGACTAGACGAGCAAAGGTTTTGTCTTGGCCCAAGTGTCCCGCCAAGGGGATCTCATGCACTAACTCCAAAAGAAAGGCCCGATAGCACTGGGGGACCACTAAGGCCCTAGCTGATCCATGCACCGGAGCCTTGGGCTCACTGTAAAGGAGGCCGTCCTCCCAATAAATGTGGTAATTTCCAGAAACATATCTGGCTGCTTGGGCTTCGGCCTGTCGCCGCATGCCCTCAAGGGTGGAGCACTCCTTCTGTGCCCGACAAAACATCCTCCCGGGTAGGCCCTCCTTCCACCTGCCACTCTGCAGGGGTCGGCAAGTCCCCCACGGGAACAACGTCACCTTCCGTGGACTCCGGTGCGACCGCCGCAGGTCCCCATCCATCTCACGTGGTGCGTTCTCTGAAGCGTTTTCCTTGTTAGCAGCTGGCTGGGCCATTGTCCCAGGCTCCAGCCATGGTTGACTCATATTCCGGGCAGCCATGGACCGGGTAATTGCACAGGTCCATTCTGGTAATCCCAGCATCTCTGCGTGCGCTTTGAGCTCTACCTCCTTCCAGGCAGTGTGCTCAAGATCATTTCCCAACAGACAGTCGATTGGCATGGCAGGGCTTACTGCAACTCTTAGAAGGCCTGAAACCCCTCCCCACTCAAAGGGAACCTGGGCCACGGGATAGTGGCCCTCCCTGTTGTCAGCCATCACAACTGGGTGGGATACATCAGTTACCACTTGCTCCGGGGACACCAGCTGACTCCTTACCATTGTCATGCTGGCACCTGTGTCCCTCAGAGCCTCCACCCCCGACCATTGAGGGTGACCACTGCCTATACTTGGTAGTATTTGCGGGCACATGGATCGTTGGGACCATCTCACTGTCTCCCAGGGATACTAGGGTCAACCCTGCCCACTCCCCCCCATTATCTAGGGGCAGCTTCTCCCCCAGCGCTACACTCGCTACCCCGGGGTTCTTACCTCCAGTAGGGGCTGGGGTCCTTTTTCGACACTGGGGATCCCCCTTGTAGTGTCCAACCTCCCCACACTCATAGCACCGGACAGTTCTGGGCTGCTGACCTTTGTCAGGATAAGTAGGCTTCTGGTAGCCAGATTGGGGCTGGGATCCAAATCCTCTCCCTTGCGATCTGTTTTGGGGGCCTTTGGAAAACTCCTTCTTTTTATCTCCCCCTCTTTCTTCTGGTGGAAACCCTGTCCACCCTTTTGGGGGTCCCCCCCAGATCCCTTGTTGGACACCATGGTACTGGCCCAGGTGTCCGCCTCTTCCGCAAGCTCCCTCGGATCAGTCAGCTTGCGGTCAACCAGGTGTTGGCGCAGCTCTGGAAAACATTTCTCTAGAAGGTGCTCTCTTAGGAACAAATCATACAGCCCTTCATAATCAATTACCTCGCTGCCCCGCACCCAACCCTCCAATGCTTTGCGGGCGTAATCCAGGAAATCTACCCAGTTCTGCGTGGGAAGTTTGTGGCTATTCCTAAACTTCTGCCTATACTTCTCAGGGGTAAGACCAAACTTCTTGACTAGCACTTCCCTCATAACAGGATAGTTGGTCTGATCTGCCTTGTCTAGTGTAAGGAGTGTGTCCCTCCCCACCGGAGGCATGTACCTGTACAGGCCACCCCCCCAGTAACTCTCGGGGACCCCATGGCTTTTAAGGACACCTCATAGGCTGCTAGCCACTTGTCAATATCATCTCCCACATTAAAACTGGCCACAACATCTTTAGGCATTTAGAACCTGGACTCACGTGAAACTTCAGTAGGTATGCTGCCACCATTTGTGTTGCTGTTAGCCCCTATTTGTAGGGCTCTGATTTCCAGCTCCTTCAGGCTGAGCTCATGGGCAAGTTTTCTTTCCTCCATAGCCAGCCTCTTCTCTTCACGCTCCTTCTCTAACATGGCAAGCTCTAGCTTAAGCTGTCTCTCCTCCCTCCTGTCCTCTAATTCTTCTGACGACCAGCTCCTCACTGAGACACTACTGCCTGCCCTTGAATGCCTTCCTGGCCCTGCCAACACATTGTCGCTAGTATCTATATGCAGTAGGTCCAGCTCTCCTGGAGCGTCATGCTCTAACCGCCCCTTGTCCCTTTCCCCTTCCGGGTGGGCCAATGCCCATGCTCTCAAGGATTTTTGAAGCTTTTCCCTCTTGGCGCCCCTCTTAAAGAACACCCCTTTCCCCTGGCAGAACTCCTTAAGCTGCGCCACCGTGTACGTTTCCATGTTGGCCAGCTCAAATTCCATCTTGCTAGGTAGGGCCTCAGACGTTCTCAGGGCAAACCACTGGGACTTAGGCAAACAGGCTTTGAACAAGAGCACTTGCAATCAGGCAGTCAGGGAGAATTTTGAGCTTGTGTTGTGTCAGGTGCAGGATTGTGGCGCACACTGGTTCACTGTAGGCTGTTGCACATGCACAAGTCCTAATCCCACCGCTGAACACCAATGTTAGAACCGGGGTCTCCAGTTGGCCCGAGTCTGCCCCGAGTCCAAGTAGGGACCACCGATTCCGACAAGGTAGCTTGGCGCGAGGCAGGTAGGCACGCACAAGGCAATGTGTAAAGTGATTGTGTAGCACACATCCACACTGACACAGTAAAGCACACACAAAAGAGACACTACTTCAGTTGTATGCGAACACTGTAGTTATCTTTATCTTAGGTTCAGGCAAAATCTGTCATAGAGAAATACACATATACTCAGAACTTTCCTCGTGCAGACTAACCATAAACAGAATATATGGCTCCAGGAGTCTCTTTATCCAGCTCCTACCAAATTCAGAAATTAAAGGAAGACAATGTCCACCCCCAGCATGGTTCACAGAGGTAAGGTTCCCAACACGCTCTCACTAGGGGTGTTCCATTACCCTACGTTCCTGTGGGCGCAGTAATTCCTTAGGCAGTTACCAGGCAGTCTCAGGGGGAAATAAACATCAACGAAATGCAAATACCCTCAGGGCATTCCTTGTGGAGTAGATTCTGCGCTGCCCGCAATCCGCCCCCTGTGGCAATCTGGTGGCACCGAGGCATTACCTGGGGAGGCTCTCCCTCTCGGCGGGCGCTGCACGCTGTAAGGCCCCTGATGGCTCCAGCTTCCGTGTCCTCCTTCTTGGCAGCCGTGGACCCGGGCCGGGGGTGTGCGGTGACATCTCACGCACCCAGGAGCTCCTCACAACTCCACCTGGGCGAGGCCCGGGTTGCCTGGTAGCACGTACTCGGGAGCCAATCCATGCATGGCTTCCCTGGTATGCCGCCGATGACGCTGTAGGCCAGAGTCCTGGTTGCCGGGCGACGCTCTCTGCCGCACCAATCCCAGCGCGGCGCCCTCCGGCTGTCTCTGTGGATTCCCTCGGGCGAGCTCCTCAGCCCGGTTCGGCGGCGGTGATTCTCTGCCGGGCCGCCCTGGATGACACGAGGCAGCGGCAAGCCCCCAGACCCGCAGCACTCCGCACACAGCACCTCCAGGACACGGCCCCGCTGGGTGCCCGAGCTGGTCACAGCCCACGGGGGTCCCGAGCAGCCGCAGGGACCCCAGACACTCCACGCGTCTCTCCGCAGCGCCTCTCACCGTGATGACGTCCCAGCCGCAGTGGTGATCTCTGGTCCGCAGCGCTTCCCTTCACAGCGCTATGCCTACAGTCAGGCCCTGGATGGTGGCGGCGGGTTTGAGGGATGAAAGCGACACTCCCAGACCCCCGGTGCTGCGGAGGCCGTGCAGGCAAGGAAAGGGACACAGGGCTTCTTAGGGACTCCCCCTCACCAGGCAGGGGAACAGTCAGCAATAGTTTATGGAGACACTCTGAGGATGTTTCTTCAGGCTCCCTGGCAGGCAAGATCAGCAGTCAGTAGGGCAGCTCGGCAAGGTGGGGCAGCAGGTCCTAGGAGCAGTCAGCCTCAGCCATGTGGCCATCCTCCTAGCGCAGCAGTCTTTACTCTAGCCGGGATCCTCCCTGGTCCAGCAGTGTAACAAGGATGTGTGGCCAGAACCCCCCCTCTTATACCCTCAAGTCATGTGACCAAAAAGGCGGCAAGTTCTGGCGGCAACCTGGGGGGGTTGGTAGGTTCTGGAAGAATCTAGGGCCTCTGTGGTGTTCCCTGTTCCATCTGTCCTGTCTGTCTATGGTGACAAGAGGCGGGGCCGTAAGGGTTACAGTAGCATCCAGTCCCAGCCTATTCCAACTACTAGAGCGCAGACAGGACGGTGGCCTCTCCGCAGTAGCAGGGGCCTGTGGCAACCATGTCTTTAGGAGAGAGCACTTGCACCTCAGCACTGTTTAGCAGCGGTAAGGTGCCCAGAGTCCTATGTCCAACAAAAAGGGCGGTCAGATAAGAGGCACAAAAAGGGAAAAAATTTACGGGAAGACCACCCCAGGGCTGACAGGTCTAACAGTAGGCCTGTGGACAGGATGTTGCGGACATAGAGACAGACGCAGTGGTTACTTTGGTGGCCATCCCGGAACTGAACCACGCCCAGAGCCCCGGGCTATTTATTCACGACATACGCCAGCCAAGGCCACTCCGCTCACACTTACAGGGGGGGACGACAAAGCTACATGTCCAAGGTCTTCCCCACTGCCTGAGGTAACCTTTTTGCGTCCACTGTCCACAACACTACAAACACCAGCAGTATATGTCCACATAGACATGTCTGTGCTCTGCATACTGAAGTCTGTCCAGCACATCACCGCCACACTTGGCATTGTGTACATTCTTATTGATGGGTCACTTGCCTCCTTCGCACATACTCGGTTCCCACCTCTCCCCACATCCTGCAATTGTGTGGCAGAGGTGACATGCCGTGGATGCTTTGTCTACATGGCTGGCCACGGTTTCCACAGTTACTTGTGTTGTCGTGTCTGGTAAATGGGCATGTTGATTGGCATGTTGTACGTGATTTTGTAATGTGTGCATTCCACAGTTGTGAGTTGTATGATTGTGGAGTTGAGGTGTGTGGTGTGTTCAGTTGGTACTTACAGACGAGCAGTGCATTTCCATAGGTGCCATCCTCAAAGCGCTGGTTGGTGATGGACTTGCGGAAGATGTAGGAATCATGCACACTGCCTGGGAAGTTTGCAACGACATTCGTGAATAGGCCCCGGTGGTCCAATTTTGCCTGCACATTGATGGAATGCGTGTGGTTTCTGTTGCGGTTATTGTGTGCAGTGTCGGCAGGGGGGACAAGTAGTACACGTGTGCAGTCAATTGCCCCCAACACTTGTGGGGAGACAGCTATGGCGTAGTTCCCTTGCTTGGTCTCCAGCTGTTCCTGCGCAGTGATGGGGAAGTGAAGGTGCAGGGTTATCAAGCTGATACAAACCGTGATGCTTACAGGTATGATGACTCCTGCATAATAAGACCATAACAGAAGTTCGTGTGGTCATAACCTTCCTTTTCTTTCCTACGAAGGTTACGCCCACACGAACTTCTGTTACAGTCTTTTTATGCAGGATTTATCATACCTGTTAGCATTCCGGTTTGTCCAAGTGCAATACACTGTACCAGACTACGATTTTGACTATACGGACACTTGACCATTGTCACCATTTATCCAATAGGTTTCTGAATACTGACTTTCGGAATATGGAATTGTATTGGGGAGTTCCCACAGCATATGAGGTTAATTGAATCCACACGTTGCCCTGATGAAGTTCCCCGTTGGGAATGGAACGCGTTGGCTGAGCTTTTCGTATTGTTGATTTATGTATTTGTAATAAAGAACTGTTTTTACACTACTGTTGACTACTGGACTTCATGACCTGGCGGACCCCCATTTCAGTAACTACAATCTTGGATCTGGAGCACAGAGGCATCAGGTGACGGCTGGCGTTGGGGTTGGTTGCGCAGGAACACTACAAATTAGGACTAGCCTGTGGTGCGGATACAGGGGCCCACCGTTGCTTTTGTGGACATGCATCCAAGACATGGGTGAGGAAGATTGATAGGGCTGGCTGTGAGACTCCTCCGACTCTGGCAGTTGTTGGTTGGAAGGTACCAGAGGCCAAAAGGTGCAGCACAGCTAGCAGCTTTGTCTGCGGAGGGATGTTGGTTGTCCGCTGTGTTGGTACCGTCAGCCTGTGGGCAATGTGGGTCAGGATGCGGAGGATGGTTGTCCTTTTGAGCCTGTAGTGGGCAATGGCATCCTCTGGCGTTGAGTGTCTGAGGCTGGTGCGTTTTAGGAACGTTCGCTGTCTTGTTCTGCGCTGCCTAGGTGGTAGTCCGGGGGGGGTGATCCAGGGGGGGGCCTGGGGGTGGTGGCGGTGGCGGTGGGTGTTGTGGCCCTCTTGGGTCTCCGAGCTGCATGATCATTGGCTCCATGTCATCTGTTGGTCTTCAGATGTGGCTCTGGACTGGGCTCCGTTTCATGCTGCAGGTTGTCGTCCTGATTAACACCAGTAAAAGGCAGGTGTTAAATCCCTGCTGCTAACGTGCCTTATCGCCTGTTTTTGGATAGCTTCGCCGATCTGGCTGGTCGTTGAGAATATCGCGAAGTGGTGTTTTCGTGTGTTTTTGCACGGGAATGCCTACTCTGCATATCATTAGGGTTTTTGCGGCAGCTATCGCTGGAAAACTGGCGATATCGGCAGTTTGCACCAGCTTGAGAATAGGGCGATAAATCTATTGCCACTTTTGCGGCGCTAATGTGCAGATAAATCGGCGATAAGTCCTTGAGAATATGCCCCATAGTCTTTCACAGAGGGGACCATTAAGGGATTGGTGTTGACCTTGTGTAGGCCTGATAATGTGAGTGTCAATGAATAGTGCAGGCCTGTAGTGCATACTTGAAAAGAGCACAATCTTTGCTGAATTAAACATTATGAAAAAACAACAATTGATGGACAGAATGCAGAACAATGTCATACATTCACCCCAGAACAGAGATCTGGGCCTAAATCCATCGTTTTTTTGCTCACCATGCCATTCCAGTTTGAACCCAGCCATATGCAAATCAGTCTTGACCCTGTGCCCTATGGGAACAGTCCAGCCCGAACGGCCAGGCCAGGTTCTTCCTGGACTGGAAACAAGCATCCTAGGACCGGTTTCGGGGTTTCACCCCTCATCAGCCAGGATAGCTTGACTCCAGTGGCATGGAGAGCACGGGACCTACATCTGGGCATACCTGTCCCACTCGGGGTGACAAATGCAAAAACAACAGTTGATGGACAGAATGCAGAACAATGTCATACATTCACCCCAGTACAGAGATCTGGGCCTAAATCCATCGTTTTTTTGCTCACCATCTCATTCCAGTTTGAACCCAGCCATATGCAAATCAGTCTTGACCCTGTGCCCTATGGGAACAGTCCAGCCCGAACTGTCAGGCCAGGTTCTTACTGGACTGGAAACAAGCATCCTAGGACCGGTTTCGGGGTTTCACCCCTAATCAGCCAGGATAGCTTGACTCCAGTGGCATGGAGAGCACGGGACCCACGTCTGGGCATACCCGTCACACTCGGGGTGACAAATGCAAAAACAACAATTGATGGACAGAATGCAGAACAATGTCATACATTCACCCCAGTACAGAGATCTGGGCCTAAATCCATCGATTTTTTGCTCACCATGCCATTCCAGTTTGAACCCAGCCATATGCAAATCAGTCTTGACTCTGTGCCCTATGGGAGCAGTCCAGCCCGAACTGCCAGGCCAGGTTCTTACTGGACTGGATACAAGCATCCTAGGACCGGTTTCGGGGTTTCACCCCTCATCAGCCAGGATAGCTTGACTCCAGTGGCATGGAGAGCACGGGACCCACGTCTGGGCATACCCGTTACACTCGGGGTGACAAATGCAAAAACAACAATTGATGGACAGAATGCAGAACAATGTCATACATTCACCCCAGTACAGAGATCTGGGCCTAAATCCATCGTTTTTTGCTCACCATGCCATTCCAGTTTGAACCCAGCCATATGCAAATCAGTCTTGACCCTGTGCCCTATGGGAACAGTCCAGCCCGAACTGCCAGGCCATATTCTTCCTGGACTGGAAACAAGCATCCTAGGACCGGTTTCGGGGTTTCACCCCTCATCAGCCAGGAGAGCTTGACTCCAGTGGCATGGAGAGCCGGGGCCCATGTCTGGGCATACCCGTCACACTCGGGGTGACATATGCAAAAACAACAATTGATGGACAGAATGCAGAACAATGTCATACATTCACCCCAGTACAGAGATCTGGGCCTAAATCCATCGTTTTTGCTCACCATGCCATTCCAGTTTGAACCCAGCCATATGCAAATCAGTCTTGACCCTGTGCCCTATGGGAACAGTCCAGCCCGAACTGCCAGGCCAGGTTCTTCCTGGACTGGAAACAAGCATCCTCAGACCGGATTCAGGGTTTCACCCCTCATCAACCAGGATAGCTTGATTCCAGTGGCATTGAGAGCACGGGACCCACGTCTGGGCATACCCGTCCCGCTCAGGGTGACAAATGCAAAAACAACAATTGATGGACAGAATGCAGAACAATGTCATACATTCACCCCAGTACAGAGATCTGGGCCTAAATCCATTGTTTATTTGCTCACCATGCCATTCCAGTTTGAACCCAGCCATATGCAAATCAGTCTTGACCCTGTGCCCTATGGGAACAGTCCAGCCCGAACTGCCAGGCCAAGTTCTTACTGGACTGGAAACAAGCATCCTAGGACCGCTTTCGGGGTTTCACCCCTCATCAGCCAGGATAGCTTGACTCCAGTGGCATGGAGAGCACGGGACCCACGTCTGGGCATACCCGTCACACTCGGGGTGACAAATGCAAAAACAACAATTGATGGACAGAATGCAGAACAATGTCAAACATTCACCCCAGTACAGAGATCTGGGCCTAAATCCATTGTTTATTTGCTCACCATGCCATTCCAGTTTGAACCCAGCCATATGCAAATCAGTCTTGACCCTGTGCCCTATGGGAACAGTCCAGCCCGAACTGCCAGGCCAAGTTCTTACTGGACTGGAAACAAGCATCCTAGGACCGCTTTCAGGGTTTCACCCCTCATCAGCCAGGATAGCTTGACTCCAGTGGCATGGAGAGCACGTGACCCACATCTGGGCATACCCGTCACACTCGGGGTGACAAATGCAAAAACAACAATTGATGGACAGAATGCAGAACAATGTCATACATTCACCCCAGTACAGAGATCTGGACCTAAATCCATCGTTTTTTTGCTCACCATGCCATTTCAGTTTGAACAGACATATGCAAATCAGTCTTAACCCTGTGCCCTATGGGAACAGTCCAGCCCGAACTGCCAGGCCAGGTTCTTACTGGACTGGAAACAAGCATCCTAGGACCGGTTTCGGGGTTTCACCCCTCATCAGCCAGGATAGCTTGACTCCAGTGGCATGGAGAGCACGGGACCCACGTCTGGGCATACCCGTCACACTCGGGTTGACAAATGCAAAAACAACAATTGATGGACAGAATGCAGAACAATGTCATACATTCACCCCAGTACAGAGATCTGGGCCTAAATCCATCGTTTTTTGATCACCATGCCATTCCAGTTTGAACCCAGCCATATGCAAATCAGTCTTGACCCTGTGCCCTATGGGAACAGTCCAGCCCGAACTTCCAGGCCATATTCTTCCTGGACTGGAAACAAGCATCCTAGGACCGGTTTCGGGGTTTCACCCCTCATCAGCCAGGAGAGGTTGACTCCAATGGCATGGAGAGCCGGGGCCCACGTCTGGGCATACCCGTCACACTCGGGGTGACAAATGCAAAAACAACCATTGATGGACAGAATGCAGAACAATGTCATACATTCACCCCAGTACAGAGATCTGGGCCTAAATCCATCGATTTTTTTGCTCACCATGCCATTCCAGTTTGAACCCAGCCATATGCAAATCAGTCTTGACCCTGTGCCCTATGGGAACAGTCCAGCCCGAACTGTCAGGCCAGGTTCTTACTGGACTGGAAACAAGCATCCTAGGACCGGTTTCGGGGTTTCACCCCTCATCAGCCAGGATAGCTTGACTCCAGTGGCATGGAGAGCACGGGACCCGCGTCTGGGCATACCCGTCACACTCGGGGTGACAAATGCAAAAACAACAATTGATGGACAGAATGCAGAACAATGTCATACATTCACCCCAGTACAGAGATCTGGGCCTAAATCCATCGATTTTTTGCTCACCATGCTATTCCAGTTTGAACCCAGCCATATGCAAATCAGTCTTGACTCTGTGCCCTATGGGAGCAGTCCAGCCCGAACTTCCAGGCTAGGTTCTTACTGGACTGGAAACAAGCATCCTAGGACCGGTTTCGGGGTTTCACCCCTCATCAGCCAGGATAGCTTGACTCCAGTGGCATGGAGAGCACGGGACCCACGTCTGGGCATACCCGTCACACTCGGGGTGACAAATGCAAAAACAACAATTGATGGACAGAATGCAGAACAATGTCATACATTCACCCCAGTACAGAGATCTGGGCCTAAATCCATCGTTTTTTGCTCACCATGCCATTCCAGTTTGAACCCAGCCATATGCAAATCAGTCTTGACCCTGTGCCCTATGGGAACAGTCCAGCCCGAACTGCCAGGCCATATTCTTCATGGACTGGAAACAAGCATCCTAGGACCGGTTTCGGGGTTTCACCCCTCATCAGCCAGGAGAGCTTGACTCCAGTGGCATGGAGAGCCGGGGCCCACGTCTGGGCATACCCGTCACACTCGGGGTGACAAATGCAAAAACAACCATTGATGGACAGAATGCAGAACAATGTCATACATTCACCCCAGTACAGAGATCTGGGCCTAAATCCATCGTTTTTTTGCTCACCATGCCATTCCAGTTTGAACCCAGCCATATGCAAATCAGTCTTGACCCTGTGCCCTATGGGAACAGTCCAGCCCGAACTGCCAGGCCAGGTTCTTCCTGGACTGGAAACAAGCATCCTCAGACCGGATTCAGGGTTTCACCCCTCATCAACCAGGATAGCTTGATTCCAGTGGCATGGAGAGCACGGGACCCACATCTGGGCATACCCGTCCCGCTCAGGGTGACAAATGCAAAAACAACAATTGATGGACAGAATGCAGAACAATGTCATACATTCACCCCAGTACAGAGATCTGGGCCTAAATCCATTGTTTATTTGCTCACCATGCCATTCCAGTTTGAACCCAGCCATATGCAAATCAGTCTTGACCCTGTGCCCTATGGGAACAGTCCAGCCCGAACTGCCAGGCCAAGTTCTTACTGGACTGGAAACAAGCATCCTAGGACCGCTTTCGGGGTTTCACCCCTCATCAGCCAGGATAGCTTCACTCCAGTGGCATGGAGAGCACGGGACCCACGTCTGGGCATACCCGTCACACTCGGGGTGACAAATGCAAAAACAACAATTGATGGACAGAATGCAGACCAATGTCATACATTCACCCCAGTACAGAGATCTGGGCCTAAATCCATCGTTTATTTGCTCACCATGCCATTCCAGTTTGAACCCAGCCATATGCAAATCAGTCTTGACCCTGTGCCCTATGGGAACAGTCCAGCCCGAACTGCCAGGCCAAGTTCTTACTGGACTGGAAACAAGCATCCTAGGACCGCTTTCAGGTTTCACCCCTCATCAGCCAGGATAGCTTGACTCCAGTGGCATGGAGAGCACGGGACCCACGTCTGGGCATACCCGTCACACTCGGGGTGACAAATGCAAAAACAACAATTGATGGACAGAATGCAGAACAATGTCATACATTCACCCCAGTACAGAGATCTGGGCCTAAATCCATCGTTTTTTGCTCACCATGCCATTCCAGTTTGAACAGACATATGCAAATCAGTCTTAACCCTGTGCCCTATGGGAACAGTCCAGCCCGAACTGCCAGGCCAGGTTCTTCCTGGACTGGAAACAAGCATCCTAGGTCCGGTTTCGGGGTTTCACCCCTCATCAGCCAGGATAGCTTGACTCCAGTGGCATGGAGAGCACGGGACCCACATCTGGGCATACCTGTCCCACTCGGGGTGACAAATGCAAAAACAACAATTGATGGACAGAATGCAGAACAATGTCATACATTCACCCCAGTACAGAGATCTGGGCCTAAATCCATCGTTTTTTTGCTCACCATGCCATTCCAGTTTGAACCCAGCCATATGCAAATCAGTCTTGACCCTGTGCCCTATGGGAGCAGTCCAGCCCGAACTGCCAGGCCAGGTTCTTACTGGACTGGAAACAAGCATCCTAGGACCGGTTTCGGGGTTTCACCCCTCATCAGCCAGGATAGCTTGACTCCAGTGGCATGGAGAGCACGGGACCCACGTCTGGGCATACCCGTCACACTCGGGGTGACAAATGCAAAAACAACAATTGATGGACAGAATGCAGAACAATGTCATACATTCACCCCAGTACAGAGATCTGGTGCCTAAATCCATCGTTTTTTGCTCACCATGCCATTCCAGTTTGAACCCAGCCATATGCAAATCAGTCTTGACCCTGTGCCCTATGGGAACAGTCCAGCCCGAACTGCCAGGCCATATTCTTCCTGGACTGGAAACAAGCATCCTAGGACCGGTTTCGGGGTTTCACCCCTCATCAGCCAGGAGTGCTTGACTCCAATGGCATGGAGAGCCGGGGCCCACGTCTGGGCATACCCGTCACACTCGGGGTGACAAATGCAAAAACAACCATTGATGGACAGAATGCAGAACAATGTCATACATTCACCCAAGTACAGAGATCTGGGCCTAAATCCATTGTTTTTTTGCTCACCATGCCATTCCAGTTTGAACCCAGCCATATGCAAATCAGTCTTGACCCTGTGCCCTATGGGAACAGTCCAGCCCGAACTACCAGGCCAGGTTCTTCCTGGACTGGAAACAAGCATCCTCAGACCGGATTCAGGGTTTCACCCCTCATCAACCAGGATAGCTTGATTCCAGTGGCATGGAGAGCACGGGACCCACGTCTGGGCATACCCGTCCCGCTCAGGGTGACAAATGCAAAAACAACAATTGATGGACAGAATGCAGAACAATGTCATACATTCACCCCAGTACAGATATCTGGGCCTAAATCCATTGTTTATTTGCTCACCATGCCATTCCAGTTTGAACCCAGCCATATGCAAATCAGTCTTGACCCTGTGCCCTATGGGAACAGTCCAGCCCGAACTGCCAGGCCAAGTTCTTACTGGACTGGAAACAAGCATCCTAGGACCGCTTTCGGGGTTTCACCCCTCATCAGCCAGGATAGCTTGACTCCAGTGGCATGGAGAGCACGGGACCCACGTCTGGGCATACCCGTCACACTCGGGGTGACAAATGCAAAAACAACAATTGATGGACAGAATGCAGAACAATGTCATACATTCACCCCAGTACAGAGATCTGGGCCTAAATCCATCGTTTTTTTGCTCACCATGCCATTCCAGTTTGAACAGACATATGCAAATCAGTCTTAACCCTGTGCCCTATGGGAGCAGTCCAGCCCGAACTGCCAGGCCAGGTTCTTCCTGGGCTGGAAACAAGCAGCCTAGGACCGGTTTCGGGGTTTCACCCCTCATCAGCCAGGATAGCTTGACTCCAGTGGCATGGATAGCACGGGACCCATGTCTGGGCATACCCCTCCCACTCGGGGGGACAAATGAAAAAACAACAATTGATGGACAGAATGCAGAAGAATGTCATACATTCACTCCAGTACAGAGATCTGGGCCTAAATCCATCGTTTTTTTGCTCACCATGCCATTCCAGTTTGAACTCAGCCATATGCAATTCAGTCTTGACACTGTGCCCTATGGGAACAGTCCAGCCCGAACTGCCAGGCCAGGTTCTTCCTGGACTGGAAACAAGCATCCTAGGACCAGTTTCGGGGTTTCACCCCTCATCAGCCAGGATAGCTTGACTCCAGTGGCATGGAGAGCATGGGACCCACGTCTGGGCATACCAGTCCCACTCGGGGTGACAAATGCAAAAACAACAATTGATGGACAGAATGCAGAACAATGTCATACATTCACCCCAGTACAGAGATCTGGGCCTAAATCCATCGTTTTTTTGCTCACCATGCCATTCCAGTTTGAACCCAGCCATATGCAAATCAGTCTTGACACTGTGCCCTATGGGAAAAGTCCAGCCCGAACTGCCAGGCCAGGTTCTTCCTGGACTGGAAGCAAGCATCCTAGGACCGGTTTCGGAGTTTCACCCCTCATCAGCCAAGATAGCTTGACTCCAGTGGCATGGAGAGCACAGGACCCACGTCTGGGCATACCCGTCCCACTCGGGGTGATGAATGCAAAAACAACAATTGATGGACAGAATGCAGAACAATGTCATACAATCACCCCAGTACAGAGATCTGGGCCTAAATCCATCGTTTTTTTGCTCACCATGCCAGTTTGAACCCAGCCATATGCAAATCAGTCTTGACCCTGTGCACTATGGGAACAGTCCAGCCCGAACTGCCAGGCCAGATTCTTCCTGGGCTGGAAACAAGCATCCTAGGACCGGTTTCGGGGTTTTACTCCTCACAGCCAGGATAGCTTGACTCCAGTGGCATGGAGAGCACAGGACCCATGTCTGGGCATACCCGTCCCACTCGGGGTGACAAATGCAAAAACAACAATTGATGGACATAATGCAGAACAATGTCATACATTCACCCCAGTACAGATATCTGGGCCTAAATCCATCGTTTTTTTTCTCACCATGCCATTCCAGTTTGAACCCAGCCATATGCAAATCAGTCTTGACCCTGTGCCCTATGGGAAACCCCGAAAACGGGCCTAGGATGCTTGTTTCCGGTCCAGGGAGGACCTGGCTTGGCAGTTCGGGCTGGACTGTTCCCATGAGGCACAGGGTCAAGACTGATTTGCATATGGCCAGGTCTAAACTGAGGTGGCATGGTGAGCAAAAGAATGATGGATTTAACCCAGATCTCTTGACTGGGGGCGAATGTTTTGATTTGTTCTGCATTCCGTCCATCAATTGTGTGTCTTTTGCTTTCTCGCCCTAAGTGCGCCAAGTAAGCCCAGACGTGGGTCCTGGGCTCACTGTGCCACTGGAATCAAGCTATCCTGGCTGATGATGGGTGAATCCCCGAAACCGGTCCTAGGATGCTTGTTTCCGGTCCAGGGAGGACCTGGCTTGGTAGTTCGGGTTGGACTGTTCCCATGAGGCACAGGGTCAAGACTGATTTGCATATGGGCAGGTCTAAACTGGGGTGGCATGGTGAGCAAAAGAATGATGGATTTAACCCAGATCTCTTGACTGGGGGTGAATATTTTGATTTGTTCTGCATTCCATCCATCAATTGTGTGTCTTTTGAATTAAACATTATGGCAGTGCTTCCTAAATTTTAGAGATCCACAACCGAATTTTTAAAACAGCAAACTTCCTTGACCTACTTAGTTTTAATAGAGATGAGGTGCGTGATTTTTAATGTAACTAAAGCATCGTGTTGCAGTGCACTGTCATTTACAAATAGCACATTTCCCATTGAAATGGCTACTAAATTTGCTCAATCACACAGTTTTACTGATTAAACTATATTGCTCAAAAATGGTGATTCGTAGAAATCGGATTTCAGTGGATATTTATCATTTGTGAATTACCATGTAAAGGTTCTTGAGTATTTCCACACAGTTCATCAATAGTAAAGGAGCATCCAAGCCAAGGAATTTTTTCAAGCACTTTATTCCTGATTCTTCCTTTGGTTATCTAACACATACAGTTTTATTCCACCTTTCTTTACAAAGGTCAACATATACAACAGAAGCCCAGTCAACTCGTTTCGTCCCCATCATGGGACTTCATCAGGGCCTATAAATATATATACAAACCAAATATTCATTTACAATAAAACACTTAAACCCATCTATTTAGTGATGCCCTATTACCAAAAGTAGTGAGTGAGCATGATTTTCCAATGAGCTGTAGTGATCAACCTGACATTTTACCATCACCTTCTCTAAGCGACATCAGATGTTACATTCTTCTATTGTGGTCTTATATTTTCCAATCATACAAGCAACACTTATTACATTATCTTAACCATTTTGCTTGGTTGTCCAATTATTTCTAATGTATCCTATATTGAGTTATTCCAAATTGACACAATTCAACATTTATTACTTACAATCATCAACGCTGAAAGTTCATAGACGGTAATCTTTTCTCAACAGGTTTCCCTATAGTTCATTTCTGAAAGAAAACAAGTGAAATAGCTATGTTTTACAACAATCTCACATATTTTATTTCATATGCCCCATTTCCCACACCAAACATCCATCTATTCAATACCTTTTATGCAAGACATTATTACATTAATTATCAAAATTATAGTAAACTCCAAATGAAGTAGCCGCAGCTATCAATCCCCTTGCCTCTCTAGTATCTTCTTCGCTAAAAGCACTAAGGGGCCAATTCCGATCTCGGCCGGTAGGGCTCCGAATCGGATTCGGCTTTACCGGATCCGATTCGGAGGCCTTTTTCCCGACCGATTCGTACAGTCGTCCCAACGAGCAAGTACGATGCGAGCGCACGCGAAATCGCCGACCGACTCGTCCCCGGGTCCCAACCGCTCCGACCGACTCGTACGGACACGGCTCGCACCATGCAATGGAGACGTTTCCCGACCGAGCAAGTACGATGCGCGCTTCGAACAGCCCGACCGACTCGTAGCGTCCGGCTCCAAAGAGCTGTCGGAGCCGGACATCGGGGGTCCGTGTCGGACCCCCCTGCACGCGTAGCCACACGAGTCGCACACAGGGGGGACCTTTGGGTCCCCCCTAAACATGCATGTAGGGTGCGAGTCGCACCGACGCGTACCCACTGTAGGGGGCCCCCCTGTTTGTGACGTACCCATTCAGTCAATGGGAGCCCGTGTACGCGTTGTACGACCGGCTCCCATTGACTTCAATGGGAGTCCGACCGAATCGAGTCGGGCAGCATACGGCCGCATCGTACTCGCTCGGTCGGACTGCAGGAGTCCGGCTCGGTCGGAAATTTCTCCGGATCCGGTTCGGTCGGAGAGATTTCCGGCCCGAATCCGAATCGGCCCCTCAGTATCAGAGTCCTGATGAAATATTCAATATGTCCCTTTCACAACCACTGCACTAAATCCATAATCATTTTACCATCATGAAAACATCTCATTATTTTGAAATCTCTTAGCATCTATCCAGAAGGCAAGACAGAACAGGGCTAATAATGCACAAGTCTCTCATTTCTATTTCTGATTGATCATCTCAGTGTGCTTGCTCACTCAAACAGCAGCAACCCAGTCCATTCTAAATCCGTATCTTTTCTAAAATCAGCCTTCACATACAAATTTAGTGGAACCACCCTCTCAAAAATCACCATTTCACATTACTGAGTTAGGTGCCATCCTAAAACAGGTCTCTTCTTCAAACATAGTCAAACTCTTCACATTATTAACAAAAAAACACTCCAAAAGCGAGAAAACGAAACACTAAGGTTGTCAACCCTCCTAGCCCTTAAGCTTTACCTGGTAAAACTGTCTTTATGCATTTACTGCTGTAGTAATACAAATCCGGATTTCGTTTAAGCAGTCATATCTTCCATATTAGCAGATCCACCCCTTCCAAAAACACTACTAACACTACACTACACTACAATTTCTACTGAACGGATGACTGAACTCATAAAAATAATCAAGTCTGGAGCTACTTCGAACCCTTGGTCCATTAAAGTGTTTCATGATATAGCCAATTTCATTGCACCTTCACTGGCCTTGCTGCTCAACACTGTTCTAAAATCTAGTTGTTTTCCTGCAGAATGGAAAGAGGCCTCCATTATGCCGCTTCTCAAAAAGCCAACTCTTGACCCTTTAGAGGAAAATAACTATTATCTGATATCTAGACATCCTAATCTAGAAAAAGCACTAGAAAGACATCTAAACATCTCTCTTTCTACATTTGTGGATCAGAATTGCTTTGTGGACAGAGCCCAGTTCGGCTTTAGGGAAGCCCACAGTACTGAAGCTGTGTCAGTAGCAGTTTGACAGGAGGCCAAGGACATCTTGGACGATGGAGGCAAGGCTGAGGTGGTTCTTTTGGACCTATCCGCATGCTTTGAAGTGGTAAGTCACGCAATATTGAAACACTAATTGATGGAGATAGGTGTCTAAAGCTCTGCCTTCAAGTTACTTAGCTCCTTTCTGGACGAAAGGGAGCAACCTTGTCAACATGGGAGATTCTAGCTCCAAGCCTTTCACCTTACCCTGTGGTGTCCTGCACTGGTCTTCATTAAGCCCCACATTATTTAATATGTATGGCTCCTCTTTTGGAACTGATAAGTTTCCTATGCCGACGATACCCAAATTGTGGTATCCATAAACAATGATATAGAAGAGGTGACTTCTGGATTTAACAAATGCATGAGTTTAATAGTGAACTGGATGAGTTACCCCTGTCTTAAAAATACTTCAGAAAAGACAGAAGTTCTCCTCTTTGGACGAGATACCTCCTTTTGGAATTAAACTTAGTGGCCACAATTCTTTGGCTCTATTTTAACCATTTCAACATCCCAAAGCACTTCTCACAGTTTCTTTCAAATCTATGTCTTAATAAAAAAATCCTCCCTTCCATGCCAGTGGATCCGCCCCCACTTGTTTGAGTTTTTTCTACAGAAAGCTATAATTTCCCAGAAATGGAAATTGATCTTTTCAAATTTGTGAGAAGACTCAAACAGAAAAGCTTCTTTGAAACTTTAGAAAGAAAGGATATTGCAACGAGAGCAAATGTGGTGAATATATGTGAATTTTCTATTGCCCCCTGGATATCTTCTTACCAGCACAACATGAAGACTCTTCTTTAGTCTTCCATCTCTGTGCCTTAACCGGAGGGCTTAATTGATGGTCAATGCATGTTTCAGTGGCATAGATGACTGATAACCACCTTCTTCAGGACCTCTAATTAAATATCATTTTTCTCATAAAATACATGATTTTTCTTAGGTTATCAAGCACTATACTCCCTGTGCATAGCATTTATCATCACCTGGTCGTAGTCTTCAAACTTTGCCAATGGTGCTCACACCCTTCCTATCCAATGGGTTAAATAAGGCATTTTACATACAAGGTCCTCCACATCAGCGATTCATAGGGCACATGTCGACTTCACTGAGATCCTTTAGAAATACCACAATGGGAGATAGGCGATATATTTAGTCTTTTTCACAGCGACTTAAAACTTGATAGTGCCGTACTCGTTCATGACTGTGATCCTCCTCTAGTGGCTTTGTGCCCCAACTTTCTCTATCAAAAGCAGCACTGAAATGGCTGCCCATCATCCCCTGTATTTTTCTCTTTATGTTAACTAAGCCTTAGTCTTAAAAACGGAAAGCTCTTCCAATATTACTTAATTTAGTTACATTATAAGTGAGCTGGAAGTCTGGCCTAAGTAGATTATATTGTGATCATTATAACTCACGTTCATACTGACATTCGGTCGTCATAAGTCTAACAGACACGTTTGAATCATAGTCTGTCTGCACACTGAGGGGGATATTCACAATGAAGTGGCGGTGAGAGGCGTTAGCCTCCTTGGCTTAACGCCTCTCACCGCCACTTCGGAAATGCGAGGCTGCACCCTATTCTCAAGAGTGTGGTGCAGCCTGGCGTTTCCCCCTGAGATGGCGCTAAGTTTCACAACTTAGCGCCAACGCAGGCACCCTTGCACCAGAGTGCAAGGGTGCCTGTGTGCAGGGGAGGGTTGTTTATGTACAGGAAGGAGCCCCTTACTGCACATAAACAATTCCAAAATACCATTTTGTAACTGTCATGTGTGCTGCTTCGTGCAGCACACATGAAAGTTACAAAATGGCATTTTTAAAAAGGTTTGTTCATGTACAGGAAGGGACATCTTCCTGTACTTGAACAAACCATGGCATTTTGCTTTTTCCATGTGTGCTGCACAAGGCAGCACACATGGAAAAAGCAAAAATGAGGAGAAATAAAGCATTTCTCCTTGTTTCGCCACCTGAAGACCAGGATTTTTCTGGTCTTAAGTTTGGCGCTGCCACCTATTATCGCCGCCCTTGATAATAGGTGGCAGCGTCGGTCACAGTGTGTGTTGCGGTGGAACGCCCACCGCAAAACCCACTGCATGCCCCTTTCACGCAAAATTTTGCGTGAAAGGGGCCTTGTTCTAAAGCCAGCATTAAGCCACTTAACGTGGCTTAAAGCCCCGTTAAGTGGGTTAACGCTGCCTTGAGAATAAGGCGCTGACCCTATCGCCGCGGGACCGTCAGAAAAAGTGACGTTCCCGTGGCGAAAGGGGCTTGAGAATATGCCCCTCAATGTTAACAAGTTACACATTCCCACCTCTAATTTTTGGCTGAACTCTCAAAACTTTCGAGGAAAAATACCAGGGAGACAAACTTCATAAACACTACAATCAAATCTCTGTATTGCATTATGAACTGCTGTTTGAGAAAACATGTTGACTTGTAAAAAATGGTCGAACATATAATCTGTGTAAACCTTGTTTGTGCTGTTACAAAACTGACATGTTATATTCCCCAGTCTTAATTCAAAAACCTACAAACAATGAATACCTCTTTCATCTGGAGAACAAAAACACCCTATTGAATATTGCTATCAGATCAGTCTTGTCACCGCAGCTTGGTGTTTGTGTCTGTCTGATTTTTGCTGGTACTTTTTTTTTAACTGGCTCCTTGTGTTTCATCCCAATATAACTTGTTCACATAAAATGAAACTCATATGGGTTCTATAGAATGAATGTATCTCTATAAAGATTGGAAGGAAAAAGTGTCTAAATACTTTTGAGGGAAGGAGTACTGAGCATAAACTGGGACTGAGGCTCATTTGCAGTGGGTTCAGAGTGGCTGAGTGTAGGTCATGGACAGAGAACATCCTTGCACCCAACTCCTGTGCACAGCCAAAGGTCATAAACGTCTGTGGTAGAGGGGCTGGGTAAAAAGCAAAGTTCCAAGCTGTGTGTACAGGGACCTGGGCACACAACAGTTGGGTGAATTCTGTGACATGAGGCCACAGCCTATACCCAGATTCCTTTGCATATGGGGGATAGCCATGAGCAGTGTGTTCTGGAGATGGATAGGCACACGCGTGGCCACAGATTGGATACTATTCCTCCAGCACACATCTAAAAAACCCTCTAAAATTATCTCTACAGGTAATGCAAAACACACAAATCATTGAAAGTGGCCAGATAGTTACTACGAGCAACATAGCCGTAACTCCTTTACTGCACTCCTAATGACTTTACACATGATATCATCATTAATGACATTATCAATATGTTCAACGGAGATGGTATGGGGGTTGGAATGCTCAGGGGCCTGGCTGAAAGGGCCAGTTCAAAGCCTCGGCCTAGCATACATCGCATGCTTAACTCATGTCCTATGTGAGATCAGTTCCTGCTTACAGGTCTGCAGGGAAACGGCAAACAGTGAATTGCTTGGATTCTGGGTAATAGTGTGGCGACTAGAATGATGTCATTAATGAAGTGAACACAAACGTAATCTGTGATGTCACCCATTATATTATAGGGAATGTGGCATGCTTAATAAGGAACACGAAGGAGTGTGAGTCACAACAATCTCTCCGTAAGAATGAATCTCTTATTCGTGGAAACACGAGTTAGGCATCCCTAACCTCCAGTAATCCATAATTATTAACAGAGAATGCTTTGCGACCGAGGCCTGGAAACTCCGGTGCAAACCACACCCAAAACAAGGATAAGACGAATATACTCATATCAAAAAATTGTGCAACCTGTGCAATCCATCTAATATTTAACTAAAATGCATTTACGATTTTGATACAGTTAAATGGGCCTACTGTTCAGAAAATATTTCACCATTTCTACTTCAAAGGTTTATATTACAAAATACACAGTAAAGTATAAACAACACTTACCTTTTGCATTCTGCAATATCTATATTTGGTGTTTTCTGCAGAGATCGGATACTAATTTAACTGTCTTTTCCCACCTCTCTTAAACAATGTGTCCTTTAACTACTCATGAGTATTGTTTTTCCAGCGTTAACCTGGTTTATATTAATTGCCATGCTAATCAAATGTCTTCTGTCTACCCTTTCAAAATATTGTGTTTGCCACATTTTGTTTTATTCTTTCACAATCTCTGTTTGTGATTGCATTCACGTGAACCTGCTTCATATATCAAGGACACTGTGCATTGACTAGATCTTGTATTATATCAACATGAAAAATAATGTCTATATCTTCACCTGTGCCACCTTCAGCAGATACTTATCTATATTTAACTTGGGTGTTTCTATATGCTTTTGTATCCTCATTACTGTATCTCAGTGGCAAGAAATATGAAAGGAAGATAACACATATTATTGCATTCTGCTGAAGTATTATTTTGAACTACATTGTTCATAAGTCATTGAATTGCAACCTCTATAGGGGAAATGTGATGCTGCCTAATGCATTCATAATCCCATGGGCAGATGAGCCCTAGTACATCATTCATGAGACATCGTTTTTCTATGCCCTGTAACAGTACCACTGAAAATCCCCCAGGATCCACTTATGAATTCTCGAAAAATTGGACATCGCCAAAAACATAATCCTGCACCTGAGCATGAAACCTCTGAATGCTACAGAACAGCTGCGTGCAAAGTGCGACGAGCATGAAATAACGTCTGCTCTGCAATATGTTTCATCACTCCAATAATCCCATCGGTATGTTTATTTTCATAGCCATGATTCAAGTTATATTAATGAAATGAGAACCTACAGTAACAGCTGGAATTGTCCCTATTACTTTTTAATGGTCTTTTAGATTCTTATTGTCTTTCACAGAAGGCCCTTTAAAATGTTACATCTTAACCTCTTTTTTTCTTATTCACACATTTCTCTGGCAGATATTTTGTACTGAATGAGGAGCATTCACTCTTGCATTTTTTAAAAGGGTTCTACTTTTCTCTCCTCAACATCTATATCATGCTACTCGTGAAAATGCCTCATCTGGCATATCGTCTCAATCACTTTTCAGCCTATAAATACCAAAGCTGATTCTAGAAAATGTGACTCTTTTGGAGTAAAATAGTGACGTAATATATGCCAATTTTTGGTGGATGTTCCATTCTCCCACATCTCTCATTGCAATGTAGCCAACTGGAAATCCCTTATGGCAGGCTGATGATGGCAGGAATGATTCTGCAGGGGGTGGCTCTATGAATCTATGAAGGGTGGTTCCTGTGACGCACCCCAGCTGACGTTTGTGCTATTCAGGCCTGATATAACCATGGTTGATCGGGACAAAAAATCCTCATTCACATGTTTGGGGGAAACGTCCAGGATATGGGGACATTAGTTATGTTGTTTCCAAAAATGAACTGCAGTTTTGGAGCTCTATTCTTGTAATTCATATAAGTGATGTCACGTTCACCAAGATGGCTTGGCACAAATGCTGCCCATTTGATACACGCTGTGTATTTTGTGCTTTACCACTTGTGTGATTATATATGAGCATGGAAAGTTCCTCCTACACAGATTAGAAAGTGGAGGAGAAGAAGCTGAGAGAAAAGGGAATACACAGATAACTGTGAAATCAAAATGGAGAGGAAAGAAGTAGAGGATAATCCCAATGCCATACTCAATGTCAGAAAGAACATTGACAAAGGCCGAAGAACAGATATTTTCGCCAGATCTGATTTTTTGCCCATTTAATTATAGCCAAACAAGAGTAGATATCTGCAAGTTCATAGGAAAATGTAAATTAAGAAAATACCACAGTATGCAACATAGTCAACAGAAAAATTAGTAGCATATGCACTGACGACCATTGGGATCATCTGAAAGTTTCCAATCTTAAACTAATGATGAAGTTATAGGAATTGGAAAATTAAAAGTTTCGGTATTCCAGATGAAGTAACAGAAGCCGAATTAATTGAGACCACACAATTAAATGTTTCTGGAGAACTTAGTACTAATTTCAAAGCACCTTCAACCTTTTTTGTTGCTATGCTAAGGGATGCCATGTATGTTTATTTGGAGGTATCTACACATTTAGTTAATCTACACGTCAATATTTGTTGAAAAAAGACTGGTTTACAAAAAGCACAGAAGGATGAATTTAAGATCCCCGACCTTGAAGAACTTACATCCATAGCAAATGGGATAAAATCCGGCTCCCCGCTCGATCCAGCTCAACCAAAGACAGTAAAGGTAGGAGCTAAGGCGATCATGCCGTATATTTCGGAGCTCATTCTTTGCTCCTTTCAAACAAGCGTGGTCCCCACCAAATGGAAACAGGCCATTGTCAAGCCACTGAAAAAGAAACCATCACTGGATTCATCTATACTAGACAACCTACGCCTGATCTCTCTGTTACCTTTTACGGCTAAGATTGCAGAGAAAGTAACAAACAATCAATTGGTAGAGCATATAAACAGGAATGATTTACTGCATCCATCTCAATCAGGCTTTAGAATGGCTCACTGAACAGAGTCAGCACTACTCATGGCCACAGAAACTCTGAGGAAATATGCAGATGAAGGACAAACGGCCGCACTGATTCTGCTTGATCTCAGTGCGGCGTTTGATACCGTCTCTCACAAATTGCTTCTGCATAGGCTAGAGCAGTGCGGCATTAGGCGTAGCGCGGTGAGCTGGATGACATCATTCCTCTCAGCACGGAGCTTCCAAGTTGCACAACAAACCTATATATCTGAGAATTTTCTCTTGGCCCAAGGAGTCCCACAAGGCTCGATTCTGAGCCCCACCCTGTTTAACATTTATGTGGGGCCACTGGCAGAACGAGTGGAGAAACATAAGGTGTCGATCGTTTCTTATGCGGATGACACGCAATTAATTGTGATGTTATCACAGGATAATGATCAGGCTCCTATCCGTTTCTCAGAATGTCTAGAAGAGGTAGCAGACTGGATGTCGAACCACTGCCTCAAGCTAAATGGAAACAAAACAGAGGTGTTGGTGGTAGGCAAGATGCCATCTATATGGTCATCTGCCTGGTGGCCTGAATCATTCGGCCAGCTACCCACCCCTAAAGCCGAAGTTAAGAATCTCGGAATATGGGTGGACTCTGAGTTAACTTTCGAATGCCAAATCCGTAAAGTGGCTGGTAAATGTTACGGGGCCATGAAAATCTTGCGTAAAATCCTGAACCTTTTACCATCTAATGCAAGGAAAACTATAGTATAGTACACGCAGTCATAACTTCCCAATTGGACTACAGTAATGTACTATACCTTGCGGCTACTAAAAAAGGTATAGCGAAGCCACAGAGGATACAGAATGCGGCTGCCCGCCTGGTACTCGGCCTCTCGAGAAGATCTAGCACAAAGAAAGCACTGACAGCTCTCCACTGGCTGCCAGTGGGAAAGAGAGTGGCGTTCAAGGCAATGTGCTATTGCCACCGCATCCTACTGAAAAAAGGTCTGAGATATCTCCAACCACTAATTACCAAGTATACCCCAGGACGTAGCTTGAGATCATCAGAGATGGCTCTGGCCACTGTGCCTAGAATTATTAGAGCCAGAATAAGAGAACGCTCTTTCAGATACAAGGCAGCAAAAATGTGGAACAGCCTACCGCTAGAACTTAGAACAGAGCCATGTGAAAAAAGATTTCGTAGACAATTGAAAACGTGGCTTTATGCTAAATCCGATTAGGTTAAAAGCTGGAGAATTACCGGTAACGCGGCGGATTGATTTTGCACGCCCACTTCTTCTCAAAGTTTCTTTTAGCGCGGGGACACACCGGTGGTGTAACCATGCGCTCTACAAATGAATAAAATAAATAAATCTAATGCATACATGCAAAAATAGATCAGACTGTGTAATAAGGATCTCAGATATAGGAGGAAATATAGTGTTATGGCCCTTAAGTATACGGCTCAACAATGAGACTTGTTATTTCAGGATTACAAACAAAGCGGTTAGTGAAGCCAGGATCAAGTATCATATGGAGTTAATGGAATGGCGAAATGAGGTATTATTACATCAAAATGAATATCTATTATTTAAGAAATGATCATCTGTGAATGTCTGTTTTCTACTTGATCCCAAAAGTGCACAAGAAAGTGACTACCTCTCCTGTCTGGCAGATGATACCGGCCATTGACAGTACATTTGACAGCACTTCCAAATATGTGTATTACTTCTTGTAAGATCATGTTAAGAATCTATCCTTATGTGTACAAGACACTGATTACTTTTTAAAACAAATATTTGATATCCCATGGGAAAAAGGGTACATACTCATGCCACTAGACATAACGTCATGCTGTATGAGCACATACCGTGATGATGGACTCTGTCCGATTGAACAATTTTTGAATATGCTGAAACTCTTAAACCATGAACACACACAAATGTTGCTATGCATGCAAATTTGCATATGTACTGGTGGGAGATGTATGTGCTCAAAAGTGAACATCATACTGATTGGTCAGAGCAAGTCATAATGCAGGCACATTACATAAATGGCTGATTCATTATGTGGAAAGGGTGTATGGATAGCGTTAAAGGGCTCTTAAAAGAACCTTAATCTTGATTTCAACGGTACAATAAACTTGAAACTAAGATGTATAGAAAGGCAACTGCTGGCAACACAACTCTTCACACCAGCAACTTCCATCCAGAGAAATCCAAATACAACATACACTTGCACCTGGCCCTCTCTGCAGCGTCACCCTCAAACTTCTTTTCCTTCAACCCTCCTGTTTCTAAACCTGTTTTGTTTTGGCTTTTATGACTCTGGGCAATATTTATGTTAAAATGGGCTCACAAACAATTTAGCACATTTAAATTACTTGTAAATCCCTAGTAAAGTGGCACTACATGCACCCAGGGCCTGTAAATTATATGCTACTATTGGGCCTGCAGCACCCATTGGGCCACCTACATAAGTAGCCCAATTAAACATGTCTCAGGTCTGCCATTGCAGCCTGTGTGTGCAGTTTAAAACTGCCATTGCAAGCCAGCAAAAAAGACCATTTGTATGCCTAACCTTTCCTTTTTAATACATATAATTTACCCCTAGTGTAGGCCGTAAACAGTCCAGAGGTCAGGGTAAGATGCTTTTGATTGTATGCATTTTATAGTCCAATCATCACCACTAATCTGCCTGCCACCTACCTATAACTTTGCATACCCCCTGATTGGGGCAGAGATAAGAGTATAAGGGTCCATTTGTAGCAGGCGGTGAAACTGTTTCCATATGGACAGCATGCATGTAATCATAGGATATTCACCCTTAGATTAATATTTACAGTACAGTGGCAAACGTGGCTCAGGACACTTCAGTAAGTGCCTCTTTATATGTACCTGTATGGGTTTGAGCAAGGAATGAGGTAGGAAGCTTATCCTTCGTGATAGATAGTGTGCATAGTAGTATATCTTCAAGTTAGGGAGTGTAAGACTTGACATCACTGGAGTGGTTTTCCCCCAAACCTTTTGCCTTCACACCTCCTGTTTTGCTGAATTCGTTTTTGTTGGCTCCAGGACTCTGCACACTTTACCACTGCTAACCAGTGCTAAAATGTTTTTGCTCACTCCTGTAAACAAGGTAAAATTGGCTTACACTAACTGTACTTGCAAGTACCTAGTAAAGTGGTACCCTATGTACCCAAGGCCTGTAAATTATTCATCACCATCATATAAATCTTTATACGGATAAAAAAAATCCATAAAAGAATCACAGAACAAAATACACTTAAATAAAATAAAAATCAGTAAAATACAGTTCAATATTTCCATAAATAATCGTAAATATTAAAAGTTAAAATAAGCAGCATTACATCTGAAACCAGGAGTCATTGCTATAAATATATGTGATTTTCAGTGATATATAGAAAAGCATGTCATTTAGGGGTGTCGGCATTTCTCATAAACCGTGATCCTCAACCAGGTTGCCTAACAATATCATAGTTTCTTTACAGTTTCTTTACAGTTTGTAATAATTGCAACAGACAAATCCTTCTAAATCCGCGGGCGATATCAAAAAGACAGGACCTTTGCAATAGTGCAAAAAGTGCAGACTGTGTTCCAGACAAAATATAAGAATAAAATCAATGATCATTACTAAAACACTGGTAAATGTATGTGGGTCATAATCAAGGTTGCCTAATTACTCAACCTCACACGTTAGAGCTTCCAGAAATGAATAAGATTTCCTCATGTTAAGAGCAGTAAAAATGTAAACGGAGAATGCAAAGTCCATATTAACAAGTTTACAAATAAAATTTTAGGCGTCCTGGTAATAGATGAATTTTCCAGACGTGAACAATGGTTGTAAAACTCCTTTTCTTATATCTCTATATATCTTGCAGACGACAATAGAGTGCAGCGTTGACTAGGGAGATTTAGCAAAACATGGGCATTTGGGTAGCTTAGGAGCCGAAACCCTCCATTTTAGGAAAGGCTGCCATAAAGTGCAACATGTCTACCCGTAGTCTTGTACGGTAAAATCTATTTTGCGTATTGGGTATGATTAACAAACAACTTTGAGTTCCTTGTTGTACAAAACCTGAGAAGTAACTACGTACAGTTAATTTGGAGCTTTCTCTATTTTCCCTTTCAGCCTCTTTCTGGCACATGCATCAAAAATGTCATTTGCGATTCCTAATTAGCGAAAAGTAAGGATTCGCTAATAAGGAATCGCAAATACCTATGCATGTAGGAATCCCTAAAAAAATAGCGATTCCTGAACATTCCTTAATTGCGACTCGCAAATTGCGAGTCGCAAGTAAGGAATTGCTGCCCATTCATTCCTATGGGCCTAGAGGCCCATAGGAATCAATAGAAATTGCATGCGCAATTTGCGAGTACCCAATAGGTACTCGCAAATTGTGCATGCAATTTTAAGTGTGCCAAAAGGACACCCTGTTGCACCCCTGAAATTGATATGTGAACACATGTTGCGCACACACATGCCCCGAGGGCATGTGTGTGTGTGTAACCTGGAACTTTGAAAAATGCACTTAAGTGCTTTTTTCAAAGTTTTCGCTAATTACCATCAGGTATAATTTTCCGGTAATTAGCGGACCCTAATAGCGAAATCGCTATTTTAAATGACATCTTGCATTGCAATCAAGGCATCGGAATTTGCGATTCCTTAAATGCAATCACAATTTGCGATTTTTGCTTTTGGGATGATGCATCCCAAATGCAAAAATACCGGTCGCAAAGGGGCAGATTCTGAGAATCTGCCCGTTTGCGACTGGATTTTTCCTTGATGCATGTGGCCCTATGTTTGCTATGAGGATGGCTTTTACCTATAATAGGTTTGTTCCCATTTTTTGCTTCTAATCTGAAGAAGGCTTCTGAGGATCTTAAAAATTTCAGTTTCCCAGCCTTCAACTGGGACCCCAGTGTCCACTACTGGAGAATTTTATGCCTAAGAATATGACGTTTTGAATTTCAGCTAGCTCATCCCTCTTGACATGATGTATTCACTTTTTAGCTCTCCCTTCCCCCAAAACCATAGTAAAGGTTTTCTTAAGGTTGAGTTTCAAATACTTCCCCTCCATATATACAAGACAAAAGCTGTTGATTAGGCGCTGTAAGCCATCAGCGGTTCTAGATATCAACACCACATTGTTTGCATATAGGAGGACAGGAGTTGGTAGCTTGCCAACCTTAGGGGCATCAGCTAATGCAGTGCCTCGTCCACCCTATTAATACAAAGCGAAAACAAAAGGGGGGGCGAGAACACAGCCTTGTCGGATCCCACTTGTGACCCTTAAATGGGGCATGCATTCCTCCCATGGCCCATATTGTACGCTGGCAGCCAGACAGGCATACAGTTGTGACAGGAATGTGATGATCTTTATTGGGACACCCATTTTTTCCAATGTCTGACACAGCTTAGCATGGTTCACCAGAGCAAACACCCTGCTCAGATCTGCAGAACATAAATGAATGTGTTCCTCTTTTGCTAGAATATATTTACTAATGAGGCGATGTAGGTTAACGCATTGCTTCATACTGCTGACATCCCTCTTGAACCCATACTACAAGTCAGTGAGAATCTGATTAACAGTAGCCAATGTCTCCAGCCTCTCCAATAAAACTCTGTCCATTAGTTTGGACATTGGGTCCAGGAGTGATATGGGGCGGTAACACCTTGCATCCCCCTTGTCCCCCTTTTTAAAGGTTGGTACTACAATACTCTCTGTCCATGTTAAGGGCAAGTATCCGCTAGCTGCTGCATTGCATGCTTGCATCAATATGGGAGCCCAAAAAGAAATCTATGATTTGAAAGTGTCTATTGGTACCCTTGGTACCCTTGGTACCCTTTCGGCCAGGAGCTTTTCCGTTGGCACACTTTTCCAGGGCAGTGGCTATCTCTTCTAAGCTAAGTGGATTTAGGTGTGAGGGCCGTACAGTATATAAAAGTTCAGTGGGAAATTCTGCACCATCCTCATTAGGGTTAAAAATCCTACCATAGAGGCGGGGCCAACCATGATGGCCGAGTGTATGTAATGGACTGAGGATCCACAGCAATGCGGCAGAAAGTCAAGGTACAGAGACCGCTACCATAACCAAAAGATCCCTGGGGACTCCAGTAGTTACAGTTGCTTAGCTGCAGAGCACCCGCGAGCTGACACAGTAGCTCTTGGTCACCTGGGGGGTCTGTGAGGATGCTGATGTAGACCTCAAAGCAGCAAGCCACCCACAAACGACTTTAAAATGGCGACACAACTGGCCTGATATAACATATCACAGCTTGAGGGGGGGACCCCTGGTCACCAAGGAAAAGTAGGCCAAAGCATAAGTGTCCCTGTCCTGCCCTATATCTCCTCCAGCTATGATTTAGCACACAGCCACTGACTTTGGCAAAGTGGATATCAGAGTGCCTGACCCTGGCATGGCAGACCTGCCATGAGGCAAGCAGCAAGATCAATGAAGACAGCACATTGCCCCTACACAAGTGTAAAACAAACCTTGGCTGCCAAGAGCATTGTAAATCTACACGTGAACACAAAGGTCCCACTGATGATGTGGTGGCACCGGGAAGTACATTTGGAGGGCCACACACCCAAGCACAAGAGCCAACATTCAGACCTGCTCCCAGGGAGAGCATGCGAGTATCTGGGGACTCCCTACAGTGCTAGGTCCATACCAAGCTGATCCTCCTCCTCACCATCAAGTCATATCACTTGACAGGTACAACAGTCTCTATGCCGCCAAAGAAGAAACAACTCAACTGAGTATCTAGCTACTTTACACTTGCGGAGGCACGACACCCTTCGCCAGTGGCACCTGAATGCAACACCAAGTCTCTCACTAAAGAACATCTGCTTGCCTCGCTAAGAGACATCAAAAAGGAACTTTGAGAGGAGCTTAAAGCAGGCCTAGCTTCCTCATTGGATGCTTTCAATGCTGACCTAAATGGGAAACTTACCTCCTTGCAATACAATGTAGACTCTTTGGATACCCATGTAGTTGCCTTTGATGCCAAGGCCCTAGGCCTGAAACAACACATTGGGCAGATGGAAGACTTAACCCAAACCCTCCGATCATAGCTGCATGCGTTCATCCTGAAATGTAAAGATATCATAAATAGACTGAGAGGTGACAGCATTCGAATTTGAGACCTAGTAGAGGGAGCGAAGGGTCCGGATTTAGAAGCCTTTGTCACAGGCTTCTTCTCGAAACTGCTTAGGAGTAAGTCACTTAATGTCAATATAGGGAGAGTTCATTAGTTGGCCTCCTAGCATCAGGTGAGAGAAGACGCCTTTGTGACATCTTAGCAAAGCTTCAGTCCTTCAAGGTGAAGAAGGCCATCCTCCAGGCAGCCCGAAAGATAGAACTGATCAGATTCCAAGGGGTTACCTGCTTTCTCTTTCAAAATATAGCCCCTCGAAAGCTAGCCCAGCAGCAATAATTCCATCCTGTGAATGACAAATTGCAACAAGCTGGACCTACCCATTAGTCTAGCCTTCATTCTTCACAACAAATTGCCTCATGTGACAGAATTCATGGAGGCCAAGACACTACTGGATATTCCAGCCCCAAATGTGCAACAGCTCGAGGACGAACTGGGGGACTTCAGTGGAAGTGCCAGCGGAACTCAGCTCACAGGATAATGGCTTCCCCAGCGTCAACATATACGGCACAAGAAGCGCTAATTTGCAATGGTTAAATGTATCCCTTTCGGAACTCTTCTTTGGATGTTGACCCACTGGTTGCTCCAGTGTTGACCAGCCAGTCACATATGAACAATACTCTACATAGACAGCCTCGAGGGCACTCCTATCTCTGTTTGAGAGATGGTGACAGACAGTACTTCGTCAGAAGACTACGGGACATATTTACTTGTAAAGTGGCGAAGCATGTTGTTAAGCCAAGAAGGCTAACAACATGATCCATCACTTTTGAAATGCAGGGCTGCGCCATATTTACAAGAATACGGTGCAGCCCTGCATTTCCCCCTGCGCTGACACTAAATTTTACTGTCTAGCGCCAACTCAGGCACCTTTTGTACCATAGTGCAAGGGTGTCTGCATTGCAGGGGAAGATTGTTTATGAGCAGGAAGGTGTCCCTTCCTGCACATAAACAATCTTTAAATGGCATTTTGTAACTTATGTGTGCTGCTCAATGCAGCACACATAGAATTTGCAAAACATCTTTTTTTTTTTAAATGATTGTTTATATGCAGGAAGGGACACCTTCCTGCACATAATGAATCATTGGAGTTTTGCTGTTTCCATGTGTGCTGCACAACGCAGCACACAAGGAAACAGCAAAAACTAGGAGAAATTAAACATTTCTCCTCATTTTGCCAGGGTAATAACAGGTTTTTCCTGGTCTTAATTTTGGCACTGCCCCATATTTACGCCACCCTTGTAAATATGGGGCAGCATCAAAATCAATGGGTGTTGTAAGAACAGACTGTGTCATCCCTGCTGATGTATGGGTTAGTTATTTTGAGCAGATCTATAGAGTGGATTAAGAAAGAAACGTCACCCCCTGGGAACCTTGCATAGAGATGCATCCGCTTTGCTTTGGCGTAGCTCAGGTCCAGAAAGCCATCATGGACACATCAGGACGAAAAGCCCCTGGGCCTAATGGGGTCCCTGCAGATCTTTAAAAGGCTGATCCAGGCACATGGGCAAAGATCCTAGCTAGCAGCAACGGCAGGCGGTTCACCGCACTCATGGTCCACAACGGTTATTTTACCCATTTTTAAAAAGGGCGCCAGGGATGACCCTGCATGTTATCGTCCGATCTCATTATTAGACTTGGCTGCAAAAACTATGGGGAAGGTGACTTTACAACGCTTAACAATATGGTTAGAAGCAAGTAATGTAATATCAGACCTGCAATACGGTTTCAGGAAAGGGATGGGGACAGTGGACCAATGCATAAACCTACTTATGATTATCGGCAAATACTCACTCGGTAAAAAGGGACATATGTACATGGCTTTCATGGACTTAACATCCGCTTTCAACCGAGTGAATAGGTCAAAATTATGGCCTTTATTACTAGAAACAGGAATGGATGCCGATCTAGTGGCTTTTCTGCATTGGTCCCACCTGAATTTGACTGCCTCGGTCAGATACAACGAAAACGGTTCTGTTATAGAATCCTGGGACGTTAAGCGAGGGGTGAGACAGGGATGTATTTTGACCCCTGTTTTATTTACTGTATATATCAACAATCTGGGGGCTGCCCTATCATCGGCTATCAAAGTAATTCCTAGAGCAGGTGCTAAACTCATCCCTGCTCTTTTATATGAAGGCGATGCAGTTTTACTTGCAAGGACACCAATGGCGCTGCAAAGACTTGTAAATACATTTATGGATTTTATGGTCCCACTCGACCTCTCTATCAATTTCTCGAACTCCAACATAATGTCGTCTGGAAAAATGAAGTGCGACAAGCGTACTCTTTTATGCAAAGGTGGAGAACTGACAAATGTTGCTACATTTCCCTATTTGGGTATCCTGTTTGACGAAAAAGGGTCTTGGATAGCTCAGCAAACACTAAAAAAAACACCCTGTCTAGATCAGCAGGAGCGACAATGGAGTTTGCTAGGAGACTGGGGAGTAAACCACTACGAACATTACTGAAGGTCTATAATGAGAAATGTATACCAAAGAAACGTATGGCAGTGAGGTGTGGGGTTATAAGGAGGTTGGTGGTCTGCAGGTGGCTGAAGATAAATACCTCCAGAAACTATTATCTGTAGTCCCAGCAACCCATCTTTTATGGTGCATCAAGAATTAGGACAGGGGGGAGCGCGCGCGGCGCCGAGCAAGATGGCCGCCTGAACCGGGAGCTCCGTATCACGACGGGAAATGCCGCGCTGATTTCCGCGGTTTTACCAACTTCTATCAGATGAAATGGAGAGCCTCATGAACCGGAAGGGCTCCTGATCGGTTCTCTTCCTTTTTTTTGCATTTTTTGCACCTCTTTCCTCTGGAAATCGATAATTTCTATGCAACCCTGTTACGGTTGCCATTTTGTTTTTCTTCATAACGGACTTTTCACTCACCTCAGGTACTACTTTTTCAAATTGACTTTTACTGCAACATGATGCATAAACTACTATTTTGGATATAATTAATCTCCTATGTGACCAGAGGTGATCTTAGCATTTCACTTGCGCTGTGTTTCTCAGCAACTTTTGGATTCTCTCTCATTCATGATGTACTTCTTCATTTTCCTCAAATTCATCTCTTTGTGTTGACTTTGGTTCAAACAAGAAGTACTTGTGTTCTCAGGCGTAACTGAGCCTCATCTATCTCAGCAGCGCTGTCATTATTTGATTACACTGTGTCGCGCAGTTTCTCTAAATCGCTTTGGTTGTGCGCTGGTGGTTTCTCCTTTGCTTCACTGAGACTATTACTCCTCCACTATATGGGTAGGAGTAAGAAGTTACTTATTACTAGCAGGAGATACCTGGCCCACGCCCCTGTCTTGGAATCCTGTCATACTGACTCTGCGCTTAACAGCAGTGTTGCAATGGCGCAATCTGGGTCTTCGAAGTCTTCGACCCCATCGACGTCATCTATGTCTTCAACCAAATTGCAGACCCCTACTTCTGCCAACAAACGCCTCAAACAAGACCCTCCCTCTCCACCGAAACCTGCTTCTCCGGTTTCCTTAGACATGGTCTTTGAAGAAATTTGCGCCTTGCGTCCATTCATTGAAGAGACTAATTCACATCTCCAGTTGTTGGACACTAAATGGGCGTCTATGGAATCTCGTATTACTACTGTGGAAAATCAAGTCGATGACTTACAGAATCTCTCCACTAAGCTATCTACTTTAGAGAGGGAGGTCTCTTTGCTAAAGAAATCAGCGGAGGATCTTGAAAACAGAAACAGACGCAATAATCTACGCCTTTATGGCCTTCCTGAAGGCTTGGAGGGTGCTGACCCCATCCAATTTTTCAGTACTTTTCACATAAAACTTCTGGACCTTCCTGCTTCTACAACGCTCAACATTCAACGTGCTCACAGGTTAGGCCCCCGCCTATTCTCATCGGCTGGTCCTTCGAAACCGAGGGGTGTGATCTTTTTATTTTTAAAATTTACAGACTTACTACAAGTGTTAAACACAGCCAAACACAAGAAGCAGCTTGTTTGGTTAGGCTCTAAACTCTTCATCTCGCAAGATGTGTCTCAGGCAACAGCTAAACGACACTTGGAGCATGTTACGGACTGTTCCATTCATGTCTGTTCAAAGTCACCTACCAAAATAACACTTCCTCTTTTGATGATCCAGCTGACCTGAAGAAATGTATCCTTCTACATTCCACTTCTTCTATGGAAACTTCCGATCCTCTCTCTTCCTCATCATCCTCGATTCCGTGACTTTTTCATTTATTGCTGACAGGTTTTGTTTCACCCTGTTTGGTCTAATGCAAATTTTTTCTTCCACAGGTTGCTGATGGTTGTTATTTAATAATATGTTCCTTTAACCCTTCACAATTTTTTTTCTTCCGCAGGTTGCTGATGGTTGTTATTTAATAATATGTTCCTTTAATCCTTCATGTAAATTTTTCTCTCCTCTCACTCTTTTGCAGACGTTTTCTATTGATACGTCCCTCTCTCCGTTTCCTATTTATCTCATCTGGTTCCCCGTTGTGGTACTCCCTCCCTGGTTGGTTGTGTCTTCTTCTATGTGTCGCCACCTCCCACCCGCTTCCTCTTGTTCTCCCTCAAAAGGTACGTATTACAGTCGTCAATCTTTCGCTTTTTTCCATTGTTGTTCACTATTTCATTTGATTCCACTTGTTGACATGTACTGTCTTCTCTTTTTGTTCTTTCTTTTATCCTCCTTTCTTTTCTTCCTCTCTCCTTCTTTGGTTCCTTGGATATGTCCTATCTCTTCTTATCCTTTTTTGCTCCTATTTGATCTCCCTTTCTCCTTTCCCTGTTTTCTTTCCCTCTTTCCTATTTGTATCTTATCTCATTTTTTCACTAATGCATATTTTGTTCTGTATATATCCTTAATGATTTTACATTCAGAGTTATCTCCTGGAATGTAAAAGGTTTTATTAACCCAATTAAAAGACAGAGAATTATTTCCCATCTTGCTTCTTATAACCCTGATTTGGTTCTCTTACAAGAGACCCACCTCACAGAAATTGAAGCGTTAAAATTAAAAAGAGGCTGGGTGGGCTCAGTTTTATTCTCACTCTCTACCAATAAGAAAAATGGTGTTATAATTCTATGTCACAAGAAATTGAATTGTAAAGTGATATCGCAAGAAATTGACACAGAAGGTAGATGGTTGTTAGCGAAGTTGTTAATTAATAATGTTTCTTTAACTGTTTTTAATATTTACGGACCTACACATCCTGATTGTTCCTTTTGGCCACTGATTACGCAGAAATGTATTCAATTTAGAGACGATCTCTTCATTTTAGGAGGCGATTGCAATCAAGTTGTAGACCCATTTCTCGACCGCCAATCTCAAGTTCGTTTTGTTTCTCACAAGACTCACAAACATTTCCTTAACACTATCTCTCAAACACACCTTGTAGACTCTTGGAGACTTTCCCATCCAGATACTCTTGACTTCTCTTTCTTTTCTCCTCCTCACGTCTCCCTTTCCCACCTAGATTATATCTTTCTTTCTCAATCTTTATCTCAAAACCTATTATCTTCCTCTATTGAACCTATAGTCATCTCTGACCATGCCCCAATTGTAACAGATCTTGATTTGCTCCCTCCACATCCCAGGTCCTCCCGCTGGCGGTTTAATAACTCTCTACTTCTGGACCCTCTTTTCTCCTCTTCTTTTCGCACCTTTGCAAATGAATTTTTTGATTTTAACAGTGATCCCAATTCCTCCCCCCATATCATATGGGACTCTTTTAAAGCTTCTGCGAGAGGCTTTATTATAGATTTTGTTTTTAAAAAAAAGAAGCGCTTCCTTCAACAACGGAAGACTGCTTTGGCGCATATTAGGCTCTTAGAGCACAAATTCTATACTTCTTCCATGGATTTGGACTCGCCAGAGTTGATACGTGCTAAACTAGCCTTTAACAAAACTACTACTGATAATGCGTCCTCAATACTCCTTCGTAGTAGCGCTCGCTACTACAGTGGTCGTAATAAAGCGGGTAAGCTCTTGGCGAATTATCTTAAAACACGTAAAGACCATACTCTAATTGATTCTATTTACTCTTCAAATGGCTCTCTTTTGCATAAAGATCAAGACATCCTCAATGAATTTAAACTCTTTTATAAGGATCTTTATACCCCTGAATCTCCTCCTTCTTCTTCTCTTATCCATGATTTTCTAAATAAACTTCCAACTCCTTTCAATTCCCACCTCAATCTTTCTGATCTTGAAACAGATGTATCCCTTACTGAATTATCCACTGCCTTAAATACCTTGACTAAAGGGAAGACTCCTGGCCCAGATGGTTTTCCTGTTGAATTTTATCTACACTTTTCTAATCTATTACTCCCTAAACTCTTAAATCTCTTCCAGTCATTTTTTCTAGCCGGTAAGACAGAAGGTACCTTTCAGGAAGCTACAATTTGCCTCATACATAAAGAAGGTCGTGACCCCATGTTTTGTAAGAATTATCGCCCGATCTCCCTGGTCAATGTTGATTATAAGCTATTTGCTAAATCACTTGCTTTGTGTTTGGACCCTCTTATGCCCCACTTAATAGGTAAGGAGCAATGTGGTTTTGTCAAGGGTAGGCTCACTTCTGATAATTCTCTTCTTTTTCTTAATGTTTTAAACAAAATCCCTTCCCTTTCCACATTTTTAGTGGCCATTTCTGTTGATGCAGAAAAAGCTTTTGACAGAGTTGATTGGTCCTTCTTATTTGCTTCATTAAAGTGGCATGGTTTTGGCCCCAAATTGATTTCTCTTATTTCTTTATTGTATTCTGCCCCCAGAGCCTCAGTATTAGTTAATGGCTGCGTTTCATCTTATTTTCCTCTTCAGCGTGGTGTCCGCCAAGGTTGCCCTCTTTCCCCTCTCCTCTTTATTTTAGCTCTTGAACCCTTCCTATCCTCTATTCGTAATAATGATTCTATTCCTGGGTTTTCTTATGGTGACCATCAATTAAAACTTTCTGCTTACGCGGATGATATCCTACTCTTTATTTCTGCACCCGAAACTTCTATTCCCCCTTTATTACATGAATTTGCTTCCTTTTCCCTTGTTTCTGGTTATAAAATCAATTCAGACAAAACAGAAATCCTCCCCCTTACAAAATTTTGTCTCCCCCATGCCTTTTCTTCCACTGGTTTTGCCTGGAATAATTCAAAAATAAAATATTTAGGTATGTGGTTTTCCAATTCCATCGCTTCCTCCATTAAATTAAATATGTCTGCAGTCTTATCCCGAATTGATAAATTATTTTCTTCTCGGAACCCCCTTTTCCTTTCTTGGTGGGGTCGGCTAGACTCAATCAAAATGATGATTACCCCTATCTTGATTTATACATTCTCCATGCTCCCCATTCATATTCCTGCCTTTTATTTTAAGCGGATTGACTCGTGTCTCTCTAAATTTCTTTGGAAGGATAAGAAAGCCAGGATCTCCTTATCTTCTCTTCGTAAGTCAAAGGCTAATAGAGATGTAAACTTTCCTGACTTTCATCTCTACCATAAATAATTTTCCCTTCGTCAGGCCTCGAAATGACTCCTTCCCGATCCTTCCCCCTTCACTCCCCTCTGGCTATCCATTGAACAAACCTTGTTATTACCCTTCTCTTTAAAGGAAGTTATGGCTTTTTCTGCTAAAAACCCCTGTACATCTCTTCCTTTATTTAAACACACTTGTTCCCTTTTGAAACATTTGGTACAACCTAATCCCATCTCTAGAGAATCTTTTTTAGAATCTCCAATTTGGCACAATTCCCTTATTCTCATTAATAATAGGCCCATCTTTTAGAAAACTTGGAGGTCAAAGGGCATAATGTGGGTCAAAAATCTTTTTGATGGATTATCTCCATGTTCATTTCCCCAATTTAAACTTTTATTCCATTGCCCCTGATCCTTTTTACAGAAATTCACTACTCTCATGGCAGTTATTCTTGATATTTATTACTCTCTTCCCCCTTCGTCCCTTCCTGTTGTTCAAAACTCACTTCTTCAGATTCTCTTCTCTCTACCCAAAGCTTCTCTCATCTACAAATACTTGTCAGCTCCTAATCTAGAACGTGCAAAATCCAATTTGGAACTCTCTTGGGAATCTGACCTGGGATGTGAATGGACTATCATCTTCTGGGATAAACTTTGGTCCCGCTCTCTAAAAATTTCTCGCTCTGCCTCTCTTACACAATCTCTGTTTTTCCTTTACCATAGACTTTATCTCACACCTGTTTCTATTGCTCGCTTTTCCCATTCTTCTGATTCTAATTGTTGGACCTGTGGTTTTTCTTACGCCAATCTTATACACCTTCTCTTCCTTTGCCCATCGGTTTCTAACTTTTGGGGAAAGTCTGGTCCTATATTTCTCGCCTGTTTAATATTTCCATCCCTTATTCTATTCCTCTTCTTTTCTCTGGAAGTCTCTCTGACTCCTTAGACCTACCCCCTAACCATGGTCTCTTTGATCTTATGCTTGCTTTAGCTTTCCAACATATCTCTTTCAACTGGAAAACTCTCACAAAACTATCTATACAACATTGGTGGAATAGTCTTTGCCAATTTCATCGACTTGACACTGCTTTCGCCTCCTCCTGTAAGCCAATGGTTAATAGAGATCTTTTTGGCTACCCCTTACTAATTACTTAGATCAGCTGGTTTTAACAGATAAATCTCGTTTACATTCTGAAAACTTTAAACCTCCTTGAATACTTGTTTTCTCTGTTCTTCACTTTTTAACCCTTGTTGGCTTATTGTATGTAATTAATTAATTAAGAAATTCACTCACATTCCTTTGTAATATGCACTACTCTAATAGATCAATGTGTAAAACTCTTTCCTCTCATCTCCCTCCTCTCCTTCCCCCTCTTTTTTCCTCCTCATTCCCTATAAAATTTAAAATAGTTTTGATTTTTCTTAATAGTACTAGCCAACTCTTCCGTCATATTCCTATTTGTTATATTTTAATTCTGTATTGCTGGTATTTTGTATACTTTGTTAACTTTCAAATAAAGCTTTTTAAACTGAAAAAAAAGAATTAGGACAGGGTTACATCTCTGACCACATAGCAGTGGCCCCTTTAATATGGTGGCTAAAAATATGGTATAACCGCATAGCTACGCTGAACCAAACTGTTTTAGAAGATTGTATGAGACTCAACAGGGCGGCTGGCATTCTTTGGCTGGGTTACATCTCACAGCAGCTGGCAAATGTAGGGCACCCTGAGCTTTTTATACATCCGAGACAAATGCACCGTGGTGAGTTGAAAGTAATTAAAAGACACTTTTTAGCTAAGAGGATGGTGGAAAAGGAAAATAATGAACTTAAAAAAACCCACGATAAGACAGTTAATAATCTTGAGTCCTGGGACGTTAGAAAAACCCTTCTGGTCTTATATTAAAAACCTGCCACACCATTTTCTTTTAACCAGATTTAGGTTCCATTGTATTCACTGGTGCCTCACAGTCCCCAAGGGTTTTTCGAAGCCTGGGGCTTTAAAGCCCTGCCCTTGTGACGACGTCTCGGACCAAGATCTCCTACATTTTATGTTCTTCTGTGCATTTTATAATGATCTTCGGTTAAGATACATTTTACCACTTTTAAAACACTGTAATTTTGCACAAGTGAGGCCAGCCCTGATATATCTTTAAATGTTGTCCTCACCTTTGATATGCTTCGAGGTTGCGAGTTTCTTAACAGGAGCTTTACGGCGAAGGACAAAATGTGATAACGCATTGAATTGTCCCTAGAATTGTTATATTTTAGTGGGTATTGATTTTAATTATTTGTTAGTACTGTACAGAAAGCACTTTACCCAGGCCTAAGAAGGCGTAGTAGTTTTGACATGTAGTAGTTTTTATATTTTATTAAAATTAATATACATTAGGGTTTTGTCACTTATACATGGAAATTTGTACATGAACTATCAGTTTCGCCCTTTTATCAAGTAGTGTATAATGTTTTTATTGTTTTACTCTTGGGGTTTGCAAATGTGATTTTATGGTCATTATTGGCTGAATAAAGTTTTATTTGACAATGGGTGTTGTGATGGAAAGCCCACAACAACACCCATTGCCCTCCGCTATACTTAACGTGAAAGGGTGCCTTATTTACAAGGCAGCGTTAAGTCACGATAAGTGGCTTAACGCTGCTTTGTAAATAAAGTGAAGCCCCTTTCGCCACCACAACATCTGAAAAAGTGACGTTGTGGTGGCAATAGGGGCTTGTAAATATGCCCCTACATTGCCTTTCTCAGGTTTTCTTGCTAATGTTCTTATGATGCCTTGACAAAATAGGCTTCTTTAGAGCTGCATAAGTGGTAATTGACCTGCACACCTGACATGAAGTATCTCTACACACATTTTGTATGTAATTTGGGGCCAGTTGTCTCCCGTGTTATGATTTTGGGGTTTTGCTTTTCATATTCCCTGGTACATTAATTGCATTCTTGGTGGGTAGCATTGGGAGGGGGGAGAGCTAATAAAAGTGCAGGAATCATCGGCGGAGGGGGTAGGGGCCCTGGAGAGGCAGACGGGGCATGTCTGAGGAGAGATAATGTCAGCAGAAAACCTAAAGATATTAAGTTTACTTGATGTAATATGGTGATTACCACTCTCACATGGAACATTAAGGGCCTGAACTCACCAGTCAAGCGCTATAAATTGTGGAAATATTTACTAGATAAACATCATGATGTGGTGGTGTTACAGGAGACACATCTCAAACAAGATGAAGACCACAAACTGAGGCACAAAGCTTACAACCATGATGTATAAGTTCTGAGCTCTCACCATACACAACGGTGTTGCATTATTTTTCCATTCCTCTCTAAATTTTCAACTTGAAGGGTGCAAAATGGATAAGGAGGGGAGAGTGATCCTGGTGAAGGGTTGTATCTTTGGCAGAATGCACAACTTTGCCTCAAACTACACCCTAACCCTAATTTTATTTGTACATTCCCTCTTATCCTTATTGGGGGGTTCACAGAAGGTGAGATCTTTCTGGTGGGTGATTTCAACCTTACCTTGAATTGCAGTATAGATAGCACACACCCTCACAGATCGACTACGGGGAGTTTCCCTAAGACACTGAAACAGATTATACATGCTTTGGGACTCATAGATGCTTGGAGAACTCTACATCCTGCCAACTGTGACTACACCTTCTTATCTCACTCACACCGTACATACTCTTGACTAGATTATATCTTTATTAGCCAATCCCTCACTCAGGCTGTGAAGGCTGCGCAAATTCTATCCAATCTCCATATCAGACATTGCCGCTGATAGAGCGCAACTTTGCTCTTTCATTTGTAGGGGTGCATTAGAATCATGGTTAGTCTGCATCCACATATAATCTGTGGTCGCATTAACATTATGATATTAGAAAATAAATTGTAACAATGTGCAAGTGAAGTTCTAGTTATTTTCTTCATGTAATCAAAGAATTAACATAGTAAATGTGCGTGTTTAGATGAACTCATGTACGGGTGAAGTGTATTCATGACTAATGAACGTTTTCATATTAAGGCTTATAAAATGTGTGTATATTAATGGCTCATATATTCATGCATTTTAAACGTGTGCACTGTTCTTATGTTAGCCAAACCTGGTAGGCCTAACTTTCGTTTCTCCCTGTTCGCTCTCATGTTGAAGGTTGTAAAATAGAATTTATGTGCTTGTGGAATTTTCTTCTTCTCACATTTCTGTTGCAGGTGCAAGAATTTGTCCTCATTTGTTAGAATAACATCTTTGTTTCAGGAGTTAGACAGACATTGGAGGAAAGAATGCCTTTGAATAGCGGAGCTGATAATGTAGGAGGATGTATTTCGTGTCTGGAAAGGCCTGGGAACCAAGGTCATCGAGCAAGAGCCTGGATGCACCATTGATTCATGGAAGATTACCTACAAGGAGGTGTCCAACTGGATGAGGCGGTCATGTGATGTATTTGGAGGTGATTTTCGACTTTTGTATTGGGATTAGGGACAGAGTCCGAGGACTTTTGCCTTACCTGGAGAGGGGAGAGCATCTTAGAACGAGCTCAGTAGCTTTTTACTACTCAACCCATTTAATGTGAGTGCGCTTCTTAGGAAGTCTTCACGTGCTGACACCTTTCTGGGGACTTGCAGGGGAAAATGTTAAGTAGGGATGTCACAGTAGAAGTAGTGTAGGGACAGATTAATACTTTTGTTTACGTACCACCAATAAAAAAGGCTCTTGATGTGGTCTCTATAATCATTTGTGTCCTGATTCTGGAATTATTTATTCTGTGCATGTTGCACCGCCTAAATATTTATTCGTAAGTTTGGTTTTGTATTAGTGCCCATGTATCTTTACACTCTCGTCTTGAGGTGTTTGTATGTCCAACTTTTCTTGGCTTTATAATAAATATACTAACATTTGGATAAGGAGTCTGTGTTCCTTTAGCATCATGGGCAATGATGATGTATAATTGGCTAATAATTTTCTTTCCCCTTCACACTTACAAAGCAGGCAACAAACACCATCGGCCAGGGGTTCCAGAGTAAGTCTAGAAGATGGAATCTGGCTCCATCACCCCTGTGTTGGCAAAATTAGTGTGGTTATTCCCTAGCTCCCTTATTAGAGATTGCCTCTCTCGAGATGACTTGAAAAAGGCTTGAAAAAGGCTATTCAAGATTTTTGTTCACTTAAATGACCCACAGGATATCACAGCCTCTAATATATGGGACAAACTTAAAGCGGTGATCCCAGGGAAATGCATTTTCACTGGTCTCAGCCCTTAATAAACAGAGGGTGAAGGACTGACTGGCACTCGAAACAGAACTACACAAGATGGAACAGTCCCTTAAGGCCACTCCGACACTAACCCTTCAGCGGAAAGTTACTGCTTTAAGGGAGAAGCTCAACACTCCATATACTAATAGGGTAGAACTTACTCTTTTACATCTTAAAGGTACGTCTTTTGAACAAGGTGGGTTTACATTTGGTGCTGCAGCTTAGAGTCAAGCAAGAAAAGGAATATATAGGAACAATCCAACATGAGATGGGTGACCCAGTAAACTCTGATGCAGAAAAAGCACAAATATGTGGCAGTTTTTACAAAAGGCTCTATTCGGATGATCAAACCTAACTCGAATATCTCAATGGCGTAGACCTCCCGCAAGTGACTGCTGCACAAAATGAGATATTAGGGCCGCCAATTAGTGAAGAAGATGTCCAGAAGGCTATTAAAGCTCTGAAACTCCATAAATCACTGGGGACAGAAGGACTCACAGCTCAATTTTATAAAACATTCAGCTCCGATTTAGCCCTTTAGTGTAACTCTTTTTAACAGATGTCTAAGAATGGTAAGGTCACAACCTCTATGAGTGAAGCCCTTGTTTCAATCATCCTGAAGCTGGGTAAATACCCATGATTGTGCAGTTTATATAGGCCCATTGCGTTGCTCAATTTAGATGTCAGGCTATACTCAAAAGTCTTGGCCTCCAGGCTCAATGACCTGATGCCTGACCTGATCCACCCAGATCAGATGGCAGACAGACACACGACAACTTGAGGAGGGATATACACCTGATTCAAAAAATCTACTAAGAAAAAGATTTCGGCAGTACTGCTCAGGCTTGACGCTGAGATAGACTGGATTGGCCCTTCTTATTTCACACTTTGAGGCGCTTTGGTTTATGTGACCAATTCGTATTGATGATAAGGGCCAATGACACAGCACCAAATGGAGTGAGCTTGGAGGTTTTCAGCCTGGGGAGAGGGATGAGGCAAGGGTGTCCATCTCGTCGCTTTTATTTGAGCTGAGTATCGAGACTTTAGCGAACAAAATACGTTCAACAGCAATAATCAGAGGTCTTAATTTTAGATCAATAGAACATAACATTTCCATATTCACAGATGATGTTCTGCTGGCTCTCAACTCCCTCTCAGCCTCACTGTCAGAACTTCAAGAAGAATTGTGACGATATGAGGACGTAATGGGCTTCCATATTAACCTGTCTAAATCTTTTCTACTCAATTTGACACTGCCCAGCGCTGATATGGAGACTCTAGCAGCCTCTAACCCTTTTCAATCACTTACCTGGGTATTAAAATCACTCCAGAGATATTGGAGCTGTATCATGCCAATTTCCCCCCCCCCCCTTAGGCAATTAAAGATAGACCTTAAACGATGGGTATCTATGCATATTTCCTGGCTTGGCTGCACACATACCATCAAAATGTCAGTCCTGCCCAAGGCTCAATATCTCTTTCAAGGACTCCTGATATAGCTGGACTGAGAGTTCCTGCCAACTCTGCGCACATTAATCACACACTTCATATGGCAAAATCGTAGGGCCCTCTTACCTTTTAAACTGTTAAGATTACCGAAAGATTTAGGTCTGGCCCACTGGATTTCCAACTCTATTTTAAAGCAGTGCAAACTAAACGTTATTTTCAAGTGATCCCTCAGGGAATCGGACAAACATTGGTTACATATGGATAGGGCAATGGTGGGGAGATACATTAGAGATGTGTCATGGAAACCGAAAGCAGATCATTTGCCTAATGCGTATTTGAACACCCCCTCAAAATGTCTCTTATGATTGGGGATGTGGTGAACAGAGCTATGGAATGAACTACCTTTCCTTCCCCTTTCCCTGTAATCCACCAGTTTCCTCAGCTCATTTGGATGGCCCTTTTGATGCCTGGAACGAGGGAGTCTTTCTCACTGTTTCTGATCTCTTTCACAACTGGGGCATTCTAACATTCAAACACTGCCAGCGGAATTTCCACCACACAGACTCAGAACATTACCGCTATACACAACTGAAACACTGAGCACTCCACCATGACATTAGAGAAGCTGCCACTTGAGATCTTACCCCTATTGAGGACTTTGTTAGAGGGGCAGGATCCTCCATGGTAAGCACCTCCTTTCTGTACTCTTTACTACTCAACACATTACCCACCCAACGGCCGCGACAATTCACCTTTTGGGAGCATATTCTCGAAGAGGTAATCCCTGAGGTAAAGTGGCAAAAACTCTGGTTAGACATTCCAAAGTGTAAAAAATCTATTGGCATGTGGGAGGCGCATTACAAAGTTCTCTTTGATTGATACTTTTATCCCACCAAACTTCCACCATATATGGTGGGATTGCCTGATGATTCACCCATTTTTGTCTGAGATCCTAGCTCAAACCAAAAAAATCCTGGGATACCCAATTCCAGATACCCCTGGCTTTGCGCTATTGGGCCTCCATGATGACATTCATAAATGGCAAACTAAAGAAGAAAGAGCCATAATGTGACTATATGTGGGCGCTGCTAAATTGGTGCTGGCAGCAGCCTGGAAGAGAAAAGAGGCTCCATCGCTTTCACAGTGGCACGCCCGTCTCTGGCAAGCCATTGCGATGGAAAGAATGGCAGACATCTTCTTAGACAACTATAAAAACTTTGAATTCACTTGGGGGGCCTTTTTTATTTTTATTTATAAACCATTGGTCATATACAAACAGTGATCCTAATCATGAACAATGTATATTAATGCACTTCCAGTATGCTCATAGCATTGACACTTTACATTTTGTACGATAGCTAAACCTGTGCCATCCCACCAGACCTTTATGCACAATACATCAAAACGGTATCCTCCATATCCACTGAATTGGTATTTCCCATAGCAAACCTCTGGCATACCCCATGTGCCCTGAAGAGGTTATGGGTGTAACTATGGGAGCTGTGGTGTATTTCATCATGTAAGTGGGGTGTCCTCAGCTATGGCAGCGGAGAAGGTGTCTTTGCGTCAGGGGTAGGAGGTGAACGGCTCCTAGATGTCACGGGAGCGGCTTCCCTGCAGCATCAGGTCCCAATATGCAGATAATTGTTCGCGGCAGTACACGATGTCCATGAGCCAATCTTGGGATCTAGGAGCTCGTGTCCTTGCCCGTGCATTGCCACTTGACGCTTTGCGAGGAGGAACAGTTACGCAATCAGTTTATGGAACTCTAGGGTAACATCCTTAACATATCCCAATAAACCTAATAGTGTGAAAGACCTTTCCCCAGTAAGCTGCGACTTCGGGGCAGTGCCACGCAAGCTGCACAAAATCTGATTGCGGTGAGTGGCAGCACAGACAATGGGAATTGGGAGACAGTCCCATCCAAAATAATTGTACAGGCGTGCGGTATAATCGATCTAAGAATTTAAAATGGATAAGGCGCAGACGGTAATAGGGAGGTAGCATTTCAAATAGGCTGCAGCAAAATGACCATTGTGCATCGGACAGGATGGACGCTAGATCCGCATTACCGGCCTCACGTGCCTTTGGAGCAGTCACTGGCACGGTCTGTTGCATGTGCCATTAAAGAGATGTTATCATCTAGCGCTGTGAGGATGTTGTGTATATGAATTCCAGGGCTTGCAGTGTCCTCGGGGGGACTGGAAAGGTGTTGTGAAGTGCGCGACAGGTTGCACGCAGCTGAAAATACAGAAGAGTGTCCAGTGGTGCCAGTGTAGCATTGTTGGGTGCCTCTGGGGGACAAGGAATCGATCATCCGGATACAGGTCTGCAAATGTGTCGATGCCTAACCGCTTTGCGCGATTAATTCCACCTTTATCTTGTAGAGGAGGCAATAAGGGGTGTTTGGCTACTGGGACTGATGGGGCATAAAGCTGTTTAGCGTCCGCGCGCCTCCCGAGGCCCTCCCATGCCCAGCCCATACATTGTGTGGTGTCAATTTCTAGGGCAGGCGATTTGTATGGAACAAACAGTGCAGTGGTTAGTGGCCAAGGGGAAGCTCTATCTGTCTCAATCGCAACATGGGGCTGGAAGGGTGTAGGGTGAGTCCAATAAAGTAAAAAGTGTGCCTGAACACACAATGCATATAGTTGAAAATCTGGTGCACCCAGCCCACCCTGCAATTGTGGTAATGTTAGCAGTTCGTATCTCAGCCACGGTTGTTGGCCAACCCATATCAGCGTAGTCAAGTTGGATCAAAGTCGTTTAAAGAAGCTAATGGTAAGTGGGATTGGAATATTCACAAATAAATAAAGGAATTTAGGTAGCACTACCATTTTTGTAATGGCTATGCACTCTGCCATGGACAGGGGTAGTTTTGACCAAACCGGAATACGTTCCTCCAGCCAATTCATGGCTTTGCAGAAATGTTACTGCCATATCTCTTTGACATTCCTATTTACCAGTATGCCTATTTTCCTGGGCCCTCAGCCCACTGAAGTGGGTAGTCCAGAGTGAAATGAGCTGTCACTTCTGTCAGGGGGAAAAGTATGGACTTCGCCCAGTTCACCTGCATGCCATAGAGGCTGGGTAACATCATCAGCGTCTAAGGATATAATGAGACCTCAAGATGTGAAGCCCAGCCCCAAGTTGGCATGGTGCTGGCGAAGCTGCGCTGCCAGGGGCTCCATGGCGAATGCAAATAGTATAGGAGAAAGTGGGCATCCCTGCCTCGTGCCCTGTGTGACTGGGAAGGGATCTGAAATTAGTCCATTGAGGCGTACCCGAGCTGTGGGCAAGGTGTGTAAAAGGTGGATTTGTGCAAAAAAGCTGGAGTCTAAGCCAAGCCTCTGCAATAGAGGAAAAAGATAATCCCACTCCAGCGAGTCAAAGGCTTTGGTCACGTCAAGCAATGCAGCCGCCGCTGGGGTTTGGGGGTGCAGATAATGCATTATCGCAAATAAAGTTCTGAGATTGTGGGCTGTTTATCTACCAGGAATGAAGCCGGATTGGTCCGATCTAATCATCACTGGTAATAACAATTGAAGCCGGTTTGCAAGTACTTTGGCAAATATTTTAAAATCAGTGTTTATTAGAGATAGGGGCTGATAAGAATCACATTGTCTGGCCGGCTTGTCGGGTTTAAGCAGTGTGATTTTGACAGCTTTTCTCAGGAATAGGGGGAGGGCGCCCGTTTCCATAGAATCTTGGTACATGTCCAAGAGTTTCAGAGCTAGGAGCTGGGAATACTCTTTATAAAAGTCAGCAGGTAAGCCGTTAAGACTGTGAGCCTTATCAGGGGAAAGGTCTGCAATTTCTTGTTGTACTTCTTCTACTGTGATCAAACAATTGAGAAATTCCCTATGAGCGTCAGATAGTCAGACTAGTTGAAGTGACTCCAGATACGCCTGAAGGTTTGAGGGGCTCGCTCTGGGGGTGGCAGAGCAAAGCTGCACAAAAAGGGGACCATGGTCTGCAAAATTTCAGAGGTCTGCAAAATGTCAGAGGGGGTAGATCGGTGTTGAACCTCAGCATCTAGAAGAGCAGATATATAAGCCGAGGCATGAGGTTTTTGAAGGAGTCGAGCAAGGGTCCTGCCTGGCCGGTCCCGCTCACCATTCCTACGGGCTTAAATCTCCTAATCTAGGAAATGTGTTTCCCGAAGGGCTTCCTCCTGATATGTGGACATCTTATCTCGGATCTTCGGTATGGAAGACGTTGGACTTCAGATCTGAAATGTCAGTCTCAAGTTTTGCAAGCGTTCCATGGATGGCTTTAAGATTTCCGTGCTGTCTAGCGATGCATGCGCCACGTATAACAGTATTAAACATGTCCCAGAGTACGGAGGGGGAGCCGACGACCCAGTGTTCAGCTCAAAGTATTCTAGGATTGTTGCGTGTATTTCTGCTCTGAAGACTGAGTCTTGGAGGGCTCCCTGAGGCAGTCACCACAAGAACACATGAGGGAGATTGTGTGGAAGTTGAAGGGCTAAGAGTATTGGGGTATGGTCTGAGAGTCTATGTGAAAGATGAGTGACCGAAAGTAGCCATTGTTGCACGTCTTTAGTGGTTAACAGTAGTCGACTCTGGACCATGTTTTGTGTTGTAAAGATAAACAGGTGCCCTCCTGAGTCTCTTGATGTGTTTCCCACCAGACATCAACTAGGTGATTATCTGCAATAATTGCTTGCAGAGCAGTGGCTGCGGATGGGTGAGGGCGCCTAGTACAACCTCGCCTATCAAGCATATCGTCTAGGGGAACATTGAAATCCGCACTCCAGAGTACTGTCCGCGGATGACGTCAGTGATTAGGTGCCATACTTTGATGAAGAACCCAGGGTCATTAACATTTTGTCCATAGATAGTAGCCAATGTTATAGGGTGGTTATATAATGCGCCTGCCAATATAACATATCGGCCATCTTTGTCACTAATACACTGGGTCGTTTTCCAGGTAAGGACCCTGCGTATGAGGACACAAATCCCGCTCACATAATTGGAATAGGTCGAAGTGTACGACATCCCCCACTCCCGCGTAAGTAACCTGGGGAGAGAGGCCCTGGCTAAGTGGGTTTCTTGGAGTAAGCAAACATCAGTTTTGTGTCTGGTCAAGTAAACATGCACTAGTCAAATCTTCCTGCCGTACTTTAGCCCACGCACATTCCACGTAAAGGATATTAACCGTGGCCATTCGATTCGTCTTTAGAAGGAGAGAAAAGGGTCTTGTAGCGGGGAGTCTGCAGCTTTTTGTGCATGTATGTTGTGTCAATGTCTAATCTCTGAGAATGTTGAGTGCTGAGGTGTCCATGTATGGATTCTGGCCAACAACTTTCAAACATTTTTGAACCCCTCGCACCCAGATCCCTAAGAACAATGAAATAACATCCAGCCCTCCCCCCACTGACACCAACCCCCCAATCCGGTTGTGATTCCCAGCCCCTCAACATTTATAACTGGGAATAATCCCTTGGTGCTGTGGAGACTCCAAACTAACTACCCGCCATAATGGCTGAGTGGCCGAGTACAATTATTTTAGGGTGTCCCAAATGCAGCAAAAAATGGAAATAGACATATTTATGAAAAAGGGGACATAATTACCGGGATCGAGATGCCGGGTTTCCGAAACAACACTTCATACCAAAGTAATACTAGAAGGCAGATATTGAGTTAACTACACATTTACACATTGCAGGTTACTATTCGCTGTGATCCAACATAAACAGTACTTGATTACTAATCATTGTTGCTCAATCGTGCCTCCGCCGAGGAGTACGGCGAGCCCACCTGGGATCGTGATGGTTTAATTTTTTGTTTGGTGAACTTAAGTGCTTGTTTTGCATCAGTAAAGTAATGGGCCTTGCCCTCTTGCATGCTCTTAAGTTTGGCCGGGTATAAGAGGGCATACTGCACAACTGCCTGTTGTAGCAGACGTTTGGCAGGTAGGAAGTCACGTCAGGTGGCCTGCACCGCCACGGTGAAGTCAGGGTAAAAGGATATATTGTCTGCTTTATACTGGAACTATCCCTTTTCTTGAGCCAGCCTGAGTATTACGTCGCGATCTCTACAGTTCAGCAGGCGCACCACAATAGGTCGGGGGATGCTCCGGGAAGCGGTCTGGGGCCGAGGGACCTGTGGGCCCTTTCGACGGTGAACACCGGTGACAGGTCTGTTCCAAAGAGGTCTCTAAGTAAGATGTTTACAAAGTCCTCCATTTTGGTGATCGCTGTACTTTCTGGCACCCCCAAAATGCGGATGTTGTTGCGTCTCGATCGAGCTTCGAGATCTTTGTTCTTAAGCTTTATAAGTTCCAATACTTTGTCCATTCGTAGGACTGTTCCCTTGCAACTGCCTGATTGTCATCAGCGTCTGAGACTCAGGCTTCCAGCTGGTCGAGTCTAGTGTCATGACCATCCACTCTCCCGCTTGGAGGCCCTTAGTGACATACCTCCCTGGAGGGCTACCATTGTGTGCAAGTTCGCCATGTACGAGTGCGCCCCACCTCTTTCAATTTTACCAGTGTGGATTGAAACCCCTTAGATGGTGATGGAGTCTTCCCCCTTCACAAAGCCTCCCGGTTCCTATTTGGTCACCCACCACCTTGTTGAACAGAGTATGAGATATCCATGTACCTTAATTGTTTCTTCCAGTTTCTTTCTCCCTTTTTATGGGCTTGAGGTAAATTTTGTTTAGGAGGGATGGGAGTTTTGGAGAAATGTTATATTCTAGAAATGAGTTGTTTGACAGCAAGATCTCAAAACTTCTTTATCCTGCAACAGATGCACATCCCCTTTATAATACAAACTGCATACTGCAATAGCCTGCTTGTGACATATTGCTGGGAGCTACATTGAATGTTCTGCTGTTATTTGACATTATGCAAAATCCACTAAAAACATTTTGGACAAATAAAAATCACCCCATAATGCCTTAGCCAATCTGTCTCTTGGACAGGAGCCTCTACTCTGGGTGCTGTTGATGCCCTAAAGAAAGGTTGGTTAATAGTTTTCCAAAACAATGTTGTGTCTCTCATGCAGCCGACTGTTCTAGGTTGGCTCAGGCCCTATCTTGCAACTCTGCATCCCTTTTATCCAATTCCTGTTTATGAATACGTCTCAGAGTTATAACCTCTTCCTATTTCTGGGTATGGTCTGTAGGGCTTTTTTGAGATTCTGATTCGCTTGTGAGCAATAATGGACAAACCAGCCAATGTTCTTTTTATCCGTAGCCTTGCTGGTGGATCTTAAATTGGCAGCAATTGCAACAATTATTTTTACAAAAGGCATCTATAATTTGGTGTGGAGTAGTGTTACATTCGATGCAGGTAATACATTTGGGGTAATTATCTTTTATTACTCTTTCTAAGAGAGCAGGTTCATAAATGCTCGTCCACCTAAGGCTAACACCATTCTTGCCCTGAGTTTCAATGTGTGCTGTGAGTTGCGGTCCATCCCCATGGTTGGGCTTGATATTAAAGACAACCAACAATGGTTGGTGGTCGCTACAGGAGCTTGGAGCAACCTTAAATGATTCAATCACCCCATACCATTTTCAGAGACAATGGTTGATGGTGGAACCATGACCATTTCTTTGGAAAGTTGTGATGGGTGAGAGGGTGTGGAGCAGCTGCCAGAGCTGCCAACTCTGGCTCTGGGGATCCAGCTTCAAGTCTCAGTGCTAGCTCAACACCCTGTGATTCTGGGCAAATTACTTATCTCCCCGTGCCCATGGACAGCGCCGGATATACTCACGGGTGGGAACTGCGCTATATAAATCTACTAATTACATTTTCTTTGCTCCTTCTATATCATGTGTCTGTTCCATCACCTCTAGATTATATCTAAAAATGATTTCATTTATCACCTCTCCATATGAATCATGTGGAAAATGAGGCTGATCGTCCCCAGTTTCTCTCATATATCCACAGCTCTTTCCAGCTGGAGCATCACATTTGCTAATCAAAAAATCCACTGCCCAATTGTAAATACAGTCAGCCTCAATGCAACTCACAAAGGATTCCAACTCTATTCCAAGGTCAGGAATTTACTCTGCTTCTCGTGCTATTGAATATGTTATTATAGAAATTTATTAGAACAATATTCAATTTCTCATTGCTCTGAAAATATAAGATCTGGAAATAAGTTGAGCTGGTGCAAGACTTCTTTGAGGTTAATGGGACAACATTGGATAGTAATACAGCTAGTCCTCCCTTTGCCCTTCTGTTATTTGATGGTTTGGCTGGGGTGATGATAGAGGTATAGTCTTCCGTATGAAACCGCACCACCTGCCAGGTTTCCTGCAGGCATATCAATTGGAATGTTTTTATCGTATTCAACCATTCTGCGTTCCCGAGTTTATGTTTGACCCCGGCAATATTCCATGACCTAATGACTAGACTTTTGCCTGTGTTCTTGGTAAAAGGTGGCTCGATTCTAGCCACTAAAACGGGTTTGGGTCCTTGCTCAGGGTGGCATCTGGTTCAGGCTTGAGTGTCCCCTGTAGTTAGTCCTGCTAACTACAGTCTCTAAGTGGAGCAAATTTGTTAAAAATTGGTTAAGGTGTATACGTTCTGGGATTAAATAAAATGTGTGTGAACAGATCCATTGTGAGCGATGTTATTCATGGGAGGTTTGTAAAACAAGCTGAGTGGTACCACTGTGATTTCCCCAGTTTGGTTACTTCTAAGATGTTGCCTATGACCAAAATCAAGGAGGAGAGATTTCACCACAGAGGGGGTATGAACATCTCCCTGGCCTGATTTTCTAGTAAAATGGACCCAGTTTACCCTTCTCATCATTTATATTTCATTGTATAGGAAAATCATATCGCAGATCTGCTTTCAAATCCAGTGTACAATCTTATTTGCTAAGTCTCTGTAGGTCTCAGTAACATTTTGGTACATGTTTCAAAATAATAACATGTGGCCTAGCATCCAGTAATAGGTCCAGAGAGTCTGGTGCAGACTCCATGGAGATCATTGATTTCTCCATTGTGATGTGCCAAAGCTACTTCCTGGGGTACTAAACTAGGGATAGACATAATTTGGGGATTTTCCACGGAAGTGGTGCTTAGTATCTTATGACTAGGTGGGCCAGCAGCTGTCTGATCTTTGGATCCTGAGCTCGTAGGTTCCATATTAGACATCAAGGCAGCTGCTGCATTGATTTGGGGTTGATCGACATTCTTATATAGGGCTAAGAGATCATCAACGGACTTCTCTAATGTGAAAACTCTTTCCTTTGTTTCTTTCATCTCAAGAAAGAGCTTTCTTTCAATGTTGTCCAGCTTTGTGTGCACCCTTTTCATAATTGTCTCCAGACTTTTAGGAAGGGTCAACTCTTGCTCGCTGTCAGACCCCTGGGTTATATTACCCTCTCTGCTGATTCTAGTTAAGCTACTAGGTTTCTTTGGTCTGACTGCCACAGATGCCAGGGGTTGTCAACTATTTTTTGCCATAGAGGAACCAGCTCTTTGCTATGAGAAAGTTCAGATATCTGAAGAGGGGTATTTGTTTGAGACACAGTGGGGCCGATTCACAGAACTAATCTGAGACAAAATCCTAAACTTACTACTTTTGGTATTCACAGAAGGCACTTACGATTTTTGGTATTCACAGAATGCACTTACGACTCCTAACTTTACGTCCGCACTCGTGCCCGGAATTTCCGCCCCCGGACCGTACTCTCCGCCCCCGGAGTGTACTCTCCGCACCCGGACCGTACTCTCCGGCTAGGGCCGTACTCTCCGGCTCGAGCCTTAATCTCCGGCTAGGGCCGGATAAAGTGTAATCAACGGGCCGGATTGCAATTTTTACAAAAAGGAACATTAGGAATGTGTGATAAATGGTAGAGAGGGTCATGAAAAACAGTTTGGGCAGGGAAAAGGGTATGGCCAGACACTACATCATAAACTAGAAAAGTTTTCTCCTTTGCATCATGGTACATGCAGTACACAATTTGCGCTCCCCTCACTGTTGACTGTGCAGTCAACACTGTTATGTTATTTATTTCTATTAAAAATAATGTTGATCCTTTACACTATTTAAAAACTTTCATTATGTTGCTGATGTCATCAGCCAGGTAGTGATCCTTTCACACAAACGCTATCCATGCTGTCATCTAATCTGTGTAGCACAACTTTGGCACTAATAGGATAACGCAGGCATTCACAGCGGCAAAAGCCATGCACTCATGCAATCACCGAGACACTACCCCTGCACTTATGCAATCACCAATGCTCTACCCATGTACTCATGCAATCACTCAGGCACTACTGTTGAACTCATTCATTCACCTCTAATACTACTTCTGCACTCATTCATTCAGTGATACACTACTCATGCACTCATCCAATGACCCAGGCATTTCTGTTGCAGTCTTCCTTTTACTCAGGCAATACCCATGTACTCATCTAAGCAACCAGACATTAGCCATGCACTAATAAAGTCACTCAGGGAGTACCTATGCACTCATCCAATCACTCAGACAGTACCCCTGCACTTATGCAATCACCCAAGTACTGCCCATGTATTTATGCAATCACTCAGGCATTATTCTTCCACTCAACCATTCACTGAGGCGCTAACCATGCACTCATCCAATAACCCATGATTAACCTTGCACCCATTCTTCCAGTCAGGCATTACCCATACACTCATCCAATCACTGAGGTACTACCCATGCACTCATGGAATCAGACAGGCACTACTCTTGCACTCTAGCATTCACTAAGGCAGTACCCATGTACTCATCCATTCACTCAGGCACTACCCATGCACTCATCCAATGACCCAGGCATTACTCTTGCACTCATACTTGTACTCATCAAATGACCCAGACATTACCCTTCCACCAAACCTTCCACTCTGGCACTACTCATGCACTCATCCATTCACTCAGGCAGTACCCATACACTCATGCTGTGCAGTCAACACTAAGGGGAGCACAAATTGTGCACTGCATGTACTATGATGCAAAGGAGAAAACATTTCTGGGTTATGATGTAGTGTCTGGCCGTACCCTTTTCCCTGCCCAAACTGTTTTTCATGACCTCTTCTACCATTTATCACACATTCCTAATGTTCCTTTTTGCAAAAATTGCAATCCGGCCCATTGATTACACTTTATCCAGCCCCAGCCAGAGATTATGGCTTGAGCCGGAGAGTACGGGCCGGGTGCGGAGAGTACGCTCCGGGTGCGGAGAGTACGGTCCGAGTGCGGAGAGTACAGTCCGGGGGCAGAAATTCCGGCCCGAGTGCGGACGTAAAGTTAGGAGTCATAAGTGCATTCTGTGAATACCAAAAATCGTAAGTGCCTTCTGTGAATACCAAAAGTAGTAAGTTTAGGATTTTGTCTCAGGTTAGTTCTGTGAACCGGCCCCTCCATGGCTAACGATGATTAGATTTATTTTTTGCCATATTGTCGCTGTCACATAAGGCACTAGGGCCCACACCTAATAAAACATTCTCACCACTGGCATCCTCAATTGCACTGTGTAGGACAATCTATGTTGTAGCCAGCCTTTCCACTGCATTAACGATTTTTCTGTTTATTAAACTCTTTGTATTAGTGAGCTACTTTGTTATAGCATTGGTGGTTTCCCCTGGCTTTACATCTTTCCCTTCAGAAGCTGTGGTAATTTCTGCTTGCCCATGGCTGTTTCCCCTTAGACTCCCCTTAGACAGGGAGTATTATCACAGTATACGTAAGTGACAATAGACAAAGGGAATGTTCTTAACAGTTCTAATCTTCAGACCTAGAGAGGGGGCCTGGCTCGACCTTGTCCAGCCATGGATGGGCACGACAGACCTGCTCATAGCCTGGTCTTCGCATGGGGAAAATACCCAGGTGCGTCCCACATGTGTTCCGGCTGTGGGAGCGTTCGGCGCTTATGAGCGAACTGCTGGTGATGCAGCCCCAGAGCAGGCTGACAGACGAAGTACCACCCCATTGAGTCTGAAGTTCAATAAGCTTTTATATGTCCTAGCTAAGTAGTAGCAAGGCAGCATCAGAGGCGATCCCGCGGAAGTCACTTTTTTTATAGTCAGCACACAAGGAAAGGTGAATATTAATTGTGTTTATTGTCAGAGTTGACACCTCAATCTTTTTCTTATAGTTTAAAAGGGTTTCTCGGTGCCACCGGTTTCCCAACACTGTTGGTATCTGAAAGAAGTGAGGGGTGTTGGTTGCTTGGACCGCAGGGCGTAACACAGATGGCAGGCTTTTTCCACTGGGTGTGCAACAGCCAGTATGATTGGACCTCTGGGCATGACACAGATGGCACGCTTAGGCCCTGGCTGTGATACAGTGTGCATTTTGTACATTTAGGGAAAAAGATTTGGACCTGGGAGATTAGGTGTAACTTGTGTTTTGCCAAGAGGGGCCTGTGGTTCTTGAGTTATTCCTTTTTTTCCACAAACTATTGTTATTATCTTTGTCCTGGATCCGCTATTGGCAGACTATCAGGCGCACTTAGTTCCGTGTACCACACAGAGCTTCCCCTGGTCACAGGATAGCATGCACTAGGAGTAGGCTTAGGAATTTTCTTGTGACAAAGTAATCATTTTTTCTCTGTCAGTTTTTTAGGTGTTGGTTGGACCACTGGGTGTGATGCAGATGGTACACTTGACCCTGGGTGTGATACAGAGTGATACAGGGTACGATTGTTGATGGAAGCTTAATGTGTGATGTTGTGGTGCTGTTAAATTACTGCAAATTGTGTTTTATCATAAGTACTGTGTTTTTGTCGATGACCCAATGTTTCATGCGAAGATGTTGCTATTTTTCACCAACTGTAAGTGATGCCAGGAATCAATATCATTCAGATATTGTTTTCATTGACAAATGGTGCTTTTTCTGTGTATATTTTCCCCACAATTCAGATCGAAACCTGGGAGTCCCAAAAACAAAGAAGCTGAGGTATCTTGCCCTCCACAACTACCAAACTTATCATGGAGACAACATTAAAACACATGCAAACCTGGTTCCCCACACAATGTTAGAAAACTTAATAAGGTTTGCCAAGAATGGCACACACACAGACACATACATTTCCCTGGCCAGCGAAGGGGACTTTCAACACTAACATACTTGAACACATGAGAACATACACACAAACCAAAAACACAGGTCAAAAGAAGGATAAAAGAGAGGCCTTATTACAACTATGGGTCTTTTTCGAAGAGGCCCATATCAACTGTCCTGTAGTACAGTTAGCAAACAAGGCTTCAGCAACTTTAGGACTCCTAACTTCTGTGAATACCGAAATGAGTAAGTTCATTCTGTGAATACCAAAATGAGTAAGTGTATTCTGTGAATACCTAAAAAGTACTAACTTTACGTTTACGTTTACGTTTTTGACGTAAGTTAGTTCTGTGAATCAGGCCCATAGTGTTCACCTGAGCTCGCATCCCAGCAATTACGCAGACAAACACTGAGCATCACAGGTCCATATTCAAATTATAAAGGCACTGAATATGGACGGCCCTGAGGGAGATGTTCCTTAATTGCCCTGGTGTAGGAGAGCTAATGGTGGAGGCTATGAAGCCAGGGGAGACAATAACTGATTTTCTGGATTCGATGAGGGAATGATGGGGACAAGAGGCACGACATCCCTGGATTGACAATGGCCCACAAGTGGCATTCTTTACAATATTCTCAAAAAGGGGCTGCCCACCGAGATACAAAGCTTTTACAATATTCTCAAAAAGGGGCTGCCCACCGAGATACAAAGCATATTGGACAGCGTAGTTGGGTTAGACACCAAGCCTGGTGGGACATGCAAGCCTATATATTTATTGCATTACCTCAAAAAGAAACAAGAGAAGGATAGAGAAAACAGGAGGAAGGCCAGAGACACACTGGTAAATAGGTCAAACAAAAATTGAAAAAGACCGCCTTCGAGGGGACTGCGCTGGCTGCAAGCATGCAAATGGGACCAGTCTTAAAGGGGGCTCCACCACAAAATCCCAGAGGGTTTCAACCAACTTATAGCGGCAGAGGCCAGGGAGGGTGGCAGCAACCCGGCATTAGGGAATGTTACTATTGCTACAGAATGGGCAACCTGGCAGACAGATGCCAGTTAAAAGCATACCACAAACAGAGATCAATGAGCCAGGGTAAGACACCACAAAATCCTAATCCACAAAACCAAGTTCAGGGAAACCCAAATAATGCTTACATTCAGCCACAGGGAGGCCAGTCAGCCATCGCATCCCTGCAACAGGGATCAGGTAGTTGGCCAAACATGTTGCAACAGCAACTGCAGACAGGGAACTCAGTCCAACACGGACCAGGACCACAGCCTTAGCAAGGAGGAGAAAATGTCTGGGCAGGTAATGCCTTCACACACTTACAGAGTCCAAGTGCGCAGAAAGATAAAACCCCAGAGTAAAATACCACCCATTTACCTACATCCCAAGAATTAACTGTACCAAAGTCAAAGAAAAATCAATGAGACAACATTGGGAATACAAACCTTTACTTTCACCTGGGGATTCAGGGCTGCTATATGTGTTCTGCTGATCTGGTATCCTCACTAAAGGTTGCCATTAACGGTGCCTGAGAGAGCCAAGGCCTCACTCTGCTGTTGAACCCCAGGGTGGGGTTGGCTGGCAGTACCCCAGGTGAAGGACACTCTGACGAGGGGGCAGGGCAGCTCCCAGAACAAGTACTTAAAAAGCAGGCACCCAGGTCCCCACATCCAAAGTCAATAAGTACGGGTTCCAATAACCAGGTTGAAAAGTCCCAATTCTCGGGCATTCGGCCTGGGACCCATGTTTGCTTCATGGCGTGAACTTCCAACAGTGCCCACAAAAACTAGAAGCCTCCGGCCAGATACAAACTCCTTTCAGTTCTAAAATGAAGCTGTCCTCAAGCTGCATGAACACCTAGGATAGTGAAGATCTCACAACCTCCACAGCACATGTACAAGAGTCAATAAATTGCGAGGGGCCCGCATGGTGCAGAGCCGGTCGAGAGGTTCATCAGGTTAGCCAGACATCCCACGATTGCGAAACAGCCCTGGTTCAGTCATCATCTCTAGGCAAAGTTCTGCGAGGGTTCCTGGCCTTGGCCCCAGGCTTTCCACATTATTATGATCTCAGCAATGTTTTCTGTTCTTTCCTTTGTATTTTTAATATCCGAAGACTCGTTACCATGCCGTACCCCTCCAAAATAAGCGACCGGAGCATGGTTGCTAGTTGGAAGTGCCTAGCCACAAGCCAGGAACCTCAGATCAAAACACAACTGAAAATATATGGCCCAAGGGGGGTGCCTAAAAGAGGGGCAGCCGCAAATTCCATCACAGCTCTAGGCGAGAGTAGAATGCAGAATGCGCTCACCCCCCATATCAGGCCTAGCAATTGACCAATGCACGAGGCCCCACATACACCATTGCGAGAAAGCAGTGACACCTGACCTTGAACACCACAAGATGGCGATCAGGGGTACATGGGAGCCACAGAATGACTTTCCAACCCCCTACACCTCATGACAAATGCAATAGCAGATCGCACAAGATATAGGGAAGCACCCAAAATCCAACAAAAGTAGCCCAAAGTTAGCCCAAAAAAAGAAGCCTCCAGAGAAAGGGTGGAACCCAGATGTTTGCTCCACAAAGGGGGGCACATTGTACGTTGCATGCAAAGACACATTTGAGCTCAGGGCATGTGGCAACCACCAACAACACTTAACAGCAACATGCCACCTCCTCGTACAGTCTAACGCACGTGTAGGTTTAAAGCAACCCACACCGATGGCACCCCCAGGCACACATCAGGAGAGACAGGGCCTTTGAAAACTGGCAATGCCCATAAAACTCTAGGTAAAAACTGATATGATCCATCCCTAAGATCACAAGAACATTCCATAAAACCCTAATCCAAGTACCCAGTTAAGTACAAAGGTTCATAAAATAGATTAATTTGCCTGATTACCCATTAGCCACCTTTAGGCTTTAACCATCAAAAAGATACAAGGACCTTGGCCACCTTCTGGTGCACCACAAAAAAAATGCAAATGGAGTGTGGAGAACACACCCTTGAGGGAAATGCAGGAACCCCGAAGAAACAATCATTAACAACATGCACATGCAATGTTTTTCTGAATTAACAAACAAACCAAGGTCTTATCCAACAGGTCTGCAATCGAACCTCAAAGTGCACCACCTTTCAGCTGCCACATCATCACCCCAACGCAGATCTAAAGTGTGTGAATCAAACTTACGAACTGCACTGCACTGAACTTTTTGATCAAACTGTTGAACGAAAACTCGCGATAACCAGAGGACAACAGACATCCCCCTTGATTCATATCAAAGACTTGCAATGTAGAATTACAGGTTATGTATTTTTGCACTGTAATGTACCCTCAGTCTAGTGTGTGTGCTGCCACACCTATTTGCTGCCAAAGAGCCGCCTGGCCAAATGGAGTCTGTTCAAAAACTATTACAGCAGGTCACATGGCCGGTAGGGACATTGCCGACAGCTCTAAGTTAGCATGAGCCTGCCAGCCATGATTCAGCTTTGCACACGTTACTAGCTGCTTTTATTTTTGCAACGTCTCTGTCTGTACTTTTCACATGGGAACTGTTCGCTGTGTTCGTTCTCTGCTTGTTCCTAGTATTTAGTCTGAACATTGTGAGCAAGGTCGATAAACAATGCCCCTTGTTGTTAGGTTCTGGTCAGGCACTAGCACTTAGACACAACATACCAATGCAGCTGGTGGGAGACTAGCATTTTGATATTACGGGGATGCACGCATGAAAAACATACACTTGGAGAGGGACCTTTACAGGGAGAAGAGCAAAGCGGTTCCTGTGATGTAGATCTGCCCTCTAGGCACTAAGGTATGGGGTCTGCTGACAAAACCCAGAGATCCTCTGTTATATAATAATAACTATTACTAGCAAGGGGAAGGAGGTTAGGCTCCACTGACTGCTCTCTATTGTCTTTTCATTATGACATCTCCCTTCATGATATATGGCCTTGTTGCTATGCTGACAATATTTGTATATGCATGTTTCTGCTTGTTGTGGCACGTATACTGCATTATAGAGCACGATAGTTCAAATAAATATACTAAACTATTTTGTGTCTCTGTCAGACTTTATTGTGGACAAAAACAAGAGTGCGAGTGAAAGGGTTTTGCCTTGTTACTGTGATTCCTGAGAGAGTCGGAGTGTTGTGTTCTGGGGTGTCTAATCATTTGCTTCTCTGTGAGTGTGTAGGAGAGCAAGTGAGACACTATAGCTAGTCAGTCCTGGGCTCGTGGGCACTAAGGTGGTGGAAAGGCTTAGCCCCTATTCACCGAGGTCCCATATTCATGCGCATAGTTCTGTGTGTGTGCAGAATCCCTGCAACATGGCGCCACCAACATTTGGTCTGGTTCTTATTCGCGAGGCACCTGAGTAGCGCTTGTGCTTGTCCATAATACCCTCTCCCCATTAACGGAGACGTTCATGGTGGGCGGGCTTTTACCTCCTATATTAGAGTTTTATAGGTTATTCAAGCATGAAGTGTAAAAGGTTTTTGACGTTCCCTTCTGAACCCAAATTTGCGCTACTTTTCTTCTGGTATCTTCTAATCTGTTTTAGTGATGGCAGTAGCTATTGCTGCACATAACCGTGTGCCGGTGACAGCGCATCTGACTCAGCATGGAGTCCCTAATGCGGGGGCTGATTTTATCTTTGTTGTCGAGGCAGATCCGGCATTCCCTTTCGAAGTTTTTTACTTGTGGGTTACATTTCCGGCAGTAAATGGAAATGATAACTTATTTCATGAATATACACAAGCTGCGATTCCGCAGCAGTATCGTCCTTATTTCTTACTTGAAGTTCCGTTGTCAGCTTGGGAGCATACCATCTGGTTTATTGGCGCCCTTCCACACCCTGTTTCTGTGGTCCATTTAGGACCGATATCGGTCGACGGGGCCACATGGCCCGCTTTAGCGGGTTTTACACCACATCCAAATTATCTTGGTGTTACACTAGCAGAGCTCAGAATATTACATACATCGCTCATTCATATACACAGAAGTGTTATACAATATATGTCTTGTCTGGTACTGTACCTCAACCACCAGGTCATGGTGGGGGCATAACCATCAGTCCCCATCATGGTTAATTCTGTGATGGGCAAGTGTCCTCAGAATAGGCATGATTTACGGTTTTGGTTAGCAGAAAAATTTGAGCAACTCGAAGCTGTTTTTCCACACACAACACTAGGTTGAACAACACAGGATCTTAATGATAAGTTTACCGAAAGGTATCACTCCCGATGTTACTGATTGCACCACCTGGGGGACGGTGTTTGCTGCAGTTTATTGGCTGTGCTTTGGCACCCCCTCCATGACAGTTCTACCGGCTGTTCTATAGAAGGTTTAGGATGAGCACAGAGCTAGGTCAGCCCTGGAAGTAAGGATGAGATTATTGGGTATGTTCCCTATAGTCTCAGATATGATTCTTGCCAATGTCAAAGGCGAGGCAGTTAGCTTACAAGTCGGTCAACCCCTATCGGCAGTGGCGGACGTAGACAAGCAGCGAGATTTGCTGCCTATAATTGCGGATGTGTATAAATCATTGGGCCGCAATAGTTTGGGAGTTCGACACACCTCCTCAAAATAAGCCTCCTCCGGAGAAGGAGGGATGTTCGGTCTTTCCTAAAAAGGCTTGGAATAAAAATCAGTGGCAGCAACAACAGAAGCAATGGTCACGTGCCGGTTCATGTGCGGGTTCCCCGCCACCTACAACTTCTGATGTAGATATGATTTGCGTGACCGCTCTACTATTAAAACACCCGAGAAGTTTCAAGTTCCTGATCCTCATTCTCCTCGTTCCCTTCAGGAAACATTGGATCAACAATTCGGTGGCGGAGAGCGACAGGATTGCAGACAAGGCGAGACCACGCCACAGCGATGTGATCCGCAGCGCCAGTTTGACGTAAAAACCAAACAAGAGGGACCACCTCTGTATCAAGCCCCATTTCAGAAGAAAAAAGTTTCAGCTTTAACAGCAAAGTATGCCTTAGATGGTGAGAACCCTGCTCCTGGACTGGAGATGGGCGGTAATGCTCCTCGACAGCGCGGTGGAAGTTACCATAGTGCGAGAGACACTACACCATTGTCTGGAGGCGAGAGCAACTGATACGTTCATTACAGTGGAAACAGCTGACAAACGAGTTGTGTCCCCTGATAGGCTTTATGAGATAGGCCTCCAAATTGAAGGTGATATAAAACACACGATTAAAGCGGTCTTTTGGGACAACCTTACATCATCTTATGACATTTTGTTGGCAGAGGCTGGTTGGCCTCCGCCATTTTTCTTAGCTTCTTCTCGGGATGAGGACGTATTACTTCTCAGCTTTTCTTGTTATGTCCCGGAAGGGGCTAAACAGGCTTATGCGGCAGAATGGGTGTTAGTCCTTGCGCCGGCTGTGTATCGTAATCAAGTGGGCTGGGATAAGGATCACCAGAACATGAAATCCCTTTAAGTTTTATGCCAAAGCCCCAACAACAATACCCGATCAAGCGTCTGTGAGTGAAATATTGACCCAGTTGGAATATTAGGGTGTCATTGAACCCTGTGTTTCATCCATGAATAATCCTCTTTTTCCGATATCAAAACCGGACGGTTCATATCGTATAGTATTGGATTGCAGACATTTAAACAGTCACATTCGTACGTTTGCAGTTCAGAACACACACAGCTCTGCGTTAGTGAATAACATAATTCACAAAAAATACAAAACAACACTGGATATTTCCAATGGATTTTATAGTTTCGATTTGGCTCCTGAAAGCCGTAACTGGACAGCATTCACAGCGGTTGGCAATCAAAAAAGATTTACGCGTTTGCCTATGGGCTACAAGAATAGTCCCGGCACTTTTACAGCACGTATAGTGTCGCTTTTGCATGATATTGATCCTAATGCCTTCTCTTACATCGATGACATATATTTGACGGATGATGAATTGATACCGCATCTTGTGCGCGTAGAACGTATCATACTAAGTTTTGCCGACTTGGCTTACAAATTCAACTTTGCAAAATCCCACATCACCTGCTTGGCTGTACTCTTCCTGGAATACAAACTCAATAATGAAGGTAGGGGGTTGGCCCCCCACTTTCTGGGAAAAATGTGCACAGTTGCAACCTCCTTCTACATTGAAAAAACTGCAATCCTTGCTGGGATTATTGAACTTTGGGAGGACATACATTCCTGATTATGCCCAGCGTATCAAACCGCTTTACGCATTGATACAACCCACTTTCTTGTCTTCCAGCTGGTAACTGGAACACACAGAAATTCTTCTGTCTTTACAGTCTGATCTGCTTGCGACCAATTTCTTGTTAACCCATGACAACTCTACGAACCTGGTCATAAGAATTGTGCCAGGGACAGTAGGTTTCACTCTTTTGACGTTCAATGAAGGTGACACAGTACCCATAGCTTATAAATTGCATTTGTACATGTCAGCGGAAATGCGCTTTTCCACCGCTGAAAAAATTTGACAGCTGTGCAGATGGCGATTCTGTAGGAACGCACTCTGGCGCAGGGAAAACGCATTCTTATGGTCTCGCCTGTACCTGATTTGGAAGCAGTGACAAAGGCGAGTGTACCAAATTATAGATCCCCGTTGGATACAATGGGCAAGTTCCTTGACATCGGCTGAAGTCACTTTTATCTTTGATCCCTCTTTGCAGACACAGGAGTTTTTACAATATGAACACGTTCATCCTCCTCCATTGTCTTTGCTTCCTCTTGATCAGTACAAATGTATCATCTATACCGACGGTTCTGCTCAGCCAGCCGTTGGGTCTAAGCATGCTTATTCAGCGGCCTGCGCTATAGTGGCGGGCTCAATTGTTGATGGTGAGCTTAAATCATCCAAAGTGCACACACAGTCACTTTCTGGCTGTACGGCTCAATTGGTGGAGCTACGTGCTTTGATTTTGTCTCTAGAATTCGCTGATCCTGATGTACCCACTCTTGTTGTGTGCAATTCTTACTACTGTGTGCAGGCTTTCAATGACAATTTATTCTTTTGTTCTCAGAATGATTATCCAGACTCCAATGGTAGCGCAATAAAGCATAAAACACTTTGGGTTCGAGTGGCCGAACTTAAGGAATGTTTGCCACTCACTCATGTTATCCATACTCTTGACCATCAGCGTGTGGGAGCACATGCTATTGGTAATTCTTTTGCTGCTGAGGCAGCCAAATCTGAGTTGCCACATGTTCAGTAGCAGCTGTTACTAGGTCAATGACTAAAATTGATAACTATATTTTTGCGGCTATTGCTGCGACGAAGGATGGATCGGAGTTCCTCAAAGTTTTCCTTCGCATTATCCAATCACTTATCTCCTTGCCAATTCCCATTTGCAACTATTCCGTCCGTTGGGGATCAGCTGATTCCCAATGAGGACCGCAGACTACCGTTGATCATTGCCGCACATGAAGGCATGGCTTCTGCACATGCCGGAGTTTCTGCGACAGTTTCTATTTTACAGCAGTGTTATTTATGAACTGTCTTGTGACATTTGTCAACAAATTAAGCCCTCTGCGGTCACACGTCCACCACAAACACAGCTAAACATTTCAAATCAACCGTTTGGTTGGATTTATCTTGATCATTGCGGTCCTTTGACGTCCGACACTGCATATAAGCATATTATGGTTACAGTGGATTTGTGCACTAGATTCCTTTGGGTTTGGCCGCAACGCAGTGCTGATGCTCGAAATGTCATAAGGGATTTGCGTGTCTTTGTCGGAACGTTTGCCTGTGGCACCTTCCATTCAGACCAAGGTCCTACGTTTGCCTCTAAAGCTTACAAGGATGCAATGAAGTCTCTGGGGGTGCTGGTGCAGTTTTTGTCTCTATACAGGCCTGAGGGCAATTCAGTAGTAGAGCAAATGAACCGTGACTTAAAGCAATCTTTGACAGCTAGAGTCTTAAGTACTGGCAGGAGTTGGCTAACTCATTTGTACGGGGTCCAAAGTGCACTTAATAATCTCCCTAGAGGATCTCTGGGTGGGCGGACCTCATACGATATGCTCTTTGCCATTAAAATGTTTGTGCTAGACCTTGATGGTCTAGACGCTGTGGCGGCTGTCGCAAACTTTGACGTAGATAACCATTCTACTATGTTACAGGCACAACAAATGACCCGTGGCACACTGGCTAAAGATCATACGCCCTCGTCCATAGAAGCAGCTGTGCTGATTTCTGTTACTGGCTGGCTGCCTAAAGTTGGTGATCTTGTCCGAGAAAAGCTGGAGAACAAAAAAGAATTTGGTTTCTCTAATCGAGTACATGTCCCAGTTCTTGGATTAAAGGGGACTCGTACAGTGATTTTGCCTCCTTTGCCTGGCCGCAAGGAAAACTGATTTATTTCTATTGAAAATGTCAAGCTACACCATATGGCCGATTCTGAATAGTGGGTCTACAAGCATTCCTCGTCGCGATGTTTCTTTGAGTCTGATGACTTTGCCTGCTTTATCGCCTACTATGCAATTGGTAAGTGATGTGGAGACTCCGGTCGATTTGGGGTCTGTACCTTCATCAGCTTCTACCGCGCATGAATATGCCTCTTCACCTCTTGAGCTTAGAGTTGAACTGCCTAGTAATGAAATCCGCTCCTCTTCTAATACAGAATAACCTCCGTTGTTTCACCTGGGTGCCAGTGGTTATTATATGGACAGACATAGCTTTTCCTCAACTTCTACTTCATCTTCAGCTTCCACTGAAAAAAAGCCCCCAACTCGGATCTGCATTTTCATCTCCTGGTTTGGTAGAAATGATCTGGTTCCTCCTTGGACGTACATTTAGATGGTGCTAACGATGGTGTTTCTCTTTATGTGGATGGGTTTTGTGACAGTCTTTTTTCTTCAGATAAATGGTCATTGTTAGAACTGGGGGCTCTAGTTGGCAATGGTATACACCTTTGACCAAATAGGGACCCTTGCTTCTAATCAGGGTAAGGGGGTTACACTACTAAAATAACCCCTGCTCACCACCTTGGTAGCTTGGCACGAGCAGGCAGGCTTATCTCAGAGGCAGTGTGTTAAGCATTTGTGAACACATACAGTAATACAGTGAAAACACTACAGATGGACACCACACAGGTTTTATAAAAATTAGGATGCTTTATATAGACTTATCACAAGACCACAAATGCCAAAAATCCACAATACTGTAATCAATAATAATTCTTCAAGATGGTAGAAATAGTTCAAAAATAGGTTATTCACTTACAAGCAGTCTTTAGCAACAGATAACCCCAACTGGAGTCATCACGACGTCGAGGTCAAAGAAATACCAACGTACGGCGCCGACCGCGAGGTGCGTGGCGTCGGGCCCGGAGTCAAAACAGACCCACAAAGAACAGTACCTTGGAAAAGCGAAAACAAAGACAGCTCACGGCGTCGGGGACGTGCGGCATCATTGGCGATGCGGCCTTGGTTCCTTGCTTTGGGGGAGATGATGCGTCGGGACCTGGATGCTTGCGCAGGCAGGGGAGGCGTCGGTTCCTGACCGGAGAGGAGGTGACGTCACAATGGCACCGAAACCACGGTTCCGTACAATGTCACGATGTCGATGGATTCTTGACCACCCACGTCGGCGATCGGCTCCGCGATGAGGTCGGCTTCGGAGTCGATACGGCACAGCAGCAGGCGTCGGGCCGGCATTGCAAGTCGGAGCAGCGCTCACGGCTAGGGCAGGCTTACGATGTCGTTCGCTGGCATCGATTTGGCACGGCGGCCAGCGTCGGGTCTACGTTGCAAGTCGGAGCAGCGCTCACGGCTTCGGTGCAGATGATGGCGTCGTTCGCCGGCGTCGGTGTTGCAAAATTCCCTCTGTAGCAACTAGAACAGCAAGTTCCAGATGCAGGCAAACAGAAGGGGTGAAGTCTGGTATCCCTGAGACTTCAGTCAGGAGGCAAGCTCAAATCAAGCCTTTGGAGTAATATTCTGCAAGATGATGAAAGTTCTTCAAAGTTCCTTCTCCTCTCCTTGGCACTGAAGACACCACTGTAGGCCAACCCAGCAACACAGCACACTGGCAGGGGGAGTCCAACTCCTACAGCTTCCTTTGGTTCTTCTCCTTGGCAGAGGTTTGTCTTGTTGTTCCAGAAGTGATCTAAAGTTCTGGGGTCAGGGCCCCAATATTTATACCCCTAAATCCTTTGTCCTCTGAAGGCAGAGGGGCCTTTACCTGGTCCAAACCAGTTCTGTGCAGTCCTGGAGCACTTTGTTTACAGGACTCCTTCTTTCCTTTGACAGTGTGGGCCAGGGACATCAGATGCACCACGGGAGGTGGAGCCAGCATTGTGGAGGGAAGGCACAGCCCTATTCAGGTCCCAGGTGCAACTTCTCCCACCACTCTACATGTAGATCTCTCTATTCAGCCCTGTGCTAACTCACCCTGTCTCCTGGAATCCCCCAGCCCCTATCACTCACAAAGCCAGACACACAATACACAACCTAGCAGAGGCAGGCTTGGACAGCTAGGCAAGAAAATACCTACTTTCTAAAAGTGGTATTTTTAAACACAGAATGTTAAAACCAACTTTACTAAAAGATGTATTTTATCATTCTGAGTTCAGGCATACTAAACTCGAATTTCTACCATGCTCCCTGGGTCAGTTAGGATTATAAGATGTTATAATCAAACTGCCCATTCTGGCCCATGGGGAACAGGTAGCCTTGCAATAGTGAAAAACGAAAATGGCTGTGAACCGGATCAGTGACATAATATCGAGGACCAAAATATCGATTTGACAAAATATCGACGCCAAAATATCGAAGTACAAAATATAGTCTCCCTATCTACAAACAGGTAAGTACCAAAATATCGAATACAAAATATCGTTTGTCAAAATATAGAATGTAAAAATATAGAATTTTTAAAATATGTTAAAAGTAACATTAACGTAATTAAATAATACATATAATTAATTAAAACATACTTAAAATTGTTTAACAAATGTTAAATTTAATAAATGTTATATATGTAATAACTTAAAAAAAATTAAATCACTGTTGGATAGCGGGAGTGTAAAATTTACTATTCCCACTCCAGCGAGTGTAATAGTAGGGAGAGCGTTGGATAGCGGGAGGGTAAAAATTACTATTCCCACTCCAGAGAGTGAAACAGTAGGGAAAGTGTTGGATAGCGTAGGGGTAAACATTACTATTCTCACTCCAGTGAGTGCAATAGTAGGGAAAGCGTTGGATAGCGTAGGGGTAAAAATTACTATTCCCACTCCAAAGAATGCAACAGTAGGGAAAGCGTTGGATAGCGTAGGGGTAAAATTACTATTCCCACTCCAGTGAGTGCAACAGTAGGGAAAGCATTGGATAGCGTAGGGGTAAAAATTACTATTCCCACTCCAAACAGTGCAACAGTAGGGAAAGCGTTGGATAGCGTAGGGGTAAAAATTACTATTCCCACTCCAGTGAGTGCAATAGTAGGGAAAGCGTTGGATAACGTAGGGGTAAACATTACTATTCCCACTCCAGTGAGTGCAACAATAGGGAAAGTGTTGGATAGCGGGAGGGTAAAAATTACTATTCCCACTCCAGAGAGTGCAACAGTAGGGAAAGCGTTGGATAGCGTAGGGGTAAAAATTACTATTCCCACTCCAGAGAATTCAACAGTAGGAAAAGCATTGGATAGCGTAGGGGTAAAAATTACTATTCCTACTCCAATGAGTGCAATAGTAGGGAAACTAATTATTTAATATTTAAATAAACATAAATTAATTATCAAAACCAATACATAATTATTTACAATTAATTACCAATTAAAATTGATGTAATAATTAAATATTTATAAATTTCAAAAAAATAATATTTATTAAAAATTAATTACCTATTAATAATTAATTAACAACCAATTAATTTTCGAAACCAAATATGTATTAAGTAATACAAAAAAATCCAATAAATAATTAGTTAACAAAAAATGTATTATCAATACACAAAAATAATTTCAATAATTAATTGTTTCCAATTAAATGACTTCCCACCCTATTCTCCTATAAACCCACAACCCACTCCACATAATAAATTAATACAATTAACATATTTATCAATTAATCAATTAATTACTATTAATTACCAAGTATTAAAATGTATTTACCAATTAATAAAAATTATTTACCAATCAATATTTAATTAACGATAAATTAATTATCAATACCAATAAATAAAAATTATTATTTACTTAATTACAATTAAATTACTTCCCACCCTATTCCCCTATAAACCCACAACCCGCTCCGAATAATACATTAATACAATTAACATAATTATCAATTAATCAATTAATTACTATTAATTACCAATTATTAAAAATTAATTACCAATTAATATTTATTTAGCAATAAATTAATAATCAATACCAATAAATAAAAATAAATATTCACCTAATTACAATTAAATTACTTCCCACCCTATTCCCCTATAAACCCACAACCCGCTACAGAACTAAAACGCAAAAATAATTTAAAAACAATTATTAATTCCTAAAAATTAACATTTAATTTACTATAATTAAATTACTTCCACCCTAATCCCCTATAAACCCACAACCTGCTGCGGAAGTAAAATACACAAAAATTATTTTACATACATTTCTTAACTTAAAATAATAATTAACCATACATTACAAAAATATTATACACTTTTAACACATATACTTCGATATTTTGACTGTCAATATTACTTACCTGCAATTCGATATTATTACCCACTATAATATGTCCATTCGATATTATGTCCATTCTATATTTTGTACTCGATATTCTGTCAATTCTATATTTTGGATTCGATATTATGTCTCATTACCCTGTAATTCACTATTAGGTCATGCCACACACACCAGGGCATGTCCTACCTTATACTTATAATGCACCCTGCCATGGGGCCTACATTAGGGGTGTCTGATATGAAGATAAGGGAAGGTTTAGGGACTGGCAAGGGGGTGCACTTGCCAAGTCGACATGGCAGTACAGACTGCACACAGGCTCTGCAATGGCAGGCCTGAGACACATTTTACAAGCTGCTTCTGTGGGTGGCACAACCAGTGCTGCAAGCCCACCAGCAGCATTTGATTTACAGGCCCTGGGCACACCTGGTGCACTATACTAGGGTCTGACAAGTAAATCAAATGATCCAATCATGAAGTCACTAATCAATACATCAATTTACAATAGGGAGAGCATATGCACTTTAGCACTGATCAGCAGTGGTAAAGTGCCCAGAGTCATAAAACCAACAAAAACAGGTCAGAGAAAATACAGGAGGAAGGCAAAAAAATCAGGGATGACCCTGCCAAAAGGGCCAAGTCCAACAGTCATTACTTACCTGAACGCTCTGCAGTGCACCTTGTAGATGGAGTGTTGGCCCCACACACTTCATCCCATAAAATGAAAAGGGATCACAAGAAGAATTAAGACTGTTCTCGGACTCACAAGTATCAGTAAGAGGGTTCACACCCTTCTTTACCATGCAGACGAAAGCCAGTGCTACTGGCTCCAAATCACCAAATAGGAAATGCTTAAAATGATGGACAGCACTGAGCTTGGCCTTAATTCGATCAAGGAAGAAATCGGAGCAATCCACCTCATGGTGATGTAGCATCAGTATGTCTTAGACTTAATGGATACGATGGAGGGAGGGGTGTGTGCCATGATTGGTGTGTCCTGCTGCATGTTTATCCCATGAAATGACCTGGATAATGGGACATTGACTCTTTCTGTCCAAGCACGGCACTGCTTACAAAGAGACATGCAAGAGAAGGGAAGTGCCCCTGAACAGGAGTGGTTATTGAATTGGTTTTCCTGGCTCCCCGGGCAGCTGTTTGGATTGTGCACATCATTGTTACTGGTATTCATCATGTTCTTGTTGGTGTGTGGCTCCGTGCAATTGGGGATTTTCTGCTCTAAAAACTGCTCAAATTGGGTAGAATGCAAGTAACTAGGAAAGTAGTAAATTTCAAAACCAAAGAACAACAGTCCCCCAAGAGACCCAGACCTGAGGTCACTGATTGACCTCGGGTCCTGCAACGAAACCTGCCTGCACCCTGCTGTCCTCTGCTGGAGGCAGTTCCTGATCTCCAAGTGGTGCCCTCCCAGGTCCTGGACTTCTCATGTGGCATCAGTTGGGCTCCTCCTAAAAGTAAAGGAGAAATCCTGAAGTTGTGTGCTCTTTGCAAGCCTGAACAGGCCCGCTCATGGCAAGATCTTGCCTCCCATGCCGACTGCCAACGGAAAGCTCTGGGAACTCTACTGTTCACGCTACAGCAACCGTCAGTGACTACGGCAATGTGAGATCTGTGCTTCGTGCTAAAGCATCGAAAGCTCGCAACAACCATAAATGCAAAGCTCCAGCAACGACTGTCCACGATGACTGACAAGATCTTCAATGCAACCATCCTCAACACTCTCTCTGCTCCTTGCAGCCTCCTCCACCACGAGCTGGACTTCAGAAGGTATCTTTTTCAGCGGGACTAACCTGGTCCCTGTATCCTGCATTTGCTCTCTCGCAGTCAGCCGGAACTTCTGACTTTCACCTTGTCTCGCAAGACCAGATAACAACGAGTGGCGCTTTGTGCATTTAGGCTCTATGCTTACCTTAAAATTTTGAAATTGCATATGCTCTGTTCTATTGGTTGGATTTTTGTCATTTTGGTGTCAAATAAATTTTAAAATTGAATTCTATTTTTTGAAGTTAGCGTGGTATTTTTTTTGTGTTGCATTTTCATTGTATTACTGTTTGTGTGCTGCATGAATGCTTTACACATTGACTCTAAGTTAAGCCTGACTGCTTTAGGTCCAATCTACCAGAGGATTAAGCACAGGTTAATTCAGTGACTTTTGTGGTTCACCCTGATGAGGATTGTGGCTGTTGTTTGAGAAGGGCTCACACCCCCCTCAACCAACAACACAATTTCTCACACTTACTGTATGGAGATCATTTACGTGTGAGAGGGAACTGCAGTGAGGTGGGATGGAAGAACAGATGAAAGTGCAGGAAGAATTGCCTGGAATATTTATACTGAAAGGTTATCTAAAGGAAAGATTTATAGCTGCTAGAAATAGGGCAAACCAGAAAAAAGGGAGACACTGATATTCAAGAGGGAGCCTAAAAAGAAAGTTCAGTGAGAACATGTCTGTCTAATTACCACCTACAGTATAGAAGAGAGCGCGATGAGGAGAATTATCCGCAAACAACACTGGCATCTCACTAGAAACAATCCCATAATAGTCAAGAATGTCCCTAATAGACTTGGGATAACCTTTAGAAGGGCAAGATCAATGGAAGATGACCTAGTTAAGACCAGCCCGGAAAAACATGAGAAAGGAAATTGGCTGTGTAGAAGTCACAGATTTATGAAATGTAAGGCGTAGTTGTATGGTATTAATAAAACAGAGTTCACTCCTCTGGTTGTTGAAACATTCATGGAGCATGCCACTCTAACACTGAATTTGCTGTATATGTCTTAATGGGCCTATGCAGATTGCTGCATATAGTTTGCACTATCCTACATAATCACAAGAGAATATTGCAACATGTGAGGGCTATGAGGAGCAATTTTAATAACTATCTGGTGGCCTGCCACTTTGAGAAAGTGCACAGCAGTAATGATAAGGACCTTAAGCACTTTGTAATTGACTCAATACCCAGAAATAATGGCGTGGTCTCACCATTAAAGAAGATTTGCATACACATCTTTAATCTCTATCTATAACTCATTCAATTTAAGAGGCTTTTGCATAATATCTTGATGGCATCAAGTTGATGTAATAGGCCAAATAGGGCAAGATATGGTGAATTTGAGTAATAAGCAATGAAAGATTTATTAGAACGACAATTATGAGAATTTACCAGAATTTCTGCCCCGTACGCATGAGTAAATCACATATGGGCCAATCGATTATCCCACCAGTGGCTCTATATAGTAACTACATAGGGATACAAATGACTTGTTGTGTCGTAATTATACAAAGTAAGAGTCAAACCTATGTGAATTAAGTTGATGTTAACTGGTGACTGTTACATTTTTATGAATAAATTAGATATGGCTGTAAATTACATTTTTCATTTTCAAATGTAGATATTCAATGAATTTTTCCTTTGCAATATTCACAAGCTCTTTAGCATTCAATTTTGAAGTGTATTTTGAAATGTATTCTTTCTATGTTGATGAAATTTGTATAATATGTGCAATTTATATTGACAATATAATGGCACTTTTTTGTGTGATCAAGTTTGTGTTGCACAGCTGATGCATGTAATGGCAGATGGCAAACAAAAATAGTATAAAGCAGTGCGATCTGCACCTCGGAACCGCGCTGTCGTCCTACAGGACGCCTTGCAGGGGTAAGAGCTTCTCGCCTCATCTCTCTCCGCATCGGGTCGTTGAGTGGGCCCAAGTGAGATGTTCCACTTGCCGCCCCCCCTTCAAGCTGTTGACGTACTTGGTTTTGGCCGTTCGGGGACACACTCCCAACCTCGTAACGGCTCCCGGATCGCTCTTGCAGGGGCCTGCTCCTCCATGTTTGCATGGCCCGCTGCTCATCATGGTTCCTCGGCTTGACTTATCCAGGGTTGCGACAAGGGCGCACGGATCGTGTTTCCCCTGATGGAGCAGTTTTTGTGAGGGCCGGATCGGCTGCCCGTACAGCGGAGTTTGTTTCCCCCTCTTGATGTTGACGCACCCTCCTGACCCCGCAGCCACCTTTCTTCTTCCGGGGCCGCTTCCGGGCTCCCTGAGCTGACTTTCTCCTAACCTCGATGACGCGTGAGGGTTCGAAGTCCTCCAGCCTTCTTCCATCCAGTGCTGATGACACACCCCCCTCTATAACTTGCCCCCGGGGTATGTTTTCTTTCTTGCTGGCCTTTAAGATCTGTTTACAGTTTGCCTGCAGTCCCGCCATTTTGTGGCGAGGTATTCGGGGTCCATGTCCTGGATCCTCCATTTTGCGGATTGGAAAGCCTCCCAGGCCGTTTTTCCTCTCAGGTTAGCTCCTCATTCAGCTGGATTTTACCTTTGCCCTAACCCGACCCCTCTTGACTTACCTTTCACCCTGCGCATCCTGTTGATCAAGGTGAGGCACCCATGATGCCCTTGGCCACCGGAGCCAACAGCGCCCTTCATCGACCCCATCGGAGCCAACTACACTTCTTTCTTCTTGTTGGACTTGGAGATGCTCCCCTTTCCACCCATACCTTTACCCGACCCAGCTTCGAAGTCCGGCCTTTGTCATTACTGACCCATAGACCCTCTCCGGTCTTGCCCGACTTACTTACTCTTATTTTTGGGCATACACTTAATGAACTCTTCTCCATGCCTGGTCTTCCTGGCTTGATACGTATCCTTAGCCCTTTTCTTCCCCCCTTTACCTGCTTTGCTCCTTGATCTTGTTTTCCATGTTTCATCTTGCTCTAGAAACGGAAGCATTTTTTTTTTCTTTTTTTTTCTTGTGCTCTATTCAACCGATGTATTTTTCAGCATGCGATTGTTTTTCTGCTCAGAATCTAATTGTAATTTTGTAACCGCTGTTTTGATGTTTTAACTTCCTTATGTAAAGCGCTCTTTTACCCCCGGGTCTAGCCAGCGCTAGCGTTCTGCGGAGTCCGAGAACCATTGGCCGTTGCCCAGCGGAGCTGTCTTATGCAGCTGTAGAGGAGTCTGGCTTTGGTTCACCCCTCAGCCGTCACCTACCCAGCCGGACATCGGACATTGTTTTTAACGGTTCTTCACAGTCTTGTCTGTCTGTTTCTTTTTTGCTCCGACTGCTTTATCTCCCCTGAAATACTTTACCCCCTTCTGGTCTACCTGACTCTATCAGCATTCCTTCCCTTGTTTACCTTTCCCCCTTTTCCTTCCATTCCTCATAAAACGTGTTGTCTTGGATATACTACGCGCTAATAACCTTTTGTTATTGTGCAATCTCATGTTCTTCTCCTATGCTTATGCTTGTAACTGTAACTGATGTCATTTCTTATAACTGTAACTGATGTCATTTTTGTAACTGTAACTGATGTTATTTTTGTAACCTGTAACTCACTGATCCTCATGTAAAGCGCTCTGATACCTCCGGGTCTAGTCAGCGCTATATAAAACTTTTTTCAAATCAAATCAGCTCTAGAGCATTTGTGCTGTTTTTGATCAAGAAGGGGATTTGGATTTAAATATATGGAAATGTATAAGGATAGATAGATAGATAGATAGATAGATAGATAGATAGATAGATAGATAGATAGATAGATAGACAGATAGATAGATAGATAGATTAAAACAACGTTTTGTGCACGTGAATTGAGCAAAGCCCCGGATAAGGGGAGGTCCCAAAAGTGACAATTCTCATTTTGTACCATAGTAATCTTTGCTACTAGATATAGAAAAAAATGAATGAATGGAATTACAACAAATTTGCCATGTACATGGAATGGTATTCAAGAAAGTGACTTTGCTTAGTTTGGTCTAAATTTATTCAGTAGCGTTTTTCAAAATGTTTCCTTTAACAAGTATTCTAGTCTGGGAATGAAGTAGTTACATTATAGAAATATTGCAGTTTAGACATGGATACTCTGCAGATTTACAAATCCAGTTAAGAAAAGTGCACCACTGAACTAGGATTTTTTTTTTCTCCTGTTGGCCATTGTGGACATGCAAATCTAGCTGGGGATTCACGGATCTGTTGCAACTCTGATTGTATGACCATCACAGAAATATTTCTGTCATTGCCAACATAACATGACATGTTGCACTGTGGACCTCTTTGTGAGAAATAAAACAAAAAATGAAATAAGGGTCAAGGCCTACACTGGCCTCAATGCCCATTGGGGGAGAACCAGAAGTGAACATTCTCCTTGCCTTGCAAATAATATTTAAAAAATGAATTTTATTGAAGGAGCCATGAATACTAAACCCTCTCTGGGTCCCTCGGACTATCCAGGGGTCCTAGGATTTCTGAATCTGGCAGGGAATCCCTGCTTCCCATAACATTTTCCCATGTGTAATGGGGATTAACATAACATGATAAATTGAGCACAGGTCCTAACTGTAGGTAACACCATATGACCAACCACTTCTGAGCATGAGTTTTGTCAGTGGGAATCAGTTGTTGACGCTGTGGATTGAGGGAAGGAGCTGGTCAAAGGTTAGGGGCTTGTTGTGCAGTACTGAAGGTCAGGTGATGCAGACATTACATGCGCATAGTTATTTGGGATCAGGACCAACTCTTACCGTGCACAGCCAAAGTGAGTTGAGCAAATTTCCTTGCACAGGTGAGGTCCTATTGCCATCCCCACACTTCACAACCTACAGTCATGCCCTGGTGGGCATGACCACCTACCCCAGGATGGGTACAGGGCCTGGCCAAATGCCAGGGCCTGCAGCCATCCTCCACTGAGCACAGCTGACCCCCCCTACCACTGCACAAGGCCAAAGGCAGGGATTGGACACTCACTCTAGGTAGGTGGAGCTGGGTGCCTGGTCAAAGGGTGTTTGCTGCAGCAGTTGTCCACTCACAATGTGTTGGGCGCAGGTCGTGGCCAAAGACGAGGCCCTGTAGCCAACCCTTGGTGCACACTGCTATAGGCTGTACACTCTGGGGATTGGCTGCAAGGCACATAGGAGCAAGGAACAATAGGATATGGTATATGGTCAAAAAGCCAAAATATTTACTGAGAAAGGTGAACAGAAAGTTATGCTTTACTTTGATTATAAGACCTTAACACATATTTAAAACAGCCTGAGAAATTAATCAGTCATTTGATATTTCATCATTGATGTTATCAGTGATATTATTTAACATAGTATGAGTAATTTCAAATGTAAGGGTGTAAGCAGTGCATGACAGGGTGCAAGTTATGGTTAGTTTACAAAACCATAACTGATGAATTTCAGTTTTTATTGGGTTTTGTGTTGTATCCACCAATTAAACTGTGTTTTTTTCAGTGAAAATGTCTATATACAGCTGCATTTATACTCTGTGTATTACATTGCATTAAAAAAAGTGGACATTCTATGAAAAAAACAAAGGTTAAAGGAACGTTATAGCTAGGTGAAAATGTCAGTTAAAACATACCATGCCCCACCATGACAGTTTTATTATCAATGATGTAATTTCAGATGTTACATAAATCAAAACAAGGGGTCCCCTATGAGTCCAGTCCATCTGGGTGGTACCCTCACATGAGTGGTTTTTACTGGAAAGTATCAAACTCTCACTCTTCAGGAAATCCTAAAGGTATTCTTCATCACAGAGTTTTCACACTGGAGTCTAAAACTTAGGGATCCTACCAGTAAATGGTTAAAAGGCTGCCTGAGGCATACCTGCAACACACTTTATTATCAGAATATTGCCTTGGCAGTGTTAAAAACAAATGCAGTCACTATGTGTGGTCTAATTAGACACTCCTCACTGATATATTTAGCTCTTCATTCCTTTTCTATTGACGTGAGGGTGTCAACATTCCTATAGTCACACTCTAATATTGTTTCAGAGGGAGTGAAAAAAGAGAAAGAAAAACGGGCATATTCCACGCATGCTGCATTGAAAGAAATTAGAAAACAACCGTCATCTGAAGAAAATCATACATGAAGGACCGCTGGAATAATGTCATTTTGAGGCTGTGGTATGTTGCACATAATTGTGGATCTGTTTCACTTGTCACATAATTTATCATTTGCTGAATAATCTACAGATTTTAACAAAAAACGGATCAAAAACTACTAAAATACTTCCACACATATTGGTCCGCAGCTGAAAGTCATTTGCGAAGGTCAACTGGTCAACTTTTAGTTGCTTATTGCTGTATGTAGATGAGAAGTTAACATTAATGAGATGGCCATTGACCTATTAAATGTGAACATTTAAAAATAAAGCAGCATTGTCACAAAATGTGCCTAATACATGCCGCCAAATGTGATTTTTCTTGCAGCATAATTCATTTAACATTGCTGTATAATTTGGCACTCCCCTGCTTCACAATTCTCCTGCCACTCAAGTTCTGGTTTTGTGGTACATCTATATATTGTATTTTACTGGAGAATCCCGACCCCAAGAGAAAAGTAATTTTGACGTGCTTACCTTATAAATGAAATATTAATGCTCAGCCTGTCTTGCAAAAAGCTGTAATAACAGGTCTAATGTTTTTTCCTCTGGAATGCATACACCCTTATTTTTTTATACTTTATTCAGGGCCATTGGAATTATGCTACTTCTGCATAGCTATGAAACTGTTGCGCAATCCATCATCTTTTCAAAATTTGCTGATTTTTGCGAAAAAATGTATCTAACTCAAATGGATCCAAAGTTGCTAAAACATCTGCCACATCTGTTGCTGCAGAGTGACAGACCCTTTACTCTGCAGCGATGGATCATCTTTGTTTTCTGATTGCTGTATTTATGTATTAGAATAATACTAATGATGTGCAACTCTGCTCAGATGGGGTTCACAGATAGATAGCAAAATAATATAATAATACCGCCACAAATTGTCCCGCTTTCCACTGCATAATGTCCCTTTGCTTGCTGCATAATTTAATTAACACAGCTAGATACATTGTTCCTCCCACGCCGCACTATTCCAGTGGCCCTGACTTTATTGTTAAGTATAAGTGTATGTCTCCGGTCACAGGGTGGTTGTCCTTTGTCATAGTATCTATCATTGTCGCATGTCACAGGAAGGCCTGCATCTGAGTCCATCCTTCCAGCTGTCACAGAGGACACAGCACTCTTTCTTCTGTTGATTAGGCAAGTCTAAGGCCATAGCTCAACTACTGCTATATACATCCATTGGCATCTCATCTAACAAATGTCAGTCTATGTGAACGGAATATGCTTTTTCTCTTTTTGGCATTTATAAGCATCAACACAGTTTGACACACTTAACACAGTTGCCTCAATCACAATGTTTCTCATTGCTGTTTCAAGCAGCTGTTTCATCAAGGGGTATGCATCCACAGCCATCTCCAGGCAGCGTTGCTGAGAAACTTGTATCACAGACAGCAACCGCCCATTGCACTGCAAGGAAAAACACAATCCTATCTCATGTCCATGAGCCTATAACAAGTCCCATATACCCATTCATGTTCCATCTCTCTATGTCAGAGTGTTATCTGTTCCTCTAAGTTATAAAACAATGTTTCTTACTGTTTGAAACAGTATGCTTCTACATTTGTTCAAATGTCAAAGTCCCAGCTGTCATTACTCTTTCCTTCTAGCACTTTGGAACGATCAGCTTGATGGTGTATTTTTTCATCTATGAATAGATGATGGCATGTTATACCGAGAGAAAGCCCACCGCCCCTGCAAGCTGCCCTTTCTATAGCCTCCAACACTGCAGTGGATGAGACTGCTGGTCCCACAGATGCTGATACCACAGACTATCTCAATGCGATCTCGCAGTCTTTCTCACTTGGGAGTTTAAGGATTTCATGCCCCCCCAGCATCAGAAAAATGTCAGGGATGCTCATATTTGCTGTACAGGACTTACCTCCTTCCACCCAGCAGCCTGCATATACTCTAATTTCTTTTCCAATAACATCCTTCTGCCCACTTTCAACTTTGGTTTTTGCTTCAACTTCTCACAGAGTGCAAAGCTCATATGAGGCAGAGTGTACACTCATTTGAACAATCTCCTACCCGCAAACTCTCAGGCATCAACAATAGACATGAAGATATGTGTATGAGATGGCTGCATACGAGGGGATTTGACATGAGCCAGAGCTGCCCTCTGGGAGAATGATAATATCAAAGTGAAGCTGGTTTCTTTGGATTAATTTCAGATGCTTATCTAATTAAGAAGAGCCCATTTGCTAACCAAAGCAAATCTTAATATTTGCATAAAACAAAAGACAAATTATAATGTAAGGATATATAATTAGGGAAAAACAAAATTACAAAATTACATAAATTAAATAATGGTGCTCTTGGTGTAGAATCAGGGCAGGTGAAAAAAGTGACACAAACTGGAATTATTGTTCTTTATAGTTTGCTATTTGTTAGATGAAGACTCATAATAAATCACTTTAAAGGTCAAAAGGTCAATGGTTATTTTGCTTGACCATAATCAAATAATGGAGCCTAAAAATTGTACTTGCAACCATTGCATTCTGTATATGTGAACTTATTATCTTGTCACTGTTTCACATGCACTCATGCTACTCCAGGAGCACCATTGTTGATTTCTGTCATTTTGCAATTTTGTTATACCCTAATTATATGTCCTTATATTTTAATTTATCTTTTCTAGTCTGCAAATTGTGGATCTGCCCTGGATTGCAACTCCTTGCCCCATAATCAGAAAGGCATCTGGAATGAATCTGAAGGAACCAATTTTACTTTGATATTACAATTTTTACCCCTGGTTCCTAGGTATATAGCTCTGCTCTCTAGTGATTATAGACTCTGGAAGGATATGTTCTTTGAACAAAAATCCTCTGTGCTGTGTAAGAGCCATAAAATGGGGGGTGGGGGGGGCATGAGCATGAACATTTACACCCACTTGTAGAACATTACAACTTACCATAAAGACTTCTCAAGGTTGATGGAGATGCAATTCCGGGTCTTGGAGAACCTAAACAAAAGCCCTCTAGGACCTCATTAAGTTACATCAGAGCATCTCCATAGTTTAAGATAGGAAGATGCAAGGTGCCATTTCCTGTTCATGCAGCTAATATGGAGCCTAAATAGGCTCAACTCAAGCTGACGGGCTAGGTCAGGAGCCTTGGCCAGTGGGGATTGAACCACCACCTGCAGGGCCCACCATCCTCACCATCCTATCTGCTTTCACTGAACAACCTGATCCTCAAACCAATGTGGGTCCAGTGTTGCATAGCCATACACATGGACAACCCTCTCACAGATGTGAAAGGCAACACCACCACCAAAAATCATCCTTCATATTTCCATCTTTATATGTCACCACCCCATATGTGTTTCAATACATCCCACCACTGTAACCTTGTGTTAATAACTTCCTTGCACTCATTTCAAAAACAACTATCTTGTGCACCCGAAATTCTGCTCTTGCTTATTTTACATGCACTAGTGTTTAAAGATGGGAGCGGAATATAACAGTAACGAGTGAACAAGTCACTCACTAAGTTCACTCATGTCATAATACACACAGCCATCTACAGGCATGCTCATACATAGTGCAAACAATTAAAACAGAATCAATTTAGGTTTCTAAAATATTGTTTTTGTAAGAAATGTTTAAAAAGTGAAATTTGGGATATTTGTGTCCAGAGAATCATAGTAAGTGTAGGGTAAAAAGCACCTTGAGGCAGGGCATGCATAATTAAAATATATTCCAAGCTTAGGGAGGAAAGCTAAATGGGTTTTTGTGTGGGGGTCGGGGTCAAACAGATAACTATATACGGAAGAGTCTCTTTAAGTTGTCTAAGCACTAAAGTTTTGGAAAATAGTCCCAACATGTGCTCAAAAGTAAAAAATCTAAATGTATTTAAATCAAAATACCAGAATAGTCCAAATGAAAGTAAAAGTAATTTCCCCAGACATGACATGATCCTGTATTTCCTGGGTTTAGGGACACAATCTCTTGTTTATTCCTGTGTCCGCTTTACCCTACCTTCTTTCTGGCTGCCCAATAATAGAAAGAAGGGGATGGGTAAAGGATCATAAGTGCACGCATACACCAATTCATGTCCATTACATATCAACATTTTCATATTTTTATGCAGAATGCTCTGCTAGTCTTACAATTCACAAGGATTACAACCCTGATCTATACAAATTTGGATGTTTGGCATGCAGTGGTTGGACACCTAGACCAAACTGATTATGTAGCATTGGACTTCACTTTATTTTAGCATAAATGATCTGTGTCTGACATTGCACAGCAAAAGTACACCAATGATGTACATTCTGATCGTAAGATTGTATTCCAGGTCATTTGATCATGTCTCAATTGCTTATTGGTTTCTTTACATTTTCAACTAATCATAATGAAGGTGTCAGACATTCACTAAGGACCAAAATGTATTTCAGGGTTACTCTTATATGGATGTTCTAAAAGTTTGTGAGAATTGTGTTCCCTTGTTGGAAGTAGTAATTAGACTAGTGTATGAAGTTTAAATGGCTACTATCTTGGATGTTCTCATGTAAATGAAGAGTAAACAATAGGATGGAATAGCAAAGTTGTGAATATTAATATAGATGACACTGTTCAATCGCATTTTTAATTGCAACAAACCCAACTGAATATACCTGGTTAATTGCTGATGTGGTAAAATATATATGGGCAAAACTAAACACAAAATCAGACTTTTGGAGCATAAACGTAACATTAGAAACATCTCAGAGAAATCTTCAGTAGCGAAACACTTTAGTGAAATATGCTACAATATATTGCAAATTAGATTATAAATTATTAACAGTTTGAGAAAAACCTGAAAGAGATAATAACAAGCCCCTACTTCAAAGGGAGACCTTTTGGATTAAGTCTTAGTCTTAGGGGTCAATTCCGATTCGGGCCGGAAAACGTACCGACCGACTCGGAGCCGGAATTCATTCCTACCGACACGTACCGGTGCAGCCTGACCCGCAGAGTACGATGAGAAGCGTGCAAAATCCGACCGACTCGTACGGAACATAACACGAACGACCGAACCGCGCGGAAAACAGCTATCCGGCCGGAAAACCACGCGAATCGAACTGACCGACACGCACCCGGAAGAATCCCGAACGAAACGTACCCGCGAACTCCTACCCACCAAGTACGATGCAACGCGTGGAAAACACGACCGAGTCGCACGGAGGCCAAGCCGTACGACCGACACGCATACAAAACTGCGAGCCGAAGCAACCCAATACACCGCGACCGACGCGTACGCAGCATAGAAAACAGCACAAACACAGCGTGAACGACTCGGAGAAGCTCATACGAGACAACTGCAGGGTCCGACTCGGTCACAAGAACGTCTCCTACATGCACAAAAAGTACAAAGGGAAAAACACACAAAAAAAGGCCAAACAAGCAATTACAAAGCCAATAAATACTGGGGGGGGGGACAGGGAACAAAGACACACCCACAACTCCACCCATATAAAGGACACAAATCCCTACCATGATCCTTTGCAAATTCAAATTACCTGCCAGCACTCAACAGACATCAACCACACACCCACACACAGCTCATCCATCACACAAGCCACACACCATCAGCACCTCAACAAATAGCACCCTCACATACACCCAGCAAAACACACACTCACACACCCTCACCTGCACACCAACACACACACCACTCACCATCACCACCCATCACCATGCCCCCAAAGAAGAATCATAAGTTCCTAGATAGTGAATTGGAAGTCCTGGTAGATGAGATCCTCAGGAGTAGAGCCACAGCTGTTTGGTACACTGGTCCAACAGACACCCATGTCGCAGAAAACCAAGATGTGGGAGAGGATTGTCGACAGGGTGAACGCACAATCACCATGTTTGCGCACAAAGGTAGACATCCAGAACAGGTGGTATGACGTGCGCAGGAGGGTCAGGGAGCTGTTGAAGAAGGACTACCTCTTGAGCCAACACACCGGCAGTGGCCCTCCTGCCAAACCAGTATACCTCAGGCCCTGGGAGGAGAAGGTGCGGGCCATCCTACCACCAGTGAGCGTATATGGACTAGAAAACATCCCAGAGCCTGGTGAGTACACAACAAATGTACACAATATTGTGTGACAATACACACACATCACTGTCAAGGGGAGAGTCAAACCATGCACCCTTAGCAAATACACACCAACCAGAACAGAATCATCCCAAAATGTGTATGTCAGTCAGATAAACACAACACATGCCATCTCATAGTGATATGTAACTGTGTCGTCACATGTACAAACACAACTACAACTACAGCTAGGCAGTGGCACAAATATAACTAACAAACACATCCAGACATGTAGCCACCACTACAACACCACCTCACAGTGAAGCCCACTGAAAGGAAGGAATCCTGTGTATGCTGGGCAAGTCAGTGTAGCCAATAGCATCATGGGAGTCGTAGTCACAGATATTGCCCACCCTCACACTGCGCACATCAACACCACCATGAACCATGCTCACATCACAGGGAGTGGAAAACAACTGACAAGATGGCTGACACTGGCTACTGCTGTGGGGAGCACAAGGTCCTGCTGGCAACTGTGCACCAACCAACAGCAGGACACAACTGACTGACATCCTGAAAGACAACTTGCACTCCCTGCAACGGAAGCACGTTCTATGGTGGAAAATCTGGCTGGGTGGGAAGGAGGACTGACAGCACTGACCATAGTTACCAGCAGCTCCACTCACACACCCCCCTAACACAAACTCCACACAACTCACCTGGGAGAATGCATTGCCTCACACTCAAATCAAATATCCCACAAAGAACCACAACCCTAGGTCATGCAGTGTGAAGCACAGGGACACACATGGGACTTGTAGCAAAACTAACCCCAGGATAACACTGTCAGCCATCTTGTCAGCACAGGCACACAACCCCACAGGGAAGCAGAGTCAAAAGGAAGGAAGCATGGGCATGCTGGGAAGGGGGGTGGAGGCAATAGCATGATGGGAGTGGTAGTCACAGCTCAACATCCCCCACCCACATGGCCCAGCAAGCTCACACTGAAGCATGCACACCTCACAGGGAGTGAAAAGCCACTTCAAAGATGTCTGACACTGGTGCTCTGTTGTGGGGAGCACATGGCCCTGCTGGGAACTGGGCACCAACCAACAGCAGGACACCACTGTCAGCCATCTTGCCATTGCTCTCACACTCACACACAGTGAAGTCCACTCAAAAGGAAGGAAGTATGGGCATGCTGGGAAGGGGGTATAGGCAATAGCATGATGGGAGTGGTAGTCACAGATCAACATCCCCCACCCACATGGCCCAGCAAGCTCACACTGAAGAATGCACACCTCACAGGGAGTGAAAAGCCCAAAGATGTCTGACAATGGTGCTCTGTTGTGGGGAGCACATGGCCCTGCTGGGAACTGGGCACCAACCAACAGCAGGACACCACTGTCAGCCATCTTGCCATTGCTCTCACACTCACACACAGTGAAGTCCACCCAAAAGCAAGTAAGTATGGGCATGCTGGGAAGTGGGGTGGAGGCAATAGCATGATGGGAGTGGTAGTCACAGATAATGGTCACCCCCACAACTGTCCCATCAACACCACCCTGAACCATGCGCACATCACAGGGAGTGGAAAACAACTGACAAGATGGCTGACACTGGGTACTGCTGTGGGGAGCACAAGGCTCTGCTGGCAACTGTGCACCAACCAACAGCAGGACACCACTGACTGACATCCTGAAAGACAACTTGCACTCCCTGCAACGGAAGCAAGTTCCATGGTGGAACATCTGGCTGGGTGGGAAGGAGGACTGACATCACTGACCATAGTTACCAGCAGCTCCACTCACACACCCCCTAACACAAACTCCACACAACTCACCTGGGAGAATGCATTGCCTCACACTCAAATCAAATATCCCACAAAGAACCACAACCCTAGGTCATGCAGTGTGAAGCACAGGGACACACATGGGACTTGTAGCAAAACTAACCCCAGGATAACACTGTCAGCCATCTTGTCAGCACACGCACACAACCTCACAGGGAAGCAGAGTCAAAAGGAAGGAAGCATGGGCATGCTGGGAAGGGGGTGGAGGCAATAGCATGATGGAAGTGGTAGTCACAGCTCAACATCCCCCACCCACATGGCCCAGCAAGCTCACACTCAAGCATGCACACCTCACAGGGAGTGAAAAGCCACTTCAAAGATGTCTGACACTGGTGCTCTGTTGTGGGGAGCACATGGCCCTGCTGGGAACTGGGCACCAACCAACAGCAGGACACCACTGTCAGCCATCTTGCCATTGCTCTCACACTCACACACAGTGAAGTCTACACAAAAGGAAGGAAGTATGGGCATGCTGGGAAGGGGGTATAGGCAATAGCATGATGGGAGTGGAAGTCACAGCTCAACATCCCCCACCCACATGGCCCAGCAAGCTCACACTGAAGAATGCACACCTCACAGGGAATGAAAAGCCCAAAGATGTCTGACAATGGTGCTCTGTTGTGGGGAGCACATGGCCCTGCTGGGAACTGGGCACCAACCAACAGCAGGACATAACTGTCAGCCATCTTGCCATTGCTCTCACACTCACACACAGTGAAGTCCACCCAAAAGCAAGTAAGTATGGGCATGCTGGGAAGTGGGGTGGAGGCAATAGCATGATGGTAGTGGTAGTCACAGATATTGGTCACCCCCACAACTGTCCCATCAACACCACCCTGAACCATGCGCACATCACAGGGAGTGGAAAACAACTGACAAGATGGCTGACACTGGGTACTGCTGTGGGGAGCACAAGGCCCTGCTGGCAACTGTGCACCAACCAACAGCAGGACACCACTGACTGACATCCTGAAAGACAACTTGCACTCCCTGCAATGGAAGCACGTTCCATGGTGGAATATCTGGCTGGGTGGGAAGGAGGGCCGGATGTCAACCAAATACAACCAATGCAGACCATGTACACACCCCAACATTCATATAGAAATGCCCAAATTATGCAGGACAATGTGCCACACCAATATCAACCTCTGACTGTGACAACTTAGGACAATGCAATGTACAGGCCCGCATCCAGAGGTACAGTCACAACTGTCAGGTGTGTCATTCATTGATGCCTGCAGAAACATAACATACATTGTGTGTGTCTCCCAAAAACAGGTGATTATGGGGACACAGCAGCAGACGCTGAGGAGTCCCCGTCCCAGGCTCAAGGGGAAACGGAGCTCACTGGTGTGGAACAGCCTCTGCCCTCCTCGGATGAAGAAGACCTACCTGGCACCTCCGGAGCAAGTCATCATGCAGCACCAGCAGGACCACCAGCTGCACCCCCTGCACCCACCCCTCCAACGACTGTTAACACACATACCACCCCTGCCGACATGGACAGACCAAGGAGCACCACCACCACCAGCACAGGGACCCTGGACCAACGTGGGGCCATGGACACCAACACCACCAACAACCCCCAAGGGGGCTCAGGGTCACCTGTGCGTGCCACCTCAGGTACTGCATGTGTCGCCAGGGGTGGTGGGAGGGGTGGGAGACATAGGTTGCTGCTCGCAGATGGGTCTGGACTGCATGATGACCCACAACTGGTACGCATAGCCGATGCGTACCAGTCGAGCACCGGAGACCTCAGCCAGGCAGTGGGGCTCCTCAGGGACATTAAACAGCAGCAGGCTGCCCATCATGCCCGCTTGGACTTACACATGTCCCGCGTGGAGTCCAAGTGGGACACACTGCAAGAGATGACGGCGGTGCATAGGGACATATTACAATGCCTCCGCCAGATGAGCAGCAACCAGTCAACACCTCCCTGTGTGCCCACAACATCTGGTGCTGAAACAACTGCAACTGCCACAGGGAGGGAGGATGACTCTGGCGGAGAGTCCCCTGCACCGCAGCAGCCTGCACTTGAGGGTCCCCCCAAAGAAGAGGGGTCGTCCGAGGAGGGGCAACTGAGAGGCCGATGGCCATGTGCAACCCCCAGGAAGCCAAAAGCTGTTCTGGATAATCACCTTTGTGCGCAAACTGTTCACCCTGTTGACTGCAACACAACTCCCCACATGACATGGGGAGTACAAGTTGTACCAATGTATCAGATGACTGTGGACTATATTCAGGACATTTCTGCTACCAGGACTTCCAATTCATCTAGGAACTTTGGATTGCAATCAAAATGTACAGCACCCACCATCCTGTGCACTATACACACACATGTATGACAATAAACACACTAATACACCATACCTGCCTCTGTTGTGATTCCAACGTGGTTTCTGTCATGGAGATGATGACCTGCGAAATTACACTGTGCATGCTAACTGCTACCGCAAGTACAACACAGGAATGTGAGTCATGGCGACGTGACACATATGAGGGAGACACACCACCAGGGCTACACAACATATACACACCTAGGCCATCTGACTCATCGCCTACACTGATGTTGCCAGGAAATACGGTGCAATGCACAGACACAACACCTATTCACAGTCTTTGTCAACTAGCCCACTGGTGCAGTAAGCAAATGTCAGTCAGATGTGTGACCACAGACAACGCACATCACAAAGTGAAGCACAGGTTTATTACACATTTGCAACATGTTGTAACCACTACAGATGCAAGGTAATCCCACCTGGCAGCGGGCACACAGTCAACAAGTGTAGAAGGAAGGAAGTCCATGGCTGTGGCGCACATCACCTATAGGGACACGACAGCTACCACCCTGGAAGTCGAATCACGGTGTTGGGGATCACAGTTGACCAAACGACTATGAAAGTACCCTGTGAAGGACAGAAATGAAACACAGTCAAAAGCACTGAAGAACAGGACAGAACTGCAATACTCATGCCCAATACATGTCACAAGATACCCACCCAGAACCAAGTTAGCATGTCAACACTGTTGGGGAGTACAGACTACCTGTAAGGACACATCGCTACACGCATACAGTCATGTAGCACATGGACACACTCAAACAGCACCACAGCACCACCAACACATATCATGCATACTCACATCATTGACATGACATCTCTGGATACTCACAATCAGCTGATGAAGTTGGTGATGAGCTGTGTGCGGACATCACCATCATCATCATCATCATCACTGGCATTGTGGTCCAGGCCAGGATCCTCCACAGGTGGCGGATGTTGGTCATCGTCATCCCGGATGAGAGGCAACTCTTTCCGCACTGCCAGGTTGTGTAGCATGCAGCAGACGATGACAATCTTGCACACCTTTGCTGGGGCATATGGGAGGGCCCCTCCTGTCTTGTCCAGGCAGCGGAAGCGGCTCTTCAGGAGACCAAAGGTCCGCTCAATCACTCTCCTGGTCCGACCATGTGCCTCATTGTAGCGCATGTGGGCTGGTGTCACAGGGTTCCTGAGGGGCGTCAGCAACCATGGCATGTTGGGGTATCCGGAGTCACCTACATACAGACAATTGCACATTAGCTGAGTTGGAAAAGAGGGTGGAACACTACATTGCAGAACACACACAATAGTACAAAGTCAGTACACACCAACAAGCCAGGCACGCTGGTTCCGCATCTGTGACATCATCCTCGGGATGCGACTACTCCTCATCACGTAGGCATTGTGTGCAGAACAGGGGAAACGGGCACACACGTGTGAGATGCTCATATCTGCAAGACATACCACCAGTGCATTGACCGAGTGATAGTATTTGCAGTTCCTGTATGCCTGCTCTTGGGCCTGTGGTGGTACCAAAGCAACATGTGTCCCATCAATGGAGCCAATGACATGCGGCATCCTCCCCAGGGCATAGAAGTCACTCTTCACGTCAGTGAGTTGTTGGAGTCTAGGGAAATAGATGTACTGGTTCAGGTGTATCAACATAGCCTCCAAAACATCGCGGAGCACACGGCTGAACATGGTCTGTGACATCCCACCAGCAGTCGCCACAGTGTGTTGAAAGGTACCGGTGGCAAAGAAGTGTAGGGCTGCCATCACCTTCACCTTGGGGGTCAGCGCTGTAGGGTATGTCCGGCCAGCTAGCAAATGTGGGGCCAACTGCACCGTCAATACCTCAATCAGCGGCCTGGTGAAACGGTACCTTCGGATGCAGTCCCGTTCCACCATGGTTGCAAGGTCAGGGAATGGTCTATGGACAGCTGGTGCCCTGCAGTGCATAGGTGAAGGAAGAAAGATTGTCAGTCACCACACATATGTGGCATTGTCCATACTCAATATCACATGATACATCATTATGAGGCACAAGTACATGATGTGTGCAGTTCTGTAAGGACATGTATGGCACCTACATGGCCAACATCTAACATCACAGTTCAACAAGTGGCATCAACAAGTCCCAGGTTGTGCCATGGGATATCATGAGGCCGTGTCACAGTTCCCATCTCCTGCTGCCACGTTCCAAACACACCCCACAGTGACATGTGAGGACAGATGTGCCCCAGTCATCACAGCTCAACGACAGGTAGATTCCCAGGGACCCTGTATTGCCACATGGACACTGGCATGACATGGTGTATCATGAATACACCACAGCAAAACAACCATGACCCCCACAGGTAGTGGTCCCTGTTGCCTCGGCAGGACAGACATGGACGTCTGTGACACACACACGCACAACATCAAAGTCCATGCACAAACAACGTGGATGTGGAGACTGTCTCCCATTGTGCACATGGAATCAGAGACATTGTAAACACAACATGCACACAGACTGTGGAGGACCATCACTATTGTGGCAATGGGTCACCCTGGGACGTACATACCGTCCCACATGGGACTAAGGGGGTATGTGACATGACATACACATACACCACTGTGAAATGTGACCATGCCACATGCTCAGAAATGAACAGTTGCACATCACAGTGGTCCTGTACACGAAACACCAAGGATTCTGTCCCCATGAACACGTGCACAGCCTGGGAGTGGCTGCCCCCAAGTGACACCCACAGAACAACATGTTCACCCCCATACACGGAATAGGTAATGCAGCCTTACATGCCTTAGGATACAGTGTGGACAGGCTGTGGTGTTGTAGGTGTGCCCCTCACTCCCTGGGAAGTATATGTGGCTGGCATATGTTCACCTGTGACAGGCATGGTGACATATGCCAGTGACTTGTACAGGGATGCGTTGGACAGCAATGGACCGATCGGTGCGCACACATTGGCCATTGCATTCAATGTGAGCGGGTACGCGTTGTATTCGCAATACGCGTTGGACAGCAATGGACCGATTGGTGTGCAGCCATTGGCCATTGCATTCAATGTGAGCGGGTACGCGTTGTATTCGCAATACGCGTTGGACAGCAATGGACCAATCGGTGTGCCCGGCCGGCCCATTGCATTCAATGTGTGCGGGTACGCATTGTATCCCGGGTATGCGTTGAACAGCAATGGACCGATCGGTGTGCCCGGCCGGCGCATTGCATTCAATGTGTGCGGGTACGCGTTGTATCCCGGGTATGCGTTGAACAGCAATGGACTGATCGGTGTGCCCGGCCGGCCCATTGCATTCAATGTGTGCGGGTACGCGTTGTATCCCGGGTACGTGTTGAACAGCAATGGACCGATCGGTGTGCCCGGCCGGCCCATTGCATTCGATGTGTGCGGGTACGCGTTGTATCCCGGGTATGCGTTGAACAGCAATGGACCGATCGGTGTGCCCGGCCGTCCCATTGCATTCAAAGTGTGCGGGTATGCGTTGTATCCCGGATACGCGTTGAACAGCAATGGACCGATCGGTGTGCCCGGCCGGCCCATTGCATTCAATGTGTGCGGGTATGCGTTGTATCCGGGTGCAGCGTTGAACAGCAATGGACCGATCGGTGTGCCCGGCCGGCCCATTGCATTCAATGTGTGCGGGTACGCGTTGTATCTGCAATACACGTTGGACAGCAATGGACCGATCGGTGTGCCCGGCCGGCCCATTGTATTCAATGTGTGCGGGTACGCGTTGTATCCGCAATACGCGTTGGACAGCAATGGACCGATCGGTGTGGCCGGCCGGCCCATTGCATTCAATGTGTGCGGGTACGCGTTGTATCCCGCGTGCAGAGATGAACACCAATGGACCGATCGGTGTGCCCGGCCGGCCCATTGCATTCAATGTGTGCGGGTACGCGTTGTATCCCGGGTACGCGTTGAACAGCAATGGACCGATCGGTGTGCCCAGCCGACCCATTGCATTCAATGTGTGCGGGTACGCGTTGTATCCCGGGTACGCGTTGAACAGCAATGGACCGATCGGTGTGCCCGGCCGGCCCATTGCATTCAATGTGTGTGGGTACGCGTTGTATCCCGGGTACGCGTTGGACAGCAATGGACCGATCGGTGCGCACCCATTGGCTATAGCCTGGCCTGGCAACGGACGCGTTTTCAGTTGGTCACCCACAACAATGTTGCAAATTCATGGGTGTCATGAAGTTGAACTTTTGAAAGATGCTGTGGGCGTGTGTAAGTGGTGCAATTCCATGGATTGGCCAGATTCAGAAGATGCAAATGACTTGGACCTATCACTTTGGACACATGAGACAGTATCTGCCTCTGCAGCACACATATAATGCTGGCTGTTCCCCTGAGAGCTCACTTGCCTGCACTACATGCTCCAGGACGACATTTGCCACCACCACTGCTGCTGTATCTGCACCCTCTGGACCCTGCAATGGCACGTACTGTGGAGAGAGCCCCAGCCTTCAGCACTGAGGAGAACCAGGCCCTGCTGGACAGCCTCCTTCTACAGTACAGCAAGCTGTATGGGAAAGCAGGGGAGCAGGTGAGTGTGCTGTCCACTGCCTTACTAAATGTGCATGTTGTCTGACTAGCAAGGCTAACAGTCTACACGCCACTGGCTAGCAGGCTCACTGAGTAGTTGTCACCCCCCCATAGTGTGTAGTTACATGCACTGAACAGGTATATGGCAGTAACAGTGCATTTAAACAAGGTTTTACCTCCCAGGCAATGATACCATGTAGTTACTGCTGGCATACTGTCCATAGCCATCGTTGCACTGCCTGTGTACATCATGTGCCCCTGTGATTGAGACATGTATATCCAACTGTGTAATGCACGGATATGTTGCATGTGTAGTAATGCCATTCTCACTTTGTCATCCTCACAGGTTGATGCCCACCAGAAGCAGAAGATATGGCTGACCATCGTCCGGGCAGTGAGATCCGTGGGGGACTACAAGCGCCGGATCCGCAACTGCCAGAAGAGGTGGCAGGACCTTCGGGCTGGACCCGGAGGATCGCACGGGTCAGCTGAAGCTGTCGCCTCCTCGCAGGAGGGGCGGGCACCGGACCCTGACCCCCCACATGCTCAGGATCCTGGCGGTGGTCTTCCCTGATCTGGATGGGCAGCTGAAGGCCAGAGAGCAGCAAGGAGGGGGTGAGTCCATGACTGCATTGTGAACTTTGTCTGCCATGCTATGTGCCCTCCTCTGGCCTGGTTAAACTTCCACAGTACATCAGTCATGTGGTCCAGGACCCATGTCCCTCGATTGTGCACTGCCCACTCCTCATCTGATACCCAGGTGTGGCCCTTGCAGTCAGGGAATTGTGTCACTTGGGTACTGTGTCCTTGCAGTTTGCTTGACTCAAGGTGGGGAACAGCATCTGTTCCCCTAACTCTGTGGTGGGCATCATGGGTGGGTCCATTGCTTACACAATGCCTGTGTTCTGACATGTAATCTGCATGTTACTTTGATATGTGGTCCAATTGCTGAGCTGATCCACCACATGTGCCTGGGGTATCTGGCACACACCCATGCTGCGGGTGGGAACAATGTTTGGGCCCCAGGAGTGTGTATATTATGTGTGTCACACATACTTAGCCACCTGCCTACTGTCCAGGGCTCATCCCTCATTCACGTGGGGCAGGACAGTTATGCCTACTCCAGGCCATACAATACACTCTGTACTCCCACTCCCGTGTATCAGCTGACACGTTGTGCTCAGTGATATGTCCCCTCAGGTGTCTGCCTCTGTGTCAGTGTGCTGTGGCTTCGTTGTCAGGACTGCTGGGGTGTTCCTCGGTTGGGGCTCAGCATGCCACCGGAGATGTGACCATAGGAGACGATACTTGTGTGACACATAGGTGTTTGATCACCTGACCGTGCAGACTGGGGTATGCGAATGTGAAGTTCAGGCAGCTGTTTCCCATTCACAGCAGATTGTGAGGTGCTCAGGTTCAGAGGGTTGTGTTACAGGTCTCCCATATGTCCAATCGGTATGACGTGTACAGATAAGGGTTCAGATGATGTGGTGTGTGGGGGATGTACATGTGCACTTGTTCAGCTCCAGGACTTGCATTCCCCATGACCTACTATTGTGACACAGTGCAGACTGTTGTTGTCTGGCTGCCCTGCCCATGTGACTGGAGACAGTGATGTATGACTTAGCAGGCATGCCTGTGCCATGGCATGTAACTTCCTATGAGTGATCCTGCAGGGGAGTGACTTGTGCTACATGCACACCATTGTGGCAATGGCTATCAGGACATGGGTGCATCATGGTGTCTGTCGCTGGTATGCATCACATGCATTTCATATTTGACTCTGGGCATCCCTTTCATCTGGACACCTGTACTGACTCAGTGGCAAGAGTTGTGATGTGTGCATGTTCACATGCTTCACCGTGTTTTCTGCACTGTCCAACTACTGTGTAGGTGGTGCATGTGTCCACACTGGGGTATTGCCATCCAACAGACACCAGACAGATGGGTGCAAGGCCAGGAGGGATGTGAGTGCCATTGTTCACCATCAGACTGACAATTGGCTTCTCCTATTCTGTTTGGGCACTTTTAGCAATGTTCAACTAAGGATGCCAGGGCTTGCTCTGTAATGTGCTGTACTTACTGTGGTGTGTGCGGTCAGTGCAGGTGACTGACGTCTGTCTGTTTCCCCATTGTTTGCAGATACCTCCACGGCCACAGGAGGGGACAGCTCCACGGAACAGGAGGAGCCGCAGAGCCAGACTGGGTCAGCAGCCGAGGAGTGGTCGGAGGGACCCAGTGGCACGGAGGGCGAGGGGAGCCACACCGAGGAGTCCTCAGCACCATCCACCTCAGCTGAGGACCACAGCAGCTCGGAGGATGACTCCCTTGTGGAGGCGGGTGTCAGCAGCCACCACACCCCAGCTAGTGTTGCTGTCCCCGCCACCACCACCACCGCCCTCCCATCGGCTCCCATTCCTGAGGTCCGTGGAGGCTCCCATGTTCGGGAGCGTGTCTCCTTCGGGCCAGGCACCGCACCCCCTGCCCCTGTGTCCCCTGCTGCCCTGAGTGAGGAGTCTGTGTACCTCCTTCGCCAGCTCCATGTAGGGCAGACAGCGATGCTGAGTGTCCTCCATGCACACACCACTCTGTTGACTCAGCTGGTGTCGTTCATGGAGGGCATCTCGACGGGTATGTCTGCCCTACAGAGGAGCAATAAGTCCATGGACTCCTCCCTGACGGCAGCAGTGTCCCTCCTCCAACAGTCCCTCATCCCTCCTGCCTCTGCCCCATCCATACTCCCCAGCACCTTACCTGTCCCAAGCACACACACACCGGCACAGGCACACACCAGCACAGACACGAGCAGCACACAGACACACACGCCAAAGTCCAGACGCACACGCATGCACAGTCAGGGGACTGAAACCACACTCACAGGGGATGGGGCCCAGGCACACACACACGCATCCACGAGCACTGTGCAGTCCTCCGTTGCCTCTCCCTCCAAAGCCCCCTCCCTTGCCTCACCTGCAACCCCAAAGACACAGCGGCTCTTCCTCAGTGACCTCGGCCTCTTCCCCTCCGATCCAGGTGATCCAGCATTCAGGGGGAAGAGGAAGCCCACCCACATGGAGCGGAGTGCCCCTCGCCCCCGGACACCCTCCCCCAGGTGCAGACCGACTGAGGCCCCCATCCGCAAGTCCCCCCGGACCCGGAAGAGCAAGACCCCGCCGCCGCCCTGCAGCTCAGGCACCAAGTCTCCTTCCTCCATCCCTCAGGCCCCCACTCCACAGGTGCCCCACCACACCCTGCCCCAGGTTCCCCCACCCACAGATACACCATCCCCAAAAAGATCAGGCCTTCTCCCACTGTCACTTGCTCTTCCGGCCCCACACCCCCGCTGCGCTTGTCTGTGCCACTGGTGTGGAGACGGTGTCCTCCCCCTCTGTCCTGCCCACCTTACCTGATCCCCATTCTCCTCCCCTGGAGGTAGGCACTGCAGTGTGATTTGCAGTTTGTGTTAGCTTTCAGTGATTGTGACACGTTGTGTGTGTGACTGCTGGCACTCCTCAGGGTCAGGGCTGCAATATTGGTAGTTGTCTATGTGTGTTCTTTGTGGGTGACCTTGGATTCTTCATTGGTGTGGGACTGTGGCTGGGATCCCATTGGTTGGTGTGCTATTGCCGTCATGTCCATGTACAGCGTGGTGTGCAGTGTGTCAGACATTCAGGAGTCTTGTTGAGTGGCCATGTGTGATGTGTTTCTGCACCTTGGTTCCCACCACCACCCATGGGATTGTCATGGGTGCATGTGCAATGTCACCAGTGCATGTGAGCTTCACTGCTGCACATTGTTGGAGGTCGAGGTGTGTGGTGTTGAGTGTGTGCAGATGAGAGTTGTTGCCCGGCTAGACCCCTGCCTCCATGTTGGCCTTGGCTTACTGGCCGTGCTGATTGATTTGTGCTTGTGTAGGTGTAATGGTAGTTTGTTGCTCAGGACACATGGCTGTGGTTCACAGTGTGAACGACATCTAGCTTTGTCATCACAGTGGGATTGTAATGCAGCCCAGGGTCACCACATTGTGGGGACCCTGGGGGTAGTGCTGTGGTGTCTCTGTGTCTTGCTGTGTCAGTTGCTGTTCCTACATGCTTGTGTGACATGTGTGATTTGTGCTCCCTCTCATCTAACATTGCCTGATTGCCCACATAGGGGATTTGGATCCATGAGTTACCTTTGTGTGGCACTGTATGCGCATCTGTGTAATTGGTATTCAGGCCTCATCATGTGTTGTGTGGTTGCCTGGGGACACTGGCACCCCCCCCTCACCTGTTGTGTTTGATGTGCAGTGTGGGTCTGCCTGTTTGTGTTTGGGCATCTGCACCACTGCATTGGCATATCTTTAGTGTGCCATTGGCTGTATGTTGTTTGGTGGGTTTCCCCTGCTGTCCCTGGGACTCCTAGGTCATCAGTCAGCACAATGATCATTGTTTGTGTGTCCCATTGCTGCCATGGTATGGTATCTGTTCACCTCACATCTACAGTCTTCACAGGGTATCTGCATTTGTGTGCCCATTGGTGCAAATATGTGGGTCTGCATTCTGATGGTCACTTCTGTCATTGTGTCATTGATGAATGTTGACAGTGTCAGCCCCCATGGGTGATGTTTGTCTGCACATGGCCAAAGGTATGTCTTATTTGCACTGCAGTGTTTGCCTCCCCCAATCTATGTTGCTATGGGACACAAGCACTACTTTGCCACTGATGTGTTTGTTGTTCTGTGACCAGGAATCATCCATGCAGTTTGGCAGTTGCAGCTTTTTCAATGTCAACACTTATGTTTTGGTCACTGTGATGATGGGGGCTTAGACCCCATTGCCACAATGTTCAAGATGTGCTTCAGCTATGGGCCCCACACTTACCTTTTGGTCATTGTGATGATGGGGTTTTGGACCCCATTGCCACAATGTTCAAGATGTGCTTCAGCTATGGGCCCCACACTTACCTTTTGGTCATTGTGATGATGGGGGTTTGGACCCCATTGCCACAATGTTCAAGATGTGCTTCAGCTATGGGCCCCACACTTACATTTTGGTCATTGTGATGATGGGGGTTTGGACCCCATTGCCACAATGTTCAAGATGTGCTTCAGCTATGGGCCCCACACTTACCTTTTGGTCATTGTGATGATGGGGGTTTGGACCCCATTGCCACAATGTTCAAGATGTGCTTCAGCTATGGGCCCCACACTTACATTTTGGTCACTGTGATGATGGGGGTTGGACCCCATTGCCACAGTGGACATGGTCTGCTTGCATTGTGGGGGCCACACACATTTATGTGTGGCACGTGATAGCGGGTCACATTGTATGTTCAAAGTAATGTTCAGTGTTGTAGGCATTTGACACAGTCTACACACGCTTGTCATGGTGTTGGGGGGGATGTCTTTATGTTGCATTGTTTATGTTGGTGTGTGCTTGTTGTGTCATGTATTGGCCATCCTGTGAGTGGGGGTGTTGTTGGTGGTAGGCATCCAGCCCCCCATGGGTAGGGGCGGTAGTAGTGACAGGCATCCAGCTCCCCATGGGTAGAGGTGGTAGTAGTGGTAGGCATCTGGCACCCCCTGGGTAGGGGTGGTAGTAGTGACAGGCATCCAGCCCCCATGGGTAGAGGTGGTAGTAGTGGTAGGCATCTGGCACCCCTGGGTAGGGGTGGTAGTGGTGACAGGCATCCAGCCCCCATGGGTAGAGGTGGTAGTAGTGGTAGGCATCCAGCCCCCATGGGTAGGGGTGGTAGTAGTGACGGGCATCCAGACCCCCATGGGTAGAGGTGGTAGTAGTGGTAGGCATCTGGCACCCCCTGGGTAGGGGTGGTAGTGGTGGTAGGCAACCAGCCCCCCATGGGTAGAGTTGGTAGTAGTGGAGGCATCTGGCACCCCCTGGGTAGGGGTGGTAGTGGTGGTAGGCATCCAGCCCCCCATGGGTAGAGGTGGTAGTAGTGGTAGGCATCTGGCACCCCCTGGGTAGGGCTGGTAGTAGTGGTAGGCATCTGGCACACCCTGGGTAGAGGTGGTAGTAGTGGTAGGCATCCAGCCCCCATGGGTAGGGGTGGTAGTAGTGACAGGCATCCAGCCCACCATGGGTAGAGGTGGTAGTAGTGGTAGGCATCTGGCACCCCTGGGTAGGGGTGGTAGGGGTGGTAGGCATCCAGCCCCCATGGGTAGGGGTGGTGTTGGTGGTAGAGCATCCAGCTCCCCATGGGTAGGGGTGGTAGTAGTGACAGGCATCCAGCCCCCATGGGTAGAGGTGGTAGTAGTGGTAGGCATCTGGCACCCCTGGGTAGGGGTGGTAGTAGTGACAGGCATCCAGCTCCCCATGGGTAGAGGTGGTAGTAGTGGTAGGCATCTGGCACCCCCTGGGTAGGGGTGGTAGTGGTGACAGGCATCCAGCCCCCCATGGGTAGAGGTGGTAGTAGTGGTAGGCATCTGGCACCCCCTGGGTAGGGGTGGTAGTGGTGACAGGCATCCAGGCCCCCATGGGTAGAGGTGGTAGTAGTGGTAGGCATCCAGCCCCCCATGGGTAGGGGTGGTAGTGGTGACAGGCATCCAGCCCCCCATGGGTAGAGGTGGTAGTAGTGGTAGGCATCTGGCACCCCCTGGGTAGGGGTGGTAGTGGTGATAGGCAACCAGCCCCCCATGGGTAGAGGTGGTAGTAGTGGTAGGCATCTGGCACCCCCTGGGTAGGGGTGGTAGTGGTGGTAGGCATCCAGCCCCCATGGGTAGAGGTGGTAGTAGTGGTAGGCATCTGGCACCCCCTGGGTAGGGGTGGTAGTGGTGGTAGGCAACCAGCCCCCATGGGTAGAGGTGGTAGTAGTGGTAGGCATCTGGCACCCCCTGGGTAGGGGTGGTAGTGGTGGTAGGCATCCAGCCCCCATGGGTAGAGGTGGTAGTAGTGGTAGGCATCTGGTACCCCTGGGTAGGGGTGGTAGTAGTGGTAGGCATCTGGCACACCCTGGGTAGAGGTGGTAGTAGTGGTAGGCATCCAGCCCCCATGGGTAGAGGTGGTAGTAGTGGTAGGCATCTGGCACACCCTGGGTAGAGGTGGTAGTAGTGGTAGGCATCCAGCCCCCCATGGGTAGAGGTGGTAGTAGTGGTAGGCATCTGGCACCCCCTGGGTAGGGGTGGTAGTGGTGGTAGGCATCTGGCACCCCCTGGGTAGGGGTGGTAGTGGTGACAGGCATCCAGCCCCCCATGGGTAGAGGTGGTAGTAGTGGTAGGCATCCAGCCCCCCATGGGTAGGGGTGGTAGTAGTGACAGGCATCCAGCCCCCATGGGTAGAGGTGGTAGTAGTGGTAGGCATCTGGCACCCCCTGGGTAGGGGTGGTAGTGGTGGTAGGTAACCAGCCCCCCATGGGTAGAGGTGGTAGTAGTGGTAGGCATCTGGCACCCCCTGGGTAGGGGTAGTAGTGGTGGTAGGCATCCAGCCCCCCATGGGTAGAGGTGGTAGTAGTGGTAGGCATCCAGCCCCCCATGGGTAGGGGTGGTAGTGGTGACAGGCATCCAGCCCCCCATGGGTAGAGGTGGTAGTAGTGGTAGGCATCCAGCCCCTGGGTAGGGGTGGTAGTGGTGGTAGGCATCCAGCCCCCATGGGTAGAGGTGGTAGTAGTGGTAGGCATCTGGCACCCCTGGGTAGGGGTGGTAGTAGTGGTAGGCATCTGGCACACCCTGGGTAGAGGTGGTAGTAGTGGTAGGCATCCAGCCCCCCATGGGTAGGGGTGGTAGTAGTGACAGGCATCCAGCCCACCATGGGTAGAGGTGGTAGTAGTGGTAGGCATCTGGCACCCCTGGGTAGGGGTGGTAGTGATGGTAGGCATCCAGCCCCCCATGGGTAGGGGTGGTGTTGGTGGTAGGCATCCAGCCCCCCATGGGTAGGTGTGGTAGTAGTGACAGGCATCCAGCCCCCCATGGGTAGAGGTGGTAGTGGTGGTAGGCATCTGGCACCCCCTGGGTAGGGGTGGTAGTAGTGACAGGCATCCAGCCCCCATGGGTAGAGGTGGTAGTAGTGGTAGGCATCTGGCACCCCTGGGTAGGGGTGGTAGTGGTGACAGGCATCCAGCCCCCATGGGTAGAGGTGGTAGTAGTGGTAGGCATCTGGCACCCCTGGGTAGGGGTGGTAGTGGTGGTAGGCATCTGGCACCCCTGGGTAGGGGTGGTAGTGGTGACAGGCATCCAGCTCCCCATGGGTAGAGGTGGTAGTAGTGGTAGGCATCCAGCCCCCCATGGGTAGGGGTGGTAGTAGTGACAGGCATCCAGCCCCCATGGGTAGAGGTGGTAGTAGTGGTAGGCATCTGGCACCCCCTGGGTAGGGGTGGTAGTGGTGACAGGCATCCAGCCCGCCCTGGGTAGAGGTGGTGGTAGTGGTAGGCATCCAGCCCCCCATGGGTAGGGGTGGTAGTAGTGACAGGCATCCAGCCCCCATGGGTAGAGGTGGTAGTAGTGGTAGGCATCTGGCACCCCCTGGGTAGGGGTGGTAGTAGTGATAGGCATCCAGCCCCCCATGGGTAGAGGTGGTAGTAGTGGTAGGCATCTGGCACCCCCTGGGTAGGGGTGGTAGTAGTGGTAGGCATCTGGCACACCCTGGGTAGAGGTGGTAGTAGTGGTAGGCATGTGGCACCCCCTGAGTAGGGGTGGTAGTGGTGGTGGGCATTCAGGCCCCTATGTGTATATGTGGCATTGCTGATGGCCGTCCCACCCCTATGGTGCTGCTGTTGCTGGTGTAAGTAATTTCTGCATCCCTCTGTGTGTGTGTGATATGTCGGGTACGTGTAGTTTGTTTTTGTGGCTGGTGTCTGACTTACCTTCTGTGCCGTACGCGTCCGTGCCTGTTCCGGTAGTAGATGTAGAATATTGGTAGGATCGGCACGATGGGATTCATGGTTGGTTCGTCTCGTTCGTCTTTCTCTTTGCTTCGCCTCGTCGCTGGCGTGTTCGTCTCGTAGCCGTGGATCGTCTTGTGGCGCGAATCGGAGCTTATGTGCGCCTCTCCCGGATGCTTTGACGTGCCGTGCGTAGCGACGGGGTCGGCGCGTACGGATAGCGCATCGTACTTGTCCGGCCGGACTGAGCTGCATTTTGGCTTCCGTGCGACTCGATTTTGCGTTTCCGGATCCGCCTCGGTCGGAAGACGGGACCTGGATTGGGTGAGTACGACTGGGTCGGAATCTATGCAGTTGTGCGCATCGTACTAGCTCGTTCGGTATAATGTGCGGATCGGTCGGGAAACAGGCATTCGCATGGCTTTTTTCCCGGCCGAATGGTGTTAGGTGCGCCTCCGACCGAGATCGGAATCGGCCCCTTAGTGTTAGACCTGTCAGCCTTAGGGTGGTCTTCCCCCAACATTTTGCCTCCATCCCACATTCTGTTCTGATCTCGTTTTTGCTGTTATTAGGACTCTGCGCACATTATCACTGCTAACCAGTGTTAAAGTGCTGGTGCCCTCTCCTATAATCGTGGTAATATTGGCTCATCCCCCATTTGGCATTTTTAATTACTCTTAAGTCCCCAGTAAAGTAGCACTACCTGTGCCCGGGGTCTGTAAATTAAATGCTACTAGTGGGTCTGCAGCACTGATTGTGCCACTCACTTAAGTAGCTGTTTAAACATGTCTCAGGTCTGCCATTGCAGAGCCTGTGTGTGCAGTTTAAACTTACCTTCTCGACCTGGCAAAATAAACCTTTTGCCACGCCCGTACGTTCCCTTTTTAAACATATAATTCATCCCTAGGGTATGCCCCGTACAAACCTAGAGGCGAGAATGTAGGGCATTCAAAAGGTAGGGCATGTACGTTATGTTTTACATGTCCTGATAGTGAAGAACTCTCGCATTAATTTTTCACTTCCTGCAAGGCCTATCTCTCCCTTAGGATAACTTTGGAGTTGCCTTCTTACATTTTATACGTTTCTTTTCTAAATGGGAAGAGTTCACTGGTTCATGTTTGATGTCTCTGGAATCACAATTTAAAATCCTAACTTATGGTGAAGTCTGATTTTAAATTGCAATTCTAAAAACGCTACTTTTAGAAAGTTGTCATTTTCTTGCCTTAGCCATTTGCTGCCTGAAGTTTGTTCCTGTTCACAGGACTGGGTGTAGGAGCAGGTGGGATTTGTGTATCCCTGCTAGACAGCCACACACAATGGGAGCATAGGTGTGACTGGATGGACACAGCCTCACTCACACCTGAAAAGGCTATGTCCTGTTCACACACAAAGAGCCTAACGACTCTGAATTGTTATTTCAGCCAGTTTGGAGCAAGGGCAGGAGACCAGCAAATTTCTTGCACTTCAAAGTCACTTTCTAGCTTTTCCCACCTTTCAGAATCAGGGTACCAGGGTATAAAAGTTGGACCTCAGACACCATTACTTCAGTACACCTGTGGACCTGTGGATACTCTGCCAGAAATGACTGCTACTCTGCTGGACTGCACTCTGCCTGCTCCCTCTTGCCTGAGTGAGAAGAACCTGACCTGCATCTCTTGAACACAGAACCCAGAGTGACTCCAAGGGCTAGTTGGCTGGCCACATGATCTGAAGCATCAGGGACATAACAGGCTTCCAACAACCTTGCATTAGCACCTGGACTCTGTCATCTGTGAGTCTGCCCTGGCAAGCAGTGTCACCTCAGTCCTGGACCCTTAGAAGTGGTCATAAGGTGGTCTGCTAGTCTTTGGATCCAGCGGAACTGGCACACCTCCTCTGTAGCTCCTCTGCAGCGTGATGCAAACCCAAGCAGATCTGATGCATCACCGCCGCTCTGTGAATTGGACCTGTGCAAACACTCGCATAACCGCTGCAACAAAACTCTAAAAAATTACAACAAAAAACATTGCCTTTGGAACCGCCACTCCACAACACTTCCCCAGTGCAGGCCCTCACTTCTCTCATCGACGGCAGCCTCGGCCACGACGAAGGACTCCGCATCGCAGCCTCACAGCTCTTTGGAACCGATGCATCGCCCCGACTGCACATCACATCTCTGACACCCGATTTCACATTACAAGTCCCGTTGATGGGATCCTCAATGTCAACACAACAGGACTTCGCACTGCAGCCCCGCTATATCTCAGACATTGGCTCCACAACTGATCTTTGACGTGGATCCATGCAATGATTGAAGGTACTTTTGTTCAACGGGCCTAACTGGGTCCTTGTAGCCAGCCCATGTTCAATCGCAGTTGGCCGGACTTGTGACTTTGTCCCAGTCCGGCGAGACCAGATATTCACAGTTGGCGTTTATGCCTTTTGGCACTATTTCTTTTTCCTAAAACCCTAAAATTCAAGATCTGCGGTTTTACTAATTGGATTTTTGTTGTTTTGGTTTTGTTTTATTCATTAAATTAAGATCTGTTTATCTAAGCTGGTGTGGGATCCTTTTTGCGTGGTGTTTCCACTGTTTTTCTGTTTGAAGTGTTGTACAAATACTTTCCACATTGACTCTAAGTTAACCCTGCCTGCCTTGTGCCAAGGTAACAGGGGGTTGAGCAAAGGTTAATTTCGGGTTTGCATGTGCCTTATCCTGACAAGGATTTTGACTGCTATTCGACCAGGGCTTATACCCCAGTCAATGAACAACCTAATTTCTTACAGTACAAATGCCTACTAAAAGATTGAATTATTAAATTGACATGTCTGACTATCAGTAATGTTATTTTCATTTCAGGCACCCTTGATAAATCTGAAAAATTGTTATTGTGCCAAGAACACCAGAGATGATGGTCATTAAGCCCATACTAAATGCACTAGACCAGTTACTATTTCCAATATGGCAAATGTACTGCCATGGTTTTAATGGCCTATTGACAAAAGACTAGGCTTTAACATTTTACTTGAAGAATTTACTGTTTTATTGAACATCTATAATAACCTTCACAATTATCTTTCTGTTACATTCTATTATTTACACTCCTCTCAGATGTGTTTTAAGAACCTAATTTGTCTGGCTACTGTGCTAAGAACATCCAAGATCTATCCATTAAGCCTCCATGATTCACACTAGTCAAATTACTCCTTTCAACATGGACACACAATTGCTGCATTCTCGTGGTCCATCCCAATAAGATCAGGTTCTAGTGCGCACATTTTACCAGCCTTTCCAAGATATCATCTAATGCCTGTGCCAACAGTTTACTCAGGTAGGAGCACAAAATGACCCTCCCCTCCCCTAGAGTCTCTACTATTTATGGCTTCACATCTGCCTGCACCACTCTTTTTGCTCTAATATGTGTGTTATACTTTTCGGTGTGCAGTCTGTTAGGATCACAAGCACAGCACTGGCTCCATGTGGCCTGTTTACTTCCTAAATATGCTGTATAAATCCTATCTCCCTGGGGCTGGTTAAGCCCTTGTTTTGAGTTTTTTTATAGAACACAATCAAATACTCTGAGGCGTCATGGTGCCAAATAACAAGGTAGGGAAAATTACCATTGCTTTTAATTTCTAAAGAGCCAAGTTTTTGAAGACTTAAAAAAACTCATGAGAGAGGGAGCAGTTTTTATTTCAAGTGGAAGCATGTTCCCATTCGGTGTGGTACAAACTACAAAATTCCTACCTCCCCAAGAAGGGAGTTTACAGGATGGAACCACCAGATTTCTGTCTGAGCTGGAACGAAGAGTTCTCGCTGGGACATACCTTCTGAGTTTCTCTCTCCGATGGGCTGGACCTAATCCGTGAAGCGCTTGGTATGTAATACAGAGGGCTTTGAACTCTATCCGCTTTTGTATGGGGTGCCAATGTAGGCTCAATAAGGCCCGAGAGGCAGACTGAAATCAGCATCCTAGAGTCTGTAATACTGGAAAATCAGAAGCTTATTCAGGGCATATTTTTGCCAGATTTTAATACAGAACATTGCACTAATCCACTCTGGACATTACAAGGGCCAAAGCAACTGTCTTCAACATAAAAAGTGGAAGGAACTGTGCTATTTTCCTAAAGACACAAAGCATATAGAAGGAGTTGGAAATCACCTTATCTACTTGATCCTTGTCAGTGAGTCTGTCATCAATCAACATTCCCAGATTTGTAATTTTTGTTTACTGGTACTGGGAGCCAACCTAATTCATATGGCCACCACAACAGGTTCCTGAATGAGATTTTATGTCCAAATAGAATAACTTCTGTTTTTGAAGAGTTTAACTTAAGGTAGTTTCTGTCAATTCATGAGTTCACTCCCCTCATACATTTACAGAAATTATCATTCATGTCTGAGCCTTTTCTGAAAAGTGGGACCACAATCTGGGTGTAGTCGGCGTATGATACTAGTGACAACCCACTAGATTTCACAAGAGCTGCTAACGGTGTGACATAGATGTTAAAGAGGGTTGGGTTATTTTTTTGTTATATTTCTTTATCACCAATTTGACAGTCATACAGGAGACTGTATTTAGCGAGATTGTGCGATAGGATATAATACCAGCATAAAATATTCATAAATACAGTTAGTATGCAGTCTACATTACTTTGCCTTACATGCATCAACCCCAACATATGAGAATCAGAGTTACATCTACCTGAATCTCATTTCAAGAAATACTGAAAACATTAACTGTGTGAAAGAAGGAACTGTGTGTTCTAAGTGGGTTGCTGTATATTGTCAATGATTTTGTGTGGTGCGGTGGAGGGAGGGTCATGGAAGGCAGGGCGGAGGGGAGAGCGGAACAACGCGGCAACCATATGCTGTCTGGGAGAACTGCTTGCTTCTTCACTCTTAAGAGCCCCAGGACGTATCATTGTTCATGTAGGAGTGCCCATTATTCTGCCCTCGATCACAGTGAGATGGGTCTTCCTGTCTGGGTGGTTGGTGTGACCGGGCGACTTGGAATGGCACCATGTGATATCTCAAGCTCGGCTACAATACTTCTATGTATGTCTGTGAGCCATAATTGGATGGGAGGCGCCATTGGTGATTTCCAGCTCATGACTATCCTATGATTGGCTACCACAAGTGCCAAATCTAAAAACTTATTAAGGGCATTATGCTCTACCGTACGGGAGGTGATCCCCAAAAGAAAGTGCAGACCATCTATCGGTATAATGTGACCCGCAGTCTTTGATAACATCTCGGCTATCGCCATCCAATAAGATGACAAACGTGGGCAAGACCATACCAGATGGGTAAAATTAGTCCCTCGGTCATGATGGAGGGGGTAGGAATCCGGGGAGCCTAGACACATCCATGCACGTCTATAAGATATGAGGGATGGAGATAATTATGTTGAGTGTATTTGAGCCTAGCATTCATGGAAATGCATTTTGGTCTTCTAGACAATGCTTCCATTGTTTGCAAGTGAACATTGTTGAGAGTTCACCATCCCAGTAGGCTCTGAGTGCGGTAAGGGGGATTACTCTCTCCTGGCATATAGAGTTGTATAACACTGTGATAGCGCGACGGCCGATACCATGTACGAGTATAGTTTATAGGAGTCTGGATGTTTCAGGTTTGTCATGTGTACCCCAAACTTTATGTAATTGTCGAGTAAGAGAGGCATACAAGAGAAAGGAGCCCTGTGGGAACTCATAATCATCCATCAAATTCTCGAATGTGCAAAGAAACTTGGCAGAAAACAGGTCTCCCAAGGATGTAAGACCTGGGTTGATCCAGGAGGTCGCCTCTGATCTGGAACCTATGTCTATGCAACCAGGCAACACCCAAAGGAATAGCTCGGGGCATATGAGGGAAAGGGTTGTTTCTTGTGTTAGAAAGTGGACCAACATGAGCGGTCTGTAGTCATAAGAATATTCCCTACCTTCTTGGGGATTGTGCTCTCTGAGGCCAATAATCATTACAGCACCTTAGTTGGATGTATTCCTGTCACCCAGCATGCCAATCCTGTTACATTTTGACCGGCTAACCAGTGCATTGGCCATTGCAACTGTGTTACTGCATGATAATATTATTAATTCGGGCCCCCACGCCAACCTCCGTCAAAGGGGGATACAATTTCATAAGAGCAACCCGCTTTCTATCCTAACCCCATATTAAGGCAATTGAGAATGTCCTAAGATCCTCAAAAAACTTCTGAGGGATTGACATGGAGAGACCGGCAACAAAATATAACAGTCTAGGCAAGACCAACCTCTTAGAGATGGCTATACGACCCATAGCAGAAAGTGCTAACTCACCCCAGAATGCTGATGAGGACCTGGCGCTGGCTACCCCCTACCCAGATCATCATCCAACAGATATTTAGGCGAGTGATATAGCTGGATTCCCAGATATTTGAAGGAATCACAGGACCATGGGAGTGGCATGGACGGAAGAGCCCTCCTCTGCTCAGGGGTTAGTGAAGTCAAAGGGAATAGTAGGGATTTTTTCAAGCTCACTTTCAGGCCTGATATGTGCCCGAACCTCTTGAGCAGTGCCATAAGGTCTGGGAGTATTGCTGAGTCACTGTGCAAATATACCAGTGCATCATCTTCATAAAGTGATATTACATGCCACTGGTTGTATGTCCATATCCCCAAACTTGTGGCTCACTGTTGGAGTGCACAAGCGAGTGGTTCCATTGCCAGCGCAAAGATAATCGGGGACAAGGGGCAACCCTGCCGGGTGCCCACTCTATGTCAAAGGGATCCAAAATTATAGATCCAGTTCTCACCTGCGGCACAGGTGAGTTGTACAATAAGGAGATTCACTTAAGAAACTTGGGGCCCATTCTAAATCTAATAAGTTTAAAAAATGTGCCAGGTCAAGTGGAAGAAATCATTCTTTATGTGGAAAAAATTCCATTTTATTGCTTCTGTAATTGTAATTCGATGCGTGACTCTTTATCAGGTTCAGAGTCATGCAAAGCAAAGGCGGATCATAGATCCCAGGAGAGACAAAAACATATTACAGCCAACACGTGTTTCACCCTGTCACATTGGCCTTTTGGCCTGGGGCTTCCTCAGGCCTGTGCATCAAAAGCAAACAAACATAATAATCCGGTATCAAAGAGTATATACATATTTACAGAAGTACAGCAATACATATGTGCACATTGTATACACGATCATCATTAGAGATGATGTGGTACAAAGAAGTTCACATTGAAGTCAACAAAGGTGGGAAAAAGTGAAGAGCATTGTAGGGACAGAGAAAGGGGGAAAAAAGAGGGAAATCAAGGGGAAAAATAAGAGAGAGGGGAGGACAGGGAAAATAGGAAAGGCGAAAGAAGAAGGTGGGGGCGACGATCAGTGGAATGGGAGAGTTGCGGTTGGTAGGGAAGAGCGAGGGAATGGAGAGGATTTAGATGTGACACAAGTTTTGGGACAAAAGGAAAAGCATTAAAGTGCCATATTTTGGTCATACATAACATGTAATGTCATCATGGTTATCATAATAAATCAAAATATACATACGAGGTTGTACTGTCCAGAGTAGGGATACAAAAAGACATTCAACAAAGCCACAGAGTTAGCACTAGATAAAAGCTAGATAGTGAGTGTTCAAGCACTGACACCAATGCATACTAATTATGTTGGCATGATGATCATTCTATATGGTAGGGTGAAAAAAGAAATCAACAGACTTCTGTGCAAATTTAAACAGAAACGGCCTGTGTTTGTATTCTGTAATCAAGGCCTTTCCTACTAGTTGCTATTTTTAACTTGGGGACCCTCAGTGAAAAGGGAAGCGCATAATGGGGAATTATCATATTACTGCCAAAAGTGTCCCTTATTTGGAAAAAGTAACCCTTCACCTTTTAGATCAATGAAGGACCGCACTTACTGTGGTGCGTATGGGTGTCTGTTCACAAGATGAGGTATCAGAATTCTTTGAAAAAATCTGTTCGAGTTGCTGGATGCGGTTTAAATCTCGAAAAATAAGAAGCAGTGAAGCAAAACACCTTTTAGCGGGAGGAGGGGGTTGTGAGGTAGGAACCCTTAATAATTAAGGAGAACAGGCCCCGGGGCAAGTAATAACAGGAGAGGCGGGTCTGCATTAGTTCTAAAGACCCATGCGGTGTGCTACGGACTTACTTCTGTCTCTAGCGATAGTAGATTCTTCAGTCGGCAAAGGTAGCCTCGAAGTGAGAGGTAGTTGCTTTTGTATGTTCCGCGGTCGGAGAAGGCAGCCTCCTACCTGCAAGTGACCTCCAAGCCGAACCTAAGGGTTCCGGGTCACGGGGTATCACGGTAAACGTAAGCGCCATCTTGGAGGGTGAAGGAGGTAAGAAATTGCTAAAGCCTACACAGGTGGTTTTTGATTATTAGTAGTGCAAGGTAAAGGAGTATAGGCATGAAGGGTCAAAAATGCAAGAGCCTAAAGGGGTGGTATTTAATTTTTTCGCAGTGCGAAGAAAAGGAAAATTTAAAATATAGGCAAGAAAGATCAGAGTGTAAGCTAGTTGTCATGGCAGTCCCTGACAGGCTGCCATGGGAAAAGGGAGAGATTATTTACACAGTAGAGAAGGTATGCCTCGCTTCTATCTGTCTAAATCCGCTCCGTTCCCTTGCTCTTCGCTACCAACCGCAACTCTCCCATTCCACTGATCATCGCCCCCTACCTTCTTCTTTCGCCTTTCCTATTTTCCCTGTCCTCCCCTCTCTCTTGTTTTTCCCCTTGATATCCCTCTTTTCCCCCCTTTCTATGTCCGTACTACGCTCTTCACTTTTTCCCACCTTTGTTGACTTCGATGTGAACTTCTTTGTACTACATCATCTCTGATGATGATCTTGTATACAATTTGCAGATATGTATTGTGGTACTTCTGTAAATATGTATATACTCTTTGATACTGGATTATTATGTTTGTTTGCTTTTGATGCACAGCCCTGAGGAAGCCCAAGGCCAAAAGTTCAATGTGAGGGGCGAAACACATGCTGGCTGTAATATGTTTTTGTCTCTCCTGGGATCTATGATCAGCCTTTGCTTTGCATGACTCTGAACCTGATAAAGAGTCAAGCATTGAATTACAATTACAGAAGCAATAAAATGGAATTTTTTCCACATACAGAATGATTTCTTCCACTTGACCTGGCACATTTTTGAAGTTTTGTACTAGTAATGGGGAAGGGGTCTCCCATTGCCAAGGACAAGTGATTCATTCTAAATAGGCTCAATTTGAAGCAGGTTTGCTAAAGATATGGACCCGTCACCCCCTTTCCTAAACCTAATAAGTACCTCCTTCATGGAACACTATCCCAGGGTGTCAAAAGCCTTCTCAATATAAAGTGAGGTGACCCAAGAATGTACACACATTGCACATGCCCAGTCCATCAGCATAAAGAGTCTATGTTGGTTTAGGAAGGTATTTCTATCGGGTATAAAGCTGTTCTGGTCATAATGCACTAGAGTTTGTGTTACCACAATCAATCTGTTGGCCAGCACCATGCCAAGTATCTTATAATCTGAGTTCAAAAGGGATAGTAGCCGGTAGGACCCCAGAAGTGATGGGTCCCTATCTGGTTTAGGCAGGACCACCAGCACCATTTCCTGGAGGAAGAGGGCAAGTCTTCCTTATTATATGCCTTAGTGTAAATACGGTGTAAGTAGGGGACCAATTGCATACTGAAAGTAGAATAAAATTCCAAGGGCCAACCATCCACTCCAGGGGTCTTGCCCCATGCCATCTGCTTAATGGCATCAGCTATCTCTGCTTTGGTGATAGGATACTCTAGTTCACCGTGCTGAGAGGGCAGGGTGTGGGAGAGAGCGATGTCCTCTAGGAAGGACTGCATCACAATTGGATCATAAGCAGAGTATGAGTGAAAAGCAGTGTTGATGCCATCCTGCGTGTTCACGATATGTCTTATATCGTCCCTAATGGACGTGATCCGGTTCCTAGGTGAGTCTGACCATAGTGCCATGCTAGCAGTCTGCCAGCCTTGGTGCCCTCAGCATGCCGCCTACCCAAGTATTCCCTATGGTTGAGGGTGCCCAGCTTTTCTAGTATTGTTCTATATGTATGTCTAACCTGAGCCAGTGGACCGCAACCAACTGGTCGGTGGGGGATAACTGCTCATACCGATGCATCTCAGTTTCCAGGTTGTCAAGTTCCCTGTGAAGGGTAAATGTAGCCTCATAAACTGCCTTGATCATATAGCCACGAAGCATGACCTTAAATGCATCCCACTCAACTCCTATTCCTGATGCTGTGCCCTCACGGTATGTCATGGAGGGCCTCCTGAGGTAACCGCCATGTTGGGAATTTAGGTTTATATCTCCCTCAAATTAACTGAAATTGTAGAGGGCAATGATCTGGGTACGTCCGAGATATTCTGCTCAGGACATTCTAGCAATAGTATCCCGTGAGCAGTAGACAAGGTCAATTCTGGTGTGTAGGTCATGCAACCCAGAATAATGTGAATATTCCCTAGTGTCTGGGTGTAGGCCCACCATGTGTCCTGCACCTGAAGGTCAATTGTCCATTTCTGTAAGTGTTGTGTGAGAGCGGTCAATTGGGCCCCTGGGAGTGGAGGATGGGAATGATCTTTGTCGAGATCCAGAGTACAATTAAAGCCCCCACCCCAGTAAATCGGAGCCAGTGTGTTTCACTGCAGAGTTGGGGTCATGGTCTGCAGCAAGAGAGTTTGATAAGTGTTAGGGGCAAAAAGCAATAAGAGTGAAAGCAGAAGACCATCTAGTAGCCCCTCAGTACTGAACAAGGGCCCTCAGGATCAAAATGAGTGTGTGTAGGTACTCTAGGGGCATCCCGGGAGCCACCCAAATCATCACTCCCCTAGAATAACTGGAATATGTAGCTCCTATCAGAATCCCTCTCCAACGCCTCCACATTAATTGTAGTATTTGTGATGTGAGATGCGTCTCCTGTAGGAGTTCAATTTGGATCTTGCAACTACGGAGGTATTGGTACACATGGTAATGTTTGATGTAACCTGCGAGTTCATGGACATTCCAGGTGAGTAACAGAACTGAGGACCCCTGTTCATTTGTCGTTAAAGCTATTACATTTTAAGCAGGAACAGCCCCTCCAGCAATACCAGCCCACCCTGCACCTGCCCCTCCGGCCGACCACACATACAGTACAAGATATCTACCACAAGGATAGAAGAAAGGTTCACTTTGGTAATAATTAAAACATAACAATATTAATGCCCAACTCCCACTACCAGGCTAGTTTGCCAACGGCGGCCAGCCATTGCCACTGCAATGCAATACTAACACTTCAAAACAATAGGTTTTACCAGTGATTCTTTGTAGATGGGGGCAGCATTCACCTGCAGTGATAGGCCTGCATGGCAGTAACCACAGCCTACGGTCTGCTTTATAACTTTAGCTGCAGTAAGATACATGCCCAATAGCACAGAAAGTGTGCCCGCCTACTTGAGTCCTCTCCGAACCTGAAAGGAGTAGGTCATACCAAGTCCTTAGATGACTGTGGTGTGACAGATGGGCTTTTACCCAACACTGCAGTAATCTGTGAGTTGGACATTGTCAGCAAGTTATTGTGCTGGCTCCCCGTGTCTGATGTCTGGTACGTGTCTTGCATTGCCGCTGTACTTGCCATGAGGTGGAGAGGTCAGTTTTGCCCCGGATGAGGGTGCAAGGCCCCTGTGCTCGAGACAGGACCAAGCTCCCTCTGTGGTCACACAAAAGGAGGCAGTGCCCCATGCAGCACCTGAAGCGTGGCAGGGATCTGCAAGGAATACTTGATGCCGTGATCACAAAGGCATTTCTTCACCTCCAGGATGGAAGATCTGCGTTGCTGGATCTCCAAAGCATAGTCCAGATAAATGTGGACTTGAGCAATCTCAATGTTCCAGGGACACCTGGCTCTTGTCGCATGTAAGATATGGTCCCTGTCTCTGTAGTTGAAGAAGTGTGCCAACACCAGGCACGGAGGGGTGCCCAGGCAAGGAGGTCTCCCATGTACCCTGTGGGTTCTTTCAACTGAAAAGAAGGTGGACTGTTTACCCCGTAGAATCGTGTCAGCAAACCAGTCCTCAAGGTGCAACTCCATGTTGGGGCCCTATGCCTGCTCAGGGAGGCCTACGATTCACACATAATTCCTCCTTGATCTACCTTCTTGGTCCTCAATGCGTCCTTGCAAAAATTCCACCTCTTCTTGCATGGCGCAAAGGTGTTTGTCGAAATTAACCACCACTGTGGGTCACAGAGCAGTCAGTGTAGATTCTGAATTTTCAACTCGGTCCTTCATTCTTTTGTGGTTCTCCCGTAGGAGGTCCACATCGATCCATAATGGATCCAGTTCAGGATTCAGAGTGGATTTTATGTCCAGAACTGCAGATATGTGTTCTTCAAACCAACGAGAGTGCTCTGATAGCGTGGTTGCCAACGTCTTGTCTGCGGGGTCGCTGATGTTTGTGCATTCTTCAGTCACCTGTGTACCTCCGGCCGTTGCTCAGTCCCTATCTGATTTTGTCTTCACCATCTCGTGGGTAATAGAGTGATCAGTTATGCCACACTCCTGTGCAACAAATGGTGGTAACAGTGGTAAGGAGTCAGTAACAAGCCAAGCATATGTTGTTATGGGTAAGAAGCAGACTGCTGGGCAATACCTGCCTGGCAGCTATAGTGTGTGACAGGAGTCACAGTGTGGGTCCCTCCATAATCCAGTCACCAGCCAAAGGTTAGTTGGTTGTGAGGCACAATGGTGTGGCACTCCATGCCTGAAGTATAGAATTATAATATGAGACAGGCTATTCCTTGGAGCAGTCATGGGAGAGAAAAACACCTTACTTGTGTTGGGCCAATTATGGTTCCAATGGTGGTGGCAATACAGCAAATGAGCTTTTGTGGTCCCAAATTTCTAGGAGCTCCTTGCCGCAGTGGGGGTTATCTCATGTGCTTGCCTTCAAACTATGCGGCGTTGTGGTGGGCCCCGGTGCCATGCCACTCCAGTAAGTCTGTTCCAGTGCCAATAATGCTTGGCTTGAAAGGGAAGGGGCAGTGTGGAATCCAGGCCTTCTGCTGTGGTAAGGCAGTCCCACAGGCGCAAAGACGAGGATTGGTGGGGGAGGAAGGGAAAGGGCTCCCAGGCCCCTTCAGGAAGATCTGCACCACTGTATATCAAAGATCAGGTGAGATGGTGCGGACCGCGCAGTCTGTTTTGCTGCGGTGTCTCGAGAGAACAGCCCGGTGTGCAGGAAGGCCTGTGCAGGCTCCGGAGCACTGACGCAACGTTTGCACATGCCAGGGGGCTGTCTACCATTTGCCCCAAAATGTATCTCACTGCTAGATGGTCCCGTTATAGAACACTTGTCATCGGGCCACTCCAGCGGGCTCTGTTGCTTGGCCGCAGCAGCTCAGGGCATACCACTGAGCGCAGTGCAGCTCCCAGCCGTGCAGCCGAGAGTAATGAAGGCCGCAGGTCGGATGCGGCTCACTGGGCCTCGGATCCCACTCTGCCGAGACATGTGGTCTGTTCTGTGCCGGGCATTGTCATCAGGGTCCGCACAGCTCTGGGAACACTGTTAATGTGCAGGAACCAGTGGCGTGCAGGGTAAGTAGCAGGATTATTAGCGGGCCTGACGCGGAACCCTTCACTGTGCATCCAACATGGCTGCAATCTTTGCCATGCACCCAAAGAGTGTTGGATTTAACTATGAACCATGGGGAACACCGCATGGCAAAGAGAAGGGTTGTAATTTAAATTCCTCCAGAGTCACTTTTTGCACTCGATGTGTCAAAAAAGATCTAAATAAAGACAGAGCCACACCATCTATCCACTGGCATTCCAACTGGTCAATCAAAAAGTCATGGTTGACCGTGGCGAAGGCCGCAGTCAAATCGGGTAAGTTAAGAGCTGCTTTCCTCCCTCTATCTACTGTAGCCCTAATCATCTCCGTGGTCACAATAAGAGCTGATTCTGCAGAATGCCCTTTGCGGAACACCAATTGGGAATCATCCAACAAATGCTTATTATCTAAGAATGCAGATAACTGAGAAGTCATTGCCTTCTTGATCAGCTAGGCTGGAAACGGGAGCTTAGAAATAGGTCTGTAGCTATTAGGATCTAAAATATTCTGGTTGGATTTCTTAAGCAGCGGCAGAATTGTTGCAGATTTCCACACCTTAGGAAAAAAAACCTTTCCTAAGTATAGCGTTAAAAATAATCATAAATTGAGAGGCCACCAAGTCAGGGAAGAACTGCATATTCTTGGGAGGGCAAGGATCCAAGGGAGAACCTGACTTGGTGGAAAGAACAGTCTGTTTAACTTGGTCCTCTGAACGAGATTTTAATTCTGTGAAAAGTGGATGCCCTTAATGGTCATCTGTGTGCATATATTAGAGATGAATCAATTAAAAATGATCTCTACTTTCTTCTGAAAGAACAAAGCTAAGCAGTCACAAAAGTCCTGATTATAACCTTCTGTGTTCTTAAAGGCAGGAAAGGAAAGTTTTTTAATAGCTTGAAATAGGGCTTTAGTAGTACAACAGGCTGATTCAATAGATGTATTATAGAAGTCAGATATTTCCTTGAGGATGATTTTTTTGTATTCTGCAAGCAAAATGTTATATTTTTCTTTTTGTATTGTATAGTAGTTTCTCCTCCAGATAAGTTCTTGTCTCTGACATTCATGCTTGGCAACACTAAGGGGCCGATTCCGATTCAGGCTGGAAAACGTACCGACCGACTCGGTACGGGAATTTAGTCCGACCGACACGTACCGGCGCCGTCTGACCCGGGTAGTACGATGAAATGCATGTGAATCATGACCGACTCATACGGAACACAAAACGAACGACCGACCCGGACGGAAACAAGCTATCCGGCCAGGAAACCACGCGAATCGAACCGACCGACACGCACCAGGAATCAACCCGAACGAAACGTACCCGCGAACTCCGACCCGCGCAGTACGATGCAATGCGTGCAAAACTAGACCGACTCGCACGGAGCTCAAGCCGTACGACCGACACGCATACAAAAGCCAGCTGAAACAGCACAAAACTCCGCGACCGACTCGTACGCCGCACATGAAACCTAGCTGAAACACAGCGGGAACGAGTCGGAGAAGATCGCACGAGACAACTGCAGCGTCCTACTCGGTCAAAGGAACATCTCCTACATGCACAAAAAATACAAAGGAAAAAATACAAAAAAAAGGGCCAAACAAGCAATCACAAAGCCAATAAATACAGGGGGGAAAAAAAATGGAACAAGGACACACCCTCAACTCCACCTATATAAAGGCCACAAATCCCTACCATGATCCTTTGCAAATTCCACTGACCTGCCAGCACAGAACACCATCAGACAGCAACCACAGACACACTCACAGCTCATCCATCACACAAGCCACACACCATTAGCACCTCAACAAATAGCACCCTCACACACACCCAGCAAAACCTACACTCACCCACCCTCACTTGCACACTCACACACACATCAATCCCCACCACCACCCATCACCATGCCCCCAAAGAAGAATCCAAAGTTCCTAGATAGTGAATTGGAAGTCCTGGTAGATGAGATCCTGAGGGTAGAGCCACAGTTGTTTGGCACATTGGTCCAACAGACCCCCATGGCGCAGAAAATCAAGATGTGGGAGAGGATCGTCGACAGGGTGAAGCACAATCATCATGTTTGCGCACAAAGGAAGACATCCAGAACCGGTGGTATGATGTGCGCAGGAGGGTCAGGGACCTACTGAAGAAGGATTACCTCCTGAGTCAGCACACCGGCAGTGGCCCTCCTGCCAAACCAGTATACCTCAGGCCCTGGGAGGAGAAGGTGCGGGCCATCCTACCACCAGTGAGCGTATATGGACTAAAAACATCCCAGAGCCTGGTGAGTACACAACTAATATACACAATATGGTGTGACAATACACACACATCACTGTCAAGGGGATAGTCAAACCATGCACCCTTAGCAAATCCACAGCAACCAAAAGATAATCATCCCAAGATATGAATGCTAGTCAGACAAACACAATACCTGCCATCTCATAGTGATATGTAACTGTGTCATGACATGTACAAACCTAACAACAAATACAGCAAGGCAGTGGCACAAATATAACCAACAAACACAGTCAGATATTTTGCCACCACTAGAACACCACCTCACAGGGAAGCTCACTCAAAGGAAGGAATTCTGTGTATGCTGGTGAAGTCAGTGTAGCCAATAGCATGATGGGAGTTGTAGTCACAGATATTGGTCACCCTCACAATTGGCCCATCAACACCACCCTGAACCATGCTCACATCACAGGGAGTGGAAAAGGACTGACAAGATGGCTGACACTGGGTACTGCTGTGGGGAGCACAAGGCCCTGCTGGGAACTGTGCACCAACCAACAGCAGGACACCACTGACTGACATCCTGAAAGCCAACTTGCACTCCCTGCAATGGAAGCACCTTCCATGGTGGGATATCTGGCTGGGTGGGAAGGAGGACTCACAGCACTGACCATAGGTACAAGCAGTTCCCCTCACACACCCCCTCAACACTAACTCCACATAACCCACCTGGGAGAATGCAATGCCTCACACTCTAATTGAAGATCTCACAAAGAACCACCACCCTGGGTTATGCTGTGTGAAGCACAGGGACACTCTTGGGACTTGTAGCCAAACAACCGCCAGGACAACACTGTCAGCCATCCTGTCAGCACAGGCACACTACCCCACAGGGAAGCAGAGTCAAAAGGAAGGAAGTATGGGCATGCTGGGAAGGGGGTGTAGGCAATAGCATGATGGGAGTGGTAGTCACAGCTCAACATCCCCCACCCACATGGCCCAGCAAGCTAGCACTGAAGCATGCACACCTCACAGGGAGTGAAAAGCCACTTCAAAGATGTCTGACACTGGCCTCAGCTGTGGGGAGCACAAGGCCCTGCTGGGAACTGGGCACCAACAAACAACAGGACCAAACTGTCAGCCATCTTGCCATTGCTGTCACACTCACACACAGTGAAGTCCACTCAAAAGGAAGGAAGTATGTGCATGCTGGGAAGGGGGAAGGCAATAGCATGATGGGAGTGGTAGTCACAGCTCAACATCCCCCACCCACATGGCCCAGCAAGCTCACACTGAAGCATGCACACCTCACAGGGAGTGAAAAGCCACTTAAAAGATGTCTGACAATGGTGCTCTGTTGTGGGGAGCACAAGGCCCTGCTGGGAACTGTGCACCAACCAACAGCAGGACACCACTGACTGACATCCTGAAAGTCAACTTGCACTCCCTGCAATGGAAGCACGTTCCATGGTGGGATATCTGGCTGGGTGGGAAGGAGGACTCACAGCACTGACCATAGTTACAAGCAGTTCTCCTCACACACCCCCTCAACACTAACTCCACATAACCCACCTGGGAGAATGCAATGCCTCACACTCTAATTGAAGATCCCACAAAGAACCACCACCCTGGGTTATGCTGTGTGAAGCACAGGGACACTCTTGGGACTTGTAGCCAAACAACTGCCAGGACAACACAGTCAGCCATCCTGTCAGCACAGGCACACTACCCCACAGGGAAGCAGAGTCAAAAGGAAGGAAGTATGGGCATGCTGGAAAGGGGGGTGTAGGCAATAGCATGATGGGAGTGGTAGTCACAGCTCAACATCCCCCACCCACATGGCCCAGCAAGCTAGCACTGAAGCATGCACACCTCACAGGGAGTGAAAAGCCATATCAAAGATGTCTGACAATGGTGCTCTGTTGTGGGGAGTACCAGGCCCTGCTGGCACCTGTGCACCAACCAATAGCAAGACACCACTGAATGACATCCTGAGAGTTAACCTGAACACACTGTAAGGGTGGCATGCTTCATGGTGGGATAACTGGGCTGGGGGGAGAAGGAGGGCCGGATGTCCACCAAATACAACCAATGCTGGCCATGCACACACCTCAACATTCACATTGAAAAGCCTTAGGTTTGCAGTGCTACACCAATATCAACCTCTTACTGTTACAACTTAGGACAATGCAATGTACAGGCCCGCATCCAGAGGTACAGTCACAACTGTCAGGTGTGTGAACCATTGATGCCTGTAGAAATATAACATACATTGTGTGTCTCTTCCAAAAACAGGTGATGATGGGGACACAGCAGCAGGCGAGGAGGAGTCCCTGTCCCAGGCTCCGGGGGACACTGAGCTCACTGGTGTGGAACAGCCTCTGCACTCCTCAGATGGCGAAGACCTACCTAGCCCCTCCGGTGCGAGTCATCATGCAGCACCAGCAGGACCAACATCTGCACCCCCTGCACCCACCCCTCCAACAACTACCAACACACAGACCACCCCCGTCGACACGGACAGACCAAGGACCACCACCACCAACAGCACACGGACCCTGGCCCAACGTCGAGCTAAGGACAACGACCCCAGTAACAACCCCCAAGGGGGCCTAGGGTCACCTGGGCGTGCCACCGCTGGTCCCGCACGTGTCGCCAGGGGTGGTGGGAGGGGTGGTAGGCAGAGGTCGTTGTTTGCAGAGGGGTCTGGACTGCATGATGACCCACAACTGGCACGCATTGCTGATGCTTACCAGAATAAGACCGGAGAGGTCAGCCAGGTAGTGGGGATCCTCAAGGACATCCAACAGCAGCAGGCTGCCCATCATGCCCGCTTGGACTCACACATGTCCCGTGTGGAGACACACATGTCTCGCATGGAGTCCAAGTGGGACACATGGCAAGAACTGACAGCGGTGCATAGGGACATATTGACATGCCTCCGCCAGATTAGCACCAACATGGCCACACCTCCCTGTGTGCCCACAACATCTGTTGCTGCAACAACTGCAACTGCCACAGGGAGGGAGGAGGACTCTGGCGGAGAGTCCCCTGCACCGCAGCAGCCTGCACGTGAGGGTCCCCCCCAAAGAAGAGGGGTCGTCCGAGGAAGGAAAACTGAGAGGTTGATGGCCATGTACATCCCCCAGGAAGCCAACACCTGTTCTGGAAAGTCTCCTTTGCGTGCAAACTGTTCATCCTGTAGAATGCAACACAACTCTCCCACATGACATGGGGAGTCTAAGTTGGACTAATGTATCAGATGACTGTGGACTTCACTCAGGACATTTCTGCTACCAAGACTTCCAACTCATCTGGGAACTTCGGATCACAATCTCAATGTACAGCACCCACCATCCTGTGCACTATACTCACACATGTCTGTAAATAAAATCACTACTACACCATACTTGCCTCTGTTGTGATTCCAACGTGGTTACTGTCATGGGGATGATGATCTGCTAAATTACACTGTGTATGCTAACTGCTACAGCAAGTACAACACCGTCATGTGAGTCATGGTGACGTGACACATATGAGGGAGACACACCACTAGGGCTACACAACACAGAGACACCAGGGCCAACGGACTCTTCGCCTACACTGATGTTGCCAGGAAATACTGTGGAATGCACAGACACCACACCTATTCACAGTCTGTGTCAACTAGCCCACAGGTGCAGCAAGCAAATGTCAGTCAGATGTGTGACCACAGACAACGCACATCCCAAAGTGAAGCACAGGTTTATTACACATTTGCAACATGTTGTTTCCACTGCAAATGCAAGGTAATCCCACGTGGCTGTGGCCACAAAGTCAAAAAGTGCAGAAGATAGAAAGTCCAGGGGTGTGTGGCACATCACCTGTAGGGAAATGACTGCTGCCACCCTGAAAGCGGAATCATGGAGTCGGGGGATCCAAGTTGACCAAACAACTCTGTAAGCACCCTGTGAAGGTCAGACATGACACACAGTCAAAACCACTGAAGAACAGCACAGAACCTCAATACTCATGCCCAATACATGTCACAAGATAACTACACAAAACCAAGTTAGCATGTCAACACTGTTGGGCAGTACAGACTACCTGCAAGAACACATCGCTGCACGCATCCAGTCAAGTAGCACATGGCCACACTCAAACAGCACCAGAGCACCATCCACACATATCATGCAAACTCACATCATTGACATGACATCTCTGGATACTCACATTCAGCTGAAGAAATTGGTGATGAGCTGTGTGCGGACATCACCCTCATCATCATCATCATCACTGGCATCGTGGCCCAGGCTAGGATCCTCCACAGGTGGCAGACGTTGGTCATCGTCATCCAGGATGAGAGGCAACTCCTTCCGCACTGCCAGGTTGTGTAGCATGCAGCAGACGATGACAATCTTGCACACCTTTGCTGGGGCAAATGTGAGGGCCCCTCCTGTCTTGTCCAGGCAGCGGAAGCGGCTCTTCAGGAGACCAAAGGTACGCTAGATCACTCTCCTGGTCCGACCATGTGCCTCATTGTAGCGCATCTGGGCTGGTGTCACAGGGTTCCTGAGGTGTGTCAGCAACCACGGCATGTTGGGGTATCCGGAGTCACCTACAGACAGACAATTGCACATTAGCTGAGTTGGAAAAGTGGGCGGAATACAACATAGCAGAACACACACAATGGTACAAAGTCAGTACACACCGACAAGCCAGGCACGCTGGTTTTGCATCTGTGACATCATCCTCGGGATGCGACTACTCCTCATCACGTAGGCATCGTGTGCAGAACCGGGGAAACGGGCACACACATGTGTGATGGTCATATCTGCAAGACATACCACCAGAGCATTGATCGAATGGTAATGTTTACGGTTCCGGTATGCCTGCTCATGTGCCTGTGGTGGTACCAAAGCCACATGTGTCCCATCAATGGAGCCAATGACATGTGGCATCCTCCCCAGGGCATAGAAGTCACTCTTGACGTCAGTGAGTTGTTGACGTGTTGGGAAATAGATGTACTGGTTCAGGCATCTCAACATTGCCTCCAAAACATCGATTGGCACACGGCTGAACATAGTCTGTGACATCCCACCAGCAGTCGCCACAGTGTGTTGAAAGGTACCGGTGGCAAAGAAGTGTAGGGCTGCCATCACCTTCACCTTGGGGGTCAGCGCTGTAGGGTACGGCCGGCCAGGTTGCAAATGTGGGGCCAAGCGCACTGCCAAATCCACAATCAGCTGCCTGGTGAAGCGGTACCGTCGGATGCTGTCACGTTCCACCATCGTTGCCAGGTCAGGGAATGGTCTATGGACAGCTGGAGCACTGCAGTGCATAGGTGAAGAAAGAAAGATTGTCAGTCACCCCACATATGTGCCATTCACCATACTCAATTTCACATGATACATCATTACGAGACACAAGTACTTGATGTGTGTGCCGTTCTGTTTGGACATATATGGCACCTACATGGACATCATCTAACATCTCAGTTCAACATGTGTTGATAACAGGTTCCAGGGTGTGCTATGGGAAACCATTAGGCTGTGTCACAGTACCCATTTACTGCTGTCACGTTCCACACACACACCACAGTGACATGTCTGGACAGATGTGCCACAGGCATCACAGCTCATTGACAAGTAGATTCCAAGGGACCCTGTCTTGCCACATGGACACTGGCATGACATGGCGTATCATGTACACGTCAGAAAAACAAACATGACTCCCACGGGTAGTGGCCCCTGTTGCCTCTGCAGGACAGACATGGACGTCTGTGACACACACACACACAACATCAAAGTCCATGCACAAACAACGTGGATGTGGAGACTGTTTCCCATTGTGCACATGGAGTCAGAGACATCGGAAACACAACATGCACACAGACTGTGGAGGGCCATCACTATTGTGGCAATGGGTCACCCTGTGATGTACATGCCTTCCCACATGTGAGCCTGGGGGTATGTGACATGTCATACACATACACAACCTGGAAATGTGACCATGCCACATGCTCCAAAATGAACAGTTGCACATCACAGTGGTCAGGTGCACAACACACAAAGGATCCTGTCCCCATGAACACGTGCACAGCCTGGGTGTGGCTGCCCCCAAGTGCCACCCCAAAAACCACATATTTACCCCCATACACAGAAAAGGTAATGCAGCCTTACATGCCTTAGAGTGGACTGGGTGTGGTGTTGTAGGTGTGCCCCTGAGTCCCTGGAAAGTATATGTGGCTGGCATACGTTCAACAGTGACAAGCATGGTGACATATGCATGTGACCTGTACAGGGACGCGTTGTACAGCAATGGACCGATCGGTGTGCCTGCACGGCCCATTGCATCTGTTGTGAGCGGGTACGCTGTTGTAGCAGCAATGGACCGAGCGGTGTGCCCGCACGCCCATTGCATCTGTTGTGAGCGGGTACGCGTTGTATCCCGGAATACGCTGCTAGTACAGCAATGGACCGATCGGTATGCCCGCACGGCCCATTGCATCTGTTGTGAGCAGGTACGCGTTGTACAGCAATGGACCGAGTGGTGTGCCCGCACGGCCCATTGCATCTGTTGTGAGCGGGTACGCATTGTATCCCGGAATACGCGTTGTACAGCAATGGACCGGATCGGTGTGCCCGCACGGCCCATTGCATCTGTTGTGAGCGGGTATGTGGTAGTACAGCAATGGACCGAGCGGTGTGCCCGCACGGCCCATTGCATCTGTTGTGAGCGGGTACGCGTTGTATCCCGGAATACGCGTTGTACAGCAATGGACCGATCGGTGTGCCCGCACGACCCATTGCATCTGTTGTGAGCGGGTACGCGTAGTATCCCGGAATACGTGTTGTACAGCAATGGACCGATCGGTGTGCCCGCACGGCCCATTGCATCTGTTGTGAGCGGGTACGCGTTGTATAGCAATGGACCGAGTGGTGTGCCCGCACGGCCCATTGCATCTGTTGTGAGCGGGTACGCATTGTATCCCGGAATACGCGTTGTACAGCAATGGACCGATCGGTGTGTCCGCACGGCCCATTGCATCTGTTGTGAGCGGTACGCGTTGTACAGCAATGGATCGAGCGGTGTGCCCGCACGGCCCATTGCATCTGTTGTGAGCGGGTACGCGTTGTATCCCGGAATACGCATTGTACAGCAATGGACCGATCGGTGTGCCCGCACGGCCCATTGCATCTGTTGTGAGCGGGTACGCGTTGTACAGCAATGGACCGAGCGGTGTGCCCGCACGGCCTATTGCATCTGTTGTGAGCGGGTACGCGTTGTACAGCAATGGACCGATCGGTGTGCCCGCAGGGCCCATTGCATCTGTTGTGAGCGGGTATGTGTTGTACAGCAATGGACCGAGCGGTGTGTCCGGACGGCCCATTGCATCTGTTGTGAGCGGGTACGCGTTGTACAGCAATGGACCGAGCGGTGTGCCCGCACAGCCCATTGTATCTGTTGTGAGCGGGTACGCGTTGTATCCCGGAATACGCGTTGTACAGCAATGGACCGATCGGTGTGCCCGCACGGCCCATTGCATCTGTTGTGAGTGGGTACGCGTTGTACAGCAATGGACCGAGCGGTGTGCCCGCACGGCCCATTGCATCTGTTGTGAGCGGGTACGCGTTGTACAGCAATGGACCGATCGGTGTGCCCGCAGGGCCCATTGCATCTGTTGTGAGCGGGTATGCGTTGTACAGCAATGGACCGAGCGGTGTGCCCGGATGGCCCATTGCATCTGTTGTGAGCGGGTACGCGTTGTTCAGCAATGGACCGAGCGGTGTGCCTGCACGGCCCATTGCATCTGTTGTGAGCAGGTACGCGTTGTACAGCAATGGACCGATCGGTGTGCCCGCAGGGCCCATTGCATCTGTTGTGAGCGGGTACGCGTTGTACAGCAATGGACCGAGCAGTGTGCCCGCACGTCCCATTGCATCTGTGGTGAGCGGGTACGCGTTGTACAGCAATGGACCGAGCGGTGTGCCCACACGGCCCATTGCATCTGTTGTGAGCGGGTACGCGTTGTACAGCAATGGACCGAGCGGTGTGCCCGCACGGCCCATTGCATCTGTTGTGAGCGGGTACGCGTTGTATCCCGGAATACGCGTTGTACAGCAATGGACCGAACGGTGCGCACGCATTGGCTGGGGCCTGGCATGGCAACGGACGCGTTTCGAAGCTTCAACGAGTCTGATGCAGTGAATTCAGTTGGCCAGCCAAAAATGTTGCAAATTCATGGGTGTCATGAAGTTGAAGTTTTGAAGGATGCTGTGGGCGTGTATTAGTGCTGCTATTCCATGGATTGGTCAGATTCAGAAGATGCAAACGACTTGGACCGATCACTTTGGACACATGGGACAGTATCTGCCTCTGCAGCACACATATAATGCTGGCTGTTCCCCTGAGGGCTCACTTGCCTGCACTACATGCTCCAGGACGACATCTGCCACCAACACTGCTGCTGTCTCTGCATCCTCTGGCTATTGCAATGGCACGTACTGTGGAGAGAGCCCCAGCCTTCAGCCTTCAGGAGAACCAGGCCCTGCTGGACAACCTCCTTCCACAGTACAGCAAGCTGTATGGGACACCAGGGGAGCAGGTGAGTGTGCTGTCCACTGCCTTACTAATTGTGCATGTTGTCTGACTAGCAAGACTTCCAGTGTGCACACCACTGGCTAGCATGCTCACTGAGTAGTTCTCACCCCCAAAGTGTGTAGTCACATGCACTGAACAGGTACAGTGCAGTAACAGTGCATTCCAACAAGGTTTACTTCCCATGCAATGATACCATGTAGTAACTGCTGGCAAACTGTTCATAGCCATCGTTGCACTGCCTGTGTACATCATATGCCCCTGTGATTGAGACATGTATATCCGACTGTGTGATGCACGGATATGTTGCATGTGTAGTAATGGCCTTTTCACTTTGTCATCCTCACAGGTTGATGCCCACCGTAAGCAGGAAATCTGGCTGACCATCGCCCGGGCAGTAAGATCCGTGGGGGTCTACAAGCGCCGGATCTGCAACTGCCAGAAGAGGTGGCAGGACCTTCGTGGCTAGACCCGGAGGATCGCAAGGGTCCAGCTGAAGCTGTCGCCTCCTCGCAGGAGAGGCGGACACCGGACCCTGACCCCCCACATGCTCCGGATCCTGGCGGTGGTCTTCCCTGACCTGGATGGGCAGCTGAAGGACAGACAGCAGCAAGGGGGGGGTGAGTCCATGACTGCACTGTGAACTCTCTCTGACATGCTATGTGCCCTCCTCTGGCCTGGTTAAACTTCCACAGTACATCAGTCGTGTGGTCCAGGACCCATGTCCCTCAATTGTAACATGCCCACTCCTCATCTGATATGCAGGTGTGGTCCTTACGGTCAGGAAATTGTGTCACTTGGGTACAGGGTCCTTGCATTTTGCTTTGCTCAGGTGGGGGACAGCTTTTGTTCCTGTGACTTTGTGGTGGGCTTCATGGGTGGGTCGATTGCTCACACAATGCCTAAGTCGTGAAATGTAATCTGGGTGTAACTTTGATATGTGGTCCACTTGCTGATCTGAATCACCACATGTCCCTGGGGTATTTGGCACACCCCCATGCTGCGGGTGGGAAGAATGTTTGGGCCTCAGGAGTATGTATGTCATGTGTGTCACACATGCTTAGCCACCTGCCTACTGTCCAGGGCTCATCCCTCTTACAGGTGGAGCTGGACAGTCATGCCTACTCCAGGGCATACAATACACTCTGTACTCCCACTCCTGTGTATCAGCTGACATGTTGTGATCAGTGAAATGTTCCCTCAGGTGTCTGCCTCTGTGTCATTGTGCTGTGGCTTCGTTGTCAGGACTACTGGTATGTTTATCGGTTAGGGCTCAGCATGCCATCTAAGATGTGACCATGAGAGACGATACTTCTGTGACTTATAGGTGTTTGATCACTTGACTGTGCACACAGGTGTATGCGACTGTGACTTTCAGGCAGCTGTTTTTCATTCACAGCACACTGTGAGGTGCTCAGGTTCTGAGAGTTGTGTTTCATGTCTCCCATATGTCCAATTGGTATGACGTGGACAAATACGAGTTCAGATGATGTGGTTTGTGGGGGATGGACATGTGCACTTGTCAGTTACATAACTTGCATTCCCCATGTCCTAGGATTGTGACACAGTGCAGACTGTTGTTGGCTGGCTGCCATGGCCATGTGACTGGAGACAGTGATGTATGACTTTGCACGCATGCCTGTGTCATGGCATTAAACTTCCTAAGAGTGATCCTGCAGGGGAGTGACATGTGCAACATGCACCCCATTGTGGCATTGACTATCCGGACATGGGTGCATCATGGTGTCTGGTGCTGGTATGCATCACATGCATTTCTATTTAGACTCTGGCCATCCCTTTATCCGGACACCTGCACTGACTCAGTGGCAAGAGATGTGATGTGTGCATGTTCACATACTTCACCGTGTTCTCTGCAATGTCCAACAACTGTGTAGGTGGTGCATGTGTCCACACTGGGGTATACCATCAGACAGGCACCAGACAGATGGGTGCAAGGGCAGGAGGGGTGTGAGTTCCATGGTTGACCATCAGACTGACAATTGGCTTCTCCGAATCTGTGTGAGTACTTTTGGCAATGTTCAACTAAGGATGCCAGGGCTTGCTCTGTAATGTGCTGTACTTACTGTGGTGTGTGCGGTCAGTGCAGGTGACTGATGTTTGTCTGTTTCCCTAATTGTTCGCAGATACATCCACGGCCACAGGAGGGGACAGCTCCACGGACCAGGAAGAGCTGCAGAGCCAGACTGGGTCAGCAGCCGACGAGTGGTCGGAGGGACCCAGTTGCACGGAGGGCGAGGGGAGCCACACCGAGGAGTCCTCAGCACCATCCACCTCAGCTGAGGACCACAGCAGCTCGGATGATGACTCCCTTGTGGAGGCGGGTGTCAGCAGCCACCACACCCCAGCTAGTCTGTCTGGCCCCGCCACCACCACCACCGCCCTCCCATTGGCTCCAATTCCAGAGGTCCGTGGAGGCTCCCGTGTTCGGGAGCGTGTCTCCTTCATGCCAGGCACCGCACCCCCTGCCCCTGTGTCCCCTGCTGCCCTGAGTGAGGAGTCTGTGTACCTACTTCAGCAGCTCCATGTAGGGCAGACAGCAATGCTGAGTGTCCTCCATGCACACACCACTCTGTTGACACAGCTGGTGTCGTTCATGGAGGGCATCTCGACGGGTATGTCTGCCCTACAGAGGAGCAATAAGTCCATGGGCTCCTCCCTGACGGCAGCAGTGTCCCTCCTCCAACAGTCCCTCACCCCTACTACCTCTGCCCCATCCACACTTCCTGGCACCCTACCTGTCCAAAGCACATGCACACCTGCACAGTCACCCAAACACACAGACACGAGCAGCACAGACACACCCAAAAGAAAGGCAAGACGTGCACACAAGCATCCTCAGGGGACTGATACCACACACACAGGGGATGGGGAACAGACACACACACAGGCATCCACAGTTACTCCGCAGTCCTCCAAATCCTCTCCCTCCAAGACCCCTTCCCTTGCCTCACCTGCAACCCCACCTACACAGCAGCTCTTCCTCTGTGACCTCGGCCTCTTCCCTCCGATCCTGCTGATCCAGCATACCGGGGAAGAGGAAGTCCACCCACACAGAGGGAGTGCCCTCGCCCCCGGACACCCTCCCCCAGGCGCAGGCAGACTGAGGACCCCATTCGGAAGTCCCCCGGACCAGGAAGGGCAAGACCCCACCACCACCACCACGCAGCTCCACCACCCAGTCTCTCTCCTCCATCCCCCAGGCCACCACTCCACAGGTTCCACCGCCACACCCTGCCCCAGGTTCCCCCACACACCGATACCGCATCCCCAAACTGCTTAGGCCCTCCCCACCTGCCACTTGCTCTTCCACCCCCAAACCAGACTCTCTGCCTGTTTGTGCCACTGGTGTGAAGACCGGGTCCTCCCCCTCTGTCCTGCCCACCTCATCTGCCCCCCCTTCTACTCCCTTGGAGTCATGCACCGCAGTGGAGTCCACAACCACCCCGTCTGACTCAGGCACTGCAGTGGGGACCCAGTCCACTCCATATGACTGGCCCACTGCAGTGGTTGCAGCACCCCCACCATCTGACTTGTGCCCTACAGTGGTGCCGGCCCCCCCTGAGTCAGACACCTCCACTGCAGTTGCCGGTGACACTCCTGCACCCACCACCCCTTCACTGCCTCACTCTGGCATCCCCTGATCCTGTCCCTGCGGTGCCTGGCCTGCCCCTTGTATGCCCCTCCAAGGGGGATGTCCCCTGTCCGTACTCAGTGCAGGCAAGCAATGGGTGACAAGTTGTCACATATCACCCTGTTGGGACTGTGTATTTGGACTGGCCATTGGCCTTAGTTTCTTTTGGACTTAAAATTTTAGTTTGACATTTGCTGAATAAAGCCTCTTTTTGTTTACTTGTGGTTTTTCTTTTGATGTACATGATGTAGATGAGTATCATCATGCATTTGCAGTTGTAATAGTGTTCAGATCAGGAAAATGAAGTGTTGCTGTGATGGACTCCATGTGGTCCATGGGATATGTGTCCTGATGTAGCCTGGATCTATAGCATCCGTTGCTGCAGTCTGAGGGTGTAATGTTCAGCATTTGACAAAGGGATGTACGTTTTGCATTTGTAAATTAACATCTTTGTCTTACACTGATGCACATCTGGTGGGTTTACCACTGTTCAATGTTTCTATTTCCCTGACTGTGTGCCCATCTCCACTGGACATGCAGTTTAGCACATCAATGTTGAAGGACTCATCTGTGTATACAGAGCAACTTGCTTGACACGTGTTTTGGGTGTATGCAGATGACTGACGTGACACTCCCGTACCCAGGCTGATGTGAGCAGAGCCTTCAGTGTGTTGTAGTTGTTGACTCACTGACCGAGTGTTCTGCCGACATGTTTGAGTCGTGCACAGACAAGGCTTGGCACAGCAGACCTTCCACAGCAGTGGAGTGCCCTCATGGCAGTGTGTAATCCCGTGACATTGCCTGGGCCCGTGTTGTGTGTTGTGTAAGCATGTCTGTGCGTGTTCCCTTCCCTTTTCCTAAACAGGCTGTGTCCCTACGGATGTTCCTGTTTGTGATGCTTGCTGAGTTCTTCTGTGTTCATCCAGCATCTTGGACCTGGTTTCTCCGGGATGTGGGTGCATGGCAAACTAATGTTCATCAGGTTGCCATCCCTAGTTGTCTTTGTTGTCAGGGCTGGGGATGTGGGCAAACGCAGATGGGACACAGTCAGGATTCCCCTTGGCACTTGTTGGTTACACAATTCATGTGATTTACAGTTTGTGGTAGCTTTCAGTGATTGTGACACGTTGTGTGTGTGACTGCTGCCACTCCTCAGGGTCAGAGCTGCAATGTTGGAAGTTGTCTACGTGTGTTCTTTGTGGGTCACCTTGGCTTCTTCATTGGTGTGTGACTATGGCCGGGATCCCATTGATTGGGGTGGATTTCATGTCATGCCCATGTACCGCGTACTGTGCAGTGTGTCAGACATTCACGAGTCTTGTTGACTGGCCATGTGTGATGGGTTTCTGCACCTTAATTCCCACCACCACCCCTAGGATTGTCATGGGTGCATGTGCAATGTCACCAGTCCATGTGAGCTTCACTGCTGCACATTGGTGGAGATCAAGGTGTGTGGTGTTGAGTGTGTGCAAATGTGAGTTGTAGCACGGCTAGACCCCTACCTCCATATTGGCCTTGGCTGGCAGGCCGTTTTGATTGATTTGTGCTTGTGTAGGTGTGATGGTAGTTTGTTGCTCAGGACACATGGCTGTGGTTCACAGTGTGAATGACATCTACCTTTGTCATCACAGTGGGATTATCATGCAGGCCAGTGTCACCACAATGTGGGGTCCCTGGGGGTAGTGCTGTGGTGGGTCTGTCTCTTGCTGTGTTAGTTGCTGTTCTACAAGCTTGTGTGACATGTGTAATTTGGGCTCCCTCTCATCTAACAATGCCTGTTTGCCCACATAGGGGAATCCGATCCATGAGTTACTTTTGTATGGCACTGTATACACATCTGTGTAATTGGAATTCAGGCCTCCTCATGTGTTGTGTGGTTGCCTGGGGACACTGGCACACACCCCCATCACCTGTTGTGTTTGATATGCAGTGTGAGTCTGCCTGTTTGTGTTTGTGCATTTGCACCACTGCATTGGCATATCTTGAGTGTGCCATTGGCTGTATGTTGTTTGGTTGCTTTCCCCTGCTGTCCCTGGGACTCCTAGGTCATCAGTCAGCACAATAATCATGGTTTGTATGTCCCATTGCTGCCATGGTATGGTATTTGTTCACCTGACATCTACAGTCTCCACTGGATATCTACATTTGTGTGTCCATTGGTGCAGATATGTGGGTCTGCATTATGATGGTCACTTATGTCATTGTGTTATTTGTGAATGTTGACAATGTGAGCCCCCATGGGTGATGTTTGTATGCACATGGCCAAAACGATGTTTCATTGCCACTGCACTGTTTGCCTCACCCAATCTATGTTGCTATGGGACACAAGCACTACTATGCCACTGATGTGTTTGTTGTTGTGTGACCAGGAATCATCCATGCAGTTTGGCTTTGGCAGCTTTTACCATGACTACACTTACCTTTTGGTCACTGTGGTGATGGGGCTTTGGGCCCCATTGCCACACTGTTCAAAATGTGCATCAGCTATGGACCCCACACTTACCTTTTGGTCACTGTGGTGATGGGGCTTTAGGCCCCATTGCCACACTGTTCAAAATGTGCTTCAGCTATGGACCCCACACTTACCTTTTGGTCACTGTGGTGATGGGGCTTTAGGCCCCATTGCCACACTGTTCAAAATGTGCTTCAGCTATGGACCCCACACTTACCTTTTGGTCACTGTGGTGATGGGGCTTTAGGCCCCATTGCCACACTGTTCAAAATGTGCATCAGCTATGGACCCCACACTTACCTTTTGGTCACCGTGGTGATGGGGTGTTCGAACCCATTGCCACAGTGGTCATGGTCGGCTTGCATTGTGGAGGCCACACACATTTATGTGTGACACATGTGATGGGGGTCACATTGTATGTTAAATGTCATGTTCAGTGTTGTAGGCATTTGACACAGACTACACACGCTTGTCATGGTGTTGAGGGGGGTTGTGTCATGCATTACCCGTCCTATGAGTAGGGGTGGTGGTAGTGGCAGGCATCCAGCCCCCTATGAGTAGGGGTGGTGTCAGTGGTAGGCATCCATCCCCCTAAGGGTGGGGATGGTATTAGTGACAGGCATCCAGCCACCCATGAGTAGGGGTGGTGGTAGTGGCAGGCATCCATCCCCCTAAGGGTGGGGATGGTAGTAGTGGTAGGCATCCAGGCCCCCATGAGTAGGGGTGGTGGTAGTGGTAGGCATTCATCCCCCTATGAGTGGGGATGGTAGTAGTGACAGGCATCCAGGCCCCCCTCAGTAGGGGTGGTGGTAGTGGTAGGCATCCATCCCCCTATGAGTGGGGATGGTAGTAGTGACAGGCATCCAGGCCCCCATGAGTAGGGGTGGTGGTAGTGGTAGGCATCCACCCCACTATGAGTGGGGATGGTAGTAGTGACAGGCATCCAGGCCCCCCTGAGTAGGGGTGGTGGTAGTGGCAGGCATCCAGCACCCCCTGAGTAGGGGTGGTGGTGGTGGCAGGCATCCAGCCCCCCATGAGTAGGGGTGGTGGTAGTGGTAGGCATCCAGCCCCCTATGAGTGGGGATGGTAGTAGTGACAGGCATCCAGGCCCCCCTGAGTAGGGGTGCTGGTAGTGGCAGGCATCCAGGCCCCCATGAGTAGGGGTGGTGGTAGTGGTAGGCATCCATCCCCCTATGAGTGGGGATGGTAGTAGTGACAGGCATCCAGGCCCCCCTGAGTAGGGGTGGTGGTAGTGGTAGGCATCCAGGCCCCCCTGAGTACGGGTGGTGTTAGTGGTAGGCATCCATCCCCCTATGAGTGGGGATGGTAGTAGTGACAGGCATCCAGGCCCCCCTGAGTAGGGGTGGTGGTAGTGGTAGGCATCCATCCCCCTATGGGTGTGTATGGCATTGGTGATGGCCATCCCACCCCTATGGTTATGCTGTTGCTGGTGTACGTCATTTGTGCATCCCTATGTGTGTGTGACATATTTTGGGTACGTGTCGTTTGTTTGTGTTGTTGGTGTTTGACTTACCGTCTGCGCCGTACGCGTCCGTGCCGGTCCCGGTAATAGATGTAGAGTATAGGTAGGACCTGCGCGATGGGATTCATGCTTGGGTCGTCTCGTTCGGGTTTCGCGTGTCTTCGACTCGTACTCGTCGCTGGCTTGTTCGTCTCGTAGCCGTGGATCTTCTTCTGGCGCGAATCGGAGCTTATGTACGGCTCTACCGGATGCTCAAACGTGCCGGACGTAGCGACGGGTTCGGCGCGTACGGAAGGCGCATCGTACTCGTCCAGCCGGAAGGTGCTGTGTATTTGCTTCCGTGCGACTCGAATCGGCGTTCACGGATCCGGCTCGGGCGGGGAACAGGAGCTGAAATGGATGAGTACGGCTCGCTCGGAATCTGGGCTGTTATGCGCATCGTACTTGTTCGTTCGGACGAGTGCTCGAATCGGTCGGGAAACACGCGTTCGGCTTGTATTTTTTCCGGACGAATACTGTTAGGTGCGCTTCCGGCCGAGATCGGAATCGACCCCTAAGTGTTTTGCGAAACCAGGAGGCTGAAGGTTTGCTTCTCCTAGATGTTATAAATTTGAAAGAGCAAATTTATCTGCTGCTTCAGTCAGCCAGGCTGAATAGTTGGACTTCATTAGATCAAAGTCGTCTGTCTCTTCAGGCTGAGAAGTGGCCAAGACAGAGTCCACCGCTTCCACCCAGTGCCAAGCCCGGGAAAAGTTGGCTTCTCTGATACCTTCGTAGGGGCATTTTCATTTAACAGGGTAATCTCCCAGCTAACTACACTATAGTTAGACCACGTTACTGGAAATATTAATGGGTTTGAATTGGACGAACTATTCGAAATTCCACCTAGGGTATGTACTGCTGCATGCATAGAGTAGCTATCCAATGGTTTAACATATTTGGGCCAAATATAAGGGTAACATGCATGAGTTATGGTACTATGGCATCAAACATATTAAAATACCCCCAAAAGGTCACAATGGAGTGCTTGAATTGAGAAAACAAGAGTCCAGGCTAATCCTGCTAATGAGAATTGAGAATCCTTGGGGCATAGTATGGATGTGGAGCTCCAAGTTAATCTATAAGAAGTCATCAAATGTTGAAAAAGCATCTGAATAACATATGAATGAAGCTACTATAGGATACATCCAAATTTTGAAAAAATTGTTCTGTTGGGATAGTCAAGGGTGCTACACAATAGAAGGATGAACGCTTTCTGATGTTCTTTATAGGCACATGAGACGAGAACACATGATATACAGCATATGTCTTAAAAAATAATGAAATAGTATTGAAATAACGATAAACTAGTCACACAGTGCAGAATTTGTATATGTCACCGAAGACAATTCTTGACAATGGATGAATGGGCACCACTGAATGCACCTAAAGTTTAATACATTATTCAAATGCAGAGGAGTGAATATTTCCTTGGAGATGTGTGCAATAGCACACTAAAAACTTTGATTTCTGGTGATTGACAACCACAATATGGATGTCTACTGTATTTCAGGAGTTCATTTTGATTTTCCCCAGAATAGTTAATAGACACAGGTTTATTGGAATGATGTCATTTTACACACTGCCTTTGTTTAGAGAATATATTTTATGATGTCCTAGGATTCCACTGTACTTATGCATTAACAAATAACAGTTATCTAGAATGGTGATATTTCATTAAGTTCTGGCCTAGCCTTTCTAGGCAAACACATATGTCCCTCGGTAAACTATATGCTATTGATGACAATGTATGTACTTCTTTTGGATGATACCAGATCTCACTTGGATGATAATATCTGATCTGGACCAACATGGTCATCAATGGCAATAATTTTCCTTGACTCTTGGAGTAGAATAGACTGCATACGTCACTTTACAGGTTGCATAATACAGGCAACATGGTCAGCTTGGGATAGGCAAAGGGCCCATATATACATCATATTAGAATAAAAATGATGGATGAGGATCTATGCACATCATACTACAATTGGTGGGCAAGCAGGTGATTTCTGTCACTTGCCATTCAACGTTTGCTGAATTTGTGTTTAGTTCAGTTATACATATGTGTGATTATGTTTATTTAATATATAAGGTACAGGTTCATGACACACATATTAATGAATATTAATCAATATATTGATGAATTATATTGTCAGACTAAATGTCATTAATTATGTTGAGGATTGTGAGAAAGATGATTATTAGTTTGGATAGATGGTAGTCCACCTCAGGTAATAGTGTCACCATTCTTATTAGGTCCAGTAAAGTTTTCAGAATTTAAACCTGAGCTCAACCCCTTCAAAGCAGTTAGGCTTACCTTCAGCAAATGTATAAAGCATTTAGAAGTACAAATACAGTTAAAAAGTAAAAAATACAACACAATATAAAATTCCCCTCCAATATATAAACAGAGAGAATAATTTAATGAACAAAATACACCAAAATGACAAAAACAAATAAGGGAAACAAAAATGTGTATATTTTAAGTATTAAATGGAAATAGCTCCAGAAAGTGAAAAAGCGCCTACCGCAGGCAACTGGTTGCTCTAGGCTGGGTTAAAGTCAAAGGTTAGGGCCAATCATAATGCATCCCTGGTCGGATACAAGGACCAGCATCATCCCAGTGGAAAGTTTATCTTCTGACTTAGAAACGTTAATGGAGACAAATTAGTCACCAATGATAAGTCAATGGAGCAAGCTGCAAGCTGGACTGAATGAGAGATGTCCAAAGTCTGTTCCTAGGAAGGAATCAACGTCAATCGGATAATGCTCGGTGTAGGTCCTGGTGAAGCCAATTCCATTTGGACTTAGAAACTTTGCCAATAGTTGGATTTCCTTGAGAGAGGCAAATCAGCGGGTCTAGGCCTACTGGGAATTCTACGTGTGGTTTTGACACTGACCACAGTCTCCGTCGGTTCTCCAGACAGATAGTTGGGGAAAAGTTTCCATGTCACAACATTAGCAGTTTAGGCAGGGGAAGTGCACTCTAATACCAATCAAGAGTTCTGGGACCTTTGAAACAGCACTTGGGGGTCAGGACTCACTCCAACAGAAACCACCTTCTGGGTTTAGGGCACACATTGAAAATGTTCAGTTGGGTTCTTTCAGGAAAATGGTCTTCTTGTAGCTTTTGTGTCCCGGTAGCTTAACGGGAGTCAGCCAGCTTACCCTCTCAGTCCACTTCTTTGTCTTGAGCACAAGTGAGAGCAAACCCAGACTCTCAGGTCTCCTCAGATGTCACAACAGCAGGTGCAGTCCTTCTTTAGTCTTCCACAGGTCCAGTAGGGCTCTTAAGAATGTCCCCATGGTGACACATTTATGCATGGCACTAGACTTTAGGTGACTGTGACTCCTGACCCCTCCCTAACCAAAATGATAAACTTCGCTGGTAACACTGTTCACTGTGTAGCAGTTAAAGAGTCCCCTACCGCAAACAATCCCGGAATGCCCCTCTCTGCCTACATCCAACATTGCAGAACCTTTATTCCCCAGTGCAGAGCTCCTCTGCCCACCCTAGAGGTGTGGCTAGGGAAATAAGCAACCCCCTCCTCTATAGTCACTTCACTTCAAACCCAGTTCTGGTGGGAGCGCCTCTCCCCATGTGATTGGAGCCTAACTGGCGAGCAAGACAAACAGGAGGCAGGCCCAGGTATGACCTACATCTGCCAGTCACAGGTTAAGCATTCTTTGAAGATACGTAAAAGGCTGAGTACAGTCCCCAGGCCATCCTCTCAAAGGAAGGTCAATTTCTCCCCACACCCAAAGCCTTTGTCTAGCCAATTCACATCTCATCAAGGATCTCTTCAATACCTAAGTGACAGATGGAAGCTCAGGTAAATCGGCTTATAGAAGTGTTAGGAAGGCTAAATGAATCTTTTTTAAATTATATTTTGTAAAGTATTTAGTACAAATCTGAATTTATAAATGAATTGGGTTTGTAATAAATGTAGGAAAAAGTCAAATAAATATTTTTTTATCTGGTTCCTAGGCAGAGATGACTTTATTAACTTTGAGGGAGTTTGATTTATTTTTTCCACTTTAATCTAAGCAACAGTAATGAAAGCCTTAAACTTTGGATGGATCTGGTTTCTTTTTCTCACTACAACCTAAGCAATAGCAGGGAAAGAACTGAACATTGTACGCTACAAATTTACTATTACTAATTCAACTTAAGGAACCGTTTGTAAAGCGCTGGATTTTGGATAGCTCAGATGTACTGTTCTCACACCAAAGTAAGCAACAGTACACAGAAAGTTGGGCTTTTAAGGAGTAATATTTACTTTTCTCAGTACAACCTATTCAATAGTAGGGAAAACACTTTACTTTTAAGGGGTCACATTTGCTATTCTCACTTTAACCTACGCACCAGTTGGGGAGGTTGGAATTTCGGCACATCAGATTTTTTATTCTCTCGCCAAAGATAGCAACAGTAAGGGAAGCACTGTACTTTGGAGAGGTTAGATTTACTATTCCCATTGCAACATAAGCAACAGTAGGGAAGGTGTTGGACCTCCTGAGGGGTATCATCCACTATTCCCACTCCAACCCCAGAACCAGCAGGGAAAGCTTTGCTCTTTGGAGAGGTCAGATTTGCTATTCCCTCTCAAATGTAAGCAACAGTAGGGAACGTCCTGGACTTTGGAGGGGTCATATTTACTCTTTCTCATACTGTCTAAGAGATAGTAAGAAAAAGAGTTGGACTTTAAAGTGGTCAGATTTACTTTTGCAATCCCAACGTAATTAACAGTATGAAAACTTTGGACTTTTGAGGGGTCAAATTTGCAAGTCCCACTTCAACCTAAATAACAGTGATATATGAGTGTAGGACTGTTAAAACATCAGATTTACTATCCCCTCTCAAACCTAACTAATAGTAGGGAACTTATTGGACGTCGGAGTGGTTAGATGTAATATTTGCTTTCCAAGCTATGCAACAGTCTAGAAAATGATGATCTCTAGATGGGCCAGATTTACTATGCCCGCTCCAACCTAAGCAACAGTGGGGAAAGTGCTGTACTTTGGAGTGGATAGATTCACTCTTACTACTCCAATCTAAGCAATAGTAGAAAAAAGGGTTAGACTTTGAATGGGTCAAATTTACTATTTGTACTCTAATCTGTGCAACAGTAGCCAATACACTAGATGTTGGAGGGGTCACATTTAGTAGTGCCACTCCAACGTTAGCAACAGAAAGTATTTACATTATTTTATTACCAGGTAGAATCTCATTATAATTATGGTTCTAGATGTCCTTGTACAATACACATACACAATTATTTCCTTTGTGGACACAGTATTTGATGATCATATTTTAGATTTCTGCCAACACTATTTGCTTCTTTGTTTGTACTTAAATGTAGTCATCATGGAAAGGAAAATGTGAGCTCCCTGAAAATGGACTACACCCCCATAAATGTATTGGGGCCATCAACAAGTGTCTGACATCTTCTTTATGATGAATTCAACAATTAAAACACCCAAATAAAGGGCTGGCATATGATCAACTAATCTGGAATCTTTTCTGTATAAAAAGACGGATGCTAATTGGTTGATGAGATGGAACACCATTGGTGTACATTTGCTATGCAGCAGGAGACAAAGATAGCCTCAGACTCCCAGACTAAAGGGATCCACATCTGCTAGGAGACTGACCAGGTGCATTGATTAGAATTGCATTACACCCAGAGTGCATATTGTAAGGTTGTCTATTTCTATGATGCATGATATAGTTATTCAGCTTCAATACATACTAGCCCCTAAATTGAGGACAATTTACTTTGGGCAGATATAGCTCCACTTATTAAAACCAAGGGTATTAGTCGTACCTACATGGTTGTACACATACGTTTGTGTCAGATGCCTGACTGCATGAAAGAAATAACAGAAAGGACAAGCTAAAGTATGCGTGAAGACCACATGTAATATCATTAAATAAGCATGGTGTAAATATCAGGCAGAGAAAATAGTAACATATGTGAATATATTAATTCAGAAATACATGCACTGGGAAAACATTACGAAGACATCCTGGCTGTGACCAAGAGCTAAGGTCCTGCCTACACTTGCAACACTCCTTGGCTTTATGGGTGGTAACTTCCACTGATGTGTGATTCCTTTGCCTCTCGAAATAGGTTGCTAGACATGCTCAGTTGCTCAGATGGGTGTCAATACTCCCAAAGAGCTGAGGGCACGTTTCTAGGACCTACTGCCTGATGAAATGAAATTCTTCAATAGGAACTTTTGGGAAGGTTTCTGTACTCTCCTAAACCAGTTGGTTGCTAAAATGATGCATACAGAAGCAGAATGAAAATGCGTGATCTTCAGGTGGAAGTATGAATAAAGAACAGTTGTTCTTGCACTTCAGCCATGGAACGTCCTGCTTTTCAAGGTTGTTAGAAAACTTTGACTATGCTACCTTGATCTACGAATATTTAGCAGAGGCAGAGATGCATAGTTATATGCTACATGTGTGCAAAATCTAGTGAAAATGAGAGTGGGCGAATGGAGTCTTGAGTGGCACCCTAGTGGCACCACTAACATTTTCCAGTGAAAGTATACTTGCATAAATGAAGGTATTTGTCTCTACTCTTATTTTGCTCCTTCCAGCATGTGCAGTGTCCTGATCTGCAGGGACATCACAGGTGTAGTTGAGTGATGTATGTGAGTGATGTTTTTGCAGATGCATAGTATATTTATAACAGATTGGTTGTGGTATTTTGGTGTTGCACAGTGGTATTTCAGAATCGTTGTGATTGTGGTGTCATAGTCCACCTTTCATCATTGACTGAACACTTTACAATGGCTGGGACGGAGCAACCCAAATTAAAACTCAGGAGAGTTATGAGACCACTTTGAATATCACTCACCAACAGACGCTGACCTCTGAGCTGTGGTACACCCCATTAACCAGGATAGGTCTGTAGTTCTGAGTCATCTTCTACATGTGAGCCTCATCACATGGTGATGTTGTGCAACACACAAAAGGGTACAATGCTCTTGAGGACTATTTCTGGATATGATCATGGCATCTGAAAGTGAGGCTTGAGGATGTCAAAAGTGATATTAATGTCCAGAATGCAAATGTGTGCCCTTTCATACCTCTTTTGAGGGAAGGGAGTAAGGAGTTTGGGAGATAAGCCAAACTCGACATAACCTGCACCTAAGACATGAGACATTCCATACATGCAGTCAATTAATGTTTTGGTCATTGGACCACAGGAAATGGGGACTTTATGTGTGAATATATTTGTGAATCCTCTACCCAGGTACATATACAATTCTAGTGTGACCTAGAATCCTCATAGCACTAAAATCTACAGCAGCCAACTGACAAGCAATAAAAGAATAGCAGATAATGTAGCTGTTTTTGTGCACCGTAGAAAGACAGTGCACATATTAGTGAAACAGTGCCTTGCATTACAGACAGATTGCATATTCAGAGTGCCAGCAGTGACTGATGCTGAAATGGTTTTCCTTGTGACTGGCTGGTTACCACGTACGCCAGGGCGACTGACGCTGGAATCTGGGGCTCACGGTTCGATCCCCGGCACCGGCGGCAGGTCAGCCCAGCACCATGTGACTCTGGGCAATAGCTTGCTTAATCTTTCCGACGGCCCCCAGCGCCGGGATGCCTTCGGGTAGCTGTTCGCGCTTTACAAATACTGGATTTACATTTTACATTTACATAAGACCAAATCAAAGTGGACAATGGCATAGTATTGCATCGTGTTAGACCTGTCAGCCTTAGTGTGGTCTTACCCCAAACTTTTTGCCTTTGCCCTCCACTTCTAGCTGAAATTTGTTCTTATTGATCTTAGGACTCTGTGTACTTTTCCACTGTTAACCAGTGCTAAAGTGCTTGTGCTCACATCCTAAAACCAAAGAAAGGGTTTGACTTTGAATGGCTCAAATTTACTATTTGCACTCTAATCTGTGCAACAGTAGGCAATACACTAGATTTTGGAGGGGTCACATTTAGTAGTGCCACTCCAACATAAGCAACAGAAGGGAAAGCATAGGAATTTGAAGTTATCATGCATATTACTACATCCTAATCAATGGTAGGCAAAATGTTGGACTCCGTAAATGTTAGATTTACTATTTGCCCTCTGAAATAACCTACAGTAGGAAACGCCTTGGGCTCTGGAGGGGTTTGATTTACTATTGCCACTCCAAATGGAGCAACAGTAGGGTAAGTGTTGGATTTTGGAGTCATCTATTCTCATTCTAACATAATCCACAATAGGGAATGTGTTGGACGTTGGATGGGGTCAGGTTTGCTATTGTCACTCCTACCAATCCTAATTAATAGCAGTCTAAGCATTGCACTTCGGAAAGGTAAGATTTATTATTTCCACACCAACCTAAGGAACATTAGGGAAAGTTCTGGCCTTTAGTGGAGTAAGGTATATTCATTCCCCTTCAATCTTAGCAAAAGTACGGAAAGCACTGGACTTTGTAGGGATCACATTTACTAGTACCTCTTCAACCTAAGCAACAGTAGGAAAAGTGTTGGATTTTGGAAGGTTCAGGTTTACTATTCCCACTTCAGTGTCAGCAACTGTCGGGCAAGCGATCAACTTTAGAGGGCTTTGATTTTCTAATCTCACTGCAACCTAAGTAAATATAGGAAAAGTGTTGGAGTTTGAAGGGGTAGATTTACTATTCCCCTCAAACCTAAGCAATAGTAAGGAATGCTTGGGTCTTTGGAGGGTAAGATTTAATATTCCCAATTCTAACTATGCAATGGATGAAAAAAAGGTTGAACTATGCTGGGGTCAAATTTGCTATTTACCTTCCAACCTAAGCAACAGTAGGAAAATATCTGGATTTTCAAATTGGTCAAGCTTACTATTTTCACTCCAACCAGATGTTTTATTCCCTCTCCAATGTAGGCAATAATATGGAAACAGTAGATTTAATATTCCAACCCCTAACTGTTTAACAGCAGGGAGTGTCAAATATACTGCTCCCACTCTATCTCAAGACACATCAGGGGAAAAGGTTGGAACTTGAGGGGGTCAGATTTATAACTCCCACTCAAACCTGAGAAACAGTAAGAAAACTGTTGATCTTTGGGGAGGTCAAATTTACTATTCCACTCCAACATAAGCAACAGTAGGGGAATTATTGGACTTCAGAGGGATTTTATTCACTTTTCACACTCCGGGCCAGATGTACGAACATTCACAATTGCGTGTCGCAAATTGCGTCGAATTGCGACTCGCAATTTGTGATTCGCAAAAGTGATTGTACAACAGTGTCTCAGACACTGTTTGCGATTCCCAATGGGGTCGCAAGTTGCATGCCTGATTAATATTCATGAGGCAGTCGCAATTTGCAACCCCATAGGAATGGCTATAACTCACACAGATGGTGGCCTACTGGGGTCAGTAGACCACCATGTCTGTGCCTGCTTTTTAAATAAAGTAGTTTTTTTTTTTCTAATTGCAGCCCGTTTTCCTCAAAGAAAAACGGGATGCATTTAAAAAAGAAAAATTAAACTTTTCAGTTTCATTTTTTAAGGGCAGGCAGTGGTCCCTGTGACCACTGCCTTCTCTTAAAAAAATATTTTCGCACCCATTCATAAAGGGAAAGGGGTCCCCTGGTGACCCCTTCCCGTTTGCCAGTGGCTTACCACCCTTTTGAAAAGGGTGGTAAACTGCGAGACAAATGCGGTCGCAAAACAATCATACACTGCAGTCAGACTCGCTATTAGGAAGGGACGCCCTTGGCACGCCCCTTCCTATTAGCGAGTCGCCTACCATATTTTGCGAGTCACTAATAGGTTAGCGAATCACAAAATATAGTTTGTATATGGAGATGACGAATTTTGCAGTCGCAAATGGGCCGAATTCCCGTTTGCGATTGCAAAAAACGGTTGTACATCTGCCCCTCCATCCCGAGTAATATTTACTCCATCTTCTCTTGCCCAAGGAAGAGTAGGGAAAGAGATGGACTTTTGAGAGGTCAGATTTACTATTTGCATTACCAAGCTAAGCAGCTGTAGGGAAAGCATTGGACTTTGTAGGGGCCATATGTCCTTTTCCTCTCCAACCTAAGCAACAGTAGAGAAAGCATTTATTTTTAGAGAAGTAACATTTACTATAACAACACTAGGGAAAGTGATAGACTTTTAAGTGATCCAACGTATTATTTTCATTTTAGACAACTTTTATAAAAGCATTGGTCTTTGGAGAGGTCAGAATTAAAGTTGCGTGAAAGCGAGAGGGTAGTAATGCACCATATTTGACATTATATGGCACATTTCTGCTCTCCGTCTGCGCTAGAGCACAAATTGCTGCCTTGAGTCAATGCAGGGACCATAGCACCATGGTGCAAGGGTGCCTGCATTGTAGGCAGGATTGTTTTAATGCAGGAACGGACAACTTCCTGCACAAAAACAACCTTCAGAGGCATTTTCCTCTTTCTTTGTGTCCTGCAGAATGCAGAACATGTAGAAAGAGGTAGAAACTGGGAGAAATAAACATATTTCTCCTCACTACACCTCCCCAGGGGAGGCATAGCCTTTTAAAGCTTTCCCAGGTCTACCACTAATGGTAAATCAGGGAATGTGCCAAAATACATGGGTAGATGCATGGGAGCACCTACGCTCCGCACATGCAAAGCCTCCCTGGGGCAGAGTAATGCAAGGAAGCGATTTGTGCTTCCTTGCTTTACCCCACATTTGCAAAACAACGCAGGTCCATGCAAGGTGGCGCTGCATGGCTTAGTAAATTTCATTCAAGGTTTTGCGTCGCCCTTGCATCCCTTTGCCGGGTGCATGGGAACACAAACCCATGATAACTATGGGCCTGGATTTTGAATGCATCAGATTTACCATTCTCACCCCAAACTAAGCAACAGGAGGAAACGTGTTGGAATTTGGAAGGGTCAAATTTATTATTCCTGCCCCAACCTAAGCAACAGTAAGGAAAGCTTTGGCCTTTGTAAAGGTTACATTTACTATTCCCACCGTGATGTAAGCAATAGTAGGAAAAAGTATTGGTCTCCCGAGTGGTGACATTCACTATTCTCACTCCAATCTAAGCAACAGTAGGGAAAGTATTGGACTTTGTAAGGGTCATTTTGTAGGGGTCATATTTCATTTTCCCACTCTAAACTAAGTAACAGTAGGGAAAATGCTGAACTTTGGTGTGGTCAGATTTTCAATTCCCACTCCAATCTAGGCCAGAGCAGGAAAAATGATGGTACAATATTCCCACTCCAACCTATGCATCTTTGGTGATAGCATTAAAGAGGTTAGAACTATTCCCAGTCCAAGGCAAACACAAGTGATGAAATCATTGGAATTTGCAGAGGTTAAATCTATTATTCCCTCTCTAACCTAAAAACAGTAGAGAAAGCAGAGGACCTTGAAGGGGTCAGATTTACCATTCCCACTCCAAAGTTAGAATGAGTAGGCAAAACTCTGGACGTTGGTGGGGTCAGAATTGCTAGTCTCACACCAATCTAAGAAAGACTAGCGAAAGCAGTGGACTTTGGAGGGGTATAGATTTACTAGTGCCACTCCAATGTAAGCAACAAGAAGGAAAGTGTTGGACTTTCAAGGGGTCTGATTTACTAATCCACTTAAATCTAAGTGACAGTAGGGAAAACATTGGACTTTTGAGGGGTCCTTTTTACTATTCCCACTCTAACTTTTGAAACAGTAGGGAAAACACTGGACTTTGGAGGTGTCAAATTTGCTCTTTTCAATCAAACCTAAGCAACAGTAGGGAAAGTGTCAAACTTTGGAGAGTTTATATTTTCTATTCCCTCTCAGATGTAAGCAGCACTAATTAAAAAATAGTGTTGGACTCTGGAGGAGTTTTATATACTATTCCAACTCCAACCTGAGCAACACTAGGGAACGTATTGGACTCTGAAGGGGTCTGACTTACTATTCCCACTCCAACATAAGCAATTCTAGGTAAAATGTTGGAATGTCAGATTTACTATCCCTACAATAATCTAAGCAACAGCAGGATAAGCCTTGGATTTTGAAGATTTTTGATTTACTATTCCCACTCCAACCCAAGCAGCAGTAGTAATAATGTAGGACTATGGAAGGGGCAGATTTACTCTTCCTGCTCCAATCTAAGTAACAGTGAGGAAGGAGGTGGACTTTGGATGCATCGGATCTACTATGCTCAATTCAATCTACACAGCAGTAAGGAAAGCATTGGACTTCAGAGGATTCAGATTTACTATTCGTTTTCCGATGTACGCAACGTTAGGGAATGTCATTTGATTTGCTATTCTCACTCCATCCTAAGTAACCTTGGTATACGTGTTGGACTTTGTTATGTTATGTTAAGTTATGTGATGTTATGTTTTGTTGAAAAGATTTGTAAAGCACACAGCTGTCCCAGGAAGGGGCTCTCTGGTGCTAATCACTGAGATGACAAAAACATCAGCATAGAGCCAAAGCACTGAAGAGAAGAACAAATACAGCCTAGGCTGAGAACAGCTAGGTCTTTAACTGTTTCTGAAAACTCAGATGATTTTGGGACATTCTTATCTTAAGAGGCATGGAATTCCATAGGGTCAGAGCTAGGACTCGAAAAGAACATCATTTCACTCTGGCTCTTGATTTGATTTGTAAGGCACCTGAATCACCCCCGAAGGGGTATCTTTGCGCAACTGAGGAAAGAAACAGGCTGGTCGTGTTGGTTGCAGAAAAGCTCAGTTTTGAGTAGCTTTCTAAAGTGAAAATGATCCGTGCATTTCCGAAGGTGAGAGGGTAGGTGGTTCTAATAGTGGGGAGTCAGATAGGAGAAGCATTTGCCCCCAGAACGAGATTTCCTAAAACGGGGAGCAGTGTGGAGAGATTACTCACAAGATCAAAGAGATCTGCTCGGCAGGTATGGGATAAGTTTTTCTATTTATATTTACTACAGAAGCATTACGTATTATTTGCTAGTCATATGTCATTACCTCAAATTGTGAATTTCTGTTATTGTATAAGAGCTTACATTGAGACCATATAAAGTTGAAACTTACATCTCATAGGGCAAAATCAGTTATTCATAAATATTGCTCATAACATTGTATGATTATAAACAGAAAAAAATCACAACAGCCAAAAAACAATAATGTTATATTTATCGAGGGAAACAAACTCCTTTGAACTTAGGGCCCAATTTAAACTTGCCAGTTGGGCCATCCTGCCTTGATCGACAAATCACAATTTGGTCATCGTGACCTCTGTCAGGGTGACAGAGTAAGTTACTTGGTCGCCCTAACAGAGGTCACAATGACCACATTTTGGATTGTCTGTCTGGCAAGCAAGTAACATTAGAACAATATAAGTGACACAGGATCTGGAACACAGGAACTCCGGTGCACAGCCATGGAATTGGCCCGTAGGCCACTCTAAATTCATACAATTTTATCAACGTCCATTTTTGTTCACAATATTTTTCACCATTACTTTCTCTTTTATATCAATAAATCGTTGATAAAATTGTATGAATTTATAGTGGCCTACGGGCCAATTCCATGGCTGTGCACCGGAGTTCCTGTGTTCCAGATCCTGGGTCACTTATATTGTTCTAATAGTCTGTGTGCCTTGGGCGATTGCACACACCTCGGGTTGCACGCCAGCCTTTTCTTGCCTCGGAGCACCTGCTTTAAAACAGCGGTTAAACATAAAGTTTGAACAAAGAAGGGTGTGCATTCTGTCTCAAAATTTCTAAGCAAGTAACATTGCCATACAGCTCTGTCAAACATGATGGAGCCGAAGGACAAAGATAAAAAATGTTTTGCTTTCAAAAACAAAACACCAAAGTAGGATTTTATTTTTGAAAATAAAAATACAAGGCATTTGGCAGTTTTCACTGCCCCTACCACCAACTATTTCCTGGTGGTGACAGGTAGTAAAAACTGACCTGCATGTCCACCCATTTAAATTAGGTGGGCAGACATAAAGGTCAACTTCTGATGGCCCTTTCTCCACCAGAGGGGTGTAACGACAGCAGATCGGAATAGGCTCCACCGTTGTTACTCCAAAGGTCCACCCCCATTTAAATCGAGTTGCAGACCATTCTGTTGGTAGAATGGGTACCCTGTCATCGTTGAGATGGAGTACCCTTTTTGCCAGCATATAAATCGGCCCTTTAGTGACCTTCCAGTATAACTGAAGGGTGTTACTAATCTTCATGATATTTACAGGGAAAATATTGGAGTGAAAACATGTGCCCTTTTCCCAAAGGTAAGGCTTCTATCTGGGGGCTTAATCAGCAAAGCTTTACCAACTTAACATGGACTAGTTCAGGTGGGATTTATATATATATATATATATATATATATATATATATATATATATATATATATATATATATATATATATCCATGATTCATCGTTCTTGTACCACACACAATGATCCACGGCACCCAAATGCTGTAAGCAGACTTTTATTCGGCAATGGCACGACTCAACGCGTTTCGGAAACCAAGTTTCCTTGTTCACGAAGTGTTGAGGTTGTGATAAGCAGTGATTTAAATAAACATCACGTGACTTGTGACTACAAAAGTGAAGAGTGAAAACAGACTTCTGAAATACAAAAAGAAGACGTGATGCACCATAACGTAGTTAAACACAATATTCAGTCATACTACTGTTAACAGGTTAGCGGTACAAAACATACTATAATTCATATATGGATGATAACTGAGTAACCAGTACACAAAATCTAAAAGCAAGCATCTAATGATACAGCGGAACAAAATGTGTTAGTATTATCGGTTTTTCATTCACTCAACTTTATTGTTTCCTAAAAGTTTTTTAGGAACAAAGTTCACTAAATCTCTAATTAAAGGTAATGCACAATAATGTATTCAGTGGTATGAGTGAGTACATGTATGAGTGACTGTATAGGGACTATTGGTGAATGAGTGGATGTGTGTGTAGATCTTGAAATTACTGAATAGGTGTGTTGTAACTGGTATTGGTATGTCCATTGTTTTGAAAATGTTAGTTTGTATTTTTGAGTGTGTGTATCAAAGGTTATATTAGGGTGAGAGGAGGTCTGCCACTCTATCACAAGGATGATGTCATCAGTGATGTCATCAGTGATGTCATTTGAGATGTCATCAGTGATGTCATGAGTGATGTCACTGACCATGTCATGAGTGATGTAATATGTGACGTCATCAGCAGTGCATTATGGGCGCGCGAGTTATAGTTAGCTGAACTAACTATAACGGGGAATTTCTATGGTTTTGTACGAGTGAAATGTCCAACTAACTATAACGCCCTGAAACCTATGGTTTTTTCAGTGAATTTCTAAGGTTTTTTAAATGCTAATTTCTAACTATAACGTGCCTGAAACCTACGTTTTTTTTTGTCAATATATAAATATTTATTTTACTATGTATACATGTGAAAATGTCTCAGTCCCCTGTTTGCCTCGGTGGCACGGAAAAAATGGGTGGAACTGACGTCAGCACGCCGACGAGGTCCTCTTATGGCTCCGATGACGTCATATGGTGTCGCGAGCGGAGCCGTGCTCGTTGACGTGGGAGAGCTAGGAAAGAATTTCCGTGGAATGCTGGTGCAGGGGATATTCACCTAAGTGTTCAGGTTAGTCCTTTGGGAGCAACTGTTTATGTTGCCACTCCAGAAACCGAAACCAGTGATCCGAGGGCAGAGGCCCTGCAGATGGCACACGAGGTGGGGTGCCCAGTCGTGTGCACCGGCGGGGCAGCGAAGTGACAAGCACCACAACCCACAAAAAAGGTAACGAGGGCACTGAATAACACAGGATCTTCTCTTTGTATCTGGCAGGAACAACGAAGTTAAAATGCCCTAGTACCAAAATGTAGAATTAGTGCTACAACAGTCTTCAAGAGGACCTGCGATGCCGCTTCTGCCTCCCGTACCCTGGAGGCAGCACATGGGTCACGCGGTACGGTCATACTGCGGTGGGACGCACACTCGTTGACCTCTCATGGCACTGCTCCACACTTCAGGGAGGACGCTTTCCATTAGCTATGTTTTCTGATGACATGTTGCGCCGGCCCCATCCAACAACAGAACTCCTTTAGATCCAAACATACTCTTCCACTCTCTCACCGGAAGTGAAACCAGGCCACATGGACACTTTCACAATACAACAGCCGAGAATGCACTTTTCGGTAAAAAACCACATTCCTTCCTCCTAATTAATCAAATAAACGTCTCACTGAAGAACAGGGGCCAGCTTCGATCGGTAAACAGCCGTTACAACAACTTTTTACTTTGCGATACCATTACAACGCATGCATTACCACGCATGCGTTGTACATCACAAAGTCATTACTACGCATTTTTAGAACGCATGGTCATTTACCACGCATGCCTTTACAACAAATTTGTTGTAAAGGTATGTATGGTAAATGACCATGCGTTCTAAAAACATGTAGACGATCCATGTCGTTGTAAGGAAACAGAGGCTGTTCTGTTTCCTCACAACGACGTGCACCGCCCTCAGAGATGACGTGAAGCAGGAACCACGAGGAGAGAGGAACCATGAGGAGTGAGAGGTAAGGGGGATTGGGCATGGGGTGGGGGTTTCTTTTCTAGGGTTTAGGGTAGTGCAGTGGTGTTTGGGTGGTGTAGGGGGTCGTGCTGGGGGTAGTGTTTTAGGGTTTAGGGTAGTGCAGTGGTGTTTGGGTAGTGTAGGGGGTCGTGCTGGGGGTAGTGTTTTAGGGTTTAGGGTAGTGCAGTAGTGTAGGGGGTCGTGCTGGGGGTAGTGTTTTAGGGTTTAGGGTAGTGCAGTGGTGTATGGGTAGTGTAGGGGGTCGTGCTGGGGTAGTGTTTTAGGGTTTAGGGTAGTGCAGTGGTGTTTGAGTAGTGTAGGGGTCATGCTGGGGGTAGTGTTTTATGGTTTAGGGTAGTGCAGTGGTGTTTGGGTAGTGTAGGGGTCGTGCTGGGGGTAGATTTAGGGTTTAGGGTAGTGCAGTGGTGTTTGGGTAGTGTAGGGGTTGTGCTGGGGGTAGTGTTTTAGGGTTTATGTTAGTGCAGTGGTGTTTGGGTAGTGTAGGGGGTAGTGCTGGGGTAGTGTTTTAGGGTTTAGGGCAGTGCAGTGGTGTTTGTGTAGTGTAGGGGGTTGTGCTGGGGGTAGTGTTTTAGGGTTTATGTTAGTGCAGTGGTGTTTGGGTAGTGTAGGGGGTAGTGCTGGGGTAGTGTTTTAGGGTTTAGGGCAGGGCAGTGGTGTTTGTGTAGTGAAGGGGGTCATGCTGTGGGTAGTGTTTTAGGGTTTAGTGTAGTGCAGTCGTGTTTGTGTAGTGTAGGGGGTCGTGTTTTAGGGTATAGGGTAGTGCAGTGGTGTTTGGGTAGTGTAGGGGGTCATGCTGGGGTTAGTGTTTTAGGGTTTAGGGTAGTGCAGTGGTGTTTGGGTAGTGTAGGGGGTCGTGCTGGGGGTAGTGTTTTAGGATTTAGGGTAGTGCAGTGGTGTTTGTGTAGTGTGGGAGGTCATGCTGGGGGTATATTTAGGGTTTAGTGTAGTGCAGTGGTGTTTGGGTAGTGTAGGGAGTCGTGCTGGGGGTCGTGTTTTAGGGTTTAGGGTAGTGCAGTGGTGTTTGGGTAGTGGAGGGGGTAGTGTTCTAGGGTTTAGGGTAGCGCGCCCAACCAGCCACAATATCCGTGGACAAAGGGGATCCTGACTCTTTGGAACGCTCTGTCAATTGAATAATTTGGGTCAAGGGCCCTACCACGTCCAAGACCTATCAATTCCTTTCTTGGGATCCCTCATATACTTGGAGAAAAAGGTACATAGTTTCTCATCAATTTCAGGCGTGTGTGCCACCTTCCCCTTCAGTGAGGGCCTGGGGCATTCTCCCCTCATCCTATTCCTGACCTCCCTTTCAAGGGGTTGATGGATTTTCCCCACCACATACTCTGCCACTTTGGCGTCAGGTGTCCACTCTGCCGACCTAGGATGGTAAATTTGGGTAGGCTCGAACATGTCCGAGTGGACCCCGTCCCCAACCGGGGACTGAGAGGAGTGGGACTCTGGACGCCAGGGACGCCCCGAGTCCTTATCCTCATCGGAGGAGAAATCGTCCTCCGATACACCCTCTCCCTCTAAGGGAAACCCGCCGTCGGGGTCTACAATAGTGGTGACAGTGTCGCAATTTTCTCCGGGCCCCTCCTCCTCCCGGCAGGGTGCATGTTTTAGCGTTCACGCACTCTTGAGGAAGGTCTCCGTAAGTTTATCAAATCCTTCCAAGTGCCCCGCGTTATGCTTAACGGCCCTTTTATTCCCCATCTGGAGCTACTTGGACCCGCCACCACCAGATCTGGGTCACTGAACACCCCAGGGATGCTTTTCGCCAGCTTATCAACCTGATCCCTAAGAGGAGCCAGCGCCCTAGAAATAGCCAGAGAGAGGGCTAGGTCCACTGCTGGAGGGAGAAGTTGGGGGCCATTCCTCCTCCACTTCCTGGTAGGAGGAGTAAAAATGGTCTTCATGATAGCAGAGGGTGTGAGCACAGAACAAATGCCCTTAAAATCCTTAAGACAGCCCCCTCGCCGGTGCTCCAACAGCTGGGCTTTCCCGAAGCTGTTATAAGAATAGACTGAGGCGCAATACCAATTGCCACCACCAGGTGGCGCTGGTCACTAACGTGGCCGTGTGGGGAAATCACCGCATAGCGGTGTCAAAATTAGGCGAGGGTTGGTCGGGAATAAAGCGGACACTAAAGGAGTGACCGGATTCCCAAACGCGCGTAAAGACCAGCGGGAGCGCTCGACGGAGCTGCCTCGCTCGGACCAGACGCGCCTGACAGGATCTCACCGCGCGCAGAGCACACAGCGGGAGAAACTGCGAGGGGGAGAACGCGCTCGGGCAAGAGCCTGCTGCGCAGGGAATATGAAACAATACCAAGGCAATAATGCTAATAACGTGCACAAGAAACCGCTATACAAACAGCAACAACGTCAGATTAAGCCAAGAATGTAAGGAATGCACTTAACTGACGAGCAGTGAAGAAAGAGGAAGCGGAAGGGACGTCACAATATTATATACGATGGACTGTGATATGATTGGACTATAGTTGCCTTGGAGACTACCCCCTAATGGTTCATGGGTTGTGTAGTCTTTTGTTTAATGATTGTTGTGTTACGTTTTCTTTGAACTGCTATGCAAATAAAGTGAGGAAAGATATGCAATATCCTCGCCTCCGTCCTGCCATAGAATACATTAAACTTTATTTGATCTGATTTAGAAACATAGATCATAAAAGTGTACATAAAAACAGTAAATCCTCTTTCCTAATACAATACAGTGAGAATTAATTAAAACCAGTAGGTAAAAACAGGTGTTACAAAGCCCGGTTCAGAGCAACTTCAGGTTAACAGAATCGTAATGTTCAATGTTTCGCAAGAACAATCTCATGTACTTCGTGCAAAATACGCAATAAGGGGTCCAAGTAAGATGTAACGCTCCAATACCTGACCAGTTTGCACTATATAAAACTGCAGAAAAACTAAAAATAAAAAGTGTTTTGCACACTTCTGTCATTGGGCTATATGTGGGCTACATCTGGGTGATATTTGTGCTACATTTGGGCTCTTTTTCTCTGGTGGCCATCTTGGGAGACTTATTTGTTATGAAGTTTCCTAATTTCGTCATTTACTGCAGTCTCCTCAGTAGGAAATGCTTTCAGTTTTTTACTTTGATTCCATCAAGAAGGCATTCAGATGTGTCACACATTTGCCATAAATTCTGAATGTTAGCACTCTAGTTGTTCATTAGATCACTGTAGTAAAGCTACTGCTCACCAGGAGTTAACTGGAAGTCTACTGCTGGTATTGAAAGTGATTGTTTCAGTCTGCATGTCAGAATTTTCTAATGAAATAGAAGAGGATTTGAGATCTCACTTAAAACATGCCCTAAATTTTCTTTCTGCAGCACTAACCATAATTTCTATGGCAAAATGAACCCCTCATTTTGTTCCTTTTTAAATTAAATGTTTTAAGTGTTACCAGTTTATTCCAATTAAGATGGCTTGAGGTGTGCCATACTTTTGTCATAAGTAAGACTGTTAGCGCTCTAGTTGTTCTTTAGAACACTCTGGGAAGCTGCAGTAGAACACAAAGACATCAACTGACAGGCTGCTCCTGTTGAAATATAGCAGGAAGATATTTGAGATCACACTTGAAACATGTCCTAATTTTTCTTTCTACAGCACTAACCATAATTTCTATGACAAAATGAACCCCATCACTTTGTTCCTTTTTAAATTAAATGTTTTAAGTGTTACCAGTTTATTCCAATCAAGATGGCTTCAGGTGTGCCATACTTTTGTCATAAGTAAGGCTGTTAGCACTCTAGTTGTTCTTAAGAACACTCTGGGAAGCTGCAGTAGAACACAAAGGCATCAACTGACAGGCTGCGCCTGCTGAAATATAACAGGAAGATATTTGAGATCTCACTTAAAACATGTCCTAATTTTTCTTTCTACAGCACTAACCATAATTTCTATGGCAAAATGAACCCCTCATTTTGTTCCTTTTTAAATTAAATGTTTTAAGTGTTACCAGTTTATTCCAATCAAGATGGCTTCAGGTGTGCCATACTTTTGTCATAAGTAAGACTGTTAGCTCTCTAGTTGTTCTTTAGAACACTCTGGGAAGCTGCAGTAGAACACAAAGGCATCAACTGACAGGCTGCTCCTGTTGAAATATAACAGGAAGATATTTGAGATCTCACTTAAAACATGTCCTAATTTTTCTTTCTACAGCACTAACCATAATTTCTATGACAAAATGAACCCCATCATTTTGTTCCTTTTTAAATTAAATGTTTTAAGTGTTAGCAGTTTATTCCAATCAAGATGGCTTCAGGTGTGCCATACTTTTGTCATAAGTAAGGCTGTTAGCACTCTAGTTGTTCTTTAGAACACTCTGGGAAGCTGCAGTAGAACACAAAGGAATCAACTGACAGTTTCTGCTCTTGTTGGATGTACATGTTTTACTGAGAATGTCAGACTTCATTCTCACATGACTGAGAAAGATAATGTGAATTTACAGAAAATATGCTCTCATTTTAGCTTCTGGAGCACCTTCCAAAACTGTATGTGACAAGCATGTGAAAATAGTTTTATCTCAAACATGATTCATGATATCCCAGCAGAAGGTTTTTCACTGGGTAAAATCACCTTAGAACACACCACAATTCCTGAAATTAGTATGGTACCATCAACAAATGAATTCTAATGTAACTAAAGTCTGTTATCACCCTTTATAGTTCTCCTTTTGGTAACCCTCAAAATCTTCGATTCACTACAATGCATTTCAATGGGGTATAATCATTTATATTGGTACCAAGATGGCTGCCAGCAATTCCAGGATGAAGTGCTGACAGCCAATCAGATCTCACGATGACATGTGTGGTTAGGCTCCGCCCAGATATATATGTGTTTTCTTTTTCAAATTTCTCAGGAACTACTGAACAGATTTACACCATTTAACCAAAAGGCACGACTCTGAACCAAGGGCTACCTTTTTGCCAAATTTGGTGTAATTCCGTTCAGCAGTTCGGGATGTAGCTGCGACTAAAGGTTCCTATGGAAAATTGCATGGGGAAAACACGTTTTGGGACCCCCTTTTTTTCTCGGCCCCCACTTGACGAATCACCCCGAGACTTTCAGGATAGGAGCAGACCGAAGCGCCCCACGAGTTTTGAAAATTTCGCGAGGATTCATCAACCGGCGCCAAAGTTATTGGAAATAGAATGTTGTGAATTTCCTATGGAAAATAGGTCCTAACTATAACTACCTACTGGCGGTCGCCAGTAGGTAATATATATATATATATATTTATATATATCAATCAACATCCTGTTCCTCTACAAAACAGGACTCGACACGCTCAGGTTTTTTTCAGCGATTTATTGCGGCAGCTGGTAACGCGTTTCGACCGTCAAATCGGTCTTGTTCACAACAATGAAATATCGCCATTTTCTGCTTTAAATACTATTCACACCCATTAAATTGACAGTGCAATGTAGTTCATGAGCAACTAAGAACATTAAAGTTTTGTATTAAAACATTCTCATCTATTAAAGTGACAGTGCATTGAAATTATTCAGCAACCCTGAACAATAAAGTTGTTTTGTCAAGCATGATCAATAAAGTTTTGTATTCACTATTTTTTTTAGTTTTTTGTATTCTTGATGCTTATTACGATTTCCTAAACTATTTTCCTTTTAACTTTTAAGCACTTTTCTTTTTACCGTTTAGTTTTCATTAGTTTTACATTTCAAACCAAGATAAAATAAATTAAGACAAAATAAATTAATTGTTGCCCATTATGTTGAACTCATTGTACCGTCCCGTTCAAACACACGATGCTGCAAGCTTACAGCCCGTATTCCAAGTGGAACTATTAGTGACTAACCACTCATCTCTACTACAGTGTGTATGTCAGGCATGCACGATCGTTATTTTAACAATATAATAGCAATTAACATTTGCAGGGCTATTTATTATGCCTTGATCTGTAGCTTTGCACCACCCACGTCATGTATTGGCAGCTCACTCTTCACTAAAATAGTGATTATCAAAGAGGCTATTAATAACCAGGGCATACAGTGCCAAATGCATAGTGTCAACTATTCACCTGATCTGTTAATAAAGTACAACACATTTACCTACACTCCATCTCCCATACAGGGCTAGTGCCCTTAAAATACCGACCAATAGATAATAAAGTGTCACATGCTTAATTATTTCCCTTATCTGATAATATTAAAGTGCCATGTGCTCGATAGTAATCATTGTCATGCATAGGGCAAGTGCCCTAGAGGTGCAATGTGCATACATTACATGTCCCATCTTCACTGATTTGATCTGCATATATAGTTTAAAGTGCTCTGTGCTCATCATAAAACCCTATCCAAAATATTCTTAAACTTTACAGAAATAAGACTGGCTCTAAAATCAATAATTACAAGTACTTATAAAATATCATGGTCCATTACAGGTGCACATGCAGATCTTCTTCAATATTGAGTCCCAGGGGGGCCTTTGTATTGAATCTTAGAATATGTTTAGATTCTAATTGTCTTAAATAATCTTCCTTATTTCCTCCCCTGATGCGGACTGGTACCTGATCGATAGCAAAATACTGCAAATCCTTCAAATCTTTATTATGTATTTGGTCGAAGTGCCTAGCCACTGGGTATTTTGTATCCTTGTTCACAATTGACCTGATGTGCTGAAGAATCCTCAAATGAACACTCGGAATTGTGCTGCCTATGTACAACTTCTGGCATGTGCATTTGAGGACATACACTACATGACCATTGTTTATCAGTGCCTGGTATGTCAATCGATCCAATACTAGTTCCATACCTGCATGCTTTGCACTTATGACATTTAGTGAAACCACCTCTACCTTCCAGCCATGTGCCCCCACCGTCATGTCCGGGCTACTGACTACCAGATCGTCTCTCATCGATCTGGCCCTGCGAAACTTCATCATGGGCTTTCTACTGATTTTTTGGTCTGTGACAGGTCATTGCATGATCTGTCTCACCTCCTTGTGTCTGGTATTAAAACCTGTGATGAACCTTAAGTCCTGTCCTGAACCTTTCTGTTTCTTCTTTGAAAACAGTAGTTTGTCCCTCTCTTTGCATTTGG